>JBBDGP010002947.1:0-710000 GCA_037952835.1 Lithobates septentrionalis | reverse complement strand
CCATTCCTGTGGCGTTGAAGGAAACTGGGGAATCAAACAAGAAAACCAAAATCAATTAATTTGGAAGCTAACATTGCAAGAAAATTAGACAATTAAAAACATTATTCCCCAGCATCAGTATAACATTCAATAATTTAATTCCTCTGGAATAACTAATATGGAAAGGCACACTTATCAGATTGCTCACCCCCTCTGATGGAACATTGATTACATTTTAGGGGGTTGTGAAATCCCTAAAAAATATTACTTTTAGGACACGCAGGAATTTAGGGACTAAAAAGGCTACAAGACTGCAGTTGTCGCACTCTGCAGGTGCAGTTGCTAACCAGCTTACAGTAAATGAGGTAATGTAAAAAGGCATTCATGTTGAAAGGAGTACACAATCACAGGCAAGGGCAATTAATGAAAACACTTTGAGGCTTGCATATGATTTGATGATGGAAATCAGCAGAGCTTCTGCTCATTTACTAAAGCACTGGAACAAATGCACTTGTAGAGTGCACATGCATTTTGCAAACTGCAACATATATTTGCTTTAGACAAATCAAGACCACAGAACATTCAAGCAAATTTTAACGAGGGTGGGGGTGGGGGGGTTGTGAAATCTAGATAATTGCTCATTAGCAGCACACTATTTGGATTGAGTTTAGGTGGGGGGGGGGGGGTTGTGAAATCTAGATAATTGCTCATTAGCAGCACACTATTTGGATTGAGTTTAGGTGGGGGGGGGGGGGGGGTTGTGAAATCTAGATAATTGCTCATTAGCAGCACACTATTTGGATTGAGTTTAGGTGGGGGGGGGGGGGGTTGTGAAATCTAGATAATTGCTCATTAGCAGCACACTATTTGGATTGAGTTTAGGTGGGGGGGGGGGGGGGTTGTGAAATCTAGATAATTGCTCATTAGCAGCACACTATTTGGATTGAGTTTAGGTGGGGGGGGGGGGGGGGGGTTGTGAAATCTAGATAATTGCTCATTAGCAGCACACTATTTGGATTGAGTTTAGGTGGGGGGGGGGGGTGTGAAATCTAGATAATTGCTCATTAGCAGCACACTATTTGGATTGAGTTTAGGTGGGGGGGGGGGGGTGTGAAATCTAGATAATTGCTCATTAGCAGCACACTATTTGGATTGAGTTTAGGTGGGGGGGGGGGGGGGGGGTTGTGAAATCTAGATAATTGCTCATTAGCAGCACACTATTTGGATTGAGTTTAGGTGGGGGGGGGGGGGTGTGAAATCTAGATAATTGCTCATTAGCAGCACACTATTTGGATTGAGTTTAGGTGGGGGGGGGGGGGGGTGAAATCTAGATAATTGCTCATTAGCAGCACACTATTTGGATTGAGTTTAGGTGGGGGGGGGGGGGGGGTTGTGAAATCTAGATAATTGCTCATTAGCAGCACACTATTTGGATTGAGTTTAGGTGGGGGGGGGGGGGGGGGGTTGTGAAATCTAGATAATTGCTCATTAGCAGCACACTATTTGGATTGAGTTTAGGTGGGGGGGGGGGGGGTGTGAAATCTAGATAATTGCTCATTAGCAGCACACTATTTGGATTGAGTTTAGGTGGGGGGGGGGGGGGGGGGGGTTGTGAAATCTAGATAATTGCTAATTATAAGCACACTAAATACACTCCAACAAAATACATTCAAAATGAGTAGACTAGGTGGATATGTTCCCATCACTTCATGCTGGGAAGGTTATTAAAGGAAAATATACATGCATGACAAAAAATAACAGGAAAAAATTCCAGCATGTGTGAGGATAAAAAGGGGACATTCACACTATATTGCAATGATGGTAAGTAGTGTTTGAAGCAAGAAATACATTACATTATCAAAGATTACATAAAAGAACATGTGATGCTAATAAAAGAAAAATATCTTACCTTAATATAGTCCTTCTGCAGGACCTGTATGATGGCAGAACAGGTCTCTGGGATAATGATCCCCAGAGCCTGGGGGGAGATGCCTGTCGAGAACTTAAGGTCCTGCAGGCTTCTCCCTGTGGCCAAATACCGCAAGGTAGCGACCAGCCTCTGCTCCGGAGTGATGGCTTGCCTCATGCAGGTATCCTGCCTGCTGATATAGGGGGTCAGCAAAGCCACCAAACGATCAAAAACGGGGTCCGTCATCCGGAGAAAGTTCCTGAAATCCTCAGGATTATTCTCACGGATCTCACGGAGCAAAGGCATATGAGAGAACTGGTCACGCTGAAGCAACCAATTCTTGGTCCATGAACTCCTCCTCGCCCTGTTCATGGACTGGTCTTGGTCTGAAGAATAAACTACAGCACCAAACACATACAATGCACGAGCTCGACGACGAGTACGTACAGGTAACATGGCTTCAAAACGGTCGGCTGGTCAGAACGCACTAAACAGAACGCACTGAAGAACAGCAAGGCCTGTGAAGAACGACCTGAAAATCAGGAACGAGCGGCCAATAAAACAAAGATTTCTCAATGCCAACTGACCAAACGCACTGAAAAGCAGATACAAACCTCACAAGCACAGACTGAACAACAGTTAAAACGAACTGAAAAATACGAGTCTCACAAGCGCGAATCGTCTCTCACCAAACTTCTACTAACACGAGATAAACACGAGATTAGCAGAAGGAGCCCAAAGGGTGTCGTACGGGCTATTGAACTTCCGTTTTATAGTCTCGTCGGACTTGGTGTACGTCACCGCGTACTAAGCTTTCGTACTTTTGTGTGGTCGTGTGTGGGCAAGTCCGTTCGTTAGAAAGTCTGCAGCAAGTCCGCCGCAAGTCCGCCGAAAGTCTGCCGGAAGTCTGTCGGACAGGCTGTCCGACTTTTGTAGACGAAAAGTAGGACCGTGTGTACGCGGCATTAGATTTATTACGGACAGAAAATAAAAATGCATATATAGATAGATATCTTTCTATCTATATATATATATATAAACAAAAAGATACAGACAGTTACAAGTATATGTTATATATATCACGTTGGTTTGCATGTTGGCAGTATTTTAATTTTTGTAGCTTTCATGTTGAGAAGATTTCTATGATCTACAAGTTAGCTTGCCTGTGTATACATCTTGGTGAGTGAACGAAGATACACGGCCTTTTAAAAGGTAGGCTAGTAAGGGACAAATGGATGTGCATCCATCTGCACTGGGGGATCACTAAATTGTATTGAGTCATCTTGAATTGTATTGTAAATGTACTGTCTCCTTTTAAAGTTTGCATATACTGTTGTTGTTTTAGAAATCCTTAATAATAGTACTGTACAGCTTGGTAAAGAAATCTGGAAAGTAAGAAGGCTGACTGATGTTTAGGGTGATGTTGGAAAGATGCTATTCAGTGTGTGAAGGGGGTAACTTGATTGGCCAGGCCACGAGTCTGGAGATTTCTCTGCTGACCCATAGCTTTTGATGAGATCTCTGGGTAGGGTACCGCCTTCATCTTTGGGTCCTTATGCTGTACCGGCTGGAGGGGGGTTGGGGATCGGCCTCCCGCTACTTGAGCCCGGGTTCGTACCTATGCAAATTAGATGTGCGTTTCCGCACATCTAATTCGCATAGCAGGAGAATGTGACTGGCTCCCTATGGAGCCGGTTCACATATCTCCAGGGCGGCTGCGGTGCGCACTGCACAAAAACGCTGTGCGTCTTTGGCTGCGTTTCAGGGTCGAATTCAGGCATAGAATCGGCCTCGATTCGTCCCTGAAACGGTGAACAGGGACGCACAGCGCTCCTGTGCGGTCCGCAGCGAATTATAGTGTGAACTCGGGCTGAAGGAGGGACCTTCAGGAGGATTGTCAACTTAACCCGCTCAAATCTCAGTGTCGGGTTAGTGAAAGAAACCTGGAGTTTGCAGCTGGATGTTGGTTTGCACCTGGAACCCACCCGGAGCTGGACGCCACCAGTTGGGCCAGAATAAGAAGCACTGAATTCATCTTATTTCATATTTAGTTATAGTGTGAGCTTTTGTAAAGCTGGATGATTGTTTAAAGGCTTTGTGCTATTCCTTTCCATTCCTGGCGGGGACATGTCTCCGATCTCTATGAGAACTTACCTGTCTAGGACTGTGTGAAGACAGGAAAGGACACTGCCTTTTAATTGGTAGGCTAGTAAGGGAAAAATGTATGTGCATCCATCTGCATTAGAGGATCAGTAGGTGAGAATATGTGTGGAAGATCGGTGGCAATACCCCTAGTGTCTCTACAGATCTAATCAGGTAATAGACACATCTTGGGGACTCTTCCCATCTTTTACACTTCAGCTGCGTTATTCCAGGCTAATGTGGATGAATTTATATGGAAGAGTGCTCAACAATGATCAAAGAAGGGGAAAATGTGTAAGGAAATTAAGATGATCATTGCTGACCACCACATCACCCGCCATATTGTAACAGTGTATCAGCCATTCCAAATCTGATGTCTATTTTGTGTAAGAAAAGGATTGCTCTTATGTAGATTTTAGTAAACAAATCTGTAAAGCAAGAAGGAAGGTTATAGGATAGGGCCTAATTCAAACAGGTATCCAATACTAAAGATAGGATGACTAGCATCGAATAGGTTAGCATAGTGTAGTTTAGTGTAGGGCCTGCCGTAAAAGAGTCTACCTTGTCGTGGTGGGCAGGCTTGTAATCTTTTGGTTAAAATTGACAAAAGAGTAGAAAGAATCAATTCTCTAGACAGTTTCACTTTTGACCATTTGATTCAACTAAAAGACTCTTAGATTTATTACGGACAGAAAATAAAAATACATATATAGATAGATAGATATCTTTCTATCTATATATATATATATATATATAAACAAAAAGATACAGACAGTTACAAGTATATGTTATATATATCACGTTGGTTTGCATGTTGGCAGTATTTTAATTTTTGTAGCTTTCATGTTGAGAAGATTTCTATGATCTACAAGTTAGCTTGCCTGTGTATACATCTTGGTGAGTGAACGAAGATACACGGCCTTTTAAAAGGTAGGCTAGTAAGGGACAAATGTATGTGCATCCATCTGCACTGGGGGATCAGTAAATTGTATTGAGTCATCTTGAATTGTATTGTAAATGTACTGTCTCCTTTTAAAGTTTGCATATACTGTTGTTGTTTTAGAAATCCTTAATAATAGTACTGTACAGCTTGGTAAAGAAATCTGGAAAGTAAGAAGGCTGACTGATGTTTAGGGTGATGTTGGAAAGATGCTATTCAGTGTGTGAAGGGGGCAACTTGATTGGCCAGGCCACGAGTCTGGAGATTTCTCTGCTGACCCATAGCTTTTGATGAGATCTCTGGGTAGGGTACCGCCTTCATCTTTGGGTCCTTATGCTGTACCGGCTGGAAGGGGGTTGGGGATCGGCCTCCCGCTACTTGAGCCCGGGTTCGTACCTATGCGAATTAGATGTGCGTTTCTGCACATCTAATTCGCATAGCAGGAGAATGTGACTGGCTCCCTATGGAGCCGGTTCACATATCTCCAGGGCGGCTGCGGTGCGCACTGCACAAAAACGCTGTGCGTCTTTGGCTGCGTTTCAGGGTCGAATTCAGGCATAGAATCGGCCCCGATTCGTCCCTGAAACGGTGAACAGGGACGCACAGCGCTCCTGTGCGGTCCGCAGCGAATTATAGTGTGAACTCGGGCTGAAGGAGGGACTTTCAGGAGGAATGTCAACTTAACCCGCTCAAATCTCAGTGTCAGGTTAGTGAAAGAAACCTGGAGTTTGCAGCTGGATGTTGGTTTGCACCTGGAACCCACCCGGAGCTGGACGCCACCAGTTGGGCCAGAATAAGAAGCACTGAATTCATCTTATTTCATATTTAGTTATAGTGTGAGCTTTTGTAAAGCTGGATGATTGTTTAAAGGCTTTGTACTATTCCTTTCCATTCCTGGCGGGGACATGTCTCCGATCTCTATGAGAACTTACCTGTCTAGGACTGTGTGAAGACAGGAAAGGACACTGCCTTTTAATTGGTAGGCTAGTAAGGGACAAATGTATGTGCATCCATCTGCATTAGAGGATCAGTAGGTGAGAATATGTGTGGAAGATCGGTGGCAATACCCCTAGTGTCTCTACAGATCTAATCGGGTAATAGACACATCTTGGGGACTCTTCCCATCTTTTACACTTCAGCTGCGTTATTCCAGGCTAATGTGGATGAATTTTTATGGAAGAGTGCTCAACAATGATCAAAGAAGGGGAAAATGTGTAAGGAAATTAAGATGATCATTGCTGACCACCACATCACCCGCCATATTGTAACAGTATCAGCCATTCCAAATCTGATGTCTATTTTGTGTAAGAAAAGGATTGCTCTTATGTAGATTTTAGTAAACAAATCTGTAAAGCAAGAAGGAAGGTTATAGGATAGGGCCTAATTCAAACAGGTATCCAATACTAAAGATAGGATGACTAGCATCGAATAGGTTAGCATAGTGTAGTTTAGTGTAGGGCCTGCCCTAAAAGAGTCTACCTTGTCGTGGTGGGCAGGCTTGTAATCTTTTGGTTAAAATTGACAAAAGAGTAGAAAAAATCAATTCTCTAGACAGTTTCACTTTTGACCATTTGATTCAACTAAAAGACTCTTAGATTTATTATGGACAGAAAATAAAAATACATATATAGATAGATATCTTTCTATCTATATATATATATAAACAAAAAGATACAGACAGTTACAAGTATATGTTATATATATCACGTTGGTTTGCATGTTGGCAGTATTTTAATTTTTGTAGCTTTCATGTTGAGAAGATTTCTATGATCTACAAGTTAGCTTGCCTGTGTATACATCTTGGTGAGTGAACGAAGATACACGGCCTTTTAAAAGGTAGGCTAGTAAGGGACAAATGTATGTGCATCCATCTGCACTGGGGGATCAGTAAATTGTATTGAGTCATCTTGAATTGTATTGTAAATGTACTGTCTCCTTTTAAAGTTTGCATATACTGTTGTTGTTTTAGAAATCCTTAATAATAGTACTGTACAGCTTGGTAAAGAAATCTGGAAAGTAAGAAGGCTGACTGATGTTTAGGGTGATGTTGGAAAGATGCTATTCAGTGTGTGAAGGGGGCAACTTGATTGGCCAGGCCACGAGTCTGGAGATTTCTCTGCTGACCCATAGCTTTTGATGAGATCTCTGGGTAGGGTACCGCCTTCATCTTTGGGTCCTTATGCTGTACCGGCTGGAGGGGGGTTGGGGATCGGCCTCCCGCTACTTGAGCCCGGGTTCGTACCTATGCGAATTAGATGTGCGTTTCTGCACATCTAATTTGCATAGCAGGAGAATGTGACTGGCTCCCTATGGAGCCGGTTCACATATCTCCAGGGCGGCTGCGGTGCGCACTGCACAAAAACGCTGTGCGTCTTTGGCTGCGTTTCAGGGTCGAATTCAGCCATAGAATCAGCCCCGATTCGTCCCTGAAACGGTGAACAGGGACGCACAGCGCTCCTGTGCGGTCCGCAGCTAATTATAGTGTGAACTCGGGCTGAAGGAGGGACTTTCAGGAGGAATGTCAACTTAACCCGCTCAAATCTCAGTGTCAGGTTAGTGAAAGAAACCTGGAGTTTGCAGCTGGATGTTGGTTTGCACCTGGAACCCACCCGGAGCTGGACGCCACCAGTTGGGCCAGAATAAGAAGCACTGAATTCATCTTATTTCATATTTAGTTAGATTGTGAGCTTTTGTAAAGCTGGATGATTGTTTAAAGGCTTTGTACTATTCCTTTCCATTCCTGGCGGGGACATGTCTCCGATCTCTATGAGAACTTACCTGTCTAGGACTGTGTGAAGACAGGAAAGGACACTGCCTTTTAATTGGTAGGCTAGTAAGGGACAAATGTATGTGCATCCATCTGCATTAGAGGATCAGTAGGTGAGAATATGTGTGGAAGATCGGTGGCAATACCCCTAGTGTCTCTACAGATCTAATCGGGTAATAGACACATCTTGGGGACTCTTCCCATCTTTTACACTTCAGCTGCGTTATTCCAGGCTAATGTGGATGAATTTATATGGAAGAGTGCTCAACAATGATCAAAGAAGGGGAAAATGTGTAAGGAAATTAAGATGATCATTGCTGACCACCACATCACCCGCCATATTGTAACAGTATCAGCCATTCCAAATCTGATGTCTATTTTGTGTAAGAAAAGGATTGCTCTTATGTAGATTTTAGTAAACAAATCTGTAAAGCAAGAAGGAAGGTTATAGGATAGGGCCTAATTCAAACAGGTATCCAATACTAAAGATAGGATGACTAGCATCGAATAGGTTAGCATAGTGTAGTTTAGTGTAGGGCCTGCCCTAAAAGAGTCTACCTTGTCGTGGTGGGCAGGCTTGTAATCTTTTGGTTAAAATTGACAAAAGAGTAGAAAGAATCAATTCTCTAGACAGTTTCACTTTTGACCATTTGATTCAACTAAAAGACTCTTAGATTTATTACGGACAGAAAATAAAAATACATATATAGATAGATATCTTTCTATCTATATATATATATATAAACAAAAAGATACAGACAGTTACAAGTATATGTTATATATATCACGTTGGTTTGCATGTTGGCAGTATTTTAATTTTTGTAGCTTTCATGTTGAGAAGATTTCTATGATCTACAAGTTAGCTTGCCTGTGTATACATCTTGGTGAGTGAACGAAGATACACGGCCTTTTAAAAGGTAGGCTAGTAAAGGACAAATGTATGTGCATCCATCTGCACTGGGGGATCACTAAATTGTATTGAGTCATCTTGAATTGTATTGTAAATGTACTGTCTCCTTTTAAAGTTTGCATATACTGTTGTTGTTTTAGAAATCCTTAATAATAGTACTGTACAGCTTGGTAAAGAAATCTGGAAAGTAAGAAGGCTGACTGATGTTTAGGGTGATGTTGGAAAGATGCTATTCAGTGTGTGAAGGGGGCAACTTGATTGGCCAGGCCACGAGTCTGGAGATTTCTCTGCTGACCCATAGCTTTTGATGAGATCTCTGGGTAGGGTACCGCCTTCATCTTTGGGTCCTTATGCTGTACCGGCTGGAGGGGGGTTGGGGATCGGCCTCCCGCTACTTGAGCCCGCGTTCGTACCTATGCAAATTAGATGTGCGTTTCCGCACATCTAATTCGCATAGCAGGAGAATGTGACTGGCTCCCTATGGAGCCGGTTCACATATCTCCAGGGCGGCTGCGGTGCGCACTGCACAAAAACGCTGTGCGTCTTTGGCTGCGTTTCAGGGTCGAATTCAGGCATAGAATCGGCCCCGATTCGTCCCTGAAACGGTGAACAGGGACGCACAGCGCTCCTGTGCGGTCCGCAGCGAATTATAGTGTGAACTCGGGCTGAAGGAGGGACTTTCAGGAGGAATGTCAACTTAACCCGCTCAAATCTCAGTGTCAGGTTAGTGAAAGAAACCTGGAGTTTGCAGCTGGATGTTGGTTTGCACCTGGAACCCACCCGGAGCTGGACGCCACCAGTTGGGCCAGAATAAGAAGCACTGAATTCATCTTATTTCATATTTAGTTATAGTGTGAGCTTTTGTAAAGCTGGATGATTGTTTAAAGGCTTTGTACTATTCCTTTCCATTCCTGGCGGGGACATGTCTCCGATCTCTATGAGAACTTACCTGTCTAGGACTGTGTGAAGACAGGAAAGGACACTGCCTTTTAATTGGTAGGCTAGTAAGGGACAAATGTATGTGCATCCATCTGCATTAGAGGATCAGTAGGTGAGAATATGTGTGGAAGATCGGTGGCAATACCCCTAGTGTCTCTACAGATCTAATCAGGTAATAGACACATCTTGGGGACTCTTCCCATCTTTTACACTTCAGCTGCGTTATTCCAGGCTAATGTGGATGAATTTATATGGAAGAGTGCTCAACAATGATCAAAGAAGGGGAAAATGTGTAAGGAAATTAAGATGATCATTGCTGGCCAACCACATCACCCGCCATATTGTAACAGTATCAGCCATTCCAAATCTGATGTCTATTTTGTGTAAGAAAAGGATTGCTCTTATGTAGATTTTAGTAAACAAATCTGTAAAGCAAGAAGGAAGGTTATAGGATAGGGCCTAATTCAAACAGGTATCCAATACTAAAGATAGGATGACTAGCATCGAATAGGTTAGCATAGTGTAGTTTAGTGTAGGGCCTGCCCTAAAAGAGTCTACCTTGTCGTGGTGGGCAGGCTTGTAATCTTTTGGTTAAAATTGACAAAAGAGTAGAAAGAATCAATTCTCTAGACAGTTTCACTTTTGACCATTTGATTCAACTAAAAGACTCTTATGCCGCGTACACACGGTCGGACTTTTCGTCTACAAAAGTCAGACAGCCTGTCCGACAGACTTCCGGCAGACTTTCGGCGGACTTGCGGCATACTTTCTAACGAACGGACTTGCCTACACACGACCACACAAAAGTCCGACGGATTCGTACGTGATGACGTACACCGGACTAAAATAAGGAAGTTCATAGCCAGTAGCCAATAGGTGCCCTAGCGTGGCTTTTTGTCCGTCGGACTAGCACACAGACGAGCGGATTTCGGGGTCCGTCGTAGTTACGACGTAAAGATTTGAAGCATGTTTCAAATCTAAAGTACGTCGGATTTGAGGCAAAAAAAGTACGTTGAAAGTCCGGAGAAGCCCACACACGATCGGATTACCAGCCAGCTTTAGTCCGTCAGCGTCCGTTGGACTTTTGTAGACGAAAAGTCCGACCGTGTGTACGCGGCATTAGATTTATTATGGACAGAAAATAAAAATACATATATAGATAGATATCTTTCTATCTATATATATATATAAACAAAAAGATACAGACAGTTACAAGTATATGTTATATATATCACGTTGGTTTGCATGTTGGCAGTATTTTAATTTTTGTAGCTTTCATGTTGAGAAGATTTCTATGATCTACAAGTTAGCTTGCCTGTGTATACATCTTGGTGAGTGAACGAAGATACACGGCCTTTTAAAAGGTAGGCTAGTAAGGGACAAATGTATGTGCATCCATCTGCACTGGGGGATCAGTAAATTGTATTGAGTCATCTTGAATTGTATTGTAAATGTACTGTCTCCTTTTAAAGTTTGCATATACTGTTGTTGTTTTTGAAATCCTTAACAATAGTACTGTACAGCTTGGTAAAGAAATCTGGAAAGTAAGAAGGCTGACTGATGTTTAGGGTGATGTTGGAAAGATGCTATTCAGTGTGTGAAGGGGGCAACTTGATTGGCCAGGCCACGAGTCTGGAGATTTCTCTGCTGACCCATAGCTTTTGATGAGATCTCTGGGTAGGGTACCGCCTTCATCTTTGGGTCCTTATGCTGTACCGGCTGGAGGGGGGTTGGGGATCGGCCTCCCGCTACTTGAGCCCGGGTTCGTACCTATGCGAATTAGATGTGCGTTTCCGCACATCTAATTCGCATAGCAGGAGAATGTGACTGGCTCCCTATGGAGCCGGTTCACATATCTCCAGGGCGGCTGCGGTGCGCACTGCACAAAAACGCTGTGCGTCTTTGGCTGCGTTTCAGGGTCGAATTCAGGCATAGAATCGGCCCCGATTCGTCCCTGAAACGGTGAACAGGGACGCACAGCGCTCCTGTGCGGTCCGCAGCGAATTATAGTGTGAACTCGGGCTGAAGGAGGGACCTTCAGGAGGAATGTCAACTTAACCCGCTCAAATCTCAGTGTCAGGTTAGTGAAAGAAACCTGGAGTTTGCAGCTGGATGTTGGTTTGCACCTGGAACCCACCCGGAGCTGGACGCCACCAGTTGGGCCAGAATAAGAAGCACTGAATTCATCTTATTTCATATTTAGTTAGAGTGTGAGCTTTTGTAAAGCTGGATGATTGTTTAAAGGCTTTGTACTATTCCTTTCCATTCCTGGCGGGGACATGTCTCCGATCTCTATGAGAACTTACCTGTCTAGGACTGTGTGAAGACAGGAAAGGACACTGCCTTTTAATTGGTAGGCTAGTAAGGGACAAATGTATGTGCATCCATCTGCATTAAAGGATCAGTAGGTGAGAATATGTGTGGAAGATCGGTGGCAATACCCCTAGTGTCTCTAAAGATCTAATCAGGTAATAGACACATCTTGGGGACTCTTCCCATCTTTTACACTTCAGCTGCGTTATTCCAGGCTAATGTGGATGAATTTATATGGAAGAGTGCTCAACAATGATCAAAGAAGGGGAAAACGTGTAAGGAAATTAAGATGATCATTGCTGACCACCACATCACCCGCCATATTGTAACAGTATCAGCCATTCCAAATCTGATGTCTATTTTGTGTAAGAAAAGGATTGCTCTTATGTAGATTTTAGTAAACAAATCTGTAAAGCAAGAAGGAAGGTTATAGGATAGGGCCTAATTCAAACAGGTATCCAATACTAAAGATAGGATGACTAGCATCGAATAGGTTAGCATAGTGTAGTTTAGTGTAGGGCCTGCCCTAAAAGAGTCTACCTTGTCGTGGTGGGCAGGCTTGTAATCTTTTGGTTAAAATTGACAAAAGAGTAGAAAGAATCAATTCTCTAGACAGTTTCACTTTTGACCATTTGATTCAACTAAAAGACTCTTATGCCGCGTACACACGGTCGGACTTTCCGGCATACTTGGTCCGGCACACTTTCCGACGGACTTTGTCCGCCTGGTGCGCCGAACTTTAAAACGGACGGACTTGCCCACACACGCCGGGACTTTCCGGCGGGCTAAGTCCGCCCGTCTTTCCGACGGACTTTTGCCGGAGTTCCGGCGGACTTTCAGAATGAACGGACTTGCCCACACACGGCCAAGTCCGTTCATTTTGAACGTGACTCAGGTGCGACGGGACTAGCAAAGGATGTCAATCTTGCCGCTTTTATCGGCGAGATTGACACCTTGCGAGCCCCGTTGCGGGGCATACCAGGCCCTTAGGTCTGGTATGGATTATAAAGGGAAGCCCCTACGCCGAAAAAACGGCGTGGGGTCCCCCCTAAAATCCATACCAGACCCCGATCCGAGCACGCAGCCTGGACGGTCAGGAAAGGGGGTGGGGACGAGCGAGCGCCCCCCCCTCCTGAACCGTACCAGGCCGCATGCCCTCAACATGGGGGGGGTGGGTGCTTTGGGGGAGGGGGGCGCCCTGCGGGCCCCCCCCCCACCTCAAAGCACCTTGTCCCCATGTTGATGAGGACAAGGGCCTCTTCCCGACAACCCTGGCCGTTGGTTGTCGGGGTCTGCGGGCGGGGGGCTTATCGGAATCTGGGAGCCCCCTTTAATAAGTGGTCGACCACGCCCCCTAAAACGTCACAGTCCCAGCATGCCCAGGGACTGTGACATCATATGGGGGCGGGGTCTCCGCCTATATAAGTCACAACGCAGCCCTCGGAGACCAGTCCAGCCGGAGAGAGCGTCGTGTCAACATCTGGGGGAAGAGAAGAGAAGAAGCCCAGCAGCTCAGAAGTCCGGACCTCTGCTGGCAAGAGAGCTACCTGAACACAGCAGAGGAGCCGGCCGAAGAACTGGAACACGCGGAGAAGAACCAACCGGACGCCGGGAGAAGATGAAGCGGAGGGACCCCCGAAGCCGGAAGAAGACCCCCGAAGCCGGAGGAAGATCCCCACCCCCGGAGCTGTTTAATAAAATATTTTAAAAACCTGTGTAGTGTGTTTTATTACTTACAATTTTTCCCTAGGTGAAGGGGTAGGGGGACCATGTACCCCATACTCATTCACATAGGGTGGGGGGCCGGGATCTGGGGGCCCCCTTATTAAAGGGGGCTCCCAGATTCCGATAAGCCCCCCGCCCGCAGACCCCGACAACCAACGGCCAGGGTTGTCGGGAAGAGGCCCTTGTCCTCATCAACATGGGGACAAGGTGCTTTGAGGTGGGGGGGGGGCCCGCAGGGCGCCCCCCTCCCCCAAAGCACCCACCCCCCCCATGTTGAGGGCATGCGGCCTGGTACGGTTCAGGAGGGGGGGCGCTCGCTCGTCCCCACCCCCTTTCCTGACCGTCCAGGCTGCGTGCTCGGATCGGGGTCTGGTATGGATTTTAGGGGGGACCCCACGCCGTTTTTTCGGCGTAGGGGCTTCCCTTTATAATCCATACCAGACCTAAGGGCCTGGTATGCCCCGCGCTCGCCGCAATAGGAAAATTTGTTTTTCCTATTGCAGCGAGCGCGAGATGCAATACCCTGCCCTCGCGTCGTATCTGGTCCGTCGGACCAGCCTACACACGAGCGGCCTTTCCGTCGGACCAGCACACACACGAGCGGACTTTCCGCCCGAAACTGAGTCCGACGGAAAGATTTAAAACTTGCTTCAAATCTAGGTCCGGCGGGCTTTTCGGAAGAAGTCCGCCAGAAAAGTCCGCCGGCGCCCACACACGGGCGGATTGTCCGGCACACTCTGGTCCGCCGGACCAAGTATGCCGGAAAGTCCGACCGTGTGTACGCGGCATTAGATTTATTATGGACAGAAAATAAAAATACATATCTAGATAGATATCTTTCTATCTATATATATATAAACAAAAAGATACAGACAGTTACAAGTATATGTTATATATATCACGTTGGTTTGCATGTTGGCAGTATTTTAATTTTTGTAGCTTTCATGTTGAGAAGATTTCTATGATCTACAAGTTAGCTTGCCTGTGTATACATCTTGGTGAGTGAACGAAGATACACGGCCTTTTAAAAGGTAGGCTAGTAAGGGACAAATGTATGTGCATCCATCTGCACTGGGGGATCAGTAAATTGTATTGAGTCATCTGGAATTGTATTGTAAATGTACTGTCTAATTTTAAAGTTTGCATATACTGTTGTTGTTTTAGAAATCCTTAATAATAGTACTGTACAGCTTGGTAAAGAAATCTGGAAAGTAAGAAGGCTGACTGATGTTTAGGGTGATGTTGGAAAGATGCTATTCAGTGTGTGAAGGGGGCAACTTGATTGGCCAGGCCACGAGTCTGGAGATTTCTCTGCTGACCCATAGCTTTTGATGAGATCTCTGGGTAGGGTACCGCCTTCATCTTTGGGTCCTTATGCTGTACCGGCCGGAGGGGGGTTGGGGATCGGCCTCCCGCTACTTGAGCCCGGGTTCGTACCTATGCGAATTAGATGTGCGTTTCCGCACATCTAATTCGCATAGCAGGAGAATGTGACTGGCTCCCTATGGAGCCGGTTCACATATCTCCAGGGCGGCTGCGGTGCGCACTGCACAAAAACGCTGTGCGTCTTTGGCTGCATTTCAGGGTCGAATTCAGGCATAGAATCGGCCCCGATTCGTCCCTGAAACTGTGAACAGGGACGCACAGCGCTCCTGTGCGGTCCGCAGCGAATTATAGTGTGAACTCGGGCTGAAGGAGGGACCTTCAGGAGGAATGTCAACTTAACCCGCTCAAATCTCAGTGTCAGGTTAGTGAAAGAAACCTGGAGTTTGCAGCTGGATGTTGGTTTGCACCTGGAACCCACCCGGAGCTGGACGCCACCAGTTGGGCCAGAATAAGAAGCACTGAATTCATCTTATTTCATATTTAGTTATAGTGTGAGCTTTTGTAAAGCTGGATGATTGTTTAAAGGCTTTGTACTATTCCTTTCCATTCCTGGCGGGGACATGTCTCCGATCTCTATGAGAACTTACCTGTCTAGGACTGTGTGAAGACAGGAAAGGACACTGCCTTTTAATTGGTAGGCTAGTAAGGGACAAATGTATGTGCATCCATCTGCATTAGAGGATCAGTAGGTGAGAATATGTGTGGAAGATCGGTGGCAATACCCCTAGTGTCTCTACAGATCTAATCAGGTAATAGACACATCTTGGGGACTCTTCCCATCTTTTACACTTCAGCTGCGTTATTCCAGGCTAATGTGGATGAATTTATATGGAAGAGTGCTCAACAATGATCAAAGAAGGGGAAAATGTGTAAGGAAATTAAGATGATCATTGCTGACCACCACATCACCCGCCATATTGTAACAGTATCAGCCATTCCAAATCTGATGTCTATTTTGTGTAAGAAAAGGATTGCTCTTATGTAGATTTTAGTAAACAAATCTGTAAAGCAAGAAGGAAGGTTATAGGATAGGGCCTAATTCAAACAGGTATCCAATACTAAAGATAGGATGACTAGCATCGAATAGGTTAGCATAGTGTAGTTTAGTGTAGGGCCTGCCCTAAAAGAGTCTACCTTGTCGTGGTGGGCAGGCTTGTAATCTTTTGGTTAAAATTGACAAAAGAGTAGAAAGAATCAATTCTCTAGACAGTTTCACTTTTGACCATTTGATTCAACTAAAAGACTCTTAGATTTATTACGGACAGAAAATAAAAATACATATATAGATAGATATCTTTCTATCTATATATATATATATATATATATATAAACAAAAAGATACAGACAGTTACAAGTATATGTTATATATATCACGTTGGTTTGCATGTTGGCAGTATTTTAATTTTTGTAGCTTTCATGTTGAGAAGATTTCTATGATCTACAAGTTAGCTTGCCTGTGTATACATCTTGGTGAGTGAACGAAGATACACGGCCTTTTAAAAGGTAGGCTAGTAAGGGACAAATGTATGTGCATCCATCTGCACTGGGGGATCAGTAAATTGTATTGAGTCATCTTGAATTGTATTGTAAATGTACTGTCTCCTTTTAAAGTTTGCATATACTGTTGTTGTTTTAGAAATCCTTAATAATAGTACTGTACAGCTTGGTAAAGAAATCTGGAAAGTAAGAAGGCTGACTGATGTTTAGGGTGATGTTGGAAAGATGCTATTCAGTGTGTGAAGGGGGCAACTTGATTGGCCAGGCCACGAGTCTGGAGATTTCTCTGCTGACCCATAGCTTTTGATGAGATCTCTGGGTAGGGTACCGCCTTCATCTTTGGGTCCTTATGCTGTACCGGCTGGAGGGGGGTTGGGGATCGGCCTCCCGCTACTTGAGCCCGGGTTCGTACCTATGCGAATTAGATGTGCGTTTCCGCACATCTAATTCGCATAGCAGGAGAATGTGACTGGCTCCCTATGGAGCCGGTTCACATATCTCCAGGGCGGCTGCGGTGCGCACTGCACAAAAACGCTGTGCGTCTTTGGCTGCGTTTCAGGGTCGAATTCAGGCATAGAATCGGCCCCGATACGTCCCTGAAATGGTGAACAGGGACGCACAGCGCTCCTGTGTGGTCCGCAGCAAATTATATTGTGAACTCGGGCTGAAGGAAGGACCTTCAGGAGGAATGTCAACTTAACCCGCTCAAATCTCAGTGTCAGGTTAGTGAAAGAAACCTGGAGTTTGCAGCTGGATGTTGGTTTGCACCTGGAACCCACCCGGAGCTGGACGCCACCAGTTGGGCCAGAATAAGAAGCACTGAATTCATCTTATTTCATATTTAGTTAGAGTGTGAGCTTTTGTAAAGCTGGATGATTGTTTAAAGGCTTTGTACTATTCCTTTCCATTCCTGGCGGGGACATGTCTCCGATCTCTATGAGAACTTACCTGTCTAGGACTGTGTGAAGACAGGAAAGGACACTGCCTTTTAATTGGTAGGCTAGTAAGGGACAAATGTATGTGCATCCATCTGCATTAGAAGATCAGTAGGTGAGAATATGTGTGGAAGATCGGTGGCAATACCCCTAGTGTCTCTAAAGATCTAATCAGGTAATAGACACATCTTGGGGACTCTTCCCATCTTTTACACTTCAGCTGCGTTATTCCAGGCTAATGTGGATGAATTTATATGGAAGAGTGCTCAACAATGATCAAAGAAGGGGAAAATGTGTAAGGAAATTAAGATGATCATTGCTGACCACCACATCACCCGCCATATTGTAACAGTATCAGCCATTCCAAATCTGATGTCTATTTTGTGTAAGAAAAGGATTGCTCTTATGTAGATTTTAGTAAACAAATCTGTAAAGCAAGAAGGAAGGTTATAGGATAGGGCCTAATTCAAACAGGTATCCAATACTAAAGATAGGATGACTAGCATCGAATAGGTTAGCATAGTGTAGTTTAGTGTAGGGCCTGCCCTAAGAGAGTCTACCTTGTCGTGGTGGGCAGGCTTGTAATCTTTTGGTTAAAATTGACAAAAGAGTAGAAAGAATCAATTCTCTAGACAGTTTCACTTTTGACCATTTGATTCAACTAAAAGACTCTTAGATTTATTACGGACAGAAAATAAAAATACATATATAGATAGATATCTTTCTATCTATATATATATATATATATATAAACAAAAAGATACAGACAGTTACAAGTATATGTTATATATATCACGTTGGTTTGCATGTTGGCAGTATTTTAATTTTTGTAGCTTTCATGTTGAGAAGATTTCTATGATCTACAAGTTAGCTTGCCTGTGTATACATCTTGGTGAGTGAACGAAGATACACGGCCTTTTAAAAGGTAGGCTAGTAAGGGACAAATGTATGTGCATCCATCTGCACTGGGGGATCAGTAAATTGTATTGAGTCATCTGGAATTGTATTGTAAATGTACTGTCTCCTTTTAAAGTTTGCATATACTGTTGTTGTTTTAGAAATCCTTAATAATAGTACTGTACAGCTTGGTAAAGAAATCTGGAAAGTAAGAAGGCTGACTGATGTTTAGGGTGATGTTGGAAAGATGCTATTCAGTGTGTGAAGGGGGCAACTTGATTGGCCAGGCCACGAGTCTGGAGATTTCTCTGCTGACCCATAGCTTTTGATGAGATCTCTGGGTAGGGTACCGCCTTCATCTTTGGGTCCTTATGCTGTACCGGCTGGAGGGGGGTTGGGGATCGGCCTCCCGCTACTTGAGCCCGGGTTCGTACCTATGCGAATTAGATGTGCGGAAACGCACATCTAATTCGCATAGCAGGAGAATGTGACTGGCTCCCTATGGAGCCGGTTCACATATCTCCAGGGCGGCTGCGATGCGCACTGCACAAAAACGCTGTGCATCTTTGGCTGCGTTTCAGGGTCGAATTCAGGCATAGAATCGGCCCCGATTCGTCCCTGAAACGGTGAACAGGGACGCACAGCGCTCCTGTGCGGTCCGCAGCGAATTATCGTGTGAACTCGGGCTGAAGGAGGGACCTTCAGGAGGAATGTCAACTTAACCCGCTCAAATCTCAGTGTCAGGTTAGTGAAAGAAACCTGGAGTTTGCAGCTGGATGTTGGTTTGCACCTGGAACCCACCCGGAGCTGGACGCCACCAGTTGGGCCAGAATAAGAAGCACTGAATTCATCTTATTTCATATTTAGTTATAGTGTGAGCTTTTGTAAAGCTGGATGATTGTTTAAAGGCTTTGTACTATTCCTTTCCATTCCTGGCGGGGACATGTCTCCGATCTCTATGAGAACTTACCTGTCTAGGACTGTGTGAAGACAGGAAAGGACACTGCCTTTTAATTGGTAGGCTAGTAAGGGAGAAATGTATGTGCATCCATCTGCATTAGAGGATCAGTAGGTGAGAATATGTGTGGAAGATCGGTGGCAATACCCCTAGTGTCTCTACAGATCTAATCGGGTAATAGACACATCTTGGGGACTCTTCCCATCTTTTACACTTCAGCTGCGTTATTCCAGGCTAATGTGGATGAATTTATATGGAAGAGTGCTCAACAATGATCAAAGAAGGGGAAAATGTGTAAGGAAATTAAGATGATCATTGCTGACCACCACATCACCCGCCATATTGTAACAGTATCAGCCATACCAAATCTGATGTCTATTTTGTGTAAGAAAAGGATTGCTCTTATGTAGATTTTAGTAAACAAATCTGTAAAGCAAGAAGGAAGGTTATAGGATAGGGCCTAATTCAAACAGGTATCCAATACTAAAGATAGGATGACTAGCATCGAATAGGTTAGCATAGTGTAGTTTAGTGTAGGGCCTGCCCTAAGAGAGTCTACCTTGTCGTGGTGGGCAGGCTTGTAATCTTTTGGTTAAAATTGACAAAAGAGTAGAAAGAATCAATTCTCTAGACAGTTTCACTTTTGACCATTTGATTCAACTAAAAGACTCTTAGATTTATTACGGACAGAAAATAAAAATACATATATAGATAGATATCTTTCTATCTATCTATATATATATATATATAAACAAAAAGATACAGACAGTTACAAGTATATGTTATATATATCACGTTGGTTTGCATGTTGGCAGTATTTTAATTTTTGTAGCTTTCATGTTGAGAAGATTTCTATGATCTACAAGTTAGCTTGCCTGTGTATACATCTTGGTGAGTGAACGAAGATACACGGCCTTTTAAAAGGTAGGCTAGTAAGGGACAAATGTATGTGCATCCATCTGCACTGGGGGATCAGTAAATTGTATTGAGTCATCTTGAATTGTATTGTAAATGTACTGTCTCCTTTTAAAGTTTGCATATACTGTTGTTGTTTTAGAAATCCTTAATAATAGTACTGTACAGCTTGGTAAAGAAATCTGGAAAGTAAGAAGGCTGACTGATGTTTAGGGTGATGTTGGAAAGATGCTATTCAGTGTGTGAAGGGGGCAACTTGATTGGCCAGGCCACGAGTCTGGAGATTTCTCTGCTGACCCATAGCTTTTGATGAGATCTCTGGGTAGGGTACCGCCTTCATCTTTGGGTCCTTATGCTGTACCGGCTGGAGGGGGGTTGGGGATCGGCCTCCCGCTACTTGAGCCCGGGTTCGTACCTATGCGAATTAGATGTGCGTTTCTGCACATCTAATTCGCATAGCAGGAGAATGTGACTGGCTCCCTATGGAGCCGGTTCACATATCTCCAGGGCGGCTGCGATGCGCACTGCACAAAAACGCTGTGCATCTTTGGCTGCGTTTCAGGGTCGAATTCAGGCATAGAATCGGCCCCGATTCGTCCCTGAAACGGTGAACAGGGACGCACAGCGCTCCTGTGCGGTCCGCAGCGAATTATAGTGTGAACTCGGGCTGAAGGAGGGACCTTCAGGAGGAATGTCAACTTAACCCGCTCAAATCTCAGTGTCAGGTTAGTGAAAGAAACCTGGAGTTTGCAGCTGGATGTTGGTTTGCACCTGGAACCCACCCGGAGCTGGACGCCACCAGTTGGGTCAGAATAAGAAGCACTGAATTCATCTTATTTCATATTTAGTTATAGTGTGAGCTTTTGTAAAGCTGGATGATTGTTTAAAGGCTTTGTACTATTCCTTTCCATTCCTGGCGGGGACATGTCTCCGATCTCTATGAGAACTTACCTGTCTAGGACTGTGTGAAGACAGGAAAGGACACTGCCTTTTAATTGGTAGGCTAGTAAGGGACAAATGTATGTGCATCCATCTGCATTAGAGGATCAGTAGGTGAGAATATGTGTGGAAGATCGGTGGCAATACCCCTAGTGTCTCTACAGATCTAATCAGGTAATAGACACATCTTGGGGACTCTTCCCATCTTTTACACTTCAGCTGCGTTATTCCAGGCTAATGTAGATGAATTTATATGGAAGAGTGCTCAACAATGATCAAAGAAGGGGAAAATGTGTAAGGAAATTAAGATGATCATTGCTGACCACCACATCACCCGCCATATTGTAACAGTATCAGCCATTCCAAATCTGATGTCTATTTTGTGTAAGAAAAGGATTGCTCTTATGTAGATTTTAGTAAACAAATCTGTAAAGCAAGAAGGAAGGTTATAGGATAGGGCCTAATTCAAACAGGTATCCAATACTAAAGATAGGATGACTAGCATCGAATAGGTTAGCATAGTGTAGTTTAGTGTAGGGCCTGCCCTAAAAGAGTCTACCTTGTCGTGGTGGGCAGGCTTGTAATCTTTTGGTTAAAATTGACAAAAGAGTAGAAAGAATCAATTCTCTAGACAGTTTCACTTTTGACCATTTGATTCAACTAAAAGACTCTTAGATTTATTACGGACAGAAAATAAAAATACATATATAGATAGATATCTTTCTATTTATATATATATATATATAAACAAAAAGATACAGACAGTTACAAGTATATGTTATATATTTCACGTTGGTTTGCATGTTGGCAGTATTTTAATTTTTGTAGCTTTCATGTTGAGAAGATTTCTATGATCTACAAGTTAGCTTGCCTGTGTATACATCTTGGTGAGTGAACGAAGATACACGGCCTTTTAAAAGGTAGGCTAGTAAGGGACAAATGTATGTGCATCCATCTGCACTGGGGGATCAGTAAATTGTATTGAGTCATCTTGAATTGTATTGTAAATGTACTGTCTCCTTTTAAAGTTTGCATATACTGTTGTTGTTTTAGAAATCCTTAATAATAGTACTGTACAGCTTGGTAAAGAAATCTGGAAAGTAAGAACGCTGACTGATGTTTAGGGTGATGTTGGAAAGATGCTATTCAGTGTGTGAAGGTAGCAACTTGATTGGCCAGGCCACGAGTCTGGAGATTTCTCTGCTGACCCATAGCTTTTGATGAGATCTCTGGGTAGGGTACCGCCTTCATCTTTGGGTCCTTATGCTGTACCGGCTGGAGGGGGGTTGGGGATCGGCCTCCCGCTACTTGAGCCCGGGTTCGTACCTATGCGAATTAGATGTGCGTTGCTGCACATCTAATTCGCATAGCAGGAGAATGTGACTGGCTCCCTATGGAGCCGGTTCACATATCTCCAGGGCGGCTGCGGTGCGCACTGCACAAAAACGCTGTGCGTCTTTGGCTGCGTTTCAGGGTCGAATTCAGGCATAGAATCGGCCCCGATTCGTCCCTGAAATGGTGAACAGGGACGCACAGCGCTCCTGTGCGGTCCGCAGCGAATTATAGTGTGAACTCGGGCTGAAGGAGGGACCTTCAGGAGGAATGTCAACTTAACCCGCTCAAATCTCAGTGTCAGGTTAGTGAAAGAAACCTGGAGTTTGCAGCTGGATGTTGGTTTGCACCTGGAACCCACCCGGAGCTGGACGCCACCAGTTGGGCCAGAATAAGAAGCACTGAATTCATCTTATTTCATATTTAGTTATAGTGTGAGCTTTTGTAAAGCTGGATGATTGTTTAAAGGCTTTGTACTATTCCTTTCCATTCCTGGCGGGGACATGTCTCCGATCTCTATGAGAACTTACCTGTCTAGGACTGTGTGAAGACAGGAAAGGACACTGCCTTTTAATTGGTAGGCTAGTAAGGGAGAAATGTATGTGCATCCATCTGCATTAGAGGATCAGTAGGTGAGAATATGTGTGGAAGATCGGTGGCAATACCCCTAGTGTCTCTACAGATCTAATCGGGTAATAGACACATCTTGGGGACTCTTCCCATCTTTTACACTTCAGCTGCGTTATTCCAGGCTAATGTGGATGAATTTATATGGAAGAGTGCTCAACAATGATCAAAGAAGGGGAAAATGTGTAAGGAAATTAAGATGATCATTGCTGACCACCACATCACCCGCCATATTGTAACAGTATCAGCCATTCCAAATCTGATGTCTATTTTGTGTAAGAAAAGGATTGCTCTTATGTAGATTTTAGTAAACAAATCTGTAAAGCAAGAAGGAAGGTTATAGGATAGGGCCTAATTCAAACAGGTATCCAATACTAAAGATAGGATGACTAGCATCGAATAGGTTAGCATAGTGTAGTTTAGTGTAGGGCCTGCCCTAAAAGAGTCTACCTTGTCGTGGTGGGCAGGCTTGTAATCTTTTGGTTAAAATTCACAAAAGAGTAGAAAGAATCAATTCTCTAGACAGTTTCACTTTTGACCATTTGATTCAACTAAAAGACTCTTAGATTTATTACGGACAGAAAATAAAAATACATATATAGATAGATATCTTTCTATTTATATATATATATATATAAACAAAAAGATACAGACAGTTACAAGTATATGTTATATATATCACGTTGGTTTGCATGTTGGCAGTATTTTAATTTTTGTAGCTTTCATGTTGAGAAGATTTCTATGATCTACAAGTTAGCTTGCCTGTGTATACATCTTGGTGAGTGAACGAAGATACACGGCCTTTTAAAAGGTAGGCTAGTAAGGGACAAATGTATGTGCATCCATCTGCACTGGGGGATCAGTAAATTGTATTGAGTCATCTTGAATTGTATTGTAAATGTACTGTCTCCTTTTAAAGTTTGCATATACTGTTGTTGTTTTAGAAATCCTTAATAATAGTACTGTACAGCTTGGTAAAGAAATCTGGAAAGTAAGAAGGCTGACTGATGTTTAGGGTGATGTTGGAAAGATGCTATTCAGTGTGTGAAGGGGGCAACTTGATTGGCCAGGCCACGAGTCTGGAGATTTCTCTGCTGACCCATAGCTTTTGATGAGATCTCTGGGTAGGGTACCGCCTTCATCTTTGGGTCCTTATGCTGTACCGGCTGGAGGGGGGTTGGGGATCGGCCTCCCGCTACTTGAGCCCGGGTTCGTACCTATGCGAATTAGATGTGCGTTTCTGCACATCTAATTCGCATAGCAGGAGAATGTGACTGGCTCCCTATGGAGCCGGTTCACATATCTCCAGGGCGGCTGCTGTGCGCACTGCACAAAAACGCTGTGCGTCTTTGGCTGCGTTTCAGGGTCGAATTCAGGCATAGAATCGGCCCCGATTCGTCCCTGAAATGGTGAACAGGGACGCACAGCGCTCCTGTGCGGTCCGCAGCGAATTATAGTGTGAACTCGGGCTGAAGGAGGGACCTTCAGGAGGAATGTCAACTTAACCCGCTCAAATCTCAGTGTCAGGTTAGTGAAAGAAACCTGGAGTTTGCAGCTGGATGTTGGTTTGCACCTGGAACCCACCCGGAGCTGGACGCCACCAGTTGGGCCAGAATAAGAAGCACTGAATTCATCTTATTTCATATTTAGTTATAGTGTGAGCTTTTGTAAAGCTGGATGATTGTTTAAAGGCTTTGTACTATTCCTTTCCATTCCTGGCGGGGACATGTCTCCGATCTCTATGAGAACTTACCTGTCTAGGACTGTGTGAAGACAGGAAAGGACACTGCCTTTTAATTGGTAGGCTAGTAAGGGAGAAATGTATGTGCATCCATCTGCATTAGAGGATCAGTAGGTGAGAATATGTGTGGAAGATCGGTGGCAATACCCCTAGTGTCTCTACAGATCTAATCGGGTAATAGACACATCTTGGGGACTCTTCCCATCTTTTACACTTCAGCTGCGTTATTCCAGGCTAATGTGGATGAATTTATATGGAAGAGTGCTCAACAATGATCAAAGAAGGGGAAAATGTGTAAGGAAATTAAGATAATCATTGCTGACCACCACATCACCCGCCATATTGTAACAGTATCAGCCATACCAAATCTGATGTCTATTTTGTGTAAGAAAAGGATTGCTCTTATGTAGATTTTAGTAAACAAATCTGTAAAGCAAGAAGGAAGGTTATAGGATAGGGCCTAATTCAAACAGGTATCCAATACTAAAGATAGGATGACTAGCATCGAATAGGTTAGCATAGTGTAGTTTAGTGTAGGGCCTGCCCTAAGAGAGTCTACCTTGTCGTGGTGGGCAGGCTTGTAATCTTTTGGTTAAAATTGACAAAAGAGTAGAAAGAATCAATTCTCTAGACAGTTTCACTTTTGACCATTTGATTCAATTAAAAGACTCTTAGATTTATTACGGACAGAAAATAAAAATACATATATAGATAGATATCTTTCTATCTATATATATATATATATATATATAAACAAAAAGATACAGACAGTTACAAGTATATGTTATATATATCACGTTGGTTTGCATGTTGGCAGTATTTTAATTTTTGTAGCTTTCATGTTGAGAAGATTTCTATGATCTACAAGTTAGCTTGCCTGTGTATACATCTTGGTGAGTGAACGAAGATACACGGCCTTTTAAAAGGTAGGCTAGTAAGGGACAAATGTATGTGCATCCATCTGCACTGGGGGATCAGTAAATTGTATTGAGTCATCTTGAATTGTATTGTAAATGTACTGTCTCCTTTTAAAGTTTGCATATACTGTTGTTGTTTTAGAAATCCTTAATAATAGTACTGTACAGCTTGGTAAAGAAATCTGGAAAGTAAGAAGGCTGACTGATGTTTAGGGTGATGTTGGAAAGATGCTATTCAGTGTGTGAAGGGGGCAACTTGATTGGCCAGGCCACGAGTCTGGAGATTTCTCTGCTGACCCATAGCTTTTGATGAGATCTCTGGGTAGGGTACCGCCTTCATCTTTGGGTCCTTATGCTGTACCGGCTGGAGGGGGGTTGGGGATCGGCCTCCCGCTACTTGAGCCCGGGTTCGTACCTATGCGAATTAGATGTGCGTTTCCGCACATCTAATTCGCATAGCAGGAGAATGTGACTGGCTCCCTATGGAGCCGGTTCACATATCTCCAGGGTGGCTGCGGTGCGCACTGCACAAAAACGCTGTGCGTCTTTGGCTGCGTTTCAGGGTCGAATTCAGGCATAGAATCGGCCCCGATTCGTACCTGAAACGGTGAACAGGGACGCACAGCGCTCCTGTGCGGTCCGCAGCGAATTATAGTGTGAACTCGGGCTGAAGGAGGGACCTTCAGGAGGAATGTCAACTTAACCCGCTCAAATCTCAGTGTCAGGTTAGTGAAAGAAACCTGGAGTTTGCAGCTGGATGTTGGTTTGCACCTGGAACCCACCCGGAGCTGGACGCCACCAGTTGGGCCAGAATAAGAAGCACTGAATTCATCTTATTTCATATTTAGTTATAGTGTGAGCTTTTGTAAAGCTGGATGATTGTTTAAAGGCTTTGTACTATTCCTTTCCATTCCTGGCGGGGACATGTCTCCGATCTCTATGAGAACTTACCTGTCTAGGACTGTGTGAAGACAGAAAAGGACACTGCCTTTTAATTGGTAGGCTAGTAAGAGACAAATGTATGTGCATCCATCTGCATTAGAGGATCAGTAGGTGAGAATATGTGTGGAAGATCGGTGGCAATACCCCTAGTGTCTCTACAGATCTAATCAGGTAATAGACACATCTTGGGGACTCTTCCCATCTTTTACACTTCAGCTGCGTTATTCCAGGCTAATGTAGATGAATTTATATGGAAGAGTGCTCAACAATGATCAAAGAAGGGGAAAATGTGTAAGGAAATTAAGATGATCATTGCTGACCACCACATCACCCGCCATATTGTAACAGTATCAGCCATTCCAAATCTGATGTCTATTTTGTGTAAGAAAAGGATTGCTCTTATGTAGATTTTAGTAAACAAATCTGTAAAGCAAGAAGGAAGGTTATAGGATAGGGCCTAATTCAAACAGGTATCCAATACTAAAGATAGGATGACTAGCATCGAATAGGTTAGCATAGTGTAGTTTAGTGTAGGGCTTGCCCTAAAAGAGTCTACCTTGTCGTGGTGGGCAGGCTTGTAATCTTTTGGTTAAAATTGACAAAAGAGTAGAAAGAATCAATTCTCTAGACAGTTTCACTTTTGACCATTTGATTCAACTAAAAGACTCTTATGCCGCGTACACACGGTCGGACTTTTCGTCTACAAAAGTCCAACGGACGCTGACGGACTAAAGCTGGCTGGTAATCCGATCGTGTGTGGGCTTCTCCGGACTTTCAACGTACTTTTTTAGCCTCAAATCCGACGTACTTTAGATTTGAAACATGCTTCAAATCTTTACGTCGTAACTACGACGGACCCCGAAATCCGCTCGTCTGTGTGCTAGTCCGACGGACAAAAAGCCACGCTAGGGCACCTATTGGCTACTGGCTATGAACTTCCTTATTTTAGTCCAGTGTACGTCATCACGTACGAATCCGTCGGACTTTTGTGTGGTCGTGTGTAGGCAAGTCCGTTCGTTAGAAAGTATGCCGCAAGTCCGCCGCAAGTCCGCCGAAAGTCTGCCGGAAGTCTGTCGGACAGGCTGTCTGACTTTTGTAGACGAAAAGTCCGACCGTGTGTACGCGGCATTAGATTTATTACGGACAGAAAATAAAAATACATATATAGATAGATATCTTTCTATCTATATATATATACAGTGCCTTGCGAAAGTATTCGGCCCCCTTGAACTTTTCAACCTTTTGCCACATTTCAGGCTTCAAACATAAAGATATAAAATTTTTATTTTTTGTGAAGAATCACCAACAAGTGGGACACAATTGTGAAGTGGAACAAAATCTTTTGGATTTTTGAAACTTTTTTAACTAATAAAAAAATGAAAAGTGGGGCGTGCAAAATTATTCGGCCCCCTTGCATTAATACTTTGTAGAGCCACCTTTTGCTGCGATTACAGCTGCAAGTCGCTTGGGGTATGTCTCTATCAGTTTTGCACATCGAGAGACTGAAATTCTTGCCCATTCTTCCTTGCAAAACAGCTCGAGCTCAGTGAGGTTGGATGGAGAGCGTTTGTGAACAGCAGTTTTCAGCTCTTTCCACAGATTCTCGATTGGATTCAGGTCTGGACTTTGACTTGGCCATTCTAACACCTGGATACGTTTATTTGTGAACCATTCCTTTGTAGATTTTGCTGTATGTTTGGGATCATTGTCTTGTTGGAAGATAAATCTCCGTCCCAGTTTCAGGTCTTTTGCAGACTCCAACAGGTTTTCATCCAGAATGGTCCTGTATTTGGCTGCATCCATCTTCCCCTCAATTTTAACCATCTTCCCTGTTTCTGCTGAAGAAAAGCAGGCCCAAACCATGATGCTGCCACCACCATGTTTGACAGTGGGGATGGTGTGTTGAGTGTGATGAGCTGTGTTGCTTTTACGCCAAGCATATCGTTTTGCATTGTGGCCAAAAAGTTTGATTTTGGTTTCATCGGACCAGAGCACCTTCTTCCACATGTTTGGTGAGTCTCCCAGGTGGCTTGTGGCAAACTTTAGACGAGACTTTTTATGGATATCTTTGAGAAATGGCTTTCTTCTTGCCACTCTTCCATAAAGGCCAGATTTGTGCAGTGTACGACTGATTGTTGTCCTATGGACAGACTCTCCCACCTCAGCTGTAGTTCTCTGCAGTTCATCCAGAGTGATCATGGGCCTCTTGGCTGCATCTCTGATCAGTCTTCTCCTTGTCTGAGCTGAAAGTTTAGAGGGACAGCCAGGTCTTGGTAGATTTGCAGTGGTCTGATACTCCTTCCATTTCAAAATGATCGCTTGCACAGTGCTCCTTGGGATGTTTAAAGCTTGGGAAATCTTTTTGTATCCAAATCCGGCTTTAAACTTCTCCACAACAGTATTACGGACCTGCCTGGTGTGTTCCTTGGTCTTCATGATGCTCTCTGTGCTTTCAACAGAACCCTGAGACTATCACAGAGCAGGTGCATTTATACAGAGACTTGATTACACACAGGTGGATTCTATTTATCACCATCAGTCATTTAGGACAACATTGGATCATTCAGAGATCCTCGCTGAACTTCTGGAGTGAGTTTTCTGCACTGAAAGTAAAGGGGCCGAATAATTTTGCACGCACCACTTTTCAATTTTTTGATTGCTAAAAAAGTTTAAAATATCCAATAGATTTCGTTCCACTTCACAATTGTGTCCCACTTGTTGGTGATTCTTCACAAAAAATTAAAATTTTATATCTTTATGTTTGAAGCCTGAAATGTGGCAAAAGGTTGAAAAGTTCAAGGGGGCCGAATACTTTCGCAAGCCACTGTATATATATATAAACAAAAAGATACAAACAGTTACAAGTATATGTTATATATATCACGTTGGTTTGCATGTTGGCAGTATTTTAATTTTTGTAGCTTTCATGTTGAGAAGATTTCTATGATCTACAAGTTAGCTTGCCTGTGTATACATCTTGGTGAGTGAACGAAGATACACGGCCTTTTAAAAGGTAGGCTAGTAAGGGACAAATGTATGTGCATCCATCTGCACTGGGGGATCAGTAAATTGTATTGAGTCATCTTGAATTGTATTGTAAATGTACTGTCTCCTTTTAAAGTTTGCATATACTGTTGTTGTTTTAGAAATCCTTAATAATAGTACTGTACAGCTTGGTAAAGAAATCTGGAAAGTAAGAAGGCTGACTGATGTTTAGGGTGATGCTGGAAAGATGCTATTCAGTGTGTGAAGGGGGCAACTTGATTGGCCAGGCCACGAGTCTGGAGATTTCTCTGCTGACCCATAGCTTTTGATGAGATCTCTGGGTAGGGTACCGCCTTCATCTTTGGGTCCTTATGCTGTACCGGCTGGAGGGGGGTTGGGGATCGGCCTCCCGCTACTTGAGCCCGGGTTCGTACCTATGCGAATTAGATGTGCGTTTCTGCACATCTAATTCGCATAGCAGGAGAATGTGACTGGCTCCCTATGGAGCCGGTTCACATATCTCCAGGGCGGCTGCGGTGCGCACTGCACAAAAACGCTGTGCGTCTTTGGCTGCGTTTCAGGGTCGAATTCAGGCATAGAATCGGCCCCGATTCGTCCCTGAAACGGTGAACAGGGACGCACAGCGCTCCTGTGCGGTCCGCAGCGAATTATAGTGTGAACTCGGGCTGAAGGAGGGACCTTCAGGAGGAATGTCAACTTAACCCGCTCAAATCTCAGTGTCAGGTTAGTGAAAGAAACCTGGAGTTTGCAGCTGGATGTTGGTTTGCACCTGGAACCCACCCGGAGCTGGACGCCACCAGTTGGGCCAGAATAAGAAGCACTGAATTCATCTTATTTCATATTTAGTTATAGTGTGAGCTTTTGTAAAGCTGGATGATTGTTTAAAGGCTTTGTACTATTCCTTTCCATTCCTAGCGGGGACATGTCTCCGATCTCTATGAGAACTTACCTGTCTAGGACTGTGTGAAGACAGGAAAGGACACTGCCTTTTAATTGGTAGGCTAGTAAGGGAGAAATGTATGTGCATCCATCTGCATTAGAGGATCAGTAGGTGAGAATATGTGTGGAAGATCGGTGGCAATACCCCTAGTGTCTCTACAGATCTAATCGGGTAATAGACACATCTTGGGGACTCTTCCCATCTTTTACACTTCAGCTGCGTTATTCCAGGCTAATGTGGATGAATTTATATGGAAGAGTGCTCAACAATGATCAAAGAAGGGGAAAATGTGTAAGGAAATTAAGATAATCATTGCTGACCACCACATCACCCGCCATATTGTAACAGTATCAGCCATACCAAATCTGATGTCTATTTTGTGTAAGAAAAGGATTGCTCTTATGTAGATTTTAGTAAACAAATCTGTAAAGCAAGAAGGAAGGTTATAGGATAGGGCCTAATTCAAACAGGTATCCAATACTAAAGATAGGATGACTAGCATCGAATAGGTTAGCATAGTGTAGTTTAGTGTAGGGCCTGCCCTAAGAGAGTCTACCTTGTCGTGGTGGGCAGGCTTGTAATCTTTTGGTTAAAATTGACAAAAGAGTAGAAAGAATCAATTCTCTAGACAGTTTCACTTTTGACCATTTGATTCAATTAAAAGACTCTAATGCCGCGTACACACGAGCGGACATTACGGCGGACTTTGCCCGGCGGACTTTTCGACGTACTTTCCGACGGACTTTGTGAATGAACGGACTTGCCTACACACAATCCACCAAAGTCCGTCGAATTCGTACGTGATGACGTACGACCGGACTAAAACAAGGAAGTTCATAGCCAGTAGCCAATAGCTGCCCTAGCGTGGCTTTTTTGTCCGTCGAACTAGCATACAGACGGCGGACTTTTCGACCGGACTCGATTTCAACGGATAAATTTAAAACAAGTTTCAAATCTAATTCCGTCGAACTTTTGAGAAAACAAAGTCCGCTGGAGCCCACACACATCGAATTGTCCGACGAAATCCAGTCCGCCGGGCAAAGTCCGCCGTAATGTCCGCTCGTGTGTACGCGGCATTAGATTTATTACGGACAGAAAATAAAAATACATATATAGATAGATATCTTTCTATTTATATATATATATATAAACAAAAAGATACAGACAGTTACAAGTATATGTTATATATATCACGTTGGTTTGCATGTTGGCAGTATTTTAATTTTTGTAGCTTTCATGTTGAGAAGATTTCTATGATCTACAAGTTAGCTTGCCTGTGTATACATTTTGGTGAGTGAACGAAGATACACGGCCTTTTAAAAGGTAGGCTAGTAAGGGACAAATGTATGTGCATCCATCTGCACTGGGGGATCAGTAAATTGTATTGAGTCATCTTGAATTGTATTGTAAATGTACTGTCTCCTTTTAAAGTTTGCATATACTGTTGTTGTTTTAGAAATCCTTAATAATAGTACTGTACAGCTTGGTAAAGAAATCTGGAAAGTAAGAAGGCTGACTGATGTTTAGGGTGATGTTGGAAAGATGCTATTCAGTGTGTGAAGGGGGCAACTTGATTGGCCAGGCCACGAGTCTGGAGATTTCTCTGCTGACCCATAGCTTTTGATGAGATCTCTGGGTAGGGTACCGCCTTCATCTTTGGGTCCTTATGCTGTACCGGCTGGAGGGGGGTTGGGGATCGGCCTCCCGCTACTTGAGCCCGGGTTCGTACCTATGCGAATTAGATGTGCGTTTCTGCACATCTAATTCGCATAGCAGGAGAATGTGACTGGCTCCCTATGGAGCCGGTTCACATATCTCCAGGGCGGCTGCGGTGCGCACTGCACAAAAACGCTGTGCGTCTTTGGCTGCGTTTCAGGGTCGAATTCAGGCATAGAATCGGCCCCGATTCGTCCCTGAAATGGTGAACAGGGACGCACAGCGCTCCTGTGCGGTCCGCAGCGAATTATAGTGTGAACTCGGGCTGAAGGAGGGACCTTCAGGAGGAATGTCAACTTAACCCGCTCAAATCTCAGTGTCAGGTTAGTGAAAGAAACCTGGAGTTTGCAGCTGGATGTTGGTTTGCACCTGGAACCCACCCGGAGCTGGACGCCACCAGTTGGGCCAGAATAAGAAGCACTGAATTCATCTTATTTCATATTTAGTTATAGTGTGAGCTTTTGTAAAGCTGGATGATTGTTTAAAGGCTTTGTACTATTCCTTTCCATTCCTGGCGGGGACATGTCTCCGATCTCTATGAGAACTTACCTGTCTAGGACTGTGTGAAGACAGGAAAGGACACTGCCTTTTAATTGGTAGGCTAGTAAGGGAGAAATGTATGTGCATCCATCTGCATTAGAGGATCAGTAGGTGAGAATATGTGTGGAAGATCGGTGGCAATACCCCTAGTGTCTCTACAGATCTAATCGGGTAATAGACACATCTTGGGGACTCTTCCCATCTTTTACACTTCAGCTGCGTTATTCCAGGCTAATGTGGATGAATTTATATGGAAGAGTGCTCAACAATGATCAAAGAAGGGGAAAATGTGTAAGGAAATTAAGATGATCATTGCTGACCACCACATCACCCGCCATATTGTAACAGTATCAGCCATACCAAATCTGATGTCTATTTTGTGTAAGAAAAGGATTGCTCTTATGTAGATTTTAGTAAACAAATCTGTAAAGCAAGAAGGAAGGTTATAGGATAGGGCCTAATTCAAACAGGTATCCAATACTAAAGATAGGATGACTAGCATCGAATAGGTTAGCATAGTGTAGTTTAGTGTAGGGCCTGCCCTAAGAGAGTCTACCTTGTCGTGGTGGGCAGGCTTGTAATCTTTTGGTTAAAATTGACAAAAGAGTAGAAAGAATCAATTCTCTAGACAGTTTCACTTTTGACCATTTGATTCAACTAAAAGACTCTTAGATTTATTACGGACAGAAAATAAAAATACATATATAGATAGATATCTTTCTATCTATATATATATATATATAAACAAAAAGATACAGACAGTTACAAGTATATGTTATATATATCACGTTGGTTTGCATGTTGGCAGTATTTTAATTTTTGTAGCTTTCATGTTGAGAAGATTTCTATGATCTACAAGTTAGCTTGCCTGTGTATACATCTTGGTGAGTGAACGAAGATACACGGCCTTTTAAAAGGTAGGCTAGTAAGGGACAAATGTATGTGCATCCATCTGCACTGGGGGATCAGTAAATTGTATTGAGTCATCTTGAATTGTATTGTAAATGTACTGTCTCCTTTTAAAGTTTGCATATACTGTTGTTGTTTTAGAAATCCTTAATAATAGTACTGTACAGCTTGGTAAAGAAATCTGGAAAGTAAGAAGGCTGACTGATGTTTAGGGTGATGTTGGAAAGATGCTATTCAGTGTGTGAAGGGGGCAACTTGATTGGCCAGGCCACGAGTCTGGAGATTTCTCTGCTGACCCATAGCTTTTGATGAGATCTCTGGGTAGGGTACCGCCTTCATCTTTGGGTCCTTATGCTGTACCGGCTGGAGGGGGGTTGGGGATCGGCCTCCCGCTACTTGAGCCCGGGTTCGTACCTATGCGAATTAGATGTGCGTTTCTGCACATCTAATTCGCATAGCAGGAGAATGTGACTGGCTCCCTATGGAGCCGGTTCACATATCTCCAGGGCGGCTGCGATGCGCACTGCACAAAAACGCTGTGCATCTTTGGCTGCGTTTCAGGGTCGAATTCAGGCATAGAATCGGCCCCGATTCGTCCCTGAAACGGTGAACAGGGACGCACAGCGCTCCTGTGCGGTCCGCAGCGAATTATAGTGTGAACTCGGGCTGAAGGAGGGACCTTCAGGAGGAATGTCAACTTAACCCGCTCAAATCTCAGTGTCAGGTTAGTGAAAGAAACCTGGAGTTTGCAGCTGGATGTTGGTTTGCACCTGGAACCCACCCGGAGCTGGACGCCACCAGTTGGGCCAGAATAAGAAGCACTGAATTCATCTTATTTCATATTTAGTTATAGTGTGAGCTTTTGTAAAGCTGGATGATTGTTTAAAGGCTTTGTACTATTCCTTTCCATTCCTGGCGGGGACATGTCTCCGATCTCTATGAGAACTTACCTGTCTAGGACTGTGTGAAGACAGGAAAGGACACTGCCTTTTAATTGGTAGGCTAGTAAGGGAGAAATGTATGTGCATCCATCTGCATTAGAGGATCAGTAGGTGAGAATATGTGTGGAAGATCGGTGGCAATACCCCTAGTGTCTCTACAGATCTAATCGGGTAATAGACACATCTTGGGGACTCTTCCCATCTTTTACACTTCAGCTGCGTTATTCCAGGCTAATGTGGATGAATTTATATGGAAGAGTGCTCAACAATGATCAAAGAAGGGGAAAATGTGTAAGGAAATTAAGATGATCATTGCTGACCACCACATCACCAGCCATATTATAACAGTATCAGCCATACCAAATCTGATGTCTATTTTGTGTAAGAAAAGGATTGCTCTTATGTAGATTTTAGTAAACAAATCTGTAAAGCAAGAAGGAAGGTTATAGGATAGGGCCTAATTCAAACAGGTATCCAATACTAAAGATAGGATGACTAGCATCGAATAGGTTAGCATAGTGTAGTTTAGTGTAGGGCCTGCCCTAAAAGAGTCTACCTTGTCGTGGTGGGCAGGCTTGTAATCTTTTGGTTAAAATTGACAAAAGAGTAGAAAGAATCAATTCTCTAGACAGTTTCACTTTGGACCATTTGATTCAACTAAAAGACTCTTAGATTTATTATGGACAGAAAATAAAAATACATATATAGATAGATATCTTTCTATCTATATATATATAAACAAAAAGATACAGACAGTTACAAGTATATGTTATATATATCACGTTGGTTTGCATATTGGCAGTATTTTAATTTTTGTAGCTTTCATGTTGAGAAGATTTCTATGATCTACAAGTTAGCTTGCCTGTGTATACATCTTGGTGAGTGAACGAAGATACACGGCCTTTTAAAAGGTAGGCTAGTAAGGGACAAATGTATGTGCATCCATCTGCACTGGGGGATCAGTAAATTGTATTGAGTCATCTTGAATTGTATTGTAAATGTACTGTCTCCTTTTAAAGTTTGCATATACTGTTGTTGTTTTAGAAATCCTTAATAATAGTACTGTACAGCTTGGTAAAGAAATCTGGAAAGTAAGAAGGCTGACTGATGTTTAGGGTGATGTTGGAAAGATGCTATTCAGTGTGTGAAGGGGGCAACTTGATTGGCCAGGCCACGAGTCTGGAGATTTCTCTGCTGACCCATAGCTTTTGATGAGATCTCTGGGTAGGGTACCGCCTTCATCTTTGGGTCCTTATGCTGTACCGGCCGGAGGGGGGTTGAGGATCGGCCTCCCGCTACTTGAGCCCGGGTTCGTACCTATGCGAATTAGATGTGCGTTTCCGCACATCTAATTCGCATAGCAGGAGAATGTGACTGGCTCCCTATGGAGCCGGTTCACATATCTCCAGGGCGGCTGCGGTGCGCACTGCACAAAAACACTGTGCGTCTTTGGCTGCGTTTCAGGGTCGAATTCAGGCATAGAATCGGCCCCGATTCGTCCCTGAAACGGTGAACAGGGACGCACAGCGCTCCTGTGCGGTCCGCAGCGAATTATAGTGTGAACTCGGGCTGAAGGAGGGACCTTCAGGAGGAATGTCAACTTAACCCGCTCAAATCTCAGTGTCAGGTTAGTGAAAGAAACCTGGAGTTTGCAGCTGGATGTTGGTTTGCACCTGGAACCCACCCGGAGCTGGACGCCACCAGTTGGACCAGAATAAGAAGCACTGAATTCATCTTTTTTCATATTTAGTTATAGTGTGAGCTTTTGTAAAGCTGGATGATTGTTTAAAGGCTTTGTACTATTCCTTTCCATTCCTGGCGGGGACATGTCTCCGATCTCTATGAGAACTTACCTGTCTAGGACTGTGTGAAGACAGGAAAGGACACTGCCTTTTAATTGGTAGGCTAGTAAGGGACAAATGTATGTGCATCCATCTGCATTAGAGGATCAGTAGGTGAGAATATGTGTGGAAGATCGGTGGCAATACCCCTAGTGTCTCTACAGATCTAATCAGGTAATAGACACATCTTGGGGACTCTTCCCATCTTTTACACTTCAGCTGCGTTATTCCAGGCTAATGTGGATGAATTTATATGGAAGAGTGCTCAACAATGATCAAAGAAGGGGAAAATGTGTAAGGAAATTAAGATGATCATTGCTGACCACCACATCACCCGCCATATTGTAACAGTATCAGCCATTCCAAATCTGATGTCTATTTTGTGTAAGAAAAGGATTGCTCTTATGTAGATTTTAGTAAACAAATCTGTAAAGCAAGAAGGAAGGTTATAGGATAGGGCCTAATTCAAACAGGTATCCAATACTAAAGATAGGATGACTAGCATCGAATAGGTTAGCATAGTGTAGTTTAGTGTAGGGCCTGCCCTAAAAGAGTCTACCTTGTCGTGGTGGGCAGGCTTGTAATCTTTTGGTTAAAATTGACAAAAGAGTAGAAAGAATCAATTCTCTAGACAGTTTCACTTTTGACCATTTGATTCAACTAAAAGACTCTTAGATTTATTATGGACAGAAAATAAAAATACATATATAGATAGATATCTTTCTATCTATATATATATAAACAAAAAGATACAGACAGTTACAAGTATATGTTATATATATCACGTTGGTTTGCATATTGGCAGTATTTTAATTTTTGTAGCTTTCATGTTGAGAAGATTTCTATGATCTACAAGTTAGCTTGCCTGTGTATACATCTTGGTGAGTGAACGAAGATACACGGCCTTTTAAAAGGTAGGCTAGTAAGGGACAAATGTATGTGCATCCATCTGCACTGGGGGATCAGTAAATTGTATTGAGTCATCTTGAATTGTATTGTAAATGTACTGTCTCCTTTTAAAGTTTGCATATACTGTTGTTGTTTTAGAAATCCTTAATAATAGTACTGTACAGCTTGGTAAAGAAATCTGGAAAGTAAGAAGGCTGACTGATGTTTAGGGTGATGTTGGAAAGATGCTATTCAGTGTGTGAAGGGGGCAACTTGATTGGCCAGGCCACGAGTCTGGAGATTTCTCTGCTGACCCATAGCTTTTGATGAGATCTCTGGGTAGGGTACCGCCTTCATCTTTGGGTCCTTATGCTGTACCGGCCGGAGGGGGGTTGGGGATCGGCCTCCCGCTACTTGAGCCCGGGTTCGTACCTATGCGAATTAGATGTGCGTTTCCGCACATCTAATTCGCATAGCAGGAGAATGTGACTGGCTCCCTATGGAGCCGGTTCACATATCTCCAGGGCGGCTGCGGTGCGCACTGCACAAAAACGCTGTGCGTCTTTGGCTGTGTTTCATGGTCGAATTCAGGCATAGAATCGGGCCCGATTCGTCCCTGAAATGGTAAACAGGGACGCACAGCGCTCCTGTGCGGTCCGCAGCGAATTATAGTGTGAACTCGGGCTGAAGGAGGGACCTTCAGGAGGAATGTCAACTTAACCCGCTCAAATCTCAGTGTCAGGTTAGTGAAAGAAACCTGGAGTTTGCAGCTGGATGTTGGTTTGCACCTGGAACCCACCCGGAGCTGGACGCCACCAGTTGGGCCAGAATAAGAAGCACTGAATTCATCTTATTTCATATTTAGTTATAGTGTGAGCTTTTGTAAAGCTGGATGATTGTTTAAAGGCTTTGTACTATTCCTTTCCATTCCTGGTGGGGACATGTCTCCGATCTCTATGAGAACTTACCTGTCTAGGACTGTGTGAAGACAGGAAAGGACACTGCCTTTTAATTGGTAGGCTAGTAAGGGACAAATGTATGTGCATCCATCTGCATTAGAGGATCAGTAGGTGAGAATATGTGTGGAAGATCGGTGGCAATACCCCTAGTGTCTCTACAGATCTAATCGGGTAATAGACACATCTTGGGGACTCTTCCCATCGTTTACACTTCAGCTGCGTTATTCCAGGCTAATGTGGATGAATTTATATGGAAGAGTGCTCAACAATGATCAAAGAAGGGGAAAATGTGTAAGGAAATTAAGATGATCATTGCTGACCACCACATCACCCGCCATATTGTAACAGTATCAGCCATACCAAATCTGATGTCTATTTTGTGTAAGAAAAGGATTGCTCTTATGTAGATTTTAGTAAACAAATCTGTAAAGCAAGAAGGAAGGTTATAGGATAGGGCCTAATTCAAACAGGTATCCAATACTAAAGATAGGATGACTAGCATCGAATAGGTTAGCATAGTGTAGTTTAGTGTAGGGCCTGCCCTAAGAGAGTCTACCTTGTCGTGGTGGGCAGGCTTGTAATCTTTTGGTTAAAATTGACAAAAGAGTAGAAAGAATCAATTCTCTAGACAGTTTCACTTTTGACCATTTGATTCAACTAAAAGACTCTTAGATTTATTACGGACAGAAAATAAAAATACATATATAGATAGATATCTTTCTATCTATATATATATATATAAACAAAAAGATACAGACAGTTACAAGTATATGTTATATATATCACGTTGGTTTGCATGTTGGCAGTATTTTAATTTTTGTAGCTTTCATGTTGAGAAGATTTCTATGATCTACAAGTTAGCTTGCCTGTGTATACATCTTGGTGAGTGAACGAAGATACACGGCCTTTTAAAAGGTAGGCTAGTAAGGGACAAATGTATGTGCATCCATCTGCACTGGCGGATCAGTAAATTGTATTGAGTCATCTTGAATTGTATTGTAAATGTACTGTCTCCTTTTAAAGTTTTCATATACTGTTGTTGTTTTAGAAATCCTTAATAATAGTACTGTACAGCTTGGTAAAGAAATCTGGAAAGTAAGAAGGCTGACTGATGTTTAGGGTGATGTTGGAAAGATGCTATTCAGTGTGTGAAGGGGGCAACTTGATTGGCCAGGCCACGAGTCTTGAGATTTCTCTGCTGACCCATAGCTTTTGATGAGATCTCTGGGTAGGGTACCGCCTTCATCTTTGGGTCCTTATGCTGTACCGGCTGGAGGGGGGTTGGGGATCGGCCTCCCGCTACTTGAGCCCGGGTTCGTACCTATGCGAATTAGATGTGCGTTTCTGCACATCTAATTCGCATAGCAGGAGAATGTGACTGGCTCCCTATGGAGCCGGTTCACATATCTCCAGGGCGGCTGCGGTGCGCACTGCACAAAAACGCTGTGCGTCTTTGGCTGCGTTTCAGGGTCGAATTCAGGCATAGAATCGGCCCCGATTCGTCCCTGAAACGGTGAACAGGGACGCACAGCGCTCCTGTGCGGTCCGCAGCGAATTATAGTGTGAACTCGGGCTGAAGGAGGGACCTTCAGGAGGAATGTCAACTTAACCCGCTCAAATCTCAGTGTCAGCTGAGTGAAAGAAACCTGGAGTTTGCAGCTGGATGTTGGTTTGCACCTGGAACCCACCCGGAGCTGGACGCCACCAGTTGGGCCAGAATAAGAAGCACTGAATTCATCTTATTTCATATTTAGTTATAGTGTGAGCTTTTGTAAAGCTGGATGATTGTTTAAAGGCTTTGTACTATTCCTTTCCATTCCTGGCGGGGACATGTCTCCGATCTCTATGAGAACTTACCTGTCTAGGACTGTGTGAAGACAGGAAAGGACACTGCCTTTTAATTGGTAGGCTAGTAAGGGACAAATGTATGTGCATCCATCTGCATTAGAGGATCAGTAGGTGAGAATATGTGTGGAAGATCGGTGGCAATACCCCTAGTGTCTCTACAGATCTAATCGGGTAATAGACACATCTTGGGGACTCTTCCCATCTTTTACACTTCAGCTGCGTTATTCCAGGCTAATGTGGATGAATTTATATGGAAGAGTGCTCAACAATGATCAAAGAAGGGGAAAATGTGTAAGGAAATTAAGATGATCATTGCTGACCACCACATCACCCGCCATATTGTAACAGTATCAGCCATTCCAAATCTGATGTCTATTTTGTGTAAGAAAAGGATTGCTCTTATGTAGATTTTAGTAAACAAATCTGTAAAGCAAGAAGGAAGGTTATAGGATAGGGCCTAATTCAAACAGGTATCCAATACTAAAGATAGGATGACTAGCATCGAATAGGTTAGCATAGTGTAGTTTAGTGTAGGGCCTGCCCTAAGAGAGTCTACCTTGTCGTGGTGGGCAGGCTTGTAATCTTTTGGTTAAAATTGACAAAAGAGTAGAAAGAATCAATTCTCTAGACAGTTTCACTTTTGACCATTTGATTCAACTAAAAGACTCTTAGATTTATTACGGACAGAAAATAAAAATACATATATAGATAGATATCTTTCTATCTATATATATATATATATATATATATATATATATAAATAAAAAGATACAGACAGTTACAAGTATATGTTATATATATCACGTTGGTTTGCATGTTGGCAGTATTTTAATTTTTGTAGCTTTCATGTTGAGAAGATTTCTATGATCTACAAGTTAGCTTGCCTGTGTATACATCTTGGTGAGTGAACGAAGATACACGGCCTTTTAAAAGGTAGGCTAGTAAGGGACAAATGTATGTGCATCCATCTGCACTGGGGGATCAGTAAATTGTATTGAGTCATCTGGAATTGTATTGTAAATGTACTGTCTCCTTTTAAAGTTTGCATATACTGTTGTTGTTTTAGAAATCCTTAATAATAGTACTGTACAGCTTGGTAAAGAAATCTGGAAAGTAAGAAGGCTGACTGATGTTTAGGGTGATGTTGGAAAGATGCTATTCAGTGTGTGAAGGGGGCAACTTGATTGGCCAGGCCACGAGTCTGGAGATTTCTCTGCTGACCCATAGCTTTTGATGAGATCTCTGGGTAGGGTACCGCCTTCATCTTTGGGTCCTTATGCTGTACCGGCTGGAGGGGGGTTGGGGATCGGCCTCCCGCTACTTGAGCCCGGGTTCGTACCTATGCGAATTAGATGTGCGTTTCCGCACATCTAATTCGCATAGCAAGAGAATGTGACTGGCTCCCTATGGAGCCGGTTCACATATCTCCAGGGCGGCTGCGGTGCGCACTGCACAAAAACGCTGTGCGTCTTTGGCTGCGTTTCAGGGTCGAATTCAGGCATAGAATCGGCCCCGATTCGTCCCTGAAATGGTGAACAGGGACGCACAGCGCTCCTGTGCGGTCCGCAGCGAATTATAGTGTGAACTCGGGCTGAAGGAGGGACCTTCAGGAGGAATGTCAACTTAACCCGCTCAAATCTCAGTGTCAGGTTAGTGAAAGAAACCTGGAGTTTGCAGCTGGATGTTGGTTTGCACCTGGAACCCACCCGGAGCTGGACGCCACCAGTTGGGCCAGAATAAGAAGCACTGAATTCATCTTATTTCATATTTAGTTAGAGTGTGAGCTTTTGTAAAGCTGGATGATTGTTTAAAGGCTTTGTACTATTCCTTTCCATTCCTGGCGGGGACATGTCTCCGATCTCTATGAGAACTTACCTGTCTAGGACTGTGTGAAGACAGGAAAGGACACTGCCTTTTAATTGGTAGGCTAGTAAGGGACAAATGTATGTGCATCTATCTGCATTAGAGGATCAGTAGGTGAGAATATGTGTGGAAGATCGGTGGCAATACCCCTAGTGTCTCTAAAGATCTAATCAGGTAATAGACACATCTTGGGGACTCTTCCCATCTTTTACACTTCAGCTGCGTTATTCCAGGCTAATGTGGATGAATTTATATGGAAGAGTGCTCAACAATGATCAAAGAAGGGGAAAATGTGTAAGGAAATTAAGATGATCATTGCTGACCACCACATCACCCGCCATATTGTAACAGTATCAGCCATTCCAAATCTGATGTCTATTTTGTGTAAGAAAAGGATTGCTCTTATGTAGATTTTAGTAAACAAATCTGTAAAGCAAGAAGGAAGGTTATAGGATAGGGCCTAATTCAAACAGGTATCCAATACTAAAGATAGGATGACTAGCATCGAATAGGTTAGCATAGTGTAGTTTAGTGTAGGGCCTGCCCTAAAAGAGTCTACCTTGTCGTGGTGGGCAGGCTTGTAATCTTTTGGTTAAAATTGACAAAAGAGTAGAAAGAATCAATTCTCTAGACAGTTTCACTTTTGACCATTTGATTCAACTAAAAGACTCTTAGATTTATTACGGACAGAAAATAAAAATACATATATAGATAGATATCTTTCTATCTATATATATATATATATAAACAAAAAGATACAGACAGTTACAAGTATATGTTATATATATCACGTTGGTTTGCATGTTGGCAGTATTTTAATTTTTGTAGCTTTCATGTTGAGAAGATTTCTATGATCTACAAGTTAGCTTGCCTGTGTATACATCTTGGTGAGTGAACGAAGATACACGGCCTTTTAAAAGGTAGGCTAGTAAGGGACAAATGTATGTGCATCCATCTGCACTGGGGGATCAGTAAATTGTATTGAGTCATCTTGAATTGTATTGTAAATGTACTGTCTCCTTTTAAAGTTTGCATATACTGTTGTTGTTTTAGAAATCCTTAATAATAGTACTGTACAGCTTGGTAAAGAAATCTGGAAAGTAAGAAGGCTGACTGATGTTTAGGGTGATGTTGGAAAGATGCTATTCAGTGTGTGAAGGGGGCAACTTGATTGGCCAGGCCACGAGTCTGGAGATTTCTCTGCTGACCCATAGCTTTTGATGAGATCTCTGGGTAGGGTACCGCCTTCATCTTTGGGTCCTTATGCTGTACCGGCTGGAGGGGGGTTGGGGATCGGCCTCCCGCTACTTGAGCCCGGGTTCGTACCTATGCGAATTAGATGTGCGTTTCTGCACATCTAATTCGCATAGCAGGAGAATGTGACTGGCTCCCTATGGAGCCGGTTCACATATCTCCAGGGCGGCTGCGGTGCGCACTGCACAAAAACGCTGTGCGTCTTTGGCTGCGTTTCAGGGTCGAATTCAGGCATAGAATCGGCCCCGATTCGTCCCTGAAACGGTGAACAGGGACGCACAGCGCTCCTGTGCGGTCCGCAGCGAATTATAGTGTGAACTCGGGCTGAAGGAGGGACCTTCAGGAGGAATGTCAACTTAACCCGCTCAAATCTCAGTGTCAGGTTAGTGAAAGAAACCTGGAGTTTGCAGCTGGATGATGGTTTGCACCTGGAACCCACCCGGAGCTGGACGCCACCAGTTGGGCCAGAATAAGAAGCACTGAATTCATCTTATTTCATATTTAGTTATAGTGTGAGCTTTTGTAAAGCTGGATGATTGTTTAAAGGCTTTGTACTATTCCTTTCTATTCCTGGCGGGGACATGTCTCCGATCTCTATGAGAACTTACCTGTCTAGGACTGTGTGAAGACAGGAAAGGACACTGCCTTTTAATTGGTAGGCTAGTAAGGGACAAATGTATGTGCATCCATCTGCATTAGAGGATCAGTAGGTGAGAATATGTGTGGAAGATCGGTGGCAATACCCCTAGTGTCTCTACAGATCTAATCAGGTAATAGACACATCTTGGGGACTCTTCCCATCTTTTACACTTCACCTGCGTTATTCCAGGCTAATGTGGATGAATTTATATGGAAGAGTGCTCAACAATGATCAAAGAAGGGGAAAATGTGTAAGGAAATTAAGATGATCATTGCTGACCACCACATCACCCGCCATATTGTAACAGTATCAGCCATTCCAAATCTGATGTCTATTTTGTGTAAGAAAAGGATTGCTCTTATGTAGATTTTAGTAAACAAATCTGTAAAGCAAGAAGGAAGGTTATAGGATAGGGCCTAATTCAAACAGGTATCCAATACTAAAGATAGGATGACTAGCATCGAATAGGTTAGCATAGTGTAGTTTAGTGTAGGGCCTGCCCTAAAAGAGTCTACCTTGTCGTGGTGGGCAGGCTTGTAATCTTTTGGTTAAAATTGACAAAAGAGTAGAAAGAATCAATTCTCTAGACAGTTTCACTTTTGACCATTTGATTCAACTAAAAGACTCTTAGATTTATTACGGACAGAAAATAAAAATACATATATAGATAGATATCTTTCTATCTATATATATATATATATAAACAAAAAGATACAGACAGTTACAAGTATATGTTATATATATCACGTTGGTTTGCATGTTGGCAGTATTTTAATTTTTGTAGCTTTCATGTTGAGAAGATTTCTATGATCTACAAGTTAGCTTGCCTGTGTATACATCTTGGTGAGTGAACGAAGATACACGGCCTTTTAAAAGGTAGGCTAGTAAGGGACAAATGTATGTGCATCCATCTGCACTGGGGGATCAGTAAATTGTATTGAGTCATCTTGAATTGTATTGTAAATGTACTGTCTCCTTTTAAAGTTTGCATATACTGTTGTTGTTTTAGAAATCCTTAATAATAGTACTGTACAGCTTGGTAAAGAAATCTGGAAAGTAAGAAGGCTGACTGATGTTTAGGGTGATGTTGGAAAGATGCTATTCAGTGTGTGAAGGGGGCAACTTGATTGGCCAGGCCACGAGTCTGGAGATTTCTCTGCTGACCCATAGCTTTTGATGAGATCTCTGGGTAGGGTACCGCCTTCATCTTTGGGTCCTTATGCTGTACCGGCTGGAGGGGGGTTGGGGATCGGCCTCCCGCTACTTGAGCCCGGGTTCGTACCTATGCGAATTAGATGTGCGTTTCTGCACATCTAATTCGCATAGCAGGAGAATGTGACTGGCTCCCTATGGAGCCGGTTCACATATCTCCAGGGCGGCTGCGGTGCGCACTGCACAAAAACGCTGTGCGTCTTTGGCTGCGTTTCAGGGTCGAATTCAGGCATAGAATCGGCCCCGATTCGTCCCTGAAACGGTGAACAGGGACGCACAGCGCTCCTGTGCGGTCCGCAGCGAATTATAGTGTGAACTCGGGCTGAAGGAGGGACCTTCAGGAGGAATGTCAACTTAACCCGCTCAAATCTCAGTGTCAGGTTAGTGAAAGAAACCTGGAGTTTGCAGCTGGATGTTGGTTTGCACCTGGAACCCACCCGGAGCTGGACGCCACCAGTTGGGCCAGAATAAGAAGCACTGAATTCATCTTATTTCATATTTAGTTATAGTGTGAGCTTTTGTAAAGCTGGATGATTGTTTAAAGGCTTTGTACTATTCCTTTCTATTCCTGGCGGGGACATGTCTCCGATCTCTATGAGAACTTACCTGTCTAGGACTGTGTGAAGACAGGAAAGGACACTGCCTTTTAATTGGTAGGCTAGTAAGGGACAAATGTATGTGCATCCATCTGCATTAGAGGATCAGTAGGTGAGAATATGTGTGGAAGATCGGTGGCAATACCCCTAGTGTCTCTACAGATCTAATCAGGTAATAGACACATCTTGGGGACTCTTCCCATCTTTTACACTTCACCTGCGTTATTCCAGGCTAATGTGGATGAATTTATATGGAAGAGTGCTCAACAATGATCAAAGAAGGGGAAAATGTGTAAGGAAATTAAGATGATCATTGCTGACCACCACATCACCCGCCATATTGTAACAGTATCAGCCATTCCAAATCTGATGTCTATTTTGTGTAAGAAAAGGATTGCTCTTGTAATGGAAATTTGTACGTTCTGTATATAATTGTATTCTATTTTGTATGTATTGCACACTGCCCTCACTGTGCACACAGCACTAATAATGTTTTCAGTACATGTTTACATTCTTTTGAGTCCTGATTAGAATTAGCCTGCCTATGTAACGCCCCTTGTTACCATAAATGTACAATTGTAATATTAATGTGATACCTACGTAATCATGTGCATAAAAACCTTCAATTGCGTCATAATAAAGCAGAACAGTTATTTGGAAAGATGCTGAGCGTATCTTTTGTGTCTGTTCCCTACTGCAGTAGTTATTAGTAATTTGGAACCACTAATCAATATGAGGATAGGAGTTGCCTATCATCAATTTACCCGAGTCAGCAATGGCGAGCTTTGCCTTAGGAGGGGATACCAGGTGACCCTGAGTATCCGAAACGAGGAGCTTGAGACGATCCGGGAATTTCTGATAATCTGCCGGCTGAGGTAAGCCTTTTGCTTACATTTGAGTTATCAGACTTCCTTGATCGGTAAGGCATTTTCGGGACAAAGGGTACCTATTTTACTCCCCTTAATCGAACTGTATTGATTGGTGGTTATATGTTATGTTGTCCCTGTCTATTGTCCATTGGAGTGCTATAGATAAGAAAGGGAAGAATAGTGCTGTTCACAGGTATATGTAGTAAAACTGCTAGATAAAGTAGTTTAGAGGCAAGAGGGTATAGGCACATGTAGAGAAGAGAGAAGACTGGCCAGTCATTATGGGCATTGAATTAAGTAAGGGAATGAAGGGTAAGAGACCCTCAAAAATGCCCAGCGCAAGAGGAGCGCTATATATGAACCAAAGGTGCGGTTCCGCCTATACTGAGCCCCTAGATTAATGGTTAAAGTGGACATGGATCCACAATGGGTAACTGGGTTACCAAAGTCCACCGGGACTAAGAATCATGCAAAGTAAACAGCTAGAGAAACAGTTATCTATGTGAGCAGAATGGATCAAGGGTGACATTAACACTAGACAGAAAGGGACATTTTCATGTTAAGTTGTGGGATGAATTTGGGGTCAGGCACTACAACTATTAGAGTCAGAAACAGAGAAATGAGAATTAAAACAGAATACTTTATATGTTGTCAGAGAGGGAAGATGGGATGAGCACTCTGGCTGCCCGTCTGATCATAGAAGCTACATATAAAAGATATCTGAACAAAATAAGGAATGCAGGATTTATGCAGGGAAATATTAATGAGAGTTAAATGTAAACAATTTTAGAGAGATATTGGTGTATGTGTGTGCAAATGCTGGGACCTTTAGTTCTATTGCTTGTGTGTGTCATGTACGCAGATGTGACCCCCTCCTTTGTGCTCTCCTGAAAGAAATGTGGCTGAGATGAGAGGTCAGTGATAAGCTGGAAGGACACCATGCCAACTCCAGTTCTTTAGACAAAACATTTATAACAAAATGTGCCGGGTTAACGAATCTAATGGTAAACAATGTGATCACAATTATTTTGAATCTGTTTTCCAAACATGGTAAAATGAAGGTTACATTTAACCGTGTATTACAAAATATGGAATATTTTGTGAAAGTGGAAACAGGGCATTTAAAAAAGGGAAATTAAGTAAAATTAAGTAATGAGTATTCATTTCTAATATGAGTTTAACAATTTTATTAATAATATAGATATATTGAAACTGGTTTAGACAACCTTTGGTTGGAAATGAAATCCAGGTTATTGGGGAAATTTGTAAAAACGGGATTAGTTTAGATTAAGATAGCAATTTTTGTAATTTTACATTTATACAATAAGCCCTTATTGAGAGAAAAAAAGATTAAGATGAGGTTGTTATTTTGAATAAAGCTGCCATAATATTTAACAAAGCCAAGATGGATGGAATGCATAAGAAGTTCTTCTACAAAAATGAAATTTTAAGGTTTTTGATAATAACTTGATGTGTGGTCCATGATGTGAGAGTAATAATAAATAAAATTTAAATATAACAGACCCATCACATCAAGTCCACACATCCTGTTAGGATAGATGCCGCCTGCAGCCAGTTTTATAGTTTTTGATGCTTTCTGGTCCATCATACAGATTGTTGATCCTTTTGTTTTTATTTATGAAATCCAAAGCAGAATGTGTGGATTGTGAAATGATGTGCACCTTTTCCTTGTAAGTACAGTGGTATAAGCAGAAGAATATTTTGGATTTATGGACATCTCTCCATGACCGCAGGGTATTGTTATCATTTATTATAATATTGCCAGGAAGAAGTTGTCTTTTGAAACATGAAACTGGAGTTCTTACACAAATAGCATGATAGAAAACAAGCCATTGTAATATATTTATGCAAGCTGGACCCAGTAATGAAGGGTTCATCCCGATATATCAGAGCTGTAGCTTTTATGGTGCTATTAGACAAAGTTAGATATTGTTTTGGTCAAACATTTAATTTTTAATGGTCCGACATTCTGCACAGCAAATATACAGATAACTAAATGTTTGTCTAATGAAAGGTTTAAAATATGAGTTTGTTTATGTACAAATCTAACAATGAAATATGCGTACATTTGAATCTAGCCACCTTATTGCCTCTATTGGAGGAGTCTGGGGACAAAGGAAGCCACTTGTGTTAAATTGATGGTGTAGGAATCAGCTGCTGTGAGCCCAGTGCAGGACACACTCCCTGAAGACCCAGATATTTAATTTTTTGTAGATTTGAGTATGCAGTTTATCACCCAGAAGGATACTCTGTATTCAAAGTCATTGGATCTTTTTTCCCCAGCTCAAGAAGCAGAGCTCCATGTTTTAGCAAAGCCTGTGAGCTATAAAAAGAGTGTATATTTATATAGATAGTCGAGATATCGAGAGCTTTGGTTCCATTTGAAGGGCCAGAAGTTGGTTTTTACTTCGGCAGGTAAACCAATAAAGCATGCCAAGTTAATTTGATCGGCTGTTTTCAGCCTTCCAGGTTCTTGCTGAGGTAGCCATATTAACTTTCACACATGGAAGCAGACCAGGTGACTAAGGATGCTGCATTTACAGCCCCGGACACTTGATGGGTCTGTGCAACTCGCAGATTCCACCCTAGTTCTGGCCCAGTATAGCTGGGATTAATAATTCAATTTTAAGGACCCCAGAACGAGAAGAACAAGTGGTCCACAGGGGGCAACTTCTTATGAAACAGGACTTTGGAAAAGGTGATGATTTATGTCTGCCAGCCACTCTTTTCCCTCCAGCTTGACACATGGACCGAGTCATCAGTCACAAGAAGTTATGGCTGCCTTAGTAAATGAGCATGGGATAGAGCCAGGGTTCTCCACAGTTGTTTTTATAACATACCACTTCTTGTTTTACCTGTTACCAAAGGTGTTACCAAAAGCTGAACATCCCTTCCAGAGATCACAAAAAGATATATCCAGATGTCCAAGTCAGGATCTTACAAGTATGCATTTGGTCTGTATGGACATGTTTTTTGGATGTCCAGAGGCAAATGCTACTGCAAAGGCCACAGTAAAAAGTGTTATCAGAAGTAGTTTGTAAGTACAGAGTGCCAGAAAGTACAGAGAGTAACAGAGGAAATCATTTTTATAGGAGAGTCCTTACTAGAAGTTTTGAGGTTTTATTTTTACACCCCCTACTGTCTACAATGTAGTGGACAAAGTAGAGTAAGAAACTAGAAAACTTTTGCCTGAATGTTTTCTTATATTTTATGAAGCCCCTAAGGGGGATGTTGGACTCTCTCCCTATGGGATTTGGTTTGGGAGTGTGTTACTCACTTGCTTATATTTTGTCTCAGCAGCTGAAGTCCTCCATTCGGATCTCACAGAGAATGCTGCTGATCTTTTAAGGTTTTTTGACAAACTCATTTATGTGTTTTCTCCCCAATTCCAGATCCTAAAAGTTTGGAAGGATCTAAAACTAAAGCCAGGTGACTTGTGGATTGTTAAGAGACATTTATATATAAGGAAATGTTTGGAGACTCAATACAGCATCTATTTCATGTACAGTTTTTGCAAAACGTGAAGGAAAAGTCACCTGGATCCACACCAGACACTGCAAAAATGACTAAATTAAAGAAATCTCTGAGTTTGATTTGTTTCCCTCTTGTGATCACAGTCTAGGGTACTTTTTGATTAAATTACTTTAATTGTAAGGGATATATATATTTGAAAAGTAGTTTAGCCATGTTGAAGTCATATTTTGTCTTTTGTACGTCTTCTATTTTATGTAGAATTGTCTGTGTTTACATATGCTGATAAGTCAGCGTGCTCACAAATAAGCTAGAAGGCCATTCTGGCCACAGGAGTGTACAGCCAGTACTCTGTAAATATGTCTTATCAGTCATTTGTTTTTCACAATGAAAAGTCATTTGGTAATGAAAAAGTTGCTCAGCTATTATTTTCTCCACAATGGAGTTTTTTGCCTCTTTGGCCAGGACTACCTCCACCTAAGTGTGTGAAGGTTCCAGTTTAAAGGTGATAGCAGGTGTAGTTAGTGATCAAAATATTGATCAAAAGAGGGGAGACTGTAATGGAAATTTGTACGTTCTGTATATAATTGTATTCTATTTTGTATGTATTGCACACTGCCCTCACTGTGCACACAGCACTAATAATGTTTTCAGTACATGTTTACATTCTTTTGAGTCCTGATTAGAATTAGCCTGCCTATGTAACGCCCCTTGTTACCATAAATGTACAATTGTAATATCAATGTGATACCTACGTAATCATGTGCATAAAAACCTTCAATTGCGTCATAATAAAGCAGAACAGTTATTTGGAAAGATGCTGAGCGTATCTTTTGTGTCTGTTCCCTACTGCAGTAGTTATTAGTAATTTGGAACCACTAATCAATATGAGGATAGGAGTTGCCTATCATCAATTTACCCGAGTCACTCTTATGTAGATTTTAGTAAACAAATCTGTAAAGCAAGAAGGAAGGTTATAGGATAGGGCCTAATTCAAACAGGTATCCAATACTAAAGATAGGATGACTAGCATCGAATAGGTTAGCATAGTGTAGTTTAGTGTAGGGCCTGCCCTAAAAGAGTCTACCTTGTCGTGGTGGGCAGGCTTGTAATCTTTTGGTTAAAATTGACAAAAGAGTAGAAAGAATCAATTCTCTAGACAGTTTTACTTTTGACCATTTGATTCAACTAAAAGACTCTTAGATTTATTACGGACAGAAAATAAAAATACATATATAGATAGATATCTTTCTATCTATATATATATAAACAAAAAGATACAGACAGTTACAAGTATATGTTATATATACCACGTTGGTTTGCATGTTTGTTTGCATGTTGGCAGTATTTTAATTTTTGTAGCTTTCATGTTGAGAAGATTTCTATGATCTACAAGTTAGCTTGCCTGTGTATACATCTTGGTGAGTGAACGAAGATACACGGCCTTTTAAAAGGTAGGCTAGTAAGGGACAAATGTATGTGCATCCATCTGCACTGGGGGATCAGTAAATTGTATTGAGTCATCTTGAATTGTATTGTAAATGTACTGTCTCCTTTTAAAGTTTGCATATACTGTTGTTGTTTTAGAAATCCTTAATAATAGTACTGTACAGCTTGGTAAAGAAATCTGGAAAGTAAGAAGGCTGACTGATGTTTAGGGTGATGTTGGAAAGATGCTATTCAGTGTGTGAAGGGGGCAACTTGATTGGCCAGGCCACGAGTCTGGAGATTTCTCTGCTGACCCATAGCTTTTGATGAGATCTCTGGGTAGGGTACCGCCTTCATCTTTGGGTCCTTATGCTGTACCGGCCGGAGGGGGGTTGGGGATCGGCCTCCCGCTACTTGAGCCCGGGTTCGTACCTATGCGAATTAGATGTGCGTTTCCGCACATCTAATTCGCATAGCAGGAGAATGTGACTGGCTCCCTATGGAGCCGGTTCACATATCTCCAGGGCGGCTGCGGTGCGCACTGCACAAAAACACTGTGCGTCTTTGGCTGCGTTTCAGGGTCGAATTCAGGCATAGAATCGGCCCCGATTCGTCCCTGAAACGGTGAACAGGGACGCACATCGCTCCTGTGCGGTCCGCAGCGAATTATAGTGTGAACTCGGGCTGAAGGAGGGACCTTCAGGAGGAATGTCAACTTAACCCGCTCAAATCTCAGTGTCAGGTTAGTGAAAGAAACCTGGAGTTTGCAGCTGGATGTTGGTTTGCACCTGGAACCCACCCGGAGCTGGACGCCACCAGTTGGGCCAGAATAAGAAGCACTGAATTCATCTTATTTCATATTTAGTTATAGTGTGAGCTTTTGTAAAGCTGGATGATTGTTTAAAGGCTTTGTACTATTCCTTTCCATTTCTGGCGGGGACATGTCTCCGATCTCTATGAGAACTTACCTGTCTAGGACTGTGTGAAGACAGGAAAGGACACTGCCTTTTAATTGGTAGGCTAGTAAGGGACAAATGTATGTGCATCCATCTGCATTAGAGGATCAGTAGGTGAGAATATGTGTGGAAGATCGGTGGCAATACCCCTAGTGTCTCTACAGATCTAATCGGGTAATAGACACATCTTGGGGACTCTTCCCATCTTTTACACTTCAGCTGCGTTATTCCAGGCTAATGTGGATGAATTTATATGGAAGAGTGCTCAACAATGATCAAAGAAGGGGAAAATGTGTAAGGAAATTAAGATGATCATTGCTGACCACCACATCACCCGCCATATTGTAACAGTATCAGCCATTCCAAATCTGATGTCTATTTTGTGTAAGAAAAGGATTGCTCTTATGTAGATTTTAGTAAACAAATCTGTAAAGCAAGAAGGAAGGTTATAGGATAGGGCCTAATTCAAACAGGTATCCAATACTAAAGATAGGATGACTAGCATCGAATAGGTTAGCATAGTGTAGTTTAGTGTAGGGCCTGCCCTAAAAGAGTCTACCTTGTCGTGGTGGGCAGGCTTGTAATCTTTTGGTTAAAATTGACAAAAGAGTAGAAAGAATCAATTCTCTAGACAGTTTCACTTTTGACCATTTGATTCAACTAAAAGACTCTTAGATTTATTACGGACAGAAAATAAAAATACATATATAGATAGATATCTTTCTATCTATATATATATAAACAAAAAGATACAGACAGTTACAAGTATATGTTATATATACCACGTTGGTTTGCATGTTTGTTTGCATGTTGGCAGTATTTTAATTTTTGTAGCTTTCATGTTGAGAAGATTTCTATGATCTACAAGTTAGCTTGCCTGTGTATACATCTTGGTGAGTGAACGAAGATACACGGCCTTTTAAAAGGTAGGCTAGTAAGGGACAAATGTATGTGCATCCATCTGCACTGGGGGATCAGTAAATTGTATTGAGTCATCTTGAATTGTATTGTAAATGTACTGTCTCCTTTTAAAGTTTGCATATACTGTTGTTGTTTTAGAAATCCTTAATAATAGTACTGTACAGCTTGGTAAAGAAATCTGGAAAGTAAGAAGGCTGACTGATGTTTAGGGTGATGTTGGAAAGATGCTATTCAGTGTGTGAAGGGGGCAACTTGATTGGCCAGGCCACGAGTCTGGAGATTTCTCTGCTGACCCATAGCTTTTGATGAGATCTCTGGGTAGGGTACCGCCTTCATCTTTGGGTCCTTATGCTGTACCGGCCGGAGGGGGGTTGGGGATCGGCCTCCCGCTACTTGAGCCCGGGTTCGTACCTATGCGAATTAGATGTGCGTTTCCGCACATCTAATTCGCATAGCAGGAGAATGTGACTGGCTCCCTATGGAGCCGGTTCACATATCTCCAGGGCGGCTGCGGTGCGCACTGCACAAAAACACTGTGCGTCTTTGGCTGCGTTTCAGGGTCGAATTCAGGCATAGAATCGGCCCCGATTCGTCCCTGAAACGGTGAACAGGGACGCACAGCGCTCCTGTGCGGTCCGCAGCGAATTATAGTGTGAACTCGGGCTGAAGGAGGGACCTTCAGGAGGAATGTCAACTTAACCCGCTCAAATCTCAGTGTCAGGTTAGTGAAAGAAACCTGGAGTTTGCAGCTGGATGTTGGTTTGCACCTGGAACCCACCCGGAGCTGGACGCCACCAGTTGGGCCAGAATAAGAAGCACTGAATTCATCTTATTTCATATTTAGTTATAGTGTGAGCTTTTGTAAAGCTGGATGATTGTTTAAAGGCTTTGTACTATTCCTTTCCATTTCTGGCGGGGACATGTCTCCGATCTCTATGAGAACTTACCTGTCTAGGACTGTGTGAAGACAGGAAAGGACACTGCCTTTTAATTGGTAGGCTAGTAAGGGACAAATGTATGTGCATCCATCTGCATTAGAGGATCAGTAGGTGAGAATATGTGTGGAAGATCGGTGGCAATACCCCTAGTGTCTCTACAGATCTAATCGGGTAATAGACACATCTTGGGGACTCTTCCCATCTTTTACACTTCAGCTGCGTTATTCCAGGCTAATGTGGATGAATTTATATGGAAGAGTGCTCAACAATGATCAAAGAAGGGGAAAATGTGTAAGGAAATTAAGATGATCATTGCTGACCACCACATCACCCGCCATATTGTAACAGTATCAGCCATTCCAAATCTGATGTCTATTTTGTGTAAGAAAAGGATTGCTCTTATGTAGATTTTAGTAAACAAATCTGTAAAGCAAGAAGGAAGGTTATAGGATAGGGCCTAATTCAAACAGGTATCCAATACTAAAGATAGGATGACTAGCATCGAATAGGTTAGCATAGTGTAGTTTAGTGTAGGGCTTGCCCTAAGAGAGTCTACCTTGTCGTGGTGGGCAGGCTTGTAATCTTTTGGTTAAAATTGACAAAAGAGTAGAAAGAATCAATTCTCTAGACAGTTTCACTTTTGACCATTTGATTCAACTAAAAGACTCTTAGATTTATTACGGACAGAAAATAAAAATACATATATAGATAGATATCTTTCTATCTATATATATATATATATAAACAAAAAGATACAGACAGTTACAAGTATATGTTATATATATCACGTTGGTTTGCATGTTGGCAGTATTTTAATTTTTGTAGCTTTCATGTTGAGAAGATTTCTATGATCTACAAGTTAGCTTGCCTGTGTATACATCTTGGTGAGTGAAGGAAGATACACGGCCTTTTAAAAGGTAGGCTAGTAAGGGACAAATGTATGTGCATCCATCTGCACTGGGGGATCAGTAAATTGTATTGAGTCATCTTGAATTGTATTGTAAATGTACTGTCTCCTTTTAAAGTTTGCATATACTGTTGTTGTTTTAGAAATCCTTAATAATAGTACTGTACAGCTTGGTAAAGAAATCTGGAAAGTAAGAAGGCTGACTGATGTTTAGGGTGATGTTGGAAAGATGCTATTCAGTGTGTGAAGGGGGCAACTTGATTGGCCAGGCCACGAGTCTGCAGATTTCTCTGCTGACCCATAGCTTTTGATGAGATCTCTGGGTAGGGTACCGCCTTCATCTTTGGGTCCTTATGCTGTACCGGCTGGAGGGGGGTTGGGGATCGGCCTCCCGCTACTTGAGCCCGGGTTCGTACCTATGCGAATTAGATGTGCGTTTCTGCACATCTAATTCGCATAGCAGGAGAATGTGACTGGCTCCCTATGGAGCCGGTTCACATATCTCCAGGGCGGCTGCGGTGCGCACTGCACAAAAACGCTGTGCGTCTTTGGCTGCGTTTCAGGGTCGAATTCAGGCATAGAATCGGCCCCGATTCGTCCCTGAAACGGTGAACAGGGACGCACAGCGCTCCTGTGCGGTCCGCAGCGAATTATAGTGTGAACTCGGGCTGAAGGAGGGACCTTCAGGAGGAATGTCAACTTAACCCGCTCAAATCTCAGTGTCAGGTTAGTGAAAGAAACCTGGAGTTTGCAGCTGGATGTTGGTTTGCACCTGGAACCCACCCGGAGCTGGACGCCACCAGTTGGGCCAGAATAAGAAGCACTGAATTCATCTTATTTCATATTTAGTTATAGTGTGAGCTTTTGTAAAGCTGGATGATTGTTTAAAGGCTTTGTACTATTCCTTTCTATTCCTGGCGGGGACATGTCTCCGATCTCTATGAGAACTTACCTGTCTAGGACTGTGTGAAGACAGGAAAGGACACTGCCTTTTAATTGGTAGGCTAGTAAGGGACAAATGTATGTGCATCCATCTGCATTAGAGGATCAGTAGGTGAGAATATGTGTGGAAGATCGGTGGCAATACCCCTAGTGTCTCTACAGATCTAATCAGGTAATAGACACATCTTGGGGACTCTTCCCATCTTTTACACTTCACCTGCGTTATTCCAGGCTAATGTGGATGAATTTATATGGAAGAGTGCTCAACAATGATCAAAGAAGGGGAAAATGTGTAAGGAAATTAAGATGATCATTGCTGACCACCACATCACCCGCCATATTGTAACAGTATCAGCCATTCCAAATCTGATGTCTATTTTGTGTAAGAAAAGGATTGCTCTTATGTAGATTTTAGTAAACAAATCTGTAAAGCAAGAAGGAAGGTTATAGGATAGGGCCTAATTCAAACAGGTATCCAATACTAAAGATAGGATGACTAGCATCGAATAGGTTAGCATAGTGTAGTTTAGTGTAGGGCCTGCCCTAAAAGAGTCTACCTTGTCGTGGTGGGCAGGCTTGTAATCTTTTGGTTAAAATTGACAAAAGAGTAGAAAGAATCAATTCTCTAGACAGTTTCACTTTTGACCATTTGATTCAACTAAAAGACTCTTAGATTTATTATGGACAGAAAATAAAAATACATATATAGATAGATATCTTTCTATCTATATATATATAAACAAAAAGATACAGACAGTTACAAGTATATGTTATATATATCACGTTGGTTTGCATATTGGCAGTATTTTAATTTTTGTAGCTTTCATGTTGAGAAGATTTCTATGATCTACAAGTTAGCTTGCCTGTGTATACATCTTGGTGAGTGAACGAAGATACACGGCCTTTTAAAAGGTAGGCTAGTAAGGGACAAATGTATGTGCATCCATCTGCACTGGGGGATCAGTAAATTGTATTGAGTCATCTTGAATTGTATTGTAAATGTACTGTCTCCTTTTAAAGTTTGCATATACTGTTGTTGTTTTAGAAATCCTTAATAATAGTACTGTACAGCTTGGTAAAGAAATCTGGAAAGTAAGAAGGCTGACTGATGTTTAGGGTGATGTTGGAAAGATGCTATTCAGTGTGTGAAGGGGGCAACTTGATTGGCCAGGCCACGAGTCTGGAGATTTCTCTGCTGACCCATAGCTTTTGATGAGATCTCTGGGTAGGGTACCGCCTTCATCTTTGGGTCCTTATGCTGTACCGGCCGGAGGGGGGTTGGGGATCGGCCTCCCGCTACTTGAGCCCGGGTTCGTACCTATGCGAATTAGATGTGCGTTTCCGCACATCTAATTCGCATAGCAGGAGAATGTGACTGGCTCCCTATGGAGCCGGTTCACATATCTCCAGGGCGGCTGCGGTGCGCACTGCACAAAAACGCTGTGCGTCTTTGGCTGCGTTTCAGGGTCGAATTCAGGCATAGAATCGGCCCCGATTCGTCCCTGAAACGGTGAACAGGGACGCACAGCGCTCCTGTGCGGTCCGCAGCGAATTATAGTGTGAACTCGGGCTGAAGGAGGGACCTTCAGGAGGAATGTCAACTTAACCCGCTCAAATCTCAGTGTCAGGTTAGTGAAAGAAACCTGGAGTTTGCAGCTGGATGTTGGTTTGCACCTGGAACCCACCCGGAGCTGGACGCCACCAGTTGGACCAGAATAAGAAGCACTGAATTCATCTTATTTCATATTTAGTTATAGTGTGAGCTTTTGTAAAGCTGGATGATTGTTTAAAGGCTTTGTACTATTCCTTTCCATTCCTGGCGGGGACATGTCTCCGATCTCTATGAGAACTTACCTGTCTAGGACTGTGTGAAGACAGGAAAGGACACTGCCTTTTAATTGGTAGGCTAGTAAGGGACAAATGTATGTGCATCCATCTGCATTAGAGGATCAGTAGGTGAGAATATGTGTGGAAGATCGGTGGCAATACCCCTAGTGTCTCTACAGATCTAATCAGGTAATAGACACATCTTGGGGACTCTTCCCATCTTTTACACTTCAGCTGCGTTATTCCAGGCTAATGTGGATGAATTTATATGGAAGAGTGCTCAACAATGATCAAAGAAGGGGAAAATGTGTAAGGAAATTAAGATGATCATTGCTGACCACCACATCACCCGCCATATTGTAACAGTATCAGCCATTCCAAATCTGATGTCTATTTTGTGTAAGAAAAGGATTGCTCTTATGTAGATTTTAGTAAACAAATCTGTAAAGCAAGAAGGAAGGTTATAGGATAGGGCCTAATTCAAACAGGTATCCAATACTAAAGATAGGATGACTAGCATCGAATAGGTTAGCATAGTGTAGTTTAGTGTAGGGCCTGCCCTAAAAGAGTCTACCTTGTCGTGGTGGGCAGGCTTGTAATCTTTTGGTTAAAATTGACAAAAGAGTAGAAAGAATCAATTCTCTAGACAGTTTCACTTTTGACCATTTGATTCAACTAAAAGACTCTTAGATTTATTATGGACAGAAAATAAAAATACATATATAGATAGATATCTTTCTATCTATATATATATAAACAAAAAGATACAGACAGTTACAAGTATATGTTATATATATCACGTTGGTTTGCATATTGGCAGTATTTTAATTTTTGTAGCTTTCATGTTGAGAAGATTTCTATGATCTACAAGTTAGCTTGCCTGTGTATACATCTTGGTGAGTGAACGAAGATACACGGCCTTTTAAAAGGTAGGCTAGTAAGGGACAAATGTATGTGCATCCATCTGCACTGGGGGATCAGTAAATTGTATTGAGTCATCTTGAATTGTATTGTAAATGTACTGTCTCCTTTTAAAGTTTGCATATACTGTTGTTGTTTTAGAAATCCTTAATAATAGTACTGTACAGCTTGGTAAAGAAATCTGGAAAGTAAGAAGGCTGACTGATGTTTAGGGTGATGTTGGAAAGATGCTATTCAGTGTGTGAAGGGGGCAACTTGATTGGCCAGGCCACGAGTCTGGAGATTTCTCTGCTGACCCATAGCTTTTGATGAGATCTCTGGGTAGGGTACCGCCTTCATCTTTGGGTCCTTATGCTGTACCGGCCGGAGGGGGGTTGGGGATCGGCCTCCCGCTACTTGAGCCCGGGTTCGTACCTATGCGAATTAGATGTGCGTTTCCGCACATCTAATTCGCATAGCAGGAGAATGTGACTGGCTCCCTATGGAGCCGGTTCACATATCTCCAGGGCGGCTGCGGTGCGCACTGCACAAAAACACTGTGCGTCTTTGGCTGCGTTTCAAGGTCGAATTCAGGCATAGAATCGGCCCCGATTCGTCCCTGAAACGGTGAACAGGGACGCACAGCGCTCCTGTGCGGTCCGCAGCGAATTATAGTGTGAACTCGGGCTGAAGGAGGGACCTTCAGGAGGAATGTCAACTTAACCCGCTCAAATCTCAGTGTCAGGTTAGTGAAAGAAACCTGGAGTTTGCAGCTGGATGTTGGTTTGCACCTGGAACCCACCCGGAGCTGGACGCCACCAGTTGGGCCAGAATAAGAAGCACTGAATTCATCTTATTTCATATTTAGTTATAGTGTGAGCTTTTGTAAAGCTGGATGATTGTTTAAAGGCTTTGTACTATTCCTTTCCATTTCTGGCGGGGACATGTCTCCGATCTCTATGAGAACTTACCTGTCTAGGACTGTGTGACGACAGGAAAGGACACTGCCTTTTAATTGGTAGGCTAGTAAGGGACAAATGTATGTGCATCCATCTGCATTAGAGGATCAGTAGGTGAGAATATGTGTGGAAGATCGGTGGCAATACCCCTAGTGTCTCTACAGATCTAATCGGGTAATAGACACATCTTGGGGACTCTTCCCATCTTTTACACTTCAGCTGCGTTATTCCAGGCTAATGTGGATGAATTTATATGGAAGAGTGCTCAACAATGATCAAAGAAGGGGAAAATGTGTAAGGAAATTAAGATGATCATTGCTGACCACCACATCACCCGCCATATTGTAACAGTATCAGCCATTCCAAATCTGATGTCTATTTTGTGTAAGAAAAGGATTGCTCTTATGTAGATTTTAGTAAACAAATCTGTAAAGCAAGAAGGAAGGTTATAGGATAGGGCCTAATTCAAACAGGTATCCAATACTAAAGATAGGATGACTAGCATCGAATAGGTTAGCATAGTGTAGTTTAGTGTAGGGCCTGCCCTAAAAGAGTCTACCTTGTCGTGGTGGGCAGGCTTGTAATCTTTTGGTTAAAATTGACAAAAGAGTAGAAAGAATCAATTCTCTAGACAGTTTTACTTTTGACCATTTGATTCAACTAAAAGACTCTTATGCCGCGTACACACGGTCGGACTTTTCGTCTACAAAAGTCAGACAGCCTGTCCGACAGACTTCCGGCAGACTTTCGGCGGACTTGCGGCAGACTTTCTAACGAACGGACTTGCCTACACACGACCACACAAAAGTCTGACGGATTCGTACGTGATGACGTACACCGGACTAAAATAAGGAAGTTCATAGCCAGTAGCCAATAGGTGCCCTAGCGTGGCTTTTTGTCCGTCGGACTAGCACACAGACGAGCGGATTTCGGGGTCCGTCGTAGTTACAAAGTAAAGTTTTAAAGCATGTTTCAAATCTAAAGTACGTCGGATTTGAGGCTAAAAAAGTACGTTGAAAGTCCGGAGAAGCCCACACACGATCGGATTACCAGCCAGCTTTAGTCCGTCAGCGTCCGTTGGACTTTTGTAGACGAAAAGTACGACCGCGTGTACGCGGCATTAGATTTATTACGGACAGAAAATAAAAATACATATATAGATAGATATCTTTCTATCTATATATATATAAACAAAAAGATACAGACAGTTACAAGTATATGTTATATATACCACGTTGGTTTGCATGTTTGTTTGCATGTTGGCAGTATTTTAATTTTTGTAGCTTTCATGTTGAGAAGATTTCTATGATCTACAAGTTAGCTTGCCTGTGTATACATCTTGGTGAGTGAACGAAGATACACGGCCTTTTAAAAGGTAGGCTAGTAAGGGACAAATGTATGTGCATCCATCTGCACTGGGGGATCAGTAAATTGTATTGAGTCATCTTGAATTGTATTGTAAATGTACTGTCTCCTTTTAAAGTTTGCATATACTGTTGTTGTTTTAGAAATCCTTAATAATAGTACTGTACAGCTTGGTAAAGAAATCTGGAAAGTAAGAAGGCTGACTGATGTTTAGGGTGATGTTGGAAAGATGCTATTCAGTGTGTGAAGGGGGCAACTTGATTGGCCAGGCCACGAGTCTGGAGATTTCTCTGCTGACCCATAGCTTTTGATGAGATCTCTGGGTAGGGTACCGCCTTCATCTTTGGGTCCTTATGCTGTACCGGCCGGAGGGGGGTTGGGGATCGGCCTCCCGCTACTTGAGCCCGGGTTCGTACCTATGCGAATTAGATGTGCGTTTCCGCACATCTAATTCGCATAGCAGGAGAATGTGACTGGCTCCCTATGGAGCCGGTTCACATATCTCCAGGGCGGCTGCGGTGCGCACTGCACAAAAACGCTGTGCGTCTTTGGCTGCGTTTCAGGGTCGAATTCAGGCATAGAATCGGCCCCGATTCGTCCCTGAAACGGTGAACAGGGACGCACAGCGCTCCTGTGCGGTCCGCAGCGAATTATAGTGTGAACTCGGGCTGAAGGAGGGACCTTCAGGAGGAATGTCAACTTAACCCGCTCAAATCTCAGTGTCAGGTTAGTGAAAGAAACCTGGAGTTTGCAGCTGGATGTTGGTTTGCACCTGGAACCCACCCGGAGCTGGACGCCACCAGTTGGACCAGAATAAGAAGCACTGAATTCATCTTATTTCATATTTAGTTATAGTGTGAGCTTTTGTAAAGCTGGATGATTGTTTAAAGGCTTTGTACTATTCCTTTCCATTCCTGGCGGGGACATGTCTCCGATCTCTATGAGAACTTACCTGTCTAGGACTGTGTGAAGACAGGAAAGGACACTGCCTTTTAATTGGTAGGCTAGTAAGGGACAAATGTATGTGCATCCATCTGCATTAGAGGATCAGTAGGTGAGAATATGTGTGGAAGATCGTGGCAATACCCCTAGTGTCTCTACAGATCTAATCAGGTAATAGACACATCTTGGGGACTCTTCCCATCTTTTACACTTCAGCTGCGTTATTCCAGGCTAATGTGGATGAATTTATATGGAAGAGTGCTCAACAATGATCAAAGAAGGGGAAAATGTGTAAGGAAATTAAGATGATCATTGCTGACCACCACATCACCCGCCATATTGTAACAGTATCAGCCATTCCAAATCTGATGTCTATTTTGTGTAAGAAAAGGATTGCTCTTATGTAGATTTTAGTAAACAAATCTGTAAAGCAAGAAGGAAGGTTATAGGATAGGGCCTAATTCAAACAGGTATCCAATACTAAAGATAGGATGACTAGCATCGAATAGGTTAGCATAGTGTAGTTTAGTGTAGGGCCTGCCCTAAAAGAGTCTACCTTGTCGTGGTGGGCAGGCTTGTAATCTTTTGGTTAAAATTGACAAAAGAGTAGAAAGAATCAATTCTCTAGACAGTTTCACTTTTGACCATTTGATTCAACTAAAAGACTCTTAGATTTATTATGGACAGAAAATAAAAATACATATATAGATAGATATCTTTCTATCTATATATATATAAACAAAAAGATACAGACAGTTACAAGTATATGTTATATATATCACGTTGGTTTGCATATTGGCAGTATTTTAATTTTTGTAGCTTTCATGTTGAGAAGATTTCTATGATCTACAAGTTAGCTTGCCTGTGTATACATCTTGGTGAGTGAACGAAGATACACGGCCTTTTAAAAGGTAGGCTAGTAAGGGACAAATGTATGTGCATCCATCTGCACTGGGGGATCAGTAAATTGTATTGAGTCATCTTGAATTGTATTGTAAATGTACTGTCTCCTTTTAAAGTTTGCATATACTGTTGTTGTTTTAGAAATCCTTAATAATAGTACTGTACAGCTTGGTAAAGAAATCTGGAAAGTAAGAAGGCTGACTGATGTTTAGGGTGATGTTGGAAAGATGCTATTCAGTGTGTGAAGGGGGCAACTTGATTGGCCAGGCCACGAGTCTGGAGATTTCTCTGCTGACCCATAGCTTTTGATGAGATCTCTGGGTAGGGTACCGCCTTCATCTTTGGGTCCTTATGCTGTACCGGCCGGAGGGGGGTTGGGGATCGGCCTCCCGCTACTTGAGCCCGGGTTCGTACCTATGCGAATTAGATGTGCGTTTCCGCACATCTAATTCGCATAGCAGGAGAATGTGACTGGCTCCCTATGGAGCCGGTTCACATATCTCCAGGGCGGCTGCGGTGCGCACTGCACAAAAACACTGTGCGTCTTTGGCTGCGTTTCAGGGTCGAATTCAGGCATAGAATCGGCCCCGATTCGTCCCTGAAACGGTGAACAGGGACGCACAGCGCTCCTGTGCGGTCCACAGCGAATTATAGTGTGAACTCGGGCTGAAGGAGGGACCTTCAGGAGGAATGTCAACTTAACCCGCTCAAATCTCAGTGTCAGGTTAGTGAAAGAAACCTGGAGTTTGCAGCTGGATGTTGGTTTGCACCTGGAACCCACCCGGAGCTGGACGCCACCAGTTGGGCCAGAATAAGAAGCACTGAATTCATCTTATTTCATATTTAGTTATAGTGTGAGCTTTTGTAAAGCTGGATGATTGTTTAAAGGCTTTGTACTATTCCTTTCCATTCCTGGCGGGGACATGTCTCCGATCTCTATGAGAACTTACCTGTCTAGGACTGTGTGAAGACAGGAAAGGACACTGCCTTTTAATTGGTAGGCTAGTAAGGGACAAATGTATGTGCATCCATCTGCATTAGAGGATCAGTAGGTGAGAATATGTGTGGAAGATCTGTGGCAATACCCCTAGTGTCTCTACAGATCTAATCCGGTAATAGACACATCTTGGGGACTCTTCCCATCTTTTACACTTCAGCTGCGTTATTCCAGGCTAATGTGGATGAATTTATATGGAAGAGTGCTCAACAATGATCAAAGAAGGGGAAAATGTGTAAGGAAATTAAGATGATCATTGCTGACCACCACATCACCCGCCATATTGTAACAGTATCAGCCATTCCAAATCTGATGTCTATTTTGTGTAAGAAAAGGATTGCTCTTATGTAGATTTTAGTAAACAAATCTGTAAAGCAAGAAGGAAGGTTATAGGATAGGGCCTAATTCAAACAGGTATCCAATACTAAAGATAGGATGACTAGCATCGAATAGGTTAGCATAGTGTAGTTTAGTGTAGGGCCTGCCCTAAAAGAGTCTACCTTGTCGTGGTGGGCAGGCTTGTAATCTTTTGGTTAAAATTGACAAAAGAGTAGAAAGAATCAATTCTCTAGACAGTTTTACTTTTGACCATTTGATTCAACTAAAAGACTCTTAGATTTATTACGGACAGAAAATAAAAATACATATATAGATAGATATCTTTCTATCTATATATATATAAACAAAAAGATACAGACAGTTACAAGTATATGTTATATATACCACGTTGGTTTGCATGTTTGTTTGCATGTTGGCAGTATTTTAATTTTTTTAGCTTTCATGTTGAGAAGATTTCTATGATCTACAAGTTAGCTTGCCTGTGTATACATCTTGGTGAGTGAACGAAGATACACGGCCTTTTAAAAGGTAGGCTAGTAAGGGACAAATGTATGTGCATCCATCTGCACTGGGGGATCAGTAAATTGTATTGAGTCATCTTGAATTGTATTGTAAATGTACTGTCTCCTTTTAAAGTTTGCATATACTGTTGTTGTTTTAGAAATCCTTAATAATAGTACTGTACAGCTTGGTAAAGAAATCTGGAAAGTAAGAAGGCTGACTGATGTTTAGGGTGATGTTGGAAAGATGCTATTCAGTGTGTGAAGGGGGCAACTTGATTGGCCAGGCCACGAGTCTGGAGATTTCTCTGCTGACCCATAGCTTTTGATGAGATCTCTGGGTAGGGTACCGCCTTCATCTTTGGGTCCTTATGCTGTACCGGCCGGAGGGGGGTTGGGGATCGGCCTCCCGCTACTTGAGCCCGGGTTCGTACCTATGCGAATTAGATGTGCGTTTCCGCACATCTAATTCGCATAGCAGGAGAATGTGACTGGCTCCCTATGGAGCCGGTTCACATATCTCCAGGGTGGCTGCGGTGCGCACTGCACAAAAACGCTGTGCGTCTTTGGCTGCGTTTCAGGGTCGAATTCAGGCATAGAATTGGCCCCGATTCGTCCCTGAAACGGTGAACAGGGACGCACAGCGCTCCTGTGCGGTCCGCAGCGAATTATAGTGTGAACTCGGGCTGAAGGAGGGACCTTCAGGAGGAATGTCAACTTAACCCGCTCAAATCTCAGTGTCAGGTTAGTGAAAGAAACCTGGAGTTTGCAGCTGGATGTTGGTTTGCACCTGGAACCCACCCGGAGCTGGACGCCACCAGTTGGGCCAGAATAAGAAGCACTGAATTCATCTTATTTCATATTTAGTTATAGTGTGAGCTTTTGTAAAGCTGGATGATTGTTTAAAGGCTTTGTACTATTCCTTTCCATTCCTGGCGGGGACATGTCTCCGATCTCTATGAGAACTTACCTGTCTAGGACTGTGTGAAGACAGGAAAGGACACTGCCTTTTAATTGGTAGGCTAGTAAGGGACAAATGTATGTGCATCCATCTGCATTAGAGGATCAGTAGGTGAGAATATGTGTGGAAGATCGGTGGCAATACCCCTAGTGTCTCTACAGATCTAATCAGGTAATAGACACATCTTGGGGACTCTTCCCATCTTTTACACTTCAGCTGCGTTATTCCAGGCTAATGTGGATGAATTTATATGGAAGAGTGCTCAACAATGATCAAAGAAGGGGAAAATGTGTAAGGAAATTAAGATGATCATTGCTGACCACCACATCACCCGCCATATTGTAACAGTATCAGCCATTCCAAATCTGATGTCTATTTTGTGTAAGAAAAGGATTGCTCTTATGTTGATTTTAGTAAACAAATCTGTAAAGCAAGAAGGAAGGTTATAGGATAGGGCCTAATTCAAACAGGTATCCAATACTAAAGATAGGATGACTAGCATCGAATAGGTTAGCATAGTGTAGTTTAGTGTAGGGCCTGCCCTAAAAGAGTCTACCTTGTCGTGGTGGGCAGGCTTGTAATCTTTTGGTTAAAATTGACAAAAGAGTAGAAAGAATCAATTCTCTAGACAGTTTCACTTTTGACCATTTGATTCAACTAAAAGACTCTTAGATTTATTACGGACAGAAAATAAAAATACATATATAGATAGATATCTTTCTATCTATATATATATAAACAAAAAGATACAGACAGTTACAAGTATATGTTATATATATCACGTTGGTTTGCATGTTGGCAGTATTTTAATTTTTGTAGCTTTCATGTTGAGAAGATTTCTATGATCTACAAGTTAGCTTGCCTGTGTATACATCTTGGTGAGTGAACGAAGATACACGGCCTTTTAAAAGGTAGGCTAGTAAGGGACAAATGTATGTGCATCCATCTGCACTGGGGGATCAGTAAATTGTATTGAGTCATCTTGAATTGTATTGTAAATGTACTGTCTCCTTTTAAAGTTTGCATATACTGTTGTTGTTTTAGAAATCCTTAATAATAGTATTGTACAGCTTGGTAAAGAAATCTGGAAAGTAAGAAGGCTGACTGATGTTTAGGGTGATGTTGGAAAGATGCTATTCAGTGTGTGAAGGGGGCAACTTGATTGGCCAGGCCACGAGTCTGGAGATTTCTCTGCTGACCCATAGCTTTTGATGAGATCTCTGGGTAGGGTACCGCCTTCATCTTTGGGTCCTTATGCTGTACCGGCCGGAGGGGGGTTGGGGATCGGCCTCCCGCTACTTGAGCCCGGGTTCGTACCTATGCGAATTAGATGTGCGTTTCCGCACATCTAATTCGCATAGCAGGAGAATGTGACTGGCTCCCTATAGAGCCGGTTCACATATCTCCAGGGCGGCTGCGGTGCGCACTGCACAAAAACGCTGTGCGTCTTTGGCTGCGTTTCAGGGTCGAATTCAGGCATAGAATCGGCCCCGATTCGTCCCTGAAACGGTGAGCAGGGACGCACAGCGCTCCTGTGCGGTCCGCAGCAAATTATAGTGTGAACTCGGGCTGAAGGAGGGACCTTCAGGAGGAATGTCAACTTAACCCGCTCAAATCTCAGTGTCAGGTTAGTGAAAGAAACCTGGAGTTTGCAGCTGGATGTTGGTTTGCACCTGGAACCCACCCGGAGCTGGACGCCACCAGTTGGGCCAGAATAAGAAGCACTGAATTCATCTTATTTCATATTTAGTTATAGTGTGAGCTTTTGTAAAGCTGGATGATTGTTTAAAGGCTTTGTACTATTCCTTTCCATTCCTGGCGGGGACATGTCTCCGATCTCTATGAGAACTTACCTGTCTAGGACTGTGTGAAGACAGGAAAGGACACTGCCTTTTAATTGGTAGGCTAGTAAGGGAGAAATGTATGTGCATCCATCTGCATTAGAGGATCAGTAGGTGAGAATATGTGTGGAAGATCGGTGGCAATACCCCTAGTGTCTCTACAGATCTAATCGGGTAATAGACACATCTTGGGGACTCTTCCCATCTTTTACACTTCAGCTGCGTTATTCCAGGCTAATGTGGATGAATTTATATGGAAGAGTGCTCAACAATGATCAAAGAAGGGGAAAATGTGTAAGGAAATTAAGATGATCATTGCTGACCACCACATCACCCGCCATATTGTAACAGTATCAGCCATTCCAAATCTGATGTCTATTTTGTGTAAGAAAAGGATTGCTCTTATGTAGATTTTAGTAAACAAATCTGTAAAGCAAGAAGGAAGGTTATAGGATAGGGCCTAATTCAAACAGGTATCCAATACTAAAGATAGGATGACTAGCATCGAATAGGTTAGCATAGTGTAGTTTAGTGTAGGGCCTGCCCTAAAAGAGTCTACCTTGTCGTGGTGGGCAGGCTTGTAATCTTTTGGTTAAAATTGACAAAAGAGTAGAAAGAATCAATTCTCTAGACAGTTTTACTTTTGACCATTTGATTCAACTAAAAGACTCTTAGATTTATTACGGACAGAAAATAAAAATACATATATAGATAGATATCTTTCTATCTATATATATATAAACAAAAAGATACAGACAGTTACAAGTATATGTTATATATACCACGTTGGTTTGCATGTTTGTTTGCATGTTGGCAGTATTTTAATTTTTGTAGCTTTCATGTTGAGAAGATTTCTATGATCTACAAGTTAGCTTGCCTGTGTATACATCTTGGTGAGTGAACGAAGATACACGGCCTTTTAAAAGGTAGGCTAGTAAGGGACAAATGTATGTGCATCCATCTGCACTGGGGGATCAGTAAATTGTATTGAGTCATCTTGAATTGTATTGTAAATGTACTGTCTCCTTTTAAAGTTTGCATATACTGTTGTTGTTTTAGAAATCCTTAATAATAGTACTGTACAGCTTGGTAAAGAAATCTGGAAAGTAAGAAGGCTGACTGATGTTTAGGGTGATGTTGGAAAGATGCTATTCAGTGTGTGAAGGGGGCAACTTGATTGGCCAGGCCACGAGTCTGGAGATTTCTCTGCTGACCCATAGCTTTTGATGAGATCTCTGGGTAGGGTACCGCCTTCATCTTTGGGTCCTTATGCTGTACCGGCCGGAGGGGGGTTGGGGATCGGCCTCCCGCTACTTGAGCCCGGGTTCGTACCTATGCGAATTAGATGTGCGTTTCCGCACATCTAATTCGCATAGCAGGAGAATGTGACTGGCTCCCTATGGAGCCGGTTCACATATCTCCAGGGCGGCTGCGGTGCGCACTGCACAAAAACACTGTGCGTCTTTGGCTGCGTTTCAGGGTCGAATTCAGGCATAGAATCGGCCCCGATTCGTCCCTGAAACGGTGAACAGGGACGCACAGCGCTCCTGTGCGGTCCGCAGCGAATTATAGTGTGAACTCGGGCTGAAGGAGGGACCTTCAGGAGGAATGTCAACTTAACCCGCTCAAATCTCAGTGTCAGGTTAGTGAAAGAAACCTGGAGTTTGCAGCTGGATGTTGGTTTGCACCTGGAACCCACCCGGAGCTGGACGCCACCAGTTGGGCCAGAATAAGAAGCACTGAATTCATCTTATTTCATATTTAGTTATAGTGTGAGCTTTTGTAAAGCTGGATGATTGTTTAAAGGCTTTGTACTATTCCTTTCCATTTCTGGCGGGGACATGTTTCCGATCTCTATGAGAACTTACCTGTCTAGGACTGTGTGAAGACAGGAAAGGACACTGCCTTTTAATTGGTAGGCTAGTAAGGGACAAATGTATGTGCATCCATCTGCATTAGAGGATCAGTAGGTGAGAATATGTGTGGAAGATCGGTGGCAATACCCCTAGTGTCTCTACAGATCTAATCGGGTAATAGACACATCTTGGGGACTCTTCCCATCTTTTACACTTCAGCTGCGTTATTCCAGGCTAATGTGGATGAATTTATATGGAAGAGTGCTCAACAATGATCAAAGAAGGGGAAAATGTGTAAGGAAATTAAGATGATCATTGCTGACCACCACATCACCCGCCATATTGTAACAGTATCAGCCATTCCAAATCTGATGTCTATTTTGTGTAAGAAAAGGATTGCTCTTATGTAGATTTTAGTAAACAAATCTGTAAAGCAAGAAGGAAGGTTATAGGATAGGGCCTAATTCAAACAGGTATCCAATACTAAAGATAGGATGACTAGCATCGAATAGGTTAGCATAGTGTAGTTTAGTGTAGGGCTTGCCCTAAGAGAGTCTACCTTGTCGTGGTGGGCAGGCTTGTAATCTTTTGGTTAAAATTGACAAAAGAGTAGAAAGAATCAATTCTCTAGACAGTTTCACTTTTGACCATTTGATTCAACTAAAAGACTCTTAGATTTATTACGGACAGAAAATAAAAATACATATATAGATAGATATCTTTCTATCTATATATATATATATATAAACAAAAAGATACAGACAGTTACAAGTATATGTTATATATATCACGTTGGTTTGCATGTTGGCAGTATTTTAATTTTTGTAGCTTTCATGTTGAGAAGATTTCTATGATCTACAAGTTAGCTTGCCTGTGTATACATCTTGGTGAGTGAAGGAAGATACACGGCCTTTTAAAAGGTAGGCTAGTAAGGGACAAATGTATGTGCATCCATCTGCACTGGGGGATCAGTAAATTGTATTGAGTCATCTTGAATTGTATTGTAAATGTACTGTCTCCTTTTAAAGTTTGCATATACTGTTGTTGTTTTAGAAATCCTTAATAATAGTACTGTACAGCTTGGTAAAGAAATCTGGAAAGTAAGAAGGCTGACTGATGTTTAGGGTGATGTTGGAAAGATGCTATTCAGTGTGTGAAGGGGGCAACTTGATTGGCCAGGCCACGAGTCTGCAGATTTCTCTGCTGACCCATAGCTTTTGATGAGATCTCTGGGTAGGGTACCGCCTTCATCTTTGGGTCCTTATGCTGTACCGGCTGGAGGGGGGTTGGGGATCGGCCTCCCGCTACTTGAGCCCGGGTTCGTACCTATGCGAATTAGATGTGCGTTTCTGCACATCTAATTCGCATAGCAGGAGAATGTGACTGGCTCCCTATGGAGCCGGTTCACATATCTCCAGGGCGGCTGCGGTGCGCACTGCACAAAAACGCTGTGCGTCTTTGGCTGCGTTTCAGGGTCGAATTCAGGCATAGAATCGGCCCCGATTCGTCCCTGAAACGGTGAACAGGGACGCACAGCGCTCCTGTGCGGTCCGCAGCGAATTATAGTGTGAACTCGGGCTGAAGGAGGGACCTTCAGGAGGAATGTCAACTTAACCCGCTCAAATCTCAGTGTCAGGTTAGTGAAAGAAACCTGGAGTTTGCAGCTGGATGTTGGTTTGCACCTGGAACCCACCCGGAGCTGGACGCCACCAGTTGGGCCAGAATAAGAAGCACTGAATTCATCTTATTTCATATTTAGTTATAGTGTGAGCTTTTGTAAAGCTGGATGATTGTTTAAAGGCTTTGTACTATTCCTTTCTATTCCTGGCGGGGACATGTCTCCGATCTCTATGAGAACTTACCTGTCTAGGACTGTGTGAAGACAGGAAAGGACACTGCCTTTTAATTGGTAGGCTAGTAAGGGACAAATGTATGTGCATCCATCTGCATTAGAGGATCAGTAGGTGAGAATATGTGTGGAAGATCGGTGGCAATACCCCTAGTGTCTCTACAGATCTAATCAGGTAATAGACACATCTTGGGGACTCTTCCCATCTTTTACACTTCACCTGCGTTATTCCAGGCTAATGTGGATGAATTTATATGGAAGAGTGCTCAACAATGATCAAAGAAGGGGAAAATGTGTAAGGAAATTAAGATGATCATTGCTGACCACCACATCACCCGCCATATTGTAACAGTATCAGCCATTCCAAATCTGATGTCTATTTTGTGTAAGAAAAGGATTGCTCTTATGTAGATTTTAGTAAACAAATCTGTAAAGCAAGAAGGAAGGTTATAGGATAGGGCCTAATTCAAACAGGTATCCAATACTAAAGATAGGATGACTAGCATCGAATAGGTTAGCATAGTGTAGTTTAGTGTAGGGCCTGCCCTAAAAGAGTCTACCTTGTCGTGGTGGGCAGGCTTGTAATCTTTTGGTTAAAATTGACAAAAGAGTAGAAAGAATCAATTCTCTAGACAGTTTCACTTTTGACCATTTGATTCAACTAAAAGACTCTTAGATTTATTATGGACAGAAAATAAAAATACATATATAGATAGATATCTTTCTATCTATATATATATAAACAAAAAGATACAGACAGTTACAAGTATATGTTATATATATCACGTTGGTTTGCATATTGGCAGTATTTTAATTTTTGTAGCTTTCATGTTGAGAAGATTTCTATGATCTACAAGTTAGCTTGCCTGTGTATACATCTTGGTGAGTGAACGAAGATACACGGCCTTTTAAAAGGTAGGCTAGTAAGGGACAAATGTATGTGCATCCATCTGCACTGGGGGATCAGTAAATTGTATTGAGTCATCTTGAATTGTATTGTAAATGTACTGTCTCCTTTTAAAGTTTGCATATACTGTTGTTGTTTTAGAAATCCTTAATAATAGTACTGTACAGCTTGGTAAAGAAATCTGGAAAGTAAGAAGGCTGACTGATGTTTAGGGTGATGTTGGAAAGATGCTATTCAGTGTGTGAAGGGGGCAACTTGATTGGCCAGGCCACGAGTCTGGAGATTTCTCTGCTGACCCATAGCTTTTGATGAGATCTCTGGGTAGGGTACCGCCTTCATCTTTGGGTCCTTATGCTGTACCGGCCGGAGGGGGGTTGGGGATCGGCCTCCCGCTACTTGAGCCCGGGTTCGTACCTATGCGAATTAGATGTGCGTTTCCGCACATCTAATTCGCATAGCAGGAGAATGTGACTGGCTCCCTATGGAGCCGGTTCACATATCTCCAGGGCGGCTGCGGTGCGCACTGCACAAAAACGCTGTGCGTCTTTGGCTGCGTTTCAGGGTCGAATTCAGGCATAGAATCGGCCCCGATTCGTCCCTGAAACGGTGAACAGGGACGCACAGCGCTCCTGTGCGGTCCGCAGCGAATTATAGTGTGAACTCGGGCTGAAGGAGGGACCTTCAGGAGGAATGTCAACTTAACCCGCTCAAATCTCAGTGTCAGGTTAGTGAAAGAAACCTGGAGTTTGCAGCTGGATGTTGGTTTGCACCTGGAACCCACCCGGAGCTGGACGCCACCAGTTGGACCAGAATAAGAAGCACTGAATTCATCTTATTTCATATTTAGTTATAGTGTGAGCTTTTGTAAAGCTGGATGATTGTTTAAAGGCTTTGTACTATTCCTTTCCATTCCTGGCGGGGACATGTCTCCGATCTCTATGAGAACTTACCTGTCTAGGACTGTGTGAAGACAGGAAAGGACACTGCCTTTTAATTGGTAGGCTAGTAAGGGACAAATGTATGTGCATCCATCTGCATTAGAGGATCAGTAGGTGAGAATATGTGTGGAAGATCGGTGGCAATACCCCTAGTGTCTCTACAGATCTAATCAGGTAATAGACACATCTTGGGGACTCTTCCCATCTTTTACACTTCAGCTGCGTTATTCCAGGCTAATGTGGATGAATTTATATGGAAGAGTGCTCAACAATGATCAAAGAAGGGGAAAATGTGTAAGGAAATTAAGATGATCATTGCTGACCACCACATCACCCGCCATATTGTAACAGTATCAGCCATTCCAAATCTGATGTCTATTTTGTGTAAGAAAAGGATTGCTCTTATGTAGATTTTAGTAAACAAATCTGTAAAGCAAGAAGGAAGGTTATAGGATAGGGCCTAATTCAAACAGGTATCCAATACTAAAGATAGGATGACTAGCATCGAATAGGTTAGCATAGTGTAGTTTAGTGTAGGGCCTGCCCTAAAAGAGTCTACCTTGTCGTGGTGGGCAGGCTTGTAATCTTTTGGTTAAAATTGACAAAAGAGTAGAAAGAATCAATTCTCTAGACAGTTTCACTTTTGACCATTTGATTCAACTAAAAGACTCTTAGATTTATTATGGACAGAAAATAAAAATACATATATAGATAGATATCTTTCTATCTATATATATATAAACAAAAAGATACAGACAGTTACAAGTATATGTTATATATATCACGTTGGTTTGCATATTGGCAGTATTTTAATTTTTGTAGCTTTCATGTTGAGAAGATTTCTATGATCTACAAGTTAGCTTGCCTGTGTATACATCTTGGTGAGTGAACGAAGATACACGGCCTTTTAAAAGGTAGGCTAGTAAGGGACAAATGTATGTGCATCCATCTGCACTGGGGGATCAGTAAATTGTATTGAGTCATCTTGAATTGTATTGTAAATGTACTGTCTCCTTTTAAAGTTTGCATATACTGTTGTTGTTTTAGAAATCCTTAATAATAGTACTGTACAGCTTGGTAAAGAAATCTGGAAAGTAAGAAGGCTGACTGATGTTTAGGGTGATGTTGGAAAGATGCTATTCAGTGTGTGAAGGGGGCAACTTGATTGGCCAGGCCACGAGTCTGGAGATTTCTCTGCTGACCCATAGCTTTTGATGAGATCTCTGGGTAGGGTACCGCCTTCATCTTTGGGTCCTTATGCTGTACCGGCCGGAGGGGGGTTGGGGATCGGCCTCCCGCTACTTGAGCCCGGGTTCGTACCTATGCGAATTAGATGTGCGTTTCCGCACATCTAATTCGCATAGCAGGAGAATGTGACTGGCTCCCTATGGAGCCGGTTCACATATCTCCAGGGCGGCTGCGGTGCGCACTGCACAAAAACACTGTGCGTCTTTGGCTGCGTTTCAAGGTCGAATTCAGGCATAGAATCGGCCCCGATTCGTCCCTGAAACGGTGAACAGGGACGCACAGCGCTCCTGTGCGGTCCGCAGCGAATTATAGTGTGAACTCGGGCTGAAGGAGGGACCTTCAGGAGGAATGTCAACTTAACCCGCTCAAATCTCAGTGTCAGGTTAGTGAAAGAAACCTGGAGTTTGCAGCTGGATGTTGGTTTGCACCTGGAACCCACCCGGAGCTGGACGCCACCAGTTGGGCCAGAATAAGAAGCACTGAATTCATCTTATTTCATATTTAGTTATAGTGTGAGCTTTTGTAAAGCTGGATGATTGTTTAAAGGCTTTGTACTATTCCTTTCCATTTCTGGCGGGGACATGTCTCCGATCTCTATGAGAACTTACCTGTCTAGGACTGTGTGAAGACAGGAAAGGACACTGCCTTTTAATTGGTAGGCTAGTAAGGGAGAAATGTATGTGCATCCATCTGCATTAGAGGATCAGTAGGTGAGAATATGTGTGGAAGATCGGTGGCAATACCCCTAGTGTCTCTACAGATCTAATCGGGTAATAGACACATCTTGGGGACTCTTCCCATCTTTTACACTTCAGCTGCGTTATTCCAGGCTAATGTGGATGAATTTATATGGAAGAGTGCTCAACAATGATCAAAGAAGGGGAAAATGTGTAAGGAAATTAAGATGATCATTGCTGACCACCACATCACCCGCCATATTGTAACAGTATCAGCCATTCCAAATCTGATGTCTATTTTGTGTAAGAAAAGGATTGCTCTTATGTAGATTTTAGTAAACAAATCTGTAAAGCAAGAAGGAAGGTTATAGGATAGGGCCTAATTCAAACAGGTATCCAATACTAAAGATAGGATGACTAGCATCGAATAGGTTAGCATAGTGTAGTTTAGTGTAGGGCCTGCCCTAAAAGAGTCTACCTTGTCGTGGTGGGCAGGCTTGTAATCTTTTGGTTAAAATTGACAAAAGAGTAGAAAGAATCAATTCTCTAGACAGTTTTACTTTTGACCATTTGATTCAACTAAAAGACTCTTAGATTTATTACGGACAGAAAATAAAAATACATATATAGATAGATATCTTTCTATCTATATATATATAAACAAAAAGATACAGACAGTTACAAGTATATGTTATATATACCACGTTGGTTTGCATGTTTGTTTGCATGTTGGCAGTATTTTAATTTTTTTAGCTTTCATGTTGAGAAGATTTCTATGATCTACAAGTTAGCTTGCCTGTGTATACATCTTGGTGAGTGAACGAAGATACACGGCCTTTTAAAAGGTAGGCTAGTAAGGGACAAATGTATGTGCATCCATCTGCACTGGGGGATCAGTAAATTGTATTGAGTCATCTTGAATTGTATTGTAAATGTACTGTCTCCTTTTAAAGTTTGCATATACTGTTGTTGTTTTAGAAATCCTTAATAATAGTACTGTACAGCTTGGTAAAGAAATCTGGAAAGTAAGAAGGCTGACTGATGTTTAGGGTGATGTTGGAAAGATGCTATTCAGTGTGTGAAGGGGGCAACTTGATTGGCCAGGCCACGAGTCTGCAGATTTCTCTGCTGACCCATAGCTTTTGATGAGATCTCTGGGTAGGGTACCGCCTTCATCTTTGGGTCCTTATGCTGTACCGGCTGGAGGGGGGTTGGGGATCGGCCTCCCGCTACTTGAGCCCGGGTTCGTACCTATGCGAATTAGATGTGCGTTTCTGCACATCTAATTCGCATAGCAGGAGAATGTGACTGGCTCCCTATGGAGCCGGTTCACATATCTCCAGGGCGGCTGCGGTGCGCACTGCACAAAAACGCTGTGCGTCTTTGGCTGCGTTTCAGGGTCGAATTCAGGCATAGAATCGGCCCCGATTCGTCCCTGAAACGGTGAACAGGGACGCACAGCGCTCCTGTGCGGTCCGCAGCGAATTATAGTGTGAACTCGGGCTGAAGGAGGGACCTTCAGGAGGAATGTCAACTTAACCCGCTCAAATCTCAGTGTCAGGTTAGTGAAAGAAACCTGGAGTTTGCAGCTGGATGTTGGTTTGCACCTGGAACCCACCCGGAGCTGGACGCCACCAGTTGGGCCAGAATAAGAAGCACTGAATTCATCTTATTTCATATTTAGTTATAGTGTGAGCTTTTGTAAAGCTGGATGATTGTTTAAAGGCTTTGTACTATTCCTTTCTATTCCTGGCGGGGACATGTCTCCGATCTCTATGAGAACTTACCTGTCTAGGACTGTGTGAAGACAGGAAAGGACACTGCCTTTTAATTGGTAGGCTAGTAAGGGACAAATGTATGTGCATCCATCTGCATTAGAGGATCAGTAGGTGAGAATATGTGTGGAAGATCGGTGGCAATACCCCTAGTGTCTCTACAGATCTAATCAGGTAATAGACACATCTTGGGGACTCTTCCCATCTTTTACACTTCACCTGCGTTATTCCAGGCTAATGTGGATGAATTTATATGGAAGAGTGCTCAACAATGATCAAAGAAGGGGAAAATGTGTAAGGAAATTAAGATGATCATTGCTGACCACCACATCACCCGCCATATTGTAACAGTATCAGCCATTCCAAATCTGATGTCTATTTTGTGTAAGAAAAGGATTGCTCTTATGTAGATTTTAGTAAACAAATCTGTAAAGCAAGAAGGAAGGTTATAGGATAGGGCCTAATTCAAACAGGTATCCAATACTAAAGATAGGATGACTAGCATCGAATAGGTTAGCATAGTGTAGTTTAGTGTAGGGCCTGCCCTAAAAGAGTCTACCTTGTCGTGGTGGGCAGGCTTGTAATCTTTTGGTTAAAATTGACAAAAGAGTAGAAAGAATCAATTCTCTAGACAGTTTCACTTTTGACCATTTGATTCAACTAAAAGACTCTTAGATTTATTATGGACAGAAAATAAAAATACATATATAGATAGATATCTTTCTATCTATATATATATAAACAAAAAGATACAGACAGTTACAAGTATATGTTATATATATCACGTTGGTTTGCATATTGGCAGTATTTTAATTTTTGTAGCTTTCATGTTGAGAAGATTTCTATGATCTACAAGTTAGCTTGCCTGTGTATACATCTTGGTGAGTGAACGAAGATACACGGCCTTTTAAAAGGTAGGCTAGTAAGGGACAAATGTATGTGCATCCATCTGCACTGGGGGATCAGTAAATTGTATTGAGTCATCTTGAATTGTATTGTAAATGTACTGTCTCCTTTTAAAGTTTGCATATACTGTTGTTGTTTTAGAAATCCTTAATAATAGTACTGTACAGCTTGGTAAAGAAATCTGGAAAGTAAGAAGGCTGACTGATGTTTAGGGTGATGTTGGAAAGATGCTATTCAGTGTGTGAAGGGGGCAACTTGATTGGCCAGGCCACGAGTCTGGAGATTTCTCTGCTGACCCATAGCTTTTGATGAGATCTCTGGGTAGGGTACCGCCTTCATCTTTGGGTCCTTATGCTGTACCGGCCGGAGGGGGGTTGGGGATCGGCCTCCCGCTACTTGAGCCCGGGTTCGTACCTATGCGAATTAGATGTGCGTTTCCGCACATCTAATTCGCATAGCAGGAGAATGTGACTGGCTCCCTATGGAGCCGGTTCACATATCTCCAGGGCGGCTGCGGTGCGCACTGCACAAAAACGCTGTGCGTCTTTGGCTGCGTTTCAGGGTCGAATTCAGGCATAGAATCGGCCCCGATTCGTCCCTGAAACGGTGAACAGGGACGCACAGCGCTCCTGTGCGGTCCGCAGCGAATTATAGTGTGAACTCGGGCTGAAGGAGGGACCTTCAGGAGGAATGTCAACTTAACCCGCTCAAATCTCAGTGTCAGGTTAGTGAAAGAAACCTGGAGTTTGCAGCTGGATGTTGGTTTGCACCTGGAACCCACCCGGAGCTGGACGCCACCAGTTGGACCAGAATAAGAAGCACTGAATTCATCTTATTTCATATTTAGTTATAGTGTGAGCTTTTGTAAAGCTGGATGATTGTTTAAAGGCTTTGTACTATTCCTTTCCATTCCTGGCGGGGACATGTCTCCGATCTCTATGAGAACTTACCTGTCTAGGACTGTGTGAAGACAGGAAAGGACACTGCCTTTTAATTGGTAGGCTAGTAAGGGACAAATGTATGTGCATCCATCTGCATTAGAGGATCAGTAGGTGAGAATATGTGTGGAAGATCGGTGGCAATACCCCTAGTGTCTCTACAGATCTAATCAGGTAATAGACACATCTTGGGGACTCTTCCCATCTTTTACACTTCAGCTGCGTTATTCCAGGCTAATGTGGATGAATTTATATGGAAGAGTGCTCAACAATGATCAAAGAAGGGGAAAATGTGTAAGGAAATTAAGATGATCATTGCTGACCACCACATCACCCGCCATATTGTAACAGTATCAGCCATTCCAAATCTGATGTCTATTTTGTGTAAGAAAAGGATTGCTCTTATGTAGATTTTAGTAAACAAATCTGTAAAGCAAGAAGGAAGGTTATAGGATAGGGCCTAATTCAAACAGGTATCCAATACTAAAGATAGGATGACTAGCATCGAATAGGTTAGCATAGTGTAGTTTAGTGTAGGGCCTGCCCTAAAAGAGTCTACCTTGTCGTGGTGGGCAGGCTTGTAATCTTTTGGTTAAAATTGACAAAAGAGTAGAAAGAATCAATTCTCTAGACAGTTTCACTTTTGACCATTTGATTCAACTAAAAGACTCTTAGATTTATTATGGACAGAAAATAAAAATACATATATAGATAGATATCTTTCTATCTATATATATATATATAAACAAAAAGATACAGACAGTTACAAGTATATGTTATATATATCACGTTGGTTTGCATATTGGCAGTATTTTAATTTTTGTAGCTTTCATGTTGAGAAGATTTCTATGATCTACAAGTTAGCTTGCCTGTGTATACATCTTGGTGAGTGAACGAAGATACACGGCCTTTTAAAAGGTAGGCTAGTAAGGGACAAATGTATGTGCATCCATCTGCACTGGGGGATCAGTAAATTGTATTGAGTCATCTTGAATTGTATTGTAAATGTACTGTCTCCTTTTAAAGTTTGCATATACTGTTGTTGTTTTAGAAATCCTTAATAATAGTACTGTACAGCTTGGTAAAGAAATCTGGAAAGTAAGAAGGCTGACTGATGTTTAGGGTGATGTTGGAAAGATGCTATTCAGTGTGTGAAGGGGGCAACTTGATTGGCCAGGCCACGAGTCTGGAGATTTCTCTGCTGACCCATAGCTTTTGATGAGATCTCTGGGTAGGGTACCGCCTTCATCTTTGGGTCCTTATGCTGTACCGGCCGGAGGGGGGTTGGGGATCGGCCTCCCGCTACTTGAGCCCGGGTTCGTACCTATGCGAATTAGATGTGCGTTTCCGCACATCTAATTCGCATAGCAGGAGAATGTGACTGGCTCCCTATGGAGCCGGTTCACATATCTCCAGGGCGGCTGCGGTGCGCACTGCACAAAAACACTGTGCGTCTTTGGCTGCGTTTCAGGGTCGAATTCAGGCATAGAATCGGCCCCGATTCGTCCCTGAAACGGTGAACAGGGACGCACAGCGCTCCTGTGCGGTCCGCAGCGAATTATAGTGTGAACTCGGGCTGAAGGAGGGACCTTCAGGAGGAATGTCAACTTAACCCGCTCAAATCTCAGTGTCAGGTTAGTGAAAGAAACCTGGAGTTTGCAGCTGGATGTTGGTTTGCACCTGGAACCCACCCGGAGCTGGACGCCACCAGTTGGGCCAGAATAAGAAGCACTGAATTCATCTTATTTCATATTTAGTTATAGTGTGAGCTTTTGTAAAGCTGGATGATTGTTTAAAGGCTTTGTACTATTCCTTTCCATTTCTGGCGGGGACATGTCTCCGATCTCTATGAGAACTTACCTGTCTAGGACTGTGTGAAGACAGGAAAGGACACTGCCTTTTAATTGGTAGGCTAGTAAGGGACAAATGTATGTGCATCCATCTGCATTAGAGGATCAGTAGGTGAGAATATGTGTGGAAGATCGGTGGCAATACCCCTAGTGTCTCTACAGATCTAATCGGGTAATAGACACATCTTGGGGACTCTTCCCATCTTTTACACTTCAGCTGCGTTATTCCAGGCTAATGTGGATGAATTTATATGGAAGAGTGCTCAACAATGATCAAAGAAGGGGAAAATGTGTAAGGAAATTAAGATGATCATTGCTGACCACCACATCACCCGCCATATTGTAACAGTATCAGCCATTCCAAATCTGATGTCTATTTTGTGTAAGAAAAGGATTGCTCTTATGTAGATTTTAGTAAACAAATCTGTAAAGCAAGAAGGAAGGTTATAGGATAGGGCCTAATTCAAACAGGTATCCAATACTAAAGATAGGATGACTAGCATCGAATAGGTTAGCATAGTGTAGTTTAGTGTAGGGCCTGCCCTAAAAGAGTCTACCTTGTCGTGGTGGGCAGGCTTGTAATCTTTTGGTTAAAATTGACAAAAGAGTAGAAAGAATCAATTCTCTAGACAGTTTTACTTTTGACCATTTGATTCAACTAAAAGACTCTTATGCCGCGTACACACGGTCGGACTTTTCGTCTACAAAAGTCAGACAGCCTGTCCGACAGACTTCCGGCAGACTTTCGGCGGACTTGCGGCAGACTTTCTAACGAACGGACTTGCCTACACACGACCACACAAAAGTCTGACGGATTCGTACGTGATGACGTACACCGGACTAAAATAAGGAAGTTCATAGCCAGTAGCCAATAGGTGCCCTAGCGTGGCTTTTTGTCCGTCGGACTAGCACACAGACGAGCGGATTTCGGGGTCCGTCGTAGTTACGAAGTAAAGTTTTAAAGCATGTTTCAAATCTAAAGTACGTCGGATTTGAGGCTAAAAAAGTACGTTGAAAGTCCGGAGAAGCCCACACACGATCGGATTACCAGCCAGCTTTAGTCCGTCAGCGTCCGTTGGACTTTTGTAGACGAAAAGTACGACCGCGTGTACGCGGCATTAGATTTATTACGGACAGAAAATAAAAATACATATATAGATAGATATCTTTCTATCTATATATATATAAACAAAAAGATACAGACAGTTACAAGTATATGTTATATATACCACGTTGGTTTGCATGTTTGTTTGCATGTTGGCAGTATTTTAATTTTTGTAGCTTTCATGTTGAGAAGATTTCTATGATCTACAAGTTAGCTTGCCTGTGTATACATCTTGGTGAGTGAACGAAGATACACGGCCTTTTAAAAGGTAGGCTAGTAAGGGACAAATGTATGTGCATCCATCTGCACTGGGGGATCAGTAAATTGTATTGAGTCATCTTGAATTGTATTGTAAATGTACTGTCTCCTTTTAAAGTTTGCATATACTGTTGTTGTTTTAGAAATCCTTAATAATAGTACTGTACAGCTTGGTAAAGAAATCTGGAAAGTAAGAAGGCTGACTGATGTTTAGGGTGATGTTGGAAAGATGCTATTCAGTGTGTGAAGGGGGCAACTTGATTGGCCAGGCCACGAGTCTGGAGATTTCTCTGCTGACCCATAGCTTTTGATGAGATCTCTGGGTAGGGTACCGCCTTCATCTTTGGGTCCTTATGCTGTACCGGCCGGAGGGGGGTTGGGGATCGGCCTCCCGCTACTTGAGCCCGGGTTCGTACCTATGCGAATTAGATGTGCGTTTCCGCACATCTAATTCGCATAGCAGGAGAATGTGACTGGCTCCCTATGGAGCCGGTTCACATATCTCCAGGGCGGCTGCGGTGCGCACTGCACAAAAACGATGTGCGTCTTTGGCTGCGTTTCAGGGTCGAATTCAGGCATAGAATCGGCCCCGATTCGTCCCTGAAACGGTGAACAGGGACGCACAGCGCTCCTGTGCGGTCCGCAGCGAATTATAGTGTGAACTCGGGCTGAAGGAGGGACCTTCAGGAGGAATGTCAACTTAACCCGCTCAAATCTCAGTGTCAGGTTAGTGAAAGAAACCTGGAGTTTGCAGCTGGATGTTGGTTTGCACCTGGAACCCACCCGGAGCTGGACGCCACCAGTTGGACCAGAATAAGAAGCACTGAATTCATCTTATTTCATATTTAGTTATAGTGTGAGCTTTTGTAAAGCTGGATGATTGTTTAAAGGCTTTGTACTATTCCTTTCCATTCCTGGCGGGGACATGTCTCCGATCTCTATGAGAACTTACCTGTCTAGGACTGTGTGAAGACAGGAAAGAACACTGCCTTTTAATTGGTAGGCTAGTAAGGGACAAATGTATGTGCATCCATCTGCATTAGAGGATCAGTAGGTGAGAATATGTGTGGAAGATCGTGGCAATACCCCTAGTGTCTCTACAGATCTAATCAGGTAATAGACACATCTTGGGGACTCTTCCCATCTTTTACACTTCAGCTGCGTTATTCCAGGCTAATGTGGATGAATTTATATGGAAGAGTGCTCAACAATGATCAAAGAAGGGGAAAATGTGTAAGGAAATTAAGATGATCATTGCTGACCACCACATCACCCGCCATATTGTAACAGTATCAGCCATTCCAAATCTGATGTCTATTTTGTGTAAGAAAAGGATTGCTCTTATGTAGATTTTAGTAAACAAATCTGTAAAGCAAGAAGGAAGGTTATAGGATAGGGCCTAATTCAAACAGGTATCCAATACTAAAGATAGGATGACTAGCATCGAATAGGTTAGCATAGTGTAGTTTAGTGTAGGGCCTGCCCTAAAAGAGTCTACCTTGTCGTGGTGGGCAGGCTTGTAATCTTTTGGTTAAAATTGACAAAAGAGTAGAAAGAATCAATTCTCTAGACAGTTTCACTTTTGACCATTTGATTCAACTAAAAGACTCTTAGATTTATTATGGACAGAAAATAAAAATACATATATAGATAGATATCTTTCTATCTATATATATATAAACAAAAAGATACAGACAGTTACAAGTATATGTTATATATATCACGTTGGTTTGCATATTGGCAGTATTTTAATTTTTGTAGCTTTCATGTTGAGAAGATTTCTATGATCTACAAGTTAGCTTGCCTGTGTATACATCTTGGTGAGTGAACGAAGATACACGGCCTTTTAAAAGGTAGGCTAGTAAGGGACAAATGTATGTGCATCCATCTGCACTGGGGGATCAGTAAATTGTATTGAGTCATCTTGAATTGTATTGTAAATGTACTGTCTCCTTTTAAAGTTTGCATATACTGTTGTTGTTTTAGAAATCCTTAATAATAGTACTGTACAGCTTGGTAAAGAAATCTGGAAAGTAAGAAGGCTGACTGATGTTTAGGGTGATGTTGGAAAGATGCTATTCAGTGTGTGAAGGGGGCAACTTGATTGGCCAGGCCACGAGTCTGGAGATTTCTCTGCTGACCCATAGCTTTTGATGAGATCTCTGGGTAGGGTACCGCCTTCATCTTTGGGTCCTTATGCTGTACCGGCCGGAGGGGGGTTGGGGATCGGCCTCCCGCTACTTGAGCCCGGGTTCGTACCTATGCGAATTAGATGTGCGTTTCCGCACATCTAATTCGCATAGCAGGAGAATGTGACTGGCTCCCTATGGAGCCGGTTCACATATCTCCAGGGCGGCTGCGGTGCGCACTGCACAAAAACACTGTGCGTCTTTGGCTGCGTTTCAGGGTCGAATTCAGGCATAGAATCGGCCCCGATTCGTCCCTGAAACGGTGAACAGGGACGCACAGCGCTCCTGTGCGGTCCACAGCGAATTATAGTGTGAACTCGGGCTGAAGGAGGGACCTTCAGGAGGAATGTCAACTTAACCCGCTCAAATCTCAGTGTCAGGTTAGTGAAAGAAACCTGGAGTTTGCAGCTGGATGTTGGTTTGCACCTGGAACCCACCCGGAGCTGGACGCCACCAGTTGGGCCAGAATAAGAAGCACTGAATTCATCTTATTTCATATTTAGTTATAGTGTGAGCTTTTGTAAAGCTGGATGATTGTTTAAAGGCTTTGTACTATTCCTTTCCATTCCTGGCGGGGACATGTCTCCGATCTCTATGAGAACTTACCTGTCTAGGACTGTGTGAAGACAGGAAAGGACACTGCCTTTTAATTGGTAGGCTAGTAAGGGACAAATGTATGTGCATCCATCTGCATTAGAGGATCAGTAGGTGAGAATATGTGTGGAAGATCTGTGGCAATACCCCTAGTGTCTCTACAGATCTAATCCGGTAATAGACACATCTTGGGGACTCTTCCCATCTTTTACACTTCAGCTGCGTTATTCCAGGCTAATGTGGATGAATTTATATGGAAGAGTGCTCAACAATGATCAAAGAAGGGGAAAATGTGTAAGGAAATTAAGATGATCATTGCTGACCACCACATCACCCGCCATATTGTAACAGTATCAGCCATTCCAAATCTGATGTCTATTTTGTGTAAGAAAAGGATTGCTCTTATGTAGATTTTAGTAAACAAATCTGTAAAGCAAGAAGGAAGGTTATAGGATAGGGCCTAATTCAAACAGGTATCCAATACTAAAGATAGGATGACTAGCATCGAATAGGTTAGCATAGTGTAGTTTAGTGTAGGGCCTGCCCTAAAAGAGTCTACCTTGTCGTGGTGGGCAGGCTTGTAATCTTTTGGTTAAAATTGACAAAAGAGTAGAAAGAATCAATTCTCTAGACAGTTTTACTTTTGACCATTTGATTCAACTAAAAGACTCTTAGATTTATTACGGACAGAAAATAAAAATACATATATAGATAGATATCTTTCTATCTATATATATATAAACAAAAAGATACAGACAGTTACAAGTATATGTTATATATACCACGTTGGTTTGCATGTTTGTTTGCATGTTGGCAGTATTTTAATTTTTTTAGCTTTCATGTTGAGAAGATTTCTATGATCTACAAGTTAGCTTGCCTGTGTATACATCTTGGTGAGTGAACGAAGATACACGGCCTTTTAAAAGGTAGGCTAGTAAGGGACAAATGTATGTGCATCCATCTGCACTGGGGGATCAGTAAATTGTATTGAGTCATCTTGAATTGTATTGTAAATGTACTGTCTCCTTTTAAAGTTTGCATATACTGTTGTTGTTTTAGAAATCCTTAATAATAGTACTGTACAGCTTGGTAAAGAAATCTGGAAAGTAAGAAGGCTGACTGATGTTTAGGGTGATGTTGGAAAGATGCTATTCAGTGTGTGAAGGGGGCAACTTGATTGGCCAGGCCACGAGTCTGGAGATTTCTCTGCTGACCCATAGCTTTTGATGAGATCTCTGGGTAGGGTACCGCCTTCATCTTTGGGTCCTTATGCTGTACCGGCCGGAGGGGGGTTGGGGATCGGCCTCCCGCTACTTGAGCCCGGGTTCGTACCTATGCGAATTAGATGTGCGTTTCCGCACATCTAATTCGCATAGCAGGAGAATGTGACTGGCTCCCTATGGAGCCGGTTCACATATCTCCAGGGCGGCTGCGGTGCGCACTGCACAAAAACGCTGTGCGTCTTTGGCTGCGTTTCAGGGTCGAATTCAGGCATAGAATTGGCCCCGATTCGTCCCTGAAACGGTGAACAGGGACGCACAGCGCTCCTGTGCGGTCCGCAGCGAATTATAGTGTGAACTCGGGCTGAAGGAGGGACCTTCAGGAGGAATGTCAACTTAACCCGCTCAAATCTCAGTGTCAGGTTAGTGAAAGAAACCTGGAGTTTGCAGCTGGATGTTGGTTTGCACCTGGAACCCACCCGGAGCTGGACGCCACCAGTTGGGCCAGAATAAGAAGCACTGAATTCATCTTATTTCATATTTAGTTATAGTGTGAGCTTTTGTAAAGCTGGATGATTGTTTAAAGGCTTTGTACTATTCCTTTCCATTCCTGGCGGGGACATGTCTCCGATCTCTATGAGAACTTACCTGTCTAGGACTGTGTGAAGACAGGAAAGGACACTGCCTTTTAATTGGTAAGCTAGTAAGGGACAAATGTATGTGCATCCATCTGCATTAGAGGATCAGTAGGTGAGAATATGTGTGGAAGATCGGTGGCAATACCCCTAGTGTCTCTACAGATCTAATCAGGTAATAGACACATCTTGGGGACTCTTCCCATCTTTTACACTTCAGCTGCGTTATTCCAGGCTAATGTGGATGAATTTATATGGAAGAGTGCTCAACAATGATCAAAGAAGGGGAAAATGTGTAAGGAAATTAAGATGATCATTGCTGACCACCACATCACCCGCCATATTGTAACAGTATCAGCCATTCCAAATCTGATGTCTATTTTGTGTAAGAAAAGGATTGCTCTTATGTTGATTTTAGTAAACAAATCTGTAAAGCAAGAAGGAAGGTTATAGGATAGGGCCTAATTCAAACAGGTATCCAATACTAAAGATAGGATGACTAGCATCGAATAGGTTAGCATAGTGTAGTTTAGTGTAGGGCCTGCCCTAAAAGAGTCTACCTTGTCGTGGTGGGCAGGCTTGTAATCTTTTGGTTAAAATTGACAAAAGAGTAGAAAGAATCAATTCTCTAGACAGTTTCACTTTTGACCATTTGATTCAACTAAAAGACTCTTAGATTTATTACGGACAGAAAATAAAAATACATATATAGATAGATATCTTTCTATCTATATATATATAAACAAAAAGATACAGACAGTTACAAGTATATGTTATATATATCACGTTGGTTTGCATGTTGGCAGTATTTTAATTTTTGTAGCTTTCATGTTGAGAAGATTTCTATGATCTACAAGTTAGCTTGCCTGTGTATACATCTTGGTGAGTGAACGAAGATACACGGCCTTTTAAAAGGTAGGCTAGTAAGGGACAAATGTATGTGCATCCATCTGCACTGGGGGATCAGTAAATTGTATTGAGTCATCTTGAATTGTATTGTAAATGTACTGTCTCCTTTTAAAGTTTGCATATACTGTTGTTGTTTTAGAAATCCTTAATAATAGTATTGTACAGCTTGGTAAAGAAATCTGGAAAGTAAGAAGGCTGACTGATGTTTAGGGTGATGTTGGAAAGATGCTATTCAGTGTGTGAAGGGGGCAACTTGATTGGCCAGGCCACGAGTCTGGAGATTTCTCTGCTGACCCATAGCTTTTGATGAGATCTCTGGGTAGGGTACCGCCTTCATCTTTGGGTCCTTATGCTGTACCGGCCGGAGGGGGGTTGGGGATCGGCCTCCCGCTACTTGAGCCCGGGTTCGTACCTATGCGAATTAGATGTGCGTTTCCGCACATCTAATTCGCATAGCAGGAGAATGTGACTGGCTCCCTATAGAGCCGGTTCACATATCTCCAGGGCGGCTGCGGTGCGCACTGCACAAAAACGCTGTGCGTCTTTGGCTGCGTTTCAGGGTCGAATTCAGGCATAGAATCGGCCCCGATTCGTCCCTGAAACGGTGAGCAGGGACGCACAGCGCTCCTGTGCGGTCCGCAGCAAATTATAGTGTGAACTCGGGCTGAAGGAGGGACCTTCAGGAGGAATGTCAACTTAACCCGCTCAAATCTCAGTGTCAGGTTAGTGAAAGAAACCTGGAGTTTGCAGCTGGATGTTGGTTTGCACCTGGAACCCACCCGGAGCTGGACGCCACCAGTTGGGCCAGAATAAGAAGCACTGAATTCATCTTATTTCATATTTAGTTATAGTGTGAGCTTTTGTAAAGCTGGATGATTGTTTAAAGGCTTTGTACTATTCCTTTCCATTCCTGGCGGGGACATGTCTCCGATCTCTATGAGAACTTACCTGTCTAGGACTGTGTGAAGACAGGAAAGGACACTGCCTTTTAATTGGTAGGCTAGTAAGGGAGAAATGTATGTGCATCCATCTGCATTAGAGGATCAGTAGGTGAGAATATGTGTGGAAGATCGGTGGCAATACCCCTAGTGTCTCTACAGATCTAATCGGGTAATAGACACATCTTGGGGACTCTTCCCATCTTTTACACTTCAGCTGCGTTATTCCAGGCTAATGTGGATGAATTTATATGGAAGAGTGCTCAACAATGATCAAAGAAGGGGAAAATGTGTAAGGAAATTAAGATGATCATTGCTGACCACCACATCACCCGCCATATTGTAACAGTATCAGCCATTCCAAATCTGATGTCTATTTTGTGTAAGAAAAGGATTGCTCTTATGTAGATTTTAGTAAACAAATCTGTAAAGCAAGAAGGAAGGTTATAGGATAGGGCCTAATTCAAACAGGTATCCAATACTAAAGATAGGATGACTAGCATCGAATAGGTTAGCATAGTGTAGTTTAGTGTAGGGCCTGCCCTAAAAGAGTCTACCTTGTCGTGGTGGGCAGGCTTGTAATCTTTTGGTTAAAATTGACAAAAGAGTAGAAAGAATCAATTCTCTAGACAGTTTTACTTTTGACCATTTGATTCAACTAAAAGACTCTTAGATTTATTACGGACAGAAAATAAAAATACATATATAGATAGATATCTTTCTATCTATATATATATAAACAAAAAGATACAGACAGTTACAAGTATATGTTATATATACCACGTTGGTTTGCATGTTTGTTTGCATGTTGGCAGTATTTTAATTTTTTTAGCTTTCATGTTGAGAAGATTTCTATGATCTACAAGTTAGCTTGCCTGTGTATACATCTTGGTGAGTGAACGAAGATACACGGCCTTTTAAAAGGTAGGCTAGTAAGGGACAAATGTATGTGCATCCATCTGCACTGGGGGATCAGTAAATTGTATTGAGTCATCTTGAATTGTATTGTAAATGTACTGTCTCCTTTTAAAGTTTGCATATACTGTTGTTGTTTTAGAAATCCTTAATAATAGTACTGTACAGCTTGGTAAAGAAATCTGGAAAGTAAGAAGGCTGACTGATGTTTAGGGTGATGTTGGAAAGATGCTATTCAGTGTGTGAAGGGGGCAACTTGATTGGCCAGGCCACGAGTCTGGAGATTTCTCTGCTGACCCATAGCTTTTGATGAGATCTCTGGGTAGGGTACCGCCTTCATCTTTGGGTCCTTATGCTGTACCGGCCGGAGGGGGGTTGGGGATCGGCCTCCCGCTACTTGAGCCCGGGTTCGTACCTATGCGAATTAGATGTGCGTTTCCGCACATCTAATTCGCATAGCAGGAGAATGTGACTGGCTCCCTATGGAGCCGGTTCACATATCTCCAGGGCGGCTGCGGTGCGCACTGCACAAAAACGCTGTGCGTCTTTGGCTGCGTTTCAGGGTCGAATTCAGGCATAGAATTGGCCCCGATTCGTCCCTGAAACGGTGAACAGGGACGCACAGCGCTCCTGTGCGGTCCGCAGCGAATTATAGTGTGAACTCGGGCTGAAGGAGGGACCTTCAGGAGGAATGTCAACTTAACCCGCTCAAATCTCAGTGTCAGGTTAGTGAAAGAAACCTGGAGTTTGCAGCTGGATGTTGGTTTGCACCTGGAACCCACCCGGAGCTGGACGCCACCAGTTGGGCCAGAATAAGAAGCACTGAATTCATCTTATTTCATATTTAGTTATAGTGTGAGCTTTTGTAAAGCTGGATGATTGTTTAAAGGCTTTGTACTATTCCTTTCCATTCCTGGCGGGGACATGTCTCCGATCTCTATGAGAACTTACCTGTCTAGGACTGTGTGAAGACAGGAAAGGACACTGCCTTTTAATTGGTAGGCTAGTAAGGGACAAATGTATGTGCATCCATCTGCATTAGAGGATCAGTAGGTGAGAATATGTGTGGAAGATCGGTGGCAATACCCCTAGTGTCTCTACAGATCTAATCAGGTAATAGACACATCTTGGGGACTCTTCCCATCTTTTACACTTCAGCTGCGTTATTCCAGGCTAATGTGGATGAATTTATATGGAAGAGTGCTCAACAATGATCAAAGAAGGGGAAAATGTGTAAGGAAATTAAGATGATCATTGCTGACCACCACATCACCCGCCATATTGTAACAGTATCAGCCATTCCAAATCTGATGTCTATTTTGTGTAAGAAAAGGATTGCTCTTATGTTGATTTTAGTAAACAAATCTGTAAAGCAAGAAGGAAGGTTATAGGATAGGGCCTAATTCAAACAGGTATCCAATACTAAAGATAGGATGACTAGCATCGAATAGGTTAGCATAGTGTAGTTTAGTGTAGGGCCTGCCCTAAAAGAGTCTACCTTGTCGTGGTGGGCAGGCTTGTAATCTTTTGGTTAAAATTGACAAAAGAGTAGAAAGAATCAATTCTCTAGACAGTTTCACTTTTGACCATTTGATTCAACTAAAAGACTCTTAGATTTATTATGGACAGAAAATAAAAATACATATATAGATAGATATCTTTCTATCTATATATATATAAACAAAAAGATACAGACAGTTACAAGTATATGTTATATATATCACGTTGGTTTGCATATTGGCAGTATTTTAATTTTTGTAGCTTTCATGTTGAAAAGATTTCTATGATCTACAAGTTAGCTTGCCTGTGTATACATCTTGGTGAGTGAACGAAGATACACGGCCTTTTAAAAGGTAGGCTAGTAAGGGACAAATGTATGTGCATCCATCTGCACTGGGGGATCAGTAAATTGTATTGAGTCATCTTGAATTGTATTGTAAATGTACTGTCTCCTTTTAAAGTTTGCATATACTGTTGTTGTTTTAGAAATCCTTAATAATAGTACTGTACAGCTTGGTAAAGAAATCTGGAAAGTAAGAAGGCTGACTGATGTTTAGGGTGATGTTGGAAAGATGCTATTCAGTGTGTGAAGGGGGCAACTTGATTGGCCAGGCCACGAGTCTGGAGATTTCTCTGCTGACCCATAGCTTTTGATGAGATCTCTGGGTAGGGTACCGCCTTCATCTTTGGGTCCTTATGCTGTACCGGCCGGAGGGGGGTTGGGGATCGGCCTCCCGCTACTTGAGCCCGGGTTCGTACCTATGCGAATTAGATGTGCGTTTCCGCACATCTAATTCGCATAGCAGGAGAATGTGACTGGCTCCCTATGGAGCCGGTTCACATATCTCCAGGGCGGCTGCGGTGCGCACTGCACAAAAACACTGTGCGTCTTTGGCTGCGTTTCAGGGTCGAATTCAGGCATAGAATCGGCCCCGATTCGTCCCTGAAACGGTGAACAGGGACGCACAGCGCTCCTGTGCGGTCCGCAGCGAATTATAGTGTGAACTCGGGCTGAAGGAGGGACCTTCAGGAGGAATGTCAACTTAACCCGCTCAAATCTCAGTGTCAGGTTAGTGAAAGAAACCTGGAGTTTGCAGCTGGATGTTGGTTTGCACCTGGAACCCACCCGGAGCTGGACGCCACCAGTTGGGCCAGAATAAGAAGCACTGAATTCATCTTATTTCATATTTAGTTATAGTGTGAGCTTTTGTAAAGCTGGATGATTGTTTAAAGGCTTTGTACTATTCCTTTCCATTTCTGGCGGGGACATGTCTCCGATCTCTATGAGAACTTACCTGTCTAGGACTGTGTGAAGACAGGAAAGGACACTGCCTTTTAATTGGTAGGCTAGTAAGGGACAAATGTATGTGCATCCATCTGCATTAGAGGATCAGTAGGTGAGAATATGTGTGGAAGATCGGTGGCAATACCCCTAGTGTCTCTACAGATCTAATCGGGTAATAGACACATCTTGGGGACTCTTCCCATCTTTTACACTTCAGCTGCGTTATTCCAGGCTAATGTGGATGAATTTATATGGAAGAGTGCTCAACAATGATCAAAGAAGGGGAAAATGTGTAAGGAAATTAAGATGATCATTGCTGACCACCACATCACCCGCCATATTGTAACAGTATCAGCCATTCCAAATCTGATGTCTATTTTGTGTAATAAAAGGATTGCTCTTATGTAGATTTTAGTAAACAAATCTGTAAAGCAAGAAGGAAGGTTATAGGATAGGGCCTAATTCAAACAGGTATCCAATACTAAAGATAGGATGACTAGCATCGAATAGGTTAGCATAGTGTAGTTTAGTGTAGGGCCTGCCCTAAAAGAGTCTACCTTGTCGTGGTGGGCAGGCTTGTAATCTTTTGGTTAAAATTGACAAAAGAGTAGAAAGAATCAATTCTCTAGACAGTTTCACTTTTGACCATTTGATTCAACTAAAAGACTCTTAGATTTATTATGGACAGAAAATAAAAATACATATATAGATAGATATCTTTCTATCTATATATATATAAACAAAAAGATACAGACAGTTACAAGTATATGTTATATATATCACGTTGGTTTGCATATTGGCAGTATTTTAATTTTTGTAGCTTTCATGTTGAAAAGATTTCTATGATCTACAAGTTAGCTTGCCTGTGTATACATCTTGGTGAGTGAACGAAGATACACGGCCTTTTAAAAGGTAGGCTAGTAAGGGACAAATGTATGTGCATCCATCTGCACTGGGGGATCAGTAAATTGTATTGAGTCATCTTGAATTGTATTGTAAACGTACTGTCTCCTTTTAAAGTTTGCATATACTGTTGTTGTTTTAGAAATCCTTAATAATAGTACTGTACAGCTTGGTAAAGAAATCTGGAAAGTAAGAAGGCTGACTGATGTTTAGGGTGATGTTGGAAAGATGCTATTCAGTGTGTGAAGGGGGCAACTTGATTGGCCAGGCCACGAGTCTGGAGATTTCTCTGCTGACCCATAGCTTTTGATGAGATCTCTGGGTAGGGTACCGCCTTCATCTTTGGGTCCTTATGCTGTACCGGCCGGAGGGGGGTTGGGGATCGGCCTCCCGCTACTTGAGCCCGGGTTCGTACCTATGCGAATTAGATGTGCGTTTCCGCACATCTAATTCGCATAGCAGGAGAATGTGACTGGCTCCCTATGGAGCCGGTTCACATATCTCCAGGGCGGCTGCGGTGCGCACTGCACAAAAACACTGTGCGTCTTTGGCTGCGTTTCAGGGTCGAATTCAGGCATAGAATCGGCCCCGATTCGTCCCTGAAACGGTGAACAGGGACGCACAGCGCTCCTGTGCGGTCCGCAGCGAATTATAGTGTGAACTCGGGCTGAAGGAGGGACCTTCAGGAGGAATGTCAACTTAACCCGCTCAAATCTCAGTGTCAGGTTAGTGAAAGAAACCTGGAGTTTGCAGCTGAATGTTGGTTTGCACCTGGAACCCACCCGGAGCTGGACGCCACCAGTTGGGCCAGAATAAGAAGCACTGAATTCATCTTATTTCATATTTAGTTATAGTGTGAGCTTTTGTAAAGCTGGATGATTGTTTAAAGGCTTTGTACTATTCCTTTCCATTTCTGGCGGGGACATGTCTCCGATCTCTATGAGAACTTACCTGTCTAGGACTGTGTGAAGACAGGAAAGGACACTGCCTTTTAATTGGTAGGCTAGTAAGGGACAAATGTATGTGCATCCATCTGCATTAGAGGATCAGTAGGTGAGAATATGTGTGGAAGATCGGTGGCAATACCCCTAGTGTCTCTACAGATCTAATCGGGTAATAGACACATCTTGGGGACTCTTCCCATCTTTTACACTTCAGCTGCGTTATTCCAGGCTAATGTGGATGAATTTATATGGAAGAGTGCTCAACAATGATCAAAGAAGGGGAAAATGTGTAAGGAAATTAAGATGATCATTGCTGACCACCACATCACCCGCCATATTGTAACAGTATCAGCCATTCCAAATCTGATGTCTATTTTGTGTAATAAAAGGATTGCTCTTATGTAGATTTTAGTAAACAAATCTGTAAAGCAAGAAGGAAGGTTATAGGATAGGGCCTAATTCAAACAGGTATCCAATACTAAAGATAGGATGACTAGCATCGAATAGGTTAGCATAGTGTAGTTTAGTGTAGGGCCTGCCCTAAAAGAGTCTACCTTGTCGTGGTGGGCAGGCTTGTAATCTTTTGGTTAAAATTGACAAAAGAGTAGAAAGAATCAATTCTCTAGACAGTTTCACTTTTGACCATTTGATTCAACTAAAAGACTCTTAGATTTATTACGGACAGAAAATAAAAATACATATATAGATAGATATCTTTCTATCTATATATATATAAACAAAAAGATACAGACAGTTACAAGTATATGTTATATATATCACGTTGGTTTGCATGTTGGCAGTATTTTAATTTTTGTAGCTTTCATGTTGAGAAGATTTCTATGATCTACAAGTTAGCTTGCCTGTGTATACATCTTGGTGAGTGAAAGAAGATACACGGCCTTTTAAAAGGTAGGCTAGTAAGGGACAAATGTATGTGCATCCATCTGCACTGGGGGATCAGTAAATTGTATTGAGTCATCTTGAATTGTATTGTAAATGTACTGTCTCCTTTTAAAGTTTGCATATACTGTTGTTGTTTTAGAAATCCTTAATAATAGTACTGTACAGCTTGGTAAAGAAATCTGGAAAGTAAGAAGGCTGACTGATGTTTAGGGTGATGTTGGAAAGATGCTATTCAGTGTGTGAAGGGGGCAACTTGATTGGCCAGGCCACAAGTCTGGAGATTTCTCTGCTGACCCATAGCTTTTGATGAGATCTCTGGGTAGGGTACCGCCTTCATCTTTGGGTCCTTATGCTGTACCGGCTGGAGGGGGGTTGGGGATCGGCCTCCCGCTACTTGAGCCCGGGTTCGTACCTATGCGAATTAGATGTGCGTTTCCGCACATCTAATTCGCATAGCAGGAGAATGTGACTGGCTCCCTATGGAGCCGGTTCACATATCTCCAGGGCGGCTGCGGTGCGCACTGCACAAAAACGCTGTGCGTCTTTGGCTGCGTTTCAGGGTCGAATTCAGGCATAGAATCGGCCCCGATTCGTCCCTGAAACGGTGAACAGGGACGCACAGCGCTCCTGTGCGGTCCGCAGCGAATTATAGTGTGAACTCGGGCTGAAGGAGGGACCTTCAGGAGGAATGTCAACTTAACCCGCTCAAATCTCAGTGTCAGGTTAGTGAAAGAAACCTGGAGTTTGCAGCTGGATGTTGGTTTGCACCTGGAACCCACCCGGAGCTGGAAGTCACCAGTTGGGCCAGAATAAGAAGCACTGAATTCATCTTATTTCATATTTAGTTATAGTGTGAGCTTTTGTAAAGCTGGATGATTGTTTAAAGGCTTTGTACTATTCCTTTCCATTCCTGGCGGGGACATGTCTCCGATCTCTATGAGAACTTACCTGTCTAGGACTGTGTGAAGACAGGAAAGGACACTGCCTTTTAATTGGTAGGCTAGTAAGGGACAAATGTATGTGCATCCATCTGCATTAGAGGATCAGTAGGTGAGAATATGTGTGGAAGATCGGTGGCAATACCCCTAGTGTCTCTACAGATCTAATCGGGTAATAGACACATCTTGGGGACTCTTCCCATCTTTTACACTTCAGCTGCGTTATTCCAGGCTAATGTGGATGAATTTATATGGAAGAGTGCTCAACAATGATCAAAGAAGGGGAAAATGTGTAAGGAAATTAAGATGATCATTGCTGACCACCACATCACCCGCCATATTGTAACAGTATCAGCCATTCCAAATCTGATGTCTATTTTGTGTAAGAAAAGGATTGCTCTTATGTAGATTTTAGCAAACAAATCTGTAAAGCAAGAAGGAAGGTTATAGGATAGGGCCTAATTCAAACAGGTATCCAATACTAAAGATAGGATGACTAGCATCGAATAGGTTAGCATAGTGTAGTTTAGTGTAGGGCCTGCCCTAAAAGAGTCTACCTTGTCGTGGTGGGCAGGTTTGTAATCTTTTGGTTAAAATTGACAAAAGAGTAGAAAGAATCAATTCTCTAGACAGTTTCACTTTTGACCATTTGATTCAACTAAAAGACTCTTAGATTTATTACGGACAGAAAATAAAAATACATATATAGATAGATATCTTTCTATCTATATATATATAAACAAAAAGATACAGACAGTTACAAGTATATGTTATATATACCACGTTGGTTTGCATGTTTGTTTGCATGTTCCCAGTATTTTAATTTTTGTAGCTTTCATGTTGAGATTTCTATGATCTACAAGTTAGCTTGCCTGTGTATACATCTTGGTGAGTGAACGAAGATACACGGCCTTTTAAAAGGTAGGCTAGTAAGGGACAAATGTATGTGCATCCATCTGCACTGGGGGATCAGTAAATTGTATTGAGTCATCTTGAATTGTATTGTAAATGTACTGTCTCCTTTTAAAGTTTGCATATACTGTTGTTGTTTTAGAAATCCTTAATAATAGTACTGTACAGCTTGGTAAAGAAATCTGGAAAGTAAGAAGGCTGACTGATGTTTAGGGTGATGTTGGAAAGATGCTATTCAGTGTGTGAAGGGGGCAACTTGATTGGCCAGGCCACGAGTCTGGAGATTTCTCTGCTGACCCATAGCTTTTGATGAGATCTCTGGGTAGGGTACCGCCTTCATCTTTGGGTCCTTATGCTGTACCGGCTGGAGGGGGGTTGGGGATCGGCCTCCCGCTACTTGAGCCCGGGTTCGTACCTATGCGAATTAGATGTGCGTTTCCGCACATCTAATTCGCATAGCAGGAGAATGTGACTGGCTCCCTATGGAGCCAGTTCACATATCTCCAGGGCGGCTGCGGTGCGCACTGCACAAAAACGCTGTGCGTCTTTGGCTGCGTTTCAGGGTCGAATTCAGGCATAGAATCGGCCCCGATTCGTCCCTGAAACGGTGAACAGGGACGCACAGCGCTCCTGTGCGGTCCGCAGCGAATTATAGTGTGAACTCGGGCTGAAGGAGGGACCTTCAGGAGGAATGTCAACTTAACCCGCTCAAATCTCAGTGTCAGGTTAGTGAAAGAAACCTGGAGTTTGCAGCTGGATGTTGGTTTGCACCTGGAACCCACCCGGAGCTGGACGCCACCAGTTGGGCCAGAATAAGAAGCACTGAATTCATCTTATTTCATATTTAGTTATAGTGTGAGCTTTTGTAAAGCTGGATGATTGTTTAAAGGCTTTGTACTATTCCTTTCTATTCCTGGCGGGGACATGTCTCCAATCTCTATGAGAACTTACCTGTCTAGGACTGTGTGAAGACAGGAAAGGACACTGCCTTTTAATTGGTAGGCTAGTAAGGGACAAATGTATGTGCATCCATCTGCATTAGAGGATCAGTAGGTGAGAATATGTGTGGAAGATCGGTGGCAATACCCCTAGTGTCTCTACAGATCTAATCGGGTAATAGACACATCTTGGGGACTCTTCCCATCTTTTACACTTCAGCTGCGTTATTCCAGGCTAATGTGGATGAATTTATATGGCAGAGTGCTCAACAATGATCAAAGAAGGGGAAAATGTGTAAGGAAATTAAGATGATCATTGCTGACCACCACATCACCCGCCATATTGTAACAGTATCAGCCATTCCAAATCTGATGTCTATTTTGTGTAAGAAAAGGATTGCTCTTATGTAGGTTTTAGTAAACAAATCTGTAAAGCAAGAAGGAAGGTTATAGGATAGGGCCCAATTCAAACAGGTATCCAATACTAAAGATAGGATGACTAGCATCGAATAGGTTAGCATAGTGTAGTTTAGTGTAGGGCCTGCCCTAAAAGAGTCTACCTTGTGGTGGTGGGCAGGCTTGTAATCTTTTGGTTAAAATTGACAAAAGAGTAGAAAGAATCAATTCTCTAGACAGTTTCACTTTTGACCATTTGATTCAACTAAAAGACTCTTAGATTTATTACAGACAGAAAATAAAAATATATATATATATATATATATATATAGATAGAAAGATATCTAACAAAAAGATACAGACAGTTACAGGTAAATATTATATATATTATATTGTTTTGCATGATGGTTTGCATGTTGATAGTATTTCAATTTTTGTAGCTTTCAAGTTGAAAAGATTTCTATGATCTACAAGTTAGCTTGCCTGTGTATACATCTTGGTGAGTGAACAAAGATACACGGCCTTTTAAAAGGTAGGCTAGTAAGGGATAAAAATATGTGCATCCATCTGCACTGGGGGATCAGTAAATTGTATTGAGTCATTTTGAATTGTATTGTAAATGTATCTCCTTTTAAAGTTCTGCATAAACTGTTGTTGCTTTAGAAATCCATAATAATAGTACTGTACAGCTTGGTAAAGAAATCTGGAAAGTAAGGCTGACTGATTTTTAGGGTTATGTTGGAAAGATGCTATTCAGTGTGTGAAGGGGGCAACTTGATTGGCCACACCATGAGTCTGGAGATTTCTCTGCTGACCCATAGCGTTGGTGAGGTCTCCGGTTAGGGTACCGCCTTCATCTTCGGGTCCTTATGCTGTATCGACTGGAGGGGTCTTGGGGATCGGCCTCCTGCTACTTGAAGGAGGGACCTTCAGGAGGCATGTGAACTTAACCTGCTCAAATCTCAGTGTCAGGTTAGTGAAATAAACCCACTGTGCTATTGTGTTTTGACAAGGGGCTGCCTCACTGCTAAAACATATTGGTCAGTGCTCGCAGCCATTGGCTGCAAGAACTGATCGGATGCAGATCAGCTGCTGGGTTTCCAGTATACTCGTTTGACAGAAGCCGGTTGTAAAAACAGCTTCTGTCGGCCAGGGAGCTGTACACACAGGCCAAAAGTTGGCCAGAAACTGCCAAACTGACCATTATTGGCTGATTTTCAGCCTGTGATTACCTAGGTTAAGTGCCATGAGTCTCATAAACCCCAACACTACAGTCGTGTCTCCACCTCACTGTCCTCTTGGCCATTCTATAAACACACAGCCTCTGGTTTAGTTTTGTAAATTGCTAGAAGGAGGCAAGACTGTAGCACTGGGGTCTAGGAGATCTGAAAAGCATACACCTGAGCAACCAAGACCTACAGCAAGATATGTACATCTTCCCCTCCACAACATGTAAATAACATTTGCCTAATGTAGAAGAAAGCCTGCATGATGGAGGGGTTGCTTTTGAGGAAATTAAAAGTATAATTATTTGAACACTAGTAAGTTTGTTATGCTTGGAGTTGGGTTTTTAATGAAAGCTGCAGCTTTAAAGAGACTGAAAATATAACAATTTAAGTTAACATATAATAGACATTAATCCATTAAAACTCGATACTTAAGATCTTCTTTAATACCCTGATCAGAATAGGAAGTGAGGGAAGAACAGGACTGAGTTACTGGAATCAAATATTAGAAACTTTAGTCATATTAAAAAAGAAAATGGCTGGGGGCCCACTTTATTTTCTTGGAAACTATGTTAAAGTTCTAATTTTTTAATTCTCTTCCGTGCAACCCAACGCAGCAAGAGATGTTTTTAGGATTAATGCACAGAAATCTGCCCTTTTCTTTGCAAAGTTCCAATGCTGACAGATTCTCTCCCACCACCTTACTGCAGGCCTGATACAACTGCCAAGTTTTGGGTACCAAATTCAGTGGGAGTGTGAAAACAGCAAGGATTGGTAAGAGAGATGATATCAGATCTGCAAGAAGGACACGGTGTAGAATTCCTCAGTCTACATTCACAGTGGTCATATGGCTATCTGGTTAGCTCTTCTCTTCCTTCTTCTCTGTGCAGTTGGGGAACAGGGAGGGCTCTGGGTTTTTATTGTCCACATCCATCCAATAGGGCAAAAGGAAGGGTAAACCGCCCAGCTTCTGCTCCAAGATTGGCCACAATTTAGACTCCAGAAACTCATTACCTTTGTCAGATAAATGAAGCCCATCTGACAGATAAACTGTATAGTCCTGAGAATACATGAAGTAAAATATCAGTATACATGGCAATATTTTATTAAGTCATTTGCAAAAAGGTTAATTAAAGCATATTTAAAGGAAAGTACAAAAATGTAAGATATTGCAGCTTACTGTTCCTTAGACGTGTTGGCTGCATTAATGGTTTTATTTTACCTTGTGATTTTATCCTAGTATGACAATACTTACTGTACAGTGTCAATAGGCTGTTCATTACTTATCTGAACTACAGAAGGCCTCCCTCCATCTTCAGCTCCCTGGGAGCCTGTACTGTAGTCTATGGATAAAGCTTGGGCAGGCATGGTAACATTGCTTGAATTTCAGAGTAGCATTGTAAGCTCACTACAGGAAGTTAAAAGTTTAATGGATTTCTGGTGGGATCAATAGGTATTCCTGCACTTATTGAACCAATATAACAAAATTCTTCCAATTGTATACTTTGCGGGCCAAATGGGAGTAAATAGGAGAAGTTCATTGTTAGGGTTTACATACCCTTTAATTATGTTTGAGGTTAAAGATTTCCTCAAGATCAGTCAGTATTTTAGACACATTTTAGAATTCCATTACACCTTCAGACCATAGATGTCAGTGTGTGCCACAGATTCATGTACTTGTTGGGAACCATACTGGGCCCTCCATCCTTGGTGCAGCTCCACAACGGTGAGCCTAATAAAATCACAGGTTCAGCATTATTAATCTTCCTCTCCAGCCAACTGTCAGTGTGCCCCAGCATGATTGCTTGCTAGGACGCTGTCAGCTATACAACCAGCAGTGTCATAACAACCATTTATCCCTTGCTCATTCAGCTGCCAGCCTGGAGATCCCTGTCATTGTCTAAATATGGTCGTTGCCATATTTGGATGACATCAGCTGACATCCTTGTCCCTTTGTTTAAATAATGGGGGCGCAACATTCAGCTGAGGCTGCAGACCAGTCAGTCGTTGCTAGGAAGCCAGTGGCCTTGAATGATCCTTTGACACAGGTGCTGGTCTGAGTGAACTTCCATGTAAGCACCTTGTTAGAATGCCTTTGACAGGCAATGCCTTTTTGGTGACTCCTTGGACACTTACATGAAGGAAGTCATGGGGTAAAAGTAACCTTTTACCCCAGAAAAAGGAGGCCAAAAGCTCCTGTAGGATAACTTTCAGCTCCAGAGCAGAATTTAATGCCCTGGTGTGGTGGATTGGCGATCTGGCGCTTGCATCTGAAAAATCCTTCCTCCAATGGCTTGGAATATGCTCATGATGGATGTCAAGCTGTAGAAGAGTCCTAGATACCACCCTTTTGGTACAGGGGACTTGGTCATCAGTATCCTGGGATGTAGGGCAATCTGCTTGTCCCATTTATGGCCAAGTGGGAGGAGGATGTCGTCTATTCTGAGGGCGGACCATCCCTGGTCCTATGGGCCAGATATATAGACGACATCCTCCTCCTATGGGATGGGCAGTCCAGGCTCCTTGAAGTCATTTTTTTCAGTTTAAAATTCCAATGATCAAGGTATTTCTCTGACCTATGAATTTAGCTATACCAAAGTCCATTTTCTAGACTTACCGAGATTGAGATCAGCTCACGTCAGTTCAAATTTCAGACCTATTTTAAACCAACAGACTGTAATGGTTTCATTCCCTTAGACAGTGGTCACCACCATTCATGGCTCCGGTCAGTTCCACAAGGTCAATTCCTGCGACTACGCAGGAATTGTACTGTTACAGAGACTTTCAAAAAACAAGCCTCTATTCTTACCAAGAAATTTATAGATGTTGATTTACAATTTAAAGACATTCTAAAAGTAGATAGAGGTTCCTTGTTGGTTGATCAACCCCCTCTGATGACTCTTTTAGGTGGTCAATTCTAACTTCATATTCAGTACAACACAGGGATATTAAAACCATATTGAACAAACATTGGGATGTTCTCAAGACGGACAAAGTCCTGGGCCCTCTGCTACCTGAACAAGTTAAGGTCACGTTTAGGGGAGTTCCCTCTTTACAGAGCAAAATTGCTCCGAATATTTTTAATCCACCTACCCGCCCTTCCTCTTTTCACAACTTAGAGGGTTATTACCCCTGTGAAAAATGTGTTGTGTGTTTACGGGGTAAGTCCAAAACCTTGGAGTTCAAATCTACAACCACAAATCTTGTATATCCAATCAAAGGATTTCAAACATGTGCCACTGGACACGTTGTCTATTTGATAATGTGCCCTTGTGGCAAACAATATGTAGGACGTACTATTCGTACTTTCTCAACTAGAGTGGGAGAACATATCGCCAAAATAAAGAATGGTGACACTAAACATACTGTACCAAGACACTATAGAGAACATCACAATTGTGACCCTGTGTCAGGTCACCTGTATCCAGGTGACAGATGCACCTTGTTGGGATCAGGAGTGCACCGCAAGGTAGTGGACCCTACGGCCGACTGCTGCAGATTGAACCCTGGGAGGTTCATGAAGCAGGTCTACTGGATCACGGACACAGATTCCACTGGGAGCTAGAGCATAGATTCCCCAGGGCGCGGAGTCTAAGAGCCAGCAGGTGTTCACCAGAGCCTTTAATGGTAAGGATGGACTGAGCTGCAGTCTGGCTCCAGATCGCGGCCCCCAGGGTCTCACAGCTCACGCTCACGGTAGACTACAGGAGAAGAGGAAGGAGGCAGCAGGCTGGAACAACAAGGAAAGTAAGGGACAAGCCAAGGTTGGGGCCACAAGCAGAGAAGGACAACAGAGTACACGCCGAGGTTCAGGGTCACAGGCCATGCTTAGAGGAGAGGTTACAAAAGCAGTCAGGTGAGGGTCAGCTGGTCTCTAGAGATGAACACATGGAGACAGGTATGCTGATCGACAAACTCTATTGCATAACCATGACAGTACCCCCCTCTTAAGACCTCCCCCTCCCCCGCCTGTGCCCAGGCTTAAAGGGAAACTCCAGATGGAACCTCCTCAATAGATGAGGAGCAAAGACCTCAGATGCAGTGATCCAAGACCTCTCCTCAGGACCAAACCCTTTCCAATGTACGAGGTATTGAAGAATGCCTCTACGGCGCCGGGAATCGAGAACTTGACTAACCTCGTACTTAAGATTATCCTCAGAGACCGAAACCGAGGTAGGGAGAGGACGAGAGGACTTATTGAGGGCTAAAGGCTTCTTAGGAATGGGTAAAGGCATAAGAAGACCATCAGGAGTCTGAGCAGGGTCCCCCAGACCCTTAAAGATGAGCTGGACATCCAACACAGGATCATCAGACTGGGCAGAAGTCAGTGGATCCCTCAGCCCGACTATTGCAGGAGACATTCCAGAAATCGCTATATGCAGCGGAAAGAGCAGAAGATACTCGGATGGTGGCAACAGGAAGTTTCTCTTTTGGGGTAACCTTGAGTAGGCAGGAAGAGGAACAGGAGAAACCCCAAGCCAGGATCCGTCCAGCAGTCCAGTCAATGTGTGGAGAATGGAACCGTAACCAAGGAAGACCTAATATGATAGGAGATGAAGCTTTAGGCAAGACAAGGAAGGATATCCACTCCTGGTGGAGTGTCCCTACCGACATCTTAACAGGAAGGGTCTGGAAGCGGATAGGACCCCCTGGGAGAACAGTGCCATCAATCGCCAAGACCACCAATGGCGTTAAAAGGGGCAAAAGGGTAAGTCTCATGGAAGATGCAGCTTCCCAATCCATGAAATTGCCAGCGGCTCCGGAATCCAGATGTGCCGAGACCGAACGAGAGGAAGCGCCGACATGAAGGAACACAGAAAGAAGAAGATGAGAAGGAGAAGGTGATACTTCAGGGTCTAATACTCCACCTTCCAGATGTATTAGCGCCGATTGTTTTTCCAGACGAAGAGAACAAGTGTCACGAAAATGACCTTTGGCCCCACAATAGAGGCACAGGCCCAGAGTTCTGCGCCTAGCGTGTTCTTCAGGAGACAACTTGGTCCAGCCCAGCTGCATAGGTTCCTCAGCGGGCAGGGGGTGCTCCTCAGACCGAAGAGAAGGGACTGGGAGCTCAAGCTGCCTAAGGAACGGGGAGTGCTGGCGTCTTTTTTCCAGGGCCCTCTCCTGAGCGAATATCAATCTGGTTACACAAGGTGATGACACTGTCCAGCTCAGCAGGAAGGGAACTTCCTGCTAATTCTTCCTTCACTCTATCAGAGAGGCCATGTAAAAAGGTTGCAACTAGGGCCTCATTATTCCAGCTCAATTCAGCTGTGAGGATACGGAACTGAAGAGCATACTGTCCCACAGAAGCGGACTCTTGACGGAGACGTAAAAGAGCGCTAGCTGCTGAGGAGACACGACCCGGTTCCTCGAAGATAGTCTGAAAAAGTTTCAAGAAATCAGACAGGCTAGAAACCACTAGATCATTCAGTTCCCACAGAGGGGCAGCCCAAGCTAGCGCCTCGCCGGACAGAAGGGATATAATATAGGCTACTTTCGACCGATCGGACAGGAAGTTTTGGGGCTGAAGTTCAAAATTAATCGTGCACTGGCTAAGGAACCCCCTGCAAGCCTTGGAGACCCCAGAGAAACGGGCCGGAGCTGGCAGTTGTAATGAATGTGTGGCTGTGACTGGTGCGATAGGTGCAGCAGCAGATAGCGGTTGAGGTTGTTGAACCGGGGGTCCTAATGAGGCCTGAACCTGTTCAAAACGGGATGCCAAATCCTGAAGGAATCGCATAACTTGGGTGTGATGCGATTCCTGGGTCTCAAGTCTGCGAACTAAGCCCGGCAACGGATCATGTGTGGGTAGCGGCACATCAGCTGGGTCCATGGCTGATCAAACTGTCAGGTCACCTGTATCCAGGTGACAGATGCACCCAGTTGGGATCAGGAGTGCACCGCAAGGTAGTGGACCCTACGGCCGACTGCTGCGGATTGAACCCTGGGAGGTTCAGGAAGCAGGTCTACTGGATCACTGACACAGATCCCACTGGGAGCTACAGCATAGATTCCCCAGGGCGCGGAGTCTAAGAGCCAGCAGGTGTTCGCCAGAGCCTTTAATGGTAACGATGGACTGAGCTGCAGTCTGGCTCCAGGTCGCGGCCCCCAGGGTCTCACAGCTCACGCTCACGGTAGACTACAGGAGAAGAGGAAGGAGGCAGCAGGCTGGAACAACAAGAAAAGTAAGGGACAAGCCAAGGTCGGGGCCACAAGCAGACAAGGACAACAGAGTACACGCCAAGGATCAGGGTCACAGGCAAACAGGGATGGTCGGGAACACGCCAAAGGTCAGGGTCACGAGCAGACAGGAATAGTTAAGAACAGGCCAAAGTCGGTAACAGGAATCAGACGTAGGAAACACAGCAAGTACACACAGAGGCTAACACACAATGGTTGATCAGCACTGCTGGCTTGCAGTGCACAGGGTAATATAGGGTTCCCTGATAGGGCCTGGGGTGGGGCCATGCTTAGAGGAGAGGTTTCAAAAGCAGTCAGGTGAGAGTCAGCTGGTCTCTAGAGATGAACACATGGAGACAGGTATGCTGATCGACAAACTCTATTGCATAACCATGACACCCTAAAAGGAACACAATTTTTGCCCATTTACAGATATATCCCTCCTTGGAGGGGTGGTGCAATAAGAGGAGTCTCACATCTTGAAACCTATTGGATATATGAGTTACAATCTCACCATCCTCTTGGCATTAATGTAGAATAGGACATTAATTAATTTTTAAACAAAGCATAGATTAACTGTATATGAAATATAGTCCATTGGGGCATTTACATATTCTGGGTGCTTAGATACCATTATGTTGTGGGAGTCATTGATCCTTTCAATTTTTAAAAATTTTAAATTTTTGATTGAAAATACTCTATTTTTCAATAAATATATATATGATTTTAGATTTTTTACGTAGAATAGTGTATATGTATGTATATATATATATATATATATATATATATATATATATATATATATATATATATATATATATATATATATATTAAAGCAATTCTGTCATCTTTATACACATTGTTATGATGTTCTTTATTTCTTTTTATATATAGCCATATATAAATATATGCAAGATTATTAACAGCATTTATTTACATATTTGCTATATTTGTTTTGATTCATTTAATTGATTGTTTCGACCCCGAGGTGAGTGCTTGCTCCTTTGGTACTCGAGATGTAATCACACGTTTAAGGCCCCATTCACACTTATACGACTTCAAAGTCGCGCGATTTTACTGCGATTTCGCAGCCGCTATTTTACCGCGATTTGGGAGTGGTACTACTTTGTACGACTTTGGCATTAACAAATGAAAACATACATGGTGTGAGGCTTGTGCATACAACTTGTGCTTACAAAGTCGTACTGAAATCGTGTCTATATTATTCAGGTACGATTTGCATGCTACTTGAGGGTTTAACATTGAGGTCTATGGAGTACAACTCGCATGGAAGTTGGACCAAAGTAGTGCAGGGACTACTTTGAAGTCGGCACGACTTAAAGTCGTGCCAATATGAATGGTAGTCATTGAAAATCATGGAGAATGACTTGTCATACGATTTTGCAGTACAAAATCATTGGAACAACTCCTATAAGTGTGAAAGGGGCGTATGGCAGTGCCCTCGGGTGATGTCATATTGGAAGACAATCCTTACATATATGGAGGAAAAACTTGAGCTCCCAAACATATATTCTCCGGCCAGGTGTCTCCTTGGAGACCTGGAGGAGGAAAAATTGCCCATATCACAGAAGACCCTTCTAAGAATAGTATTTTGCTATGCCAAAAAAGCTTTGGCTCTAAAATGGAAAAACTCAGACCCTCCCTCCATACAAGACTGGTTGAAATTGGTTAATAATGCCTTACCAATGTATAAACTTACATATCAAGCCAGAGGTAGCAATAAAAAGTTTGACAAAGTCTGAGGAAAATGGATTAAAAATATATCTGGAGATATTGAGATATAAAAGCTTTACTGTTATTAACCACTTGCCGACCGCCTCACGACGATATACGTTGGCAGAATGGCACAGGCAGGCAGAATCGCGTACCTGTACGTGATCTGCCTCCCGCGGGTGGGGGGTCCAAGCGGACCCCCCCCGGTGCCCGAGGCCGTCGGCTTTTGTCCAGCGGCAATCGGAGGTGAGGGGGAGGCCATCCATTCGTGACCCCCCCTCGCGATGGCTGCCGGCCAATAGAATTATTCCTCTGCTGTATGCTAAACAGCAGCAAAGGAAATGATGTCATCTCTCCTCGGCTCGGTATTTTCCGCTCCGGCGCCGAGGAGAGAAGACTGCAATGTGAGTGTAAAACACACACAGTAGAACATGCCAGGCACACAAAACACCCCCCTTTACCCCCCGATCACCCCCCCCCCCGTCACACTGACACCAAGCAGTTTTTTTTTTCTGATTACTGCATGGTGTCAGTTTGTGACAGTGTGGTAGGGCAGTTAGTGTTAGCCCCCTTTAGGTCTAGGATACCCCCCCAACCCCCCCTAATAAAGTTTTAACCCCTTGATCACCCCCTGTCGCCAGTGTCACTAAGCGATTATTTTTCTGATCGCTAGTTGGGGAGGTAAATATTTAGGTTCGCCGTCAGCTTTTTATAGCGTCAGGGACCCCCATATACTACCTAATAAATGTTTTAACCCCTTGATTGCCCCCTAGTTAAGCCTTTCACCACTGATCACCGTATAACCATTACGGGTGACGCTGGTTAGTTCGTTTATTTTTTATAGTGTCGGGGCACCCGCCGTTTATTACCTAATAAAGGGTTAGCCCCCTGATCGCCTGGCGGTGATATGCGTCGCCCCAGGCAGCGTCAGATTAGCGCCAGTACCGCTAACACCCACGCACGCAGCATACGCCTCCCTTAGTGGTATAGTATCTGAACGGATCAATATCTGTTCCAATCAGATCTATACTAGCGTCCCCAGCAGTTTAGGGTTCCCAAAAACGCAGTGTTAGCGGGATCAGCCCAGATACCTGCTAGCACCTGCGTTTTGCCCCTCCGCCTGGCCCAGCCCAGCCCAGCCCACCCAAGTGCAGTATCGATCGATCACTGTCACTTACAAAACACTAAACGCATAACTGCAGCGTTCGCAGAGTCAGGCCTGATCCCTGCGATCGCCAACAGTTTTTTTTGGTAGCGTTTTGGTGAACTGGCAAGCACCAGCCCCAAGCAGCGTCAGGTTAGCGGCAGTAGCGCTAACACCCACGCACGCACCGTACACCTCCCTTAGTGGTATAGTATCTGAACGGATCAATATCTGATCCGATCAGATTTATACTAGCGTCCCCAGCAGTTTAGGGTTCCCAAAAACGCAGTGTTAGCGGGATCAGCCCAGATACCTGCTAGCACCTGCGTTTTGCCCCTCTGCCCAGCCCACCCAAGTGCAGTATCGATCGATCACTGTCACTTACAAAACACTACACACATAACTGCAGCATTCGCAGAGTCAGGCCTGATCCCTGCGATCGCTAACAGTTTTTTCGGTAGCGTTTTGGTGAACTGGCAAGCACCAGCGGCCTAGTACACCCCAGACGTAGTCAAACCAGCACTGCAGTAACACTTGGTGACGTGGCGAGCACAAGTAGTGTCCCGCTGCCACCAAGAAGACAAACAGGCCAGTTATGCCCATAGTGCCCTTCCTGCTGCATTCGCCAATCCTAATTGGGAACCCACCACTTCGTCAGCGCCCGTACTTCCCCCATTCACATCCCCAACCAAATGCAGTCGGCTGCATGAGAGGCATTTTCTTTATGTCCTTCCGAGTACCCCTACCCAAGGAACCCCCCCAAAAAAGATGTGTCTGCAGCAAGCGCGGATATAGGCGTGACACCCGCTATTACTGTCCCTCCTGTCCTGACAATCCTGGTCTTTGCATTGGTGAATGTTTTGAACGCTACCATACACTAGTTGAGTATTAGCGTAGGGTACAGCTTTGCACAGACTAGGACACACTTTCACAGGGTCTCCCAAGATGCCATCGCATTTTGAGAGACCCGAACCTGGAACCGGTTACAGTTATAAAAGTTACAAAAAAAAGTGTAAAAAAAAAAAAAAATATATATCAAATAAAAAAAAATATTTGTCGTTTTATTGTTCTCTCTCTCTCTCTCTATTCTCTCTATTGTTCTGCTCTTTTTTACTGTATTCTATTCTGCAATGTTTTATTGTTATTATGTTTTATCATGTTTGCTTTTCAGGTATGCAATTTTTTATTACTTTACCGTTTATTGTGTTTTATTGTTAACCATTTTTTTGTCTTCAGGTACGCCATTCACGACTTTGAGTGGTTATACCAGAATGATGCCTGCAGGTTTAGGTATCATCTTGGTATCATTCTTTTCAGCCAGCTGTCGGATTTCATGTAAAAGCAATCCTAGCGGCTAATTAGCCTCTAGACTGCTTTTACAAGCAGTGGGAGGGAATACCCCCCCCCCCCACCGTCTTCCGTGTTTTTCTCTGGCTCTCCTGTCTCAACAGGGAACCGGAGAATGCAGCCGGTGATTCAGCCAGCTGACCATAGAGCTGATCAGAGACCAGAGTGGCTCCAAACATCTCTATGGCCTAAGAAACCGGAAGCTACGAGCATTTCATGACTTAGATTTCACCGGATGTAAACAGCACCATTGGGAAATTGGGAAAGCATTTTATCACACCAATCTTGGTGTGGTCAGATGCTTTGAGGGCAGAGGAGAGATCTAGGGTCTAATAGACCCCAATTTTTTCAAAAAAGAGTACCTGTCACTACCTATTGCTATCATAGGGGATATTTACATTAAAAGAAAAGAAGAAAAAAGAGAGCGCACCAGCCTAGTGCATTATCCTTGACAGGTTTATTTAATTAAAAACAAGATAAAAACTACTCACAAAAGTCGAAGAAAAAAATCGCATAGTAATCGCACAGAGGCAATTATTCCAGTGGTAGCAGTTTTCCAGGTCCCTGGAAAGAGGCATACGGACTACTGCTGGCTAACGCGTTTCGAAGGTTACCTAAGGCTCTGATGAAGAAGGGTAACCTTCGAAACGCGTTAGCCAGCAGTAGTCCGTATGCCTCCTTCCTGGGACCTGGAAAACTGCTACCACTGGAATAATTGCCTCTGTGCGATTACTATGCGATTTTTTCTTCGACTTTTGTGAGTAGTTTCTATCTTGTTTTTAATTAAATAAACCTGTCAAGGATAATGCACTAGGCTGGTGTGCTCTTTTTTCTTTTTTTCTTTTAACACTAGGACAATCCCATCCTTTGAGAGCAGCAAAGCCGAAATCCATAGTCCTTCTTGAACTCTTGGGACTTTTTAGCCAACACACCAGTGCGCAAGAGTATTTTTTGTTTCGTCGGGATATTTACATTCCCTGAGATAACAATAAAAAATGATTAAAAAAATGAAAGGAACAGTTTAAAAATAAGATAAAAAAGCAAAAATATAATAAATAAAAAAATAAAAAGCACCTCTGTCGCCCCCTGCTCTCGCGCTAAGGCGAACGCAAGCGTCGGTCTGTCGTCAAATGTAAACATGCATGTGAGGTATCACCGCGAAGGTCAGATCGAGGGCAGTAATTTTAGCAGTAGACCTCCTCTGTAAATCTAAAGTGGTAACCTGTAAAGGCTTTTAAAAATGTATTTATTTTGTTGCCACTACACGTTTGTGTGCAATTGTAAAGCATGTCATGTTTGGTATCCATGTACTCGGCCTAAGATCATCCTTTTTATTTCATCAAACATTTGGGCAATATAGTGTGTTTTAGTGCATTAAAATTTAAAAAAGTGTGTTTTTTCCCCAAAAAATGCGTTTGAAAAATCGCTGCGCAAATACTGTATGGAAAAAAAAAAATGAAACACCCACCATTTTTATCTGTAGGGCATTTGCTTTAAAAAATATATATAATGTTTGGGGGTTCAAAGTAATTTTCTTGCAAAAAAAAAATAATTTTTTCATGTAAACAAAAAGTGTCAGAAAGTGCTTTGTCTTCAAGTGGTTAGAAGAGTGGGTGATGTGTGACATAAGCTTCTAAATGTTGTGCATAAAATGCCAGGACAGTTCAAAACCCCCCCAAATGACCCTATTTTGGAAAATAGACACCCCAAGCTATTTGCTGAGAGGCATGTCGAGTCCATGGAATATTTTATATTGTGACACAAGTTGCAGGAAAGAGACAATTTTTTTTTTTTTTTTGCACAAAGTTGTTACTAAATGATATATTGCTCAAACATGCCATGGGAATATGTGAAATTACACCCCAAAATACACTATGTTGCTTCTCCTGAGTACGGGGATACCACATGTGTGAGACTTTTTGGGAGCCTAGCCGCGTACGGGACCCCGAAAATCAAGCACTGCCTTCAGGCTTTCTAAGGGCGTAAATTTTTGATTTCACTCTTCACTGCCTATCACAGTTTCGGAGGCCATGGAATGCCCAGGTGCACAAAACCCCCCCAAAATGACCCCATTTTGGAAAGTAGACACCCCAAGCTATTTGCTGAGAGGTATAGTGAGTATTTTTCAGACCTCACTTTTTGTCACAAAGTTTTGAAAATTGAAAAAAGAAAAAAAAAAGTTTTCTTGTCTTTCTTCATATTCAAAAACAAATGAGAGCTGCAAAATACTCACCATGCCTCTCAGCAAATAGCTGGGGTGTCTACTTTCCAAAATGGGGTCATTTGGGGGGGTTTTCTGCCACCTGGGCATTCCATGGCCTCCGAAACTGTGATAGGCAGTGAAAAGTGAAATCAAAAATTTACACCCTTAGAAATCCTGAAGGCGGTGATTGGTTTTCGGGGCACTGTACACAGCTAGGCTCCCAAAAAGTCCCACACATGTGGTATCCCCATACTCAGGAGAAGCAGCTAAATGTATTTTGGGGTGCAATTCCACATATGCCCATGGCCTGTGTGAGCAATATATCATTTAGTGACAACTTTGTGCAAAAAAAAAAAAAAAAAAAATTGTCACTTTCCCGCAACTTGTGTCAAAATATAAAATATTCCATGGACTCAACATGCCTCTCAGCAAATAGCTTGGGGTGTCTAATTTCCAAAATGGGGTAATTTGGGGAGGTTTTGTGCCATCTGGGCATTTTATGGCCTTCAAAACTGTGATAGGTAGTGAGGAGTGAAATCAAAAATTTTACGCCCTTAGAAATCCTGAAGGCGGTGATTGGTTTCGGGGCCCCGTACGCAGCTAGGCTCTCAAAAAGTCCCACACATGTGGTATCCCCGTACTCAGGAGAAGCAGCTGAATGTATTTTGGGGTGCACTTCCACATATGCCCATGGCCTGTGTGAGCAATATATCATTTAGTGACAATTTTTTGTAATTTTTTTTTTTTGTCATTATTCAATCACTTGGGACAAAAACAATTTATATTCAATGGGCTCAACATGCCTCTCAGCAATTTTCTTGGGGTGTCTACTTTCCAAAATGGGGTCATTTGGGGGGGTTGTACGGCCCTGCCATTTTAGCACCTCAAGAAATGACATAGGCAGTCAAACTAAAAGCTGTGTAAATTCCAGAAAATGTACCCTAGCTTGTAGACGCTATAACTTTTGCGCAAACCAATAAATATATGCTTATTGACATTTTTTTTACCAAAGACATGTGGCCGAATACATTTTGGCCTAATTGTATGACTAAAATTTAGTTTATTGGATTTTTTTTTATAACAAAAAGTAGAAAATATCATTTTTTTTCAAAATTTTCGGTCTTTTTCCGTTTATAGCGCAAAAAATAAAAACCGCAGAGGTGATCAAATACCATCAAAAGAAAGCTCTATTTGTGGGAAGAAAAGGACGCAAATTTTGTTTGGGTACAGCATTGCATGACCGCGCAAATAGCAGTTAAAGCGACGCAGTGCCAAATTGTAAAAAGTGCTCTGGTCAGGAAGGGGGTAAATCCTTCCGGGGCTGAAGTGGTTAATCATGACAAATTTGACAACTGCATGAGATGTGAAAGAACAAATGCTATACTTGGAACATAGATGGGATGCATAAAACTGGGGAATAAGAAAGAAACTGTAAAGTGAAAGACGTGAAATAAACAATTTTAATGGTTATTTTCCAGGATAAAAATGATATACATATATATTAACAGTTATGTAGTCTACATAAATGATAGTAGTTTGTAATGTAATTCAATGACATTGTATGAAAAAGTAAAATGTGATATGGAAATGTAAACTCTTGTGAATTTCAATAAATGTACCCTTTAAAAAAAAAAAAAAAAAGAAGTGTGAAAGGGGCCTTAGACAGAGTATGTTTGTATATTTATATATTCTGTCCATTTAAAAAGTTGTAACCCAACATGTGTGTATTGCAATGGGTTATGATGATTTTTTTTGTCCCCTGCTTCTTAGATTATCTGTTCCAATATTAAATTTCCTATAGGAGGTGGTTAATTCCCATGTTTTAATTTTTATTTTCCGAAGTGAGGCTTGAACTGCATTGTTTACATTTTCCAGCTCCATTTTTGCTGTGATTGGCGGTAGAGACTATGACTTCTGGTTTATGCACCATTTTGCCAGCGCTCGGAAGTAACTACCGTTCTTCCTGTATAGTACGATCGCTGTACCATATGTGGAAATGGCAGTCATTGCCACGCCACATATGACTATGCACCCTGATCTGCGTCACTATCCTTATTTTATCACAAGCGCTTTTTTATCTTCCTAAAATGTGTTCATTTTTTATATATCAATAAATGTCTTGTATTGAAATGGAATCACACTATGTGGCCTATTTCTTCTTCTCCTTATAAATGTACCATTGGGAGAAAGTTTTTTGATCCAACCTCTGGTCACCACTTGTCTGGTGGACATCGATTGGAAACTACACTGACAGACTTTTGGAGTCTATATCCCTAACAGGAAGCTGTGTGTGCCGATGTATGTTTCCCCTGGGTGTATTACACCACAAGCTTTTCTGACTCATTAGGCATATGCCTATTTGGGTTCAACTTTCCGGTAAGCCTTTTATCCATCAGTGGTGGATTATCTACTGGCAAACTTTCCACACCAAGCACTTATTTTGAAGTCGCTTCATTATTGTGCTCACCTGTTCATTGGCTTTTAAAATGCACCTATGAATGCACATTTACCTTATATATTATTACACTCAATTTTTATTTCACAACAATATTTTTTTACTATGTTTTAACCAACCTCTTATTATTGTTCATACAAAGTATTGAGCTTATACCTTAAAACATAGTTTTATATGATTTTTTATATACTTAGGAGGTTCTTATACTGAGTATATGGTTGTTTGGTTGGGGTTCATATCACTGATATCACCATAGCTCTGCACTTTATTATATACGATAGGGTTCCACCATCCCCTGTCAATATGCTTTATGGGCTTTTTGGCATCATGCATTGGTTTTGCAAGGCTGCCACTTAGTCTTCTATTCTCGTTTGTTAGGTTCTACCAGGTGGGTGTTCAGACCTCATCTGATGTCAGTTTCTGTTATAAGGTGCTTCAAGCCACGTCCTATTGAGCCCTTTTTTTGACCTGTTGTTACGTTTGCCTGTTTGTGTTTGTTGCTGTGTTTGCCACCCCTCAGACTGCTTTTGGATGTTCCATGGTGTGATCCTGTGTCTGGTAATGATGGAAAGAAGGGGAAACAGGATTGCTGACTTACCTGTAAAATACTTTTCTTGGAGTATATTACAAGACACGGGTCCCTCCCCTCTGCTTAATATGATGTCCTCCTTATTGCTTGCTACAAAAGTGAGGCTTATATTGCGTTTATGAAAATAACCCATCACAGAAGGCAAATGGAAGCTGCTTCTGCTGAGGTGCAAGCGCTGGGGCTGTCATTCTTATCTTCACTACTTGCTAAGTCAATGGCCTGGGACATTGTGTGCACACCAGGTGCCAGGACACCATAATCTTCATCTTCCAGTCACTGACCTCTTCTGTAAGTGACAAAGAACTGAAACAAAAGAACCAGGATAACAGGCAGGCAAGTAGCACTGTCCAAAATCGGTCACCAACAGCAGCCCCTGGTTTCTCTCATAACAGGTCCATATTTTAGTATAATTCTGCCTAAAATAAAAAGTTGTACTTTCTGTATTGTGAAATATTTAGAACCTGCCAGTAGACGGTGATGTTACATGTTATTTATAGCCAGTAAAAAATGTAAATCTAGAAATATATTGAAATGAGGGTGCTTATCATTTTATGCTGTACATGTATTCAAAATTGGTAATTCTCTACAGACATGTAGCATTTACGTGAAAGATAATGCAATCCTCACCTGACCCCCCTCCTGCATTAATGTCCACAAGTCCAGAACCTCAGTGCCGCAATCTTGGCCAACACAAACGCAGGCTTTGGCATATTCCCCGGCTATAGAGTTCAAACGATTCAGTTTATATCCTGGATAATGACAGCAAGGATTAATAAGGACACACACATATGTGATCACACCATGTACACTAGATTGTTTGTGGCTCGGAGTTTGAAATATCCCGAGACAAAGTTAGGTTGGTCACATACAGGCAGATGTCTTCAAGAGAACAATGAAGAGGCCTATCTTAAAATGACTAACATCTGCCACAATGCCATGTCCTATTTTATTGTACAATTATCACATTCAAAAAGCAATAGTCACTAAACTGTGATTCATAAGTAAAGAGAACATACCAAAGCAGAATTATAGTCACTAAGCCATAACCCACAGCCTCACCCCCAAACCGAATAACCTGAACCCAACACCTCAAGATTACGTGTTTGTATTGTGTTTCTTTCATGGACAGTGTTTCGATCACTATAGAGAATACTATACTATCACAATAATAAAAACTGCTACAACCATAGCCATGGTGATAATATAATTCTAAAAAAGCAAAGCAAATGCAAACCTATACTATAAAAGTTTGGTGCCAAATTACCAGCACCATATCTAACAGCCGGGAGTTGCTGTGTAAATACAGCAGCTTCTGTCAAAAAACAGACCTTTTGATCAAATGGGACACAAAGAAATACGATGTACCATTGTGCCTTCTACGTCTTCTCCCTAAAGCTTTTATTTTTGTGCTGTTTTTGTTTTATTTCTACTTTATCTACATCTTTAATATGTAATAATTTTTTTATTTATTTTCCTAGTTTACTAAATAAAAAAAACAACTTTATTTAATTTGTAAATAACTTTGCAATGCTTTGCACCAGAATCATAATTTTAGTGTCTTTTTAAACAGGGAAATAGTGAGGGGGCTTTTGCGACTTGAGCACAGCTATCCCTACTTACTGGGTCTTCAGAGACGGGGTCACACCAGTGATTGTGCCACAGCTCTGGATCAGGAAAGATAGAGCTCTGTGGCTAACTAGAAAGCACCACAATGCAGAGTTCAATATCTGAAGGGCACATTCCAGGCTGGTTTCACACATCCAACACAGTAGGGTCCAGGTATGGGTGCCACAACTAATGCAGCCATCACATGTAAGGACTGGTAAGCTGCAATATATTACATTTTTGTTATGGATTAAAAATGCTCTGGGTTTAGCTACTCTTTAATGACTCCAGTTTATACACTGATTCCCTTAAATCAATGCTTTTTTGTTATTTTCTTTTTAACTGTATGGTGATCATTTAACACCAGGGAGTCGCTAGCACCAGGCATCTGGGGCATGTGCCCTGCCTCTCCTCCTGGGTGCCCTGGTTCCCAAGGCTGCAGCGCCTGCCATTTTGTTTTTAAAATTTACCACTGCATACCTGTGCAGAGTGACAGGGATGATGTCTGGGCTGTCATTTACTCCACCACCAGCATGTGTTCCTGACAGTGGGTACAGGAGTGCTATAGAGCATAGGCTCTTCCTGTTCATGTTGTGAAGCAGAAAAAGCATGTGACAACCATGCCAGGCCAGTGTCCACCTGCCACAACAACATCCTGGCTGCTGCCTCCTAAATAGCTCTAATGCATATACCAGGACCAGGTAGAGTTAGGACTGGTCTGAAGTGTTAGTAATTCACTGGGATAGTATAAATGCAACAGTGCAACCAATGTTCTCTGTGCCTTAGTGCTGCTGCTGTGGCTGAGTGTACTGTAGTTGACTCTGTGCTGCAGGGGTGACAGGGGGTGAGCGGGAACAAAAGCCGGCAGCTGGTTACAGGAGTAAAAAAAATCATGGGTGTTTGTAGCTTTGAGACCTGGGGAACTCACCAGCAGATGTAAGGAAATGCGAAGGTCTGATAAGTACAATTCAGAAACGGCGGGGGGGATAATTTGTGCTGAAGGTGGTTACTAAGTCTTGACTTCTGGACTCTATGTGTTATGAACTCCTGAACTCTGCACTCGTTGCAATATGAACAATCGTGTATTTCACACTCCTTACCCAGAACAGAGTAGGTTCAGGCTTTATTTAACAGCAATCCGTTAAGCCTCTCCTACTGCAAGTCTCTCCTCTGAGGCACTGCAAAGAACATGAAAAACCTGGGACACCCCGTTTCACAAAATGCTCCCAGGTACCCCAGTCACATAATGGTCTTGATGTACAATATGAAGTAATTTATTACCTTTAGTAAAACACTGCCTCTCCCAGGACGGCTCATAGATGGGTGGTGGAGCAATCAGGATGAGTCTGTCTGGTGTGATGTCCAATGACTGCAGATAGCGGATCATAGTCCTCAGATTGTCTGCATACTCATCCAGAGGAACATGCTGCTGAGGGTTCTCCTCTGTGGAAGGATAGAGAGAGTATGATAATTACATACGTATAATGTTCTGGCCCTCAGCTACCAAGCTTTTATCCTAGTGGGAGTCCTCTCATTATCAGTGAATCACATTCCAACTGCAGAATATCTATAGATGGGACAAACAATGCAACCAATCGTAACAGCTGGAACTGTTCTATAAAGCTGCCTATACATGGTTCCATTTTCATAGACATAAAACCAGACTGCTACAATAATTTGTAGTGTATGGTTGGTAGGGTCATTCCACCCTGGGCCTCCAGGGGTGTGATCTTCTGACCAATAAGGGCATTTGACTTATTTTCCTTGAAGTAGCAGAAAACTCCAGACTACAAAGTGCATCCAGCAGTGATTACCGCAGGTACTCACTGGCTGTGAAGATAGCCACGGATAGCTGCAGCCGCTGGTGACCTGTCAGTGAAGTATACGCTTATGTGGAAGTGTACTGTAAGGCCCAGTGGCTGCAGCTAGCCACTGACAAGTGACAAAATCAGCAACTACTGCTGTGGCCATTTGCACCAGGGCTGGTTGCCCATACAAATGTAGCCTTGAGCTGCAACAAAAGCTTCTATTTGCGCAGTACACAAAAGCGCTTCCTACAGGATAAAGCCTCCAACTTAGAAACTTGCCTTGCAGAGATGATGGCTATGAAGAAGGCCACCTTGCAATTAAGCATAGAAAAAGCTAAATCTTGGATAGGTTAAAAAAGTGGTGATTTCTGAGGAACCGACCAAGCTAAGATCCCATTAAGTCACTGAGGTACCTGTGGGGGAATGACATGAGCAATATCTTAAACAAAGGCCTTCATTAAGGCCCCCTTCACACGGGGCAAATCCACTCAGCGAAGTCTGCTAGCTCAGTGGGAGATCACTCCATTGATCTCTGCTGAGCTGGCAGACAACAGGTCCGTCTCTGCTCACTGAGCAGGGAGGGACCTGTCAGAGCCCCACTGATTCCTATGGGGAAATCAGACGAAAATAGACAGCATGTCCCTTTTCATCAGATCCGGATGGCTGAACATATCACCATAAGTCTGTCTTGAGCGGATCAGATGGCAGGCAGGTGTCAGCGGACACATCTCTGCTGACATCCGCCTGCCCATAGAAGTCAATGGATGGCCCGCTCGGATCTGCCTGAAAAACGGATAGGCGGATCCGAGCGGGTCTATCAATTGAAAGGGGTCTTAGAAGTGAGAGGAGAGCGGTGTTTGAAAGAATGGTCAGGACCAAAAATTTGTCTCGTGCATGAGGGTAAATGGAGCCAGCAGTGATTCAGAAACATAATTTCCAGATGCAATGGTAGATTCTGCAGGAAGAGGATTTCCTAGCTTGAGATGTACAGGGGTAACAGAATTAAGTAGGTCCCTATCCTTCAGAATCTGGACTTCAACAGCCAGGCCATTAAAGCCAGCAACTGAAGCAGAATGGTAAGCTGGTCTTAGGGATAGAAGATCTGGACGATCTGGAAGGGCCCACAGAGAGTCTGAAGAAGTCCAAGCATCACGTTTGTTTGAACCAGTTTGGTTCAAAAGGAATCACGGGAGTGCCCTCCACCTTGAAGATGTGGAGCAGGCGAGGAAGAAGCTGCAAATTAGGAAAGACATACTGTGGATCAGGATGAACTGACCCAACAGAGTCAGCAGAACATCCAGTGAGAATGCTAGAGAATCACTGGACCTGGAGACAAACTTGAACAGTTTGCTGTTGAACCTAGAGGCCAGAAGATCCACATCTGGTATCCCTCACCTGCAACAGATGATGATCTTCTGTATGGGTACCTTAAAGGTACATTCCAGTCTGTCAAACATGTTTACATTCATGATGACTGGGTTACTGCCACCTGATGGATAGTTTTCATTTACATATTGCCATTCAAGTGCACTAGCTGACTGACCAGCTAGCCAATTCCCTATAGTTGCCTGGGTCTATTTTTCATGAGTGTTCCCTGGTTCTAGCTCCACCCACTCATTTTGGGTAATGAGATGGAGGCTGCGCTGTCCAGAATTGTGTGACAGAAGGTTGCAGTCCTTGCAGATATACTTACTTATTTAATTACAGTATAAGAGGATATATAGTCTAATGATTCTGGGTGCAATTAATTAGGGATTTGCCGATACCAAGCATTTGTGCGGAATGCTCCTGATACCGAAACCTATACTTTGTGGTGTGATAGAGCTGCATGATCGTAAAAAGAACCGTGATCTCGATTCACCACCCCCCCCCAATCTCCAGCCTGGATTACCGCGATTTTCAGGTGTCCCCGGGATGTAGCATGGACCGGAGAAGAAGCCATCGGAACCAGCGTGGAACGCAAATGGCGCAGCTACCGGAACTGACATCAGCAGAGAGCGTGATGCAGTGGATGCCTGGGCGGTACCACGTTTCTTCACCAGACACCCCGGCCGGGAAACACCAGCATTGATCCGAGCAGGCATGTCATTCTCTTTCTAACATGTGAGCTTCATTATGACTGCACAATCACATCCAGTAATCTCAGTCCTCCCTACGCCACCATGCACCACTCTGAGACCTGGTGTTCGTCAAGCCCCGATACATATAGATTGATATATCTCTCTCACATACATACACATAAATATATATATATATATATATAATCGTGCAGCTCTATGGTGTGATTTGCGTCAATGCAAAATGAATGGGTGTAAATCGCACTACAAAGAATCGCATGCAATGCGATTCCCCCCACCGCTCCTGTATGTCTGTAAAGAAAGGGAAAAGCGCCATCTAGTGGGCAGTTTAAAAAAATGTTACAACTCACAGTACATATCTGGCCACATGCAAAATAATTTACATAGGTGTCCCGGTCCACCGATGATAGCAAATCACAGCCACTGGAGTTTCCCACAGGGGTCACAGAACTTCTCCTCGAGCGGCCCTGATTTGCTATCATCGGCGGACCGGGACACCTATGTAGATTATTTTGCATGTGGTCAGATATGCACTGTGAGTTCCAACATTTTTTTTGCAACTGCCCACTAGATGGCACTTTTCCCTTTCTACACACACACACACACACACACAGTGGGGGAAATTGCATGAATATTTGTTGTATTGATGCAAATCGCACTGCAAAGTATCGGTAGTCGGTATCGGCGAGTACTTGAACGAAAGTAATGGTACTCGTTCTCGCTGATAAAAAAAAGAAACGGTATCTGTATATATATATATATATATATATATATATATATATATATATATATATATATATATATATATATATATACATATATATATACACACACACACACACATACATATATATATATATATATATATATACACACACATATATACACACACACATACATATATATACATATATATATATATATATATATATATACACACACACACACATATATATATATATATATACACACACACACACACACACATATATATATATATACATACATATACACATATACATATATACATATACATACACACACATATACACACACACGGTGCCTAGCAAAAGTATTCACCCCCTTGGCATTTTTCGTGTTTTGTTGCCTCACAGCCTGGAATTAACATGGATTGTTTGAGGATTTGCATCATTTAATTTACAGAACATGCTCACAACTTTGAAGATTTTTTTTATTTATTGTGAAGCAAACAACAAATAGGACAAAATAACATAAAAGTTAATGTGCATAACTATTCACCCCCCTAAAGTAAATACTTTGTAGAGCCACATTTTGCGGCTATCACAGCTCCAAGTCGCTTTGGATAAGTCTCTATGAGCTTGCCACATCTTACCACTGGGAGTTTTGCTCATTCCTCCTTGAAAATTTGCTCCAGCTCCTTCAAGTTGGATGGTTTGCACTTGTGAACAGCAATCCTGAAGTCTGACCACAGATTTTCTATTGGATTGAGGTCTGGGCTTTGACTAGGCCATTCCAACACATTTACATGTTTCCCCTTAAACCACTCAAGTGTTGCTTTAGCAGTGTGTGTTGGGGTCACTGTCCTGCTGGAAGGTGAACCTCCATCCTAGCCTCAACACAGAGTGGTACAGGTTTTGCCCAAGAATATCCCTGTATTTAGCACCATCCATCTTTCCCTCAACTCTGACCAGTTTCCCAGTCCCGACTGCTGAAAAACATCCCCACAGCATGATGCTGCCACCACCATGTTTCACTGTGGGGATGGTGTTCTTTGGATGATGTGATGTGTTGGGTTTGCGCCAGACATAGCATTTTCTTTGATGGCCAAAAAGTTCAATTTCAGTCTCCTCAGACCAGAGCACCTTCCTCCATACATTTTGGGAGTCTCCCACATGCCTTTTCGCAAACTCAAATCGTGCCATTTCGTTTTTTGCTGAAAGTAATGGCTTTCATTTGGCCACTCTGCTATTAAGCCCAACTCTATGGAGTGTACGGCTTATTGTCGTCCTATGTACAGATACTCCAGTCTCTGCTATGGAACTCTGCAGCTCCTTCAGGGTTACCTTGGGTCTCTGTGCTGCCTCTCTGATTATTGCTCTCCTTGCCTGGTCTGTGAGTTTGCGTGTGCGGCCGTTTCTTGGCAGGTCTGCTGTTGTGCCATGTTCTTTCCATCTGGTTATGGTAGATTTGATGGTGCTCCTAGGGATCATCAAAGATTTGGATATCTTTCTATAACCTAACCCTACTTCTCAACAACATTGTCCCTTACTTGTTTGGAGAGTTTCTTGGTCTTCATGGCAGTGTTTGGTTAGTGGTGCCTCTTGCTTAAGTGTTGCAGCCTCTGGGGCCTTTCAAAAAGGTGTGTATATGTAATGACAGATCATGTGACACTTAGATTGCACACAGGTGGACATCATTTCACTTTATGTGACTTCTGAAGGTAATTGGTTGCACCAGAGCTTTTTATGGGCTTCATAACAAAGGGGGTGAATACATACGCACGTGCCAAATTATGAGTTTTTTTTATTTCTGAAAAATAGTTTTATGTATATATTTTTCTAATTTTACCTCACCATCTTAGACTATTGCGTTCTGATTCATCACATATAATTCAGATTTAAAAAAAAAACATTGAACTAAAGTCTGTATTGTAACAAAATAGGTAAAAAGCCAAGGGGGGTGAATACTTTTGCAAGGCACTGTATATATATATATATATATATATATATATAAATATAATCAGATTAAAGCTAAAATAGACTTTCTGACCTGACACAGCTGCAGTTTTTGCTGGATAGTGTGATCTGTTCACTGGCGATTGTTACCTGTGTTTAAGATAAACTTGTACCGATGATATATGGAAACTAAGGCTGGGAAAAAAAAACAATTTAAATCTTGAATTGAGTTGAGAGGTCAAATCGATTCAAAATTTAAGCAAATCGATTTTTTTAGATTTTCTTTTTTTTTTTCACCGCGCCGGTCGTGAGGAGCTGCGGGCAGGAGTTCTTAGGCGAGGCCGCGGCTTTGGCCTAGTCCGCTAGGCCGGAGGCCACGGACTAGGCCAAAGCTGCGGCCTCACCTAAAAACTGCCTGCAGCTCCCCTGGACCGGCACTGACACCGCGCCAGTCCTGAGGAGCTGCGGGCAGGAGTTTTTAGGTGAGGTCGCTGCTTCGGCCTAGTCCGCGAGGCTGGATGCCGCGGCATTGCCTAAAAACTCCTGCCCGCAGCTCCTCACGACCGGCGCGGTGTTGAAAAAGAAAAAAAACTCGATTTGAATCGTGAATTGAGTTTTTTTGAAGAAAATCTCCCAGCCCTAATGGAAACTGCCCTAACCAACTTGTTCTTGTTTGTCATGCTAATCCAGTGTCTTCGGTACTTTGTGAGTCACTGACTTGGATGCCACAAGGATGGAAATCAGGTGCTCTGACTTGAGGATGGCTTTGCTTATTTCAGGTGTGTGACTCAAAGTACTGAAGACAGACAGCAAGGAAACTAGCATTTTAAGGAGAAGGTCCATAATGGCAACCTATTTGTTTCAGTATAGGATTCCTTTGATCAAAATATTGAATATTGTGAATATTTTTGTGTTAGAATAAACATCTATGTACCAAATTCAGAGTACAGTAAAACCTTGGTTTGCGAGCATAATTTGTTCCGGAAATATGCTTGTAATCCAAAGTACTTGTATATCAAAGCTTTTTTTTACAAGGTATAAAAGAGAAGAAAGGCACCTCTAAGTGTAGCAAAAAGTTGCTAAATGTTGTACCTTCATTAAATGTAACCATATTGCTACACTTAGAGGCTCCTCTCTTCTTTTCTATACTCAGTTGTGACATGATGCTACTCTTATATCAAGACATCGCTTGTATATCAAGGCAAAATTTATTAAAACATTTTGCTTGTCTTGCAAAGCGCTCTCAAACCAAGTTATCCTCAAACCAAGGTTTTACTGTATAAAATAATGTATCATAAAAGATTATTATAATTGCCCCACATAGGGAAAATCACGTGACAAAAATAGGATTTTTTATAACAGCTTACCTGTAAAATCCTTTTCTTTCGATGGACATCACGGGACACAGACCCTCAGTAATTACTGATGGGTTATATAGGTATCACTGGTGATTGGACACTGGCACACCCCATCTAAAAGTTCAACCCCCTATATAATCCCTCCCTCTGCAGGGATACCTCAGTTTTGTAGCCAAGCAATATAGGGGCGGGACCTCTGTGTCCCGTGATGTCCATTGAAAGAAAAGGATTTTACAGGTAAGCTGTTAAAAAAAAATCCTATTTTCTTTCTCGAACATCACGGGACACAGAGCCTCAGTAATTACTGATGGGATGTCCCAGAGCAATGCTGTCTGAGGGGGGGAACCACGACCAAGTAGGGTGCAATCAGACCTGAGGACCCTGTACCTCTGCCTGCAGCACACTACGCCCAAAGGCGATATCCTCATGCCTTCTCACATCCACCCGATAGATTCTGGTGAATGTATGGACTGAAGACCAGGTTGCGGCCTTGCAGATTTGAGCCACAGAGGCTCGGTGATGCACTGCCCAAGAAGCACCAATAGCCCTTGTGGAATGTGCCCTGATCTGAAACGAAGGAATCTTCTGTTTCAAACCGTAAGCCTGAATAATTAATTGTTGAATCCATTTAGAAATGGTAGCTTTTGACACTGCCTGTCTTCTATTGGGACCCTCTGGCAGCACGAACAAAACATCCGTTTTGCGAATCTGAGCAGTTGCCTCCAGATAGGCCCTGACTGCTCTTACTACATCCAACGAATGTAGTGATCTCTCTTCCAGAGAACAGGGATCTGGAAAAAAGGAAGGTAGAACAATGTCCTGGTTTAAATGAAAATCTGAAACCACCTTCGGTAAAAAACTAGGATGAGGGCGCAGTACCACTCCATCCTTGTGTACAATCAAATAAGGCTCCTTGCAGAAAAGGGCTGCTAATTCTGATACTCTTCTAGCAGAAGAAATGGCAACCAGAAAAATTAACTTCCTTGTCAACAAGACCAAAGGAATCTGACGTATTGGTTCGAAAGGCTGTTTCTGTAACACAGACAGAACCAAGTTCAAGTCCCAGGGGTTTAGGGGCGCCTTAACCGGAGGATTAAGACGCGTCACCCCCTGTATAAAATTTTGGACCAAAGAATGCGAAGCAAGTGGCCGTTGAAATAATACTGATAAGGCCAAGACCTGGCCCTTGATGGTACTCAAGGCCAGCTTCATCTCTAAACCCAATTGTAGAAAATCCAGGATTCTACCTATCACATATTTTCTGGGATGCCAACCCCTGGATTCACACCAGGATATATAAACTTTCCAGACTCTATGATAAATCATTCTGGAAGCTGGCTTCCTTGCCTTGATCAAGGTAGTTATCACAGAACCTGAAAGCCCACGACTCTTCAGAACGTGGGTCTCAATAGCCAAACCGTCAAATTTAGCGTTTGTAAGGCAGGATGGAACACTGGACCTTGAGATAACAGGTCTGGGCGTACCGGTAGTGTGCACGGGAAACCCCCCGTCATCCTTACTATTTCCGCATACCACGTCCTCCTGGGCCAAGTGGGGGCCACCAGAAGTACTGACTTTCTTTCCTGCCTGATCCTGCGAAGGAGTCGTGGCAGTAGCAGAATAGGCGGGAATGCATAAATCAGTGAGAACCGACGCCACGGAATTACCAACGCATCCGTACCGCACGCAAGAGGATCCTTTGTTCTTGCCAAAAAACTGTCTATCTTTTTGTTGAATCGGGATGCAAAGAGATCTACATCTGGAACCCCCCATCTTTGGCATATGGCCCAAAAAACGTCGGGGTGCAGAGACCATTCCCCTGGAAGAAACTTCTGGCGACTTAAATAGTCCGCCTGCCAGTTCTCTATCCCTGGAATGAAAACTGCCGATATGGTTCACCTCTTTTTGAGCAGCTCGGCTCCTGGTGCCTCCCTGATGATTGACATAGGCCACTGCTGTGGCATTGTCGGACTGGATCCTGACCGGGCAACCCTGTAGCCTGATAGTCCAGGCCTTTAGGGCTAGATATACCGCACAGATCTCCAGAATGTTGATGATTAAGGTCCTCTCTGTTTTGGACCATACCCCCTGAACCGCAGACTGTTCAAGAACTGCTCCCCAACCTGACAGACTGGCATCTGTTGTTACCACCGTCCAGGTAACCGGCAGAAAGGATCTCCCCTTCTGCAGGTTTTCGGGTATGAGCCACCAATTGAGGCTCTGACGCACCGCATGAGACAGGTGCTTCGGAAAGTCTAATGCCTGAACCTTCCTGTTCCAGGCAGAATACTGTGTTGCAGCAGTCTTGAATGAAACTGAGCATAAGGAACTGCTTTGAATGAAGCTACCATCTTTCCTAGCAGCCTCATACAGAGGCGGACAGAAGGACCCTTCTTGGTCCTGACTGTCAGAATCAGCTCCCTTAAAGCAGTGATCTTTGCCTGAGGTAGAAATACTTTCTCCTGGCTTGTATCCATGATCAAACCTAAATACTCCAGTCTTCTTACTGGTTTTAGGAAAGATTTTTCTAGGTTGAGGATCCAACCTAGGTGTTCTAGATACTTGACTGGTCCTCAAGTTCCCGTTCAAGGAGGCTACTGACCGGTCTATCAGTAGCAGGTCGTCTAGGTATGCTATGACAGCTATCCCGAGACCTTAATCTGGCCAGAGGAGGGGCCAAGACCTTTGTGAACACTCGAGGTGCAGTGGCTATCCCAAAAGGCAGAGCCACAAACTGGAAATGGCGCCCTCCTATCTCGAAGCGCAGAAACTTCTGATGAGCAGGAAAAATTGGCACATGCAGATATGCATCTCTGATGTCTATCGATGCCAGAAACTCTCCTCCCTGCAGGGTGGAGACTACTGTCCGAATTGATTCCATGCGGAAGGACTGAATCCTTAGGAATCGGTTCAGATCCCTTAAATCCAGAATGGGTCTGACACCCCCATTTGGTTTTTGGACCGTAAAAAGGTTGGAATAGAAGCCCAATACTTGGTCCTTTGCGGAAACCATCATAATGACCTCCTGCGACAAAAGTCGCTCTAACGCTATAAGGAGCGACTGCTTCTTCTCTGGGGACACTTGATCTGAGGAACTGAGGAGAGGAAAATTCTTGAAACTCCAGCTTGTACCCTAAGGTTACTGTGGAGATAACCCATCTGTCCTGGAAGTCCTCCTGCCAGAACTCTGAGAACTGTCGCAGTCTTCCCCCCACTCGAGCGAGCGGGGGCGCCCCTTCATGAAGAGCTCTTAGTGTTTTGCCTAGTAGGCTTCTTCCCCCAGGACTTCTTTTGTCCCTGGGGTTGACTCTTGTTTCTGGACCCAGACGGAGGAGTCCGTTGAGACTGCCTGGAGGCTGAAGCCCCTGGCGCTGGGGAAAGAGTCAGTTTGAAAGAGGGACGCTTACTCTTCTTCTTAACAGGTAAGAGAGTACTTTTCCCACAAGAGATTCTCTTGATATAGTCATCCAAGTCTTCTCCAAACAACCTTGCACCACGAAATGGAAACCCAGCCAGCAGCTTCTTACATGGTGCTTCGGCTGACCAATTTTTCAGCCATAGAATTCTACCTATATGCACCAACCCCAGTGAAAGACGAGAGGTTTGCACGATAGAATCTGATAGCGTCAACAACATAACATAAGGCCGCAGGAAGGTTAGCCAACCCCTGGGCCTGCTGTTCAGGTAATACCTTGATAACCTGCTTAACATGGTCTCTTAAGTATTGACAGACTCCAATCGCTGCAACTGCAGGTTGAGCCACTGAACCCGCCAAGGAGAAAACATCCTTCAATAGAGATTCCATCTTTTTATCTACAGGATCCCTGAGCATTGTCTACAGGACAAGTCAGACTATTATTAACGGAGGAAATAGCCGCATCAATGGCCGGTATTCCCCACATTTTAATAAACTTTTCTTCCATCGGATAAAGTGTTGTAAACTTTTTCGGCAGAAAAAAACGTTTATCTGGGTGATCCCACTCAGAATAAATGAGCTTTTCAAGTAAATTATGAACAGGAAAAGCCTGTGATATTTGAGGAGGTTTCAGTGACCTGAAAGAAGAAGAGGGTTCTTTAGTTGATTCAGATATGGGCAACTTAAATGTGGAGCGGACCAATCCAGTAAAGGATCTGCACTAAGACTTTCTCCTCCTGGGAAGTCGCAGAGGGTCCCTCTCCACCTGATTCCTCCGAAGAGGAATCATCCATCCCATCCCGATCCTCTGAAAGGGATTCCTCTCCTTTATCCCAGAGCTCCTCTTCCTGAGGGTCTTGGGAAACAGAGGAAGGCCTAGTGCGTTTTCTTCCACTGAGTGAAGATGTAATCACGGCCATTAATCATTCCTCTAAACCATTAATAGCTGAGGAAAAAACCTCCTGTGTAATGTATACAGGGGCTGAAGTGCCGGAGGCAGGTATAGCCTCTGACCCCAATGGCTCCCTCTGGCTAGCCGTCCCTGGCCCCTCCGGGGGGGAGGATGCTGCAGAAAGGGGGTCCTCAGAACCTGAACAAGATCCCCTAGAGTCTCTGGTTCTTGGGGTGTTTGAACCGTTTCTACCTATAGTGCAAAGCAACAAGGTGGAGGTATCACAAAATGAACACTGCCTGCTGAGCGATGTAGTCTGGCTAAAAGCCTTGCTACCCAATGCCCAGTCTGGTGTTATCAAGTAAATGCTGCCTAGGAGAATGCCTGTGGTCCCACCTTACATGCAACCATCAGCTCTGTGTCCCTCCAAAGGCTGTGTGCACCTGTACAAAGTGCTTTAATAGCCTGCAGCTGGCCTGTGTGGGCGTCTGAGCACGCTGTGCTGATGCCCCGCCCCGCCCCCCCTCGTATTTCGAAAAAACGAGCGCTTCCCGCGCTGGCCAACCCTCCAGACACAATATGGATGAAAGGCTGGGGGAGGGGGAGGAAGGAGAGAGGCCAGTAGTGATGGGCCTGCACAATGGCGGCAAATGGCGGCGGCGGTGATAGAGCGGTGTACAACCGCCTCACAGATACCTGCGGCCTCCCCCTAGCCTGGGGGGAACATTCCTGAGGAGAAATCCCCCCATCCCATCCTACCTGGAGCCGGCCGGAGGAGCATGTGCAGCGTGGAAACACAGAGACCGACATCAGCATGAGAAGGTATGTGCTCTTGGCAGCCCCCTGTGGTCACAATAGGCATAGCATGCATTTACCTTAAAGGAGAAAACCTACTAGAATTAAAAATTCTGTGGAATTTCCTCTTACCTTATCCAGCCGCAGGGTTCTGTTATACAGACCCAATCTTCGCCTCTCACGGTGGGCTCCGTTTGAAAAAACCATCAGAGACTGGGGCCTCCTACGAATAGGGGGATCCACAGTTCTGGCCCTGTAAAGCACCTGGCAAGAAATTAGGCTAGAAAAAACAATTTTCTAATATGCGGGGTCCAGCTCTCCAAAAAGAGAAGCGTTACAGGTAAAACCTCGTTTCTTCGGACACGAGGCCCGAGTACCACCCAATTCGGCCTAGAAAGACACTTTGGAATGGATCCGGTTCGTCTGGCTTGCCCCAGTATAGGATATAGGATAATCCCTTTGGAGCTCAGCACAGGACATCTTTACACGTCCATCACCTAAGACACTGGCGTAAAAACTGAGCTATCCCTGCAGAGGGAGGGAGTATATAGGGGGTTGAAATTTCTGATAGGGTGTGCCAGTGTCCAATCACCAGTGATACCTATATAACCCATCAGTAATTACTGAGGCTCTGTGTCCCGTGATGTTCGAGAAAGAAACATGAATTAAACATCCACTGGGCCAGTTTAGTTTACCTTTCAGGGAGCTGTCATTAGCACCAAAGAAAATGGCGACTGCTGCAGTGGTTTCAGAATCAGAACTTTTGGCGATCAGCTTTGGAAGAATGTGCTTTGCCCATCTGGTGTTGTAGCCGGACAGACCACGGTTGAGGACGTCACACTTCCTGTCGGGGCAGGAGAATATGTCAGTATAAATAGCAATCCCTTCCACATCCAGAAATAGAGGACCTCCAAGGACAGAAATCCAAGGACAGCCAACATCTCATGGCTATATGCAAATTAGCTGATCTGCTAAACCAACCACTAAACCAGACTTTCTCAACTTTTCACTCCAGGGGTAAAAACCCTTGAAATAATTTGCAGGTACCACGGTACCCTTACTAAAATTAATTATTCAGGGGTCAGTGGAAAGAATGCCCCTTACATTGGTGGTCAGTGGGAAAAATGTCTCCTTTACAGTGGAGGTCAGAAAGCCAGACTGTACAGCAAAAAAAGATCCTTGGTGCTATGCTGCTGGCTCTGTGAAGTGTTTCTAGACCCCAAACTATGCAGGCACCATCAGATAGAAGTTCAATCACTCACAGCTTACAGAACCACAAGCTACCTCTGCAGGAAGCCTGGTTGAGATTGGCTGCACTAAACTAACAAGTCTGTGCTCCTCCCACAAGGAGCCAAGAGGGATCTATGCCATGTCTGCGCCCACCCCCCAACAGAAGGCAGAGCGACCACACAGCTTCTGATCTTTTAAATTCTTCCATATCACTGGTAAAACCTCATACTGTAAGAAGTGTTTATTTGAACAAAAACATGGCTTTACATTGAGGTTACATTAAGTAGAGTTTTTTTTAAATATATTTTACAAATAACATAAATGAAATGTAACCATATTCTAGATACAATAGAAATGCATGTAAGAATTGTATGCCTTGAAGAGCATTTGATATAAATACATTTTGGAGAACGTGTCCCGTTGTTTTTTCTATTGGATATTGGTGGAATATTGGGAGTCCACAGTGACACTGATCTCTACATTAAGAACCGGAGGGACATTTGAAGTAACCCACCCAAATTTTTCATATTCTAGATACAATATCACGTGTATATGAAGTAAGCATGAAATTCAACTAAAATCCCTGCCCATCAGCAGATACCGTAAGATACCATCCAAAACATGTTCTCCTCTCTGATTAAGTGGAACATCTAAAAATGTACTAACAGGTAGGTTATTTATTGCAGTAGAGACGTACCATGTTTTTTCTGCAATAAAGGATTCTTACCTGCCTGTGTGGAGTCTTCCTGAATATATACACTGAGCAACTCAAGGCCTGGTCGATCAAGTTGCCTGAAGACCCTGGACCCAGAAGATCGAGTGTAGATGTTGGCACCAGCAAGGGAGCTTGTGGAAGTCACATTGCTGGAGAGGAGGGAAGTATAGTTCTGCTTTAAAGCAGAACTAAATCCATCGATTTAACGGTTTCCCAAAATGATCAGAGTCACTTGTTTTCTCAACTAAACTGTCAAGCTATCAAATGGCTGAGATCCTAATTGATGGCAAGTACAGCGTCATGGCAACTGTGGATCAAACAGAGGCCAAGATGGCAGCTTCCTTGGCTGTAAGGGATAGAAGAGTTTAGTTCTGCTTTAAAGTGGTTGTAAACCCTTACAGACCACTTTTACCTACAGGTAAGCCTAGATTAAGGCTTACCTGTAGGTGCAAGAAATATCTCCTAAACCTTCATGGTTTAGGAGATATTTGCAAAAGACAGGCACCGATGTCTACGGCTCATGCGCTGTAGACAACGGCGTGCAGGCGCACTAAGCATGCCGTTTCTAACAGTGATCATGCCGACGTCATCGCGGCTCCGGTCAATCACAGCGCCGGAGCCGCGATACCCCGAAGGAAGATAGATGCTTCGTGGAAGAGGGGACAGCGGTGACATCGCAGGCTCCTGTGTCAGGTAAGTGACACATAATGGGCTACTATGCGGTGCAGGGAAACAAAGAGGAAGTAAACCCATCAGGGTTTACTTCCTCTTTAAAGTTTCACTTTGTTAGTCAGGACTGACTTCTTGGCTTTGCTCCACCAAATTCTATTACCCTGTGCAATCAAAGCACCATCACTGCCTAATGAAGCAGTCTTATTGTAAAGGGGGATGGCAGATGGTGGAGTCTAGCAATGTTGGGCCCAGGAAAATGAAGCTAAATCATAGAGGAGCACAGAAGGGGCTGTTCTTTTGGTACCTGCTATTAAGCACTTTAAAAAGAACCTGTGAGGATAGCAACATGGTAACTGACACAGCTGTCATTGTTATCCAGTCACTTACTATGTAGTGAAGCAGAGAAAATAAATATTTATTTTCTCATTTCTACAGCCTTGGTGCCTGCACCATCAAGTAATGCTGCTACATTTGCTGACAGGTTCCCTTTATGTTATAGTGCCTGTTGCTGCCCAAGAAAGACACACCTCTGACATCCTGGAGCTGCACATGACAACAGAATTACATTTTGGATTAAACACAAAACACATTTAGTAATAATATGCCTGGGGTTGTAGAAACCATAGTGAAAATAGATACAATTCAATTAATAGGTCAGGTTCAAATTGTCTGTAGAAAGTTCTGCTGTATCCCTGATATATTTAAAGAAGAACTCCAGGACAATAGGAGGGATGACAAGTAGGGGATGGAGCGCTGACACGTAGGCACGCACCAGAAGCCTCGGCACAGCCCAGATCCCTGCTCTGCTGCCCGATGCCGACATGCTGAGAAACCAAGTTCTCAGCGCTGAATGACAGCACCCGCTCCGCTCGGAAACCCCCGCTCTGGATAGGCAGACTATAGAGCTCAGCACTGGCTGAATGTGGTGGGATTTGTTTGGGCCCCCTCCCCTGCTCCGTGACCCCGGATGCCTTCCGACCCCCCTGCTGATGAAGCCTTGCGGCTCAGACATCAGAAGTGATGCCCTGTGGGGCTCCCTTACCTGGCTGGATCGAGGCGGTGATATCGTGGCTGGAAAGAGGGGGTTGCTGCAGGATCTCGCTGTTAACCGTGGAGGAGGTGAGATTAATTGATTCTATGGGAGAGGACACTGCCTTAGACTTCTGAAAAAAAGGGGCTGGAGACCACCCAGAGTGTGGCAGAGAAACGTACTTGCAAATGATTAGAAGTATCCATTCAATGCTGGTAATAGACTGTTATGGAGCCTATGCCCCTTCCTCTGGTGATGTAGACGAATAGCAGGAGATTTGAAGTATACTTTGGGACGGTTTACTTACTTGATACTCCATCACAATACGCCTAGCCTGGAAATTAACTTTCTTTTCCATCTTTGTGGCATAACAAAGGGACTCAGAGGTAAGGGGACAGATACGGAAACTGTGTGCGGTGATTCAGAGGGGAGTTTTACTTTATATTATGTGAACTGTGACTTATCACTGAATGTCCTTACCCCCATTACCTGAGCATTCCCAGATGTTAATTTAGTGCTGAATAAAAACAATACTTTGAGCAAGTGAATAAATCAATGAAAATGAGGGGGAAAACAAATAAAACATGTCTGCGGATACCAGCATAGCAGAAGAAGGGCATGGTAGCCCCAGGTTGGGTGCCCCAATGCGCTCAGGGACGAACAGGCAAAAGGCGGTGGAAGAGGAGAATAAAGCAGGGAAAGTAATTAAGGAAAGACTGCGCGGCCAAGAAGCGACAGAAACAACTCCCAGGGAAGCTCTAAGGCCCAAGATGGGGAACAGAGGAAGAGAGGTGGGGGAGGGGATCATTGAGGAAAGGATGCATGCAATCAACAACTCAGGAGGGAGTCCCGCAAATTTAAGAGATGTTAGCAGAGATGCTGACAAAAATGGAAGTGTCACTAAAAGAGGACATCGTTACAGTAAGGGCAGATATCAGGCAAGTCCTAGGAAGGGTGGAAAAGATAGAGGGCAGATTGGATGACTTGAGGACAAAGACTTGAGGACATAAAGGAACAAATTAATTCCCTTCAAAGAGCAAATAGAAGTCTTCTCTATAAATTGGAGGACCAAGAGAATCGGAGCCGATGCAAAAATCTGCGAATCAAAGGCCTCCCAGAGAAATATAATAATGAGGAACTGATAAAAGTAATACAGTAGTTGTTTAATCCTCTATTGGAGAGAGAAGTGACAGAGGCCTGAAAGTGGACAGAGTCCATAGGATTACACGATACTCCACCCAAAGGACAGAGAGCCCGAGAGATGTGATAGTGAGGTTTCACTATGTGGAAGAAAAATCAAAAATTATGGAAAAAATGTGGAATTTACTGGGAAAGTCTTTTGAAGGAGCAAGACTACAGGTTTTCTCAGACTTGTCTGCCGAGACTAACGAGAAGGAGACTTCTTAAACCCTTAACCGAGTTAATGAGGGCATCGGATATATCTTATCAATGGGCGTTCCCAGCCTGCCTGAAAGGAAAAAAAGATGGCCGAACTGCAGTCCTGAAATTCCCAGAGCATCTGGTGGACTTTTGTGATAAATTGGACATTCCAACTCCTCCCATACCAGGATGGGGGGAGGAGGAAGGAGTATTTCTCCCTTAAAGTAACTTGAGATGAAATAAAGGGGGTGGTGGGGGTGCGAGAAGGGGACGAGGTCCCATATAGTTGTAGTACTTAATGTTAAAGAAAAAGAGCTAGGAAAAATGGAAGATGGCAATTAAATAAAGAACAGGAGTGGTGGGGTGAGGGGATGCGGGGGGAGGGGTTGGGGGGACCTAGAGGGGTCAGAGGCGGGAGCCCTTTGGAAGATATGGAGATGAGGCGACATCGGGATGATGCTGGCCGGGTCCATAAATTGAACAGAAAAAGGGCATCTGTCCAGCCTTTTCAGGTGTTCTGTTCCAGAAGGAAGGGGGGGGGGGGGTTTGGTTTTGTACCCCTTTTTTTCTTCTCTCTCCTCTCTGGGTACCTCCTCCAGTCGAGCAGACGCTCCTTACATGGGGATGGTGAATTGGGTTACGTATAATGTAAGGGGATTAAACACTGCAAAAAAAGGTATAAAGTAAGCAACTAGTTGCATTTCCTGGGTGCAAATGTGGTGTGTCTCCAGGAAACATATATTACGCATGCTTCGGGGTGTAGATTATCGTCACACCAATTCCCTAAGTGGTTCTTTGAAGACACAACATCACTGCACTCAAGGGGTGTTGCCATTGGATTTGATAGGACAATGATGTTTGTGGACGAGGAGCGTCTGGCCAATCCAGAGAGAAGGTTCCTCTTTGTAAAGGGGAAATTGTTTAATATGATGTGTACAATAGCGAAAATTTACTCTCCGAATAAGGAGCCCGATAAATTTCTAAAGAGAATACTGAAAAAACTTGAAGTTTTTAAGGAAGGCAAATTAATTATTGCAGGTGATTTAAACTGGAGTATCGACCCAAGAGTAGATACTTCAGGGGGTACTCTTAGATCCACAGTTCAAAGGCAGAGGGCAATAAAAAAAGTATTGTTGGATTTTCAGTTGATGCATGGAGGATTAGTCACCCAAGGAAACGAGATTATACCTTTTATTCTCCTGTCCATCGGACATTTTCAAGGATTGATTATATTTTAATAGAACATCAATTGGTAACATGCCTTAAGGGAGCAGAAATTAAAGCAACTACCTTATCCGACCATGCCCCAGTGAAAATCTGGAAATATCGGGGGATACTTTAACGGGGAAAAATTGGAAATTGAATGACTCCCTTATCCAGGACCCTGAATCAATTAAAAGGATAGAGCAGGAACTGGAGGTCTTTTTCGAGATTAACGACACGGCAGAAATATCTAAGGCAACTCTCTGGGAAACACATAAAGTCTTTATAAGGGGGATCTTGATTGGGATTGGAGTGGGGAAAAAGAAAGAAAGGGGAAAAAAGATGGCCCTTTTATATAGAGAGATACAGGAACTAGAGCAAAGAACGAGACCTAAAGGGATCCCAGAAAGGCAACAATTAACAGTAAAAAGAAGAGAGATAGAGGAGTTGTTACAACAGGAGAGGAAATGTGTTTTTCATTCAGTAAATAAGGAAAGATACCAGTGGGGTGACAAATCAGGAAAGTGGATGGCGAGAAGGGTAAAAGAAAAAACGAATAGGGCTTTTATCCCCAAGATTAGGGACGATGAGGGAGAGATAGAATTTTCTTCCCTTAAAAAAAAATCGCAAAAATATTTAATTCCTATTTTAGTGCTCTATATAATGTGAATCAGAGCGGGGACGATAGGGAGAAGCGGAAGATAGTAGCGAGGGAGTATCAGGCCGGACCTAGACCTTCCCAGGGCAACGAAGGAGGAGATGGAACATCTTGAAGCCCCCATCTCTCAGGACGAGGTGGATAGAGCGATAAAAAATATAGCCCTGGGAAAAAGCCCGAGCCATGATGGATACTCTATTTTATAATTTAAAAGGTTTTCTAAGTTCTTGGTTCCTAAATTGTGCGATTATTTAAACGCACTGGGAGAAGGAGAGATGTTCCGTGAGGAGTCATTACTGGCACATATTACTCTTATTCTGAAAGAAGGGAAGGATTCAGCATCCCCAGGGAGTTATAGGCCAATATAGCTATTAAATACAGATATAAAGATATTTGCCAAAATAATAGCAGAAAGATTGAAACCATGGCTATCAAATGTGGATCCATAAAGATCAGGTGGGGTTTGTGCCAGGGAGGGAGGGGAGAGATAACTCTCTGAAATCTATTTTTCTGATGCAGGAAGCAACTGGGAGGGGCACCCCGGCGGTCCTTATGTCAATTGATGCCGAAAAGCTTTTTGACAGAGTGAATGGGGGTTTATGTTTGAAACATTGAAACACCTAGGGTTGGGGGAGAGGATGATGAGATGGATCTCCTCCTTCTACCATCACCCAAAGGCCAGAATCAGAATAAATGGAACCCTGTCTTCTCCCCTTGAACTATTTAACAGGACAAGACAGGGTTGCCCCCTCTCTCCAATTTTGTTTATAATAGCATTGGAACCACTACTAGCTGCAATCTGCAAAAAATCAGATATTAAAGTAATCCGGGTGGGAGAAAGGGAGTATAGAGTAGCCGTGTTCGCGGATGATTTGCTTCTCTATTATTTCCAATCCCAGAACAGCAATCCTGATAGTGTTGAAGGAGTTGAATCGGTATGGGAAATGAACAAACTTTAAAATAAATATGGCTAAATCTGAGATCTTGAATATAACTACATCGATAGAAGAGAAGCAGGCAAGCCAACCTAAATTCCCTTTTGTGTGGTGTAAGGAGGAGTTTGGGTATTTGGGCATAAAACTGACACCAGCCTTGGGTGATATGTTTAAAGCCAATTACATCCCTATGCTCAATAAGATTAAGGACCAATAGGGATGAGCTTCGCGTTCGAGTCGAACCCATGTTCGACTCGAACATCGGCTGTTCGATCGTTCGCCGAATTCCGAACGTTATGGGCCGTTCGCGCCAAATTTGTCATGGCCCATAATTCACTGCGGCATCGCAGTGCATTGCTGGCGGATGATTGGCCAAGCATGCACTATGACCCGCATGCTTGGCCAATCACAGCGCCGTCGGTAGAGAGAGCTGTAATTGGCCAAAGCCAGGGTGGCTTTGGCCAATTATGGCTCAGGGGGTTTAGAACACGCCCCACACTATATAAGGCCGCCTGCACGGCGGCCCTGTGTAGTGTGTTCCGGTGTGCTTAGATAGACAGAGACAGTGTCATTTCATTTGAGTTAGCTAGATTAGGCGGGACAGTCAGTGAGTTAGCGGCGCTTACAGTGTATTGTGTATATATATATGCATCCCAGGTGTTGTGTATAATATATATATATATATATATATATATATATATATATATATATATATATATATATATATATACATATATACATACACACACACACATATATACACACTGTATTCAGTTTAGCTAGATCCGTTCCTGTTATCTGCCTACTGACAGGCAGGCTTGCCTTGTTACAGTATTTACAGCTACCTGAAGAAAATTGCTGGTGTTCTTTTGATCCTATTATCCTATTAGTACCACAGTCAGGCAGCTAGACTATTTACAGTTAGTGTAGTGCGTCCTCCTCACAGTGTTCTGCTAAAACTACAAGTTAGTGTAGTGAGACCTCTGCACAGTGTTCAGCTAAAGCTACAAGTTAGTGTAGTGCGTCCTGCTCACAGTGTTCAGCTAAAACTACAAGTTAGTGTAGTGAGACCTCTGCACAGTGTTCAGCTAAAGCTACAAGTTAGTGTAGTGCGTCCTGCTCACAGTGTTCAGCTAAAACTACAAATTAGTGTAGTGCGTCCTCCTCACAGTGTTCAGCTAAAACTACAAGTTATTTTTTTACGAGCTCTGCACAGTGTTCAGCTAAAGCTACCTGTAGAAGGTTGGTGGTGTTCTCATACTACAGGCAGGCAGTTGATTTTGCTAGCTGCAGTATCAGTATATATATCCCAGCTTAGTGCAGATACAGGCCATTAGTATGTCTGGAAGGCCAACAAGGAGAGGCAGACAGTCACAAGCCAATAAAAGAGGGCAAGCAGGCTCTGTGTCTAGAGGCAACAGTGCTGGTCGTGGAGACGGTGCATCCTCATCAGCACGTGGCCGTGGGACACGCTTGGCCTTTTTTTCGGCAGCTGGCTGTGTTGAGCCGCAACATGCGGAAGACTTGGTCGAGTGGATGACCAAGCCGTCCTCATTCTCCTCATCCTCTCTCACCCATGCTCAGGGTACTTTGTCTGGAAAAGCAGCGGCCTCTTCCCTCGGCTCAATGTCATCAGTGACTTTCAGCTCTGCAGGGGCAGGTTCAGAGGTGGTTGAAGCCACGCCAACTTAAGGCAGGAATGGTGGTTTGCGACAATGGCACCAACCTCCTCTCTGCCCTCCGACAGGGACAAATGACCCATGTGCCTTGTTTGGCTCACGTCCTTAACCTGGTGGTGCAGCGGTTCTTGGGCAGGTACCCGGGCTTACAGGATGTCCTGAGGCAGGCCAGGAAAGTCTGTGTGCATTTCTGCCTGTCATATAATGCCAGTGCTCGGCTGGCAGACCTCCAAAAAGGAGTTTAACCTGCCCAAGAACCGCCTAATCTGTGACATGCCCACCAGGTGGAACTCAACGTTGGTCATGCTGCAGCGGCTGCACACGCAGCAGAGGGCCATCAATGAGTACCTGTGCGACTATGGCACCAGGACAGGGTCAGGGGAGCTTGCTTTTTTTCCCCACGCCAGTGGGCCATGATCAGGGATGCATGCACTGTCCTGTCACCATTTGAGGAGGCCACGAGGATGGTGAGCAGTGACAGTGCATGCATCAGTGACAGTGTCCCCCTTGTCCATCTGTTGGAGCACTCGCTGCAAGGAATAATAGACAGGGCACTTGAGGCAGAACAGAGGCAGGAAGAGGAGGACTTCCTTAGCTCTCAAGGCCCCCTTTATCCAGACTGTGTTCCTGCGTGCCCGCCGATCACACAGGAAGAGGACGAGGAGGAGGAGGAGGAGGAGGAGGAGGAGGATTGTGTCAGTATGGAGGTGGAGCCTGGCACACAGCATCAGCAGCAGTCTTTAAGGGATCAGTCCCAAGAAACACATGGACTTGTACGTGGCTGGGAGGAGGTGGCTGCGGACCATGTCGTCCTTAGTGACCCAGAGGACTCCGGACCGAATGCCTCAGCAAACCTACGCTGCATGGCCTCCCTGATCCTGCAAAGCCTGCGTAAGGATCCTCGTGTTCGTGGTATCAAGGAGAAGGACCAATACTGGCTGGCAACCCTCCTTGATCCACGTTACAAGGGTAAGGTTGCGGACCTTATCTTGCTATCGCAGAGGATAAAACATCTTCGGGAGGCCTTACAGAAAAGGTCTGTGCAACGCGTTCCCAGAGACTGGGAGGTTACAAACTCCTGTTTCTGGACAACGTGTTGCTGAGGCTTCGGTCAGTCAAAGAAGGAGCGGTGGAGAAGGTGGCCGTCTGACCGATGCGTTCAGACAGACAATTTTTTGGTCCACAGCCCCAAGGTATGATCGGTTCCAGCAACCATCGCCAGCGTCTGTTTTACATGGTGCAGGAATACCTAGGGGGAAGATCTGACTTGGACACCTTTCCCACCGAAAATCCTCTGGGTTACTGGGTCTTGAGGATGGATCACTGGCCAGAGCTTGCACAGTATGCAATTGAGCTACTGGCCTGTCCTGCATCCAGCATTCTTTCGGAACGCACATTCAGTGCTGCTGGAGGCTTTGTAACCGATCACAGGGTGCGTCTGTCCACCGACTCAGTCGATCGACTGACCTTCATAAAAATGAATCAGTCTTGGATCACCACCAGCTACCAAGCACCTGATGCTGATGTAATCGTATAATTTTTTTTGAAATCTCAGATCCCTTCAAAGACTGCCTATGCTGATGCTGAGTGACTATCCTGAGTAATTATCCTCTTCCTCCTCAATGATCACGCTGATAGCTTGTAAGAACATTTTTGGTTCTGGGCGCCACCACCAGTGCCTAAGGCCCAATTTTTCAGCCCCTGTTTAACAGGGGCGTGTAATTACAATTTTTGATGCAATACTTTGCAGCAGGGCTCGTTTCTGCGTTCCAACTAGAGTATCTGTGAGGGGTTGCAGTGTTGTGGCACCAGCACCAGTGCCTAAGGCCCAATTTTTCAGCCCCTGTTCAACAGGGGCATGTAATTACAATTCTTGATCTAATATTTTACAGCAGGGCCCGTTTCTGCGCCCACCAAGAGCGAGTGAGGACTTACAGTGTTGTGGCACTAGCACCACCACCACCAAAGGCACAATTTTTCTGCCCCTGTTCAACAGGGGCATGTAATTACAATTCTTGATCTAATATTTCACAGCAGGGCCCTGTGAGGGCTTACAGTGTTGTGGCCACAACAACACCTAAGGCAGGGCTCGACAAACCCCGGGCGCCAGGTCGCATTTGCGACTAGAATTAGCGACCTGGCGCCTGGGGCGGCACAGCTGGGGGTATCCTGTCTCTGTGCGGACTCCGACCCCCCCCCCGTGCGATCGCGTCGGTCCGCGCCGGCCGGTAATTGAGGCCCCGGCTCTGCGGCCTTCTTCGGTAGTTCTGGAGTCCTTCTGAAATCTGGCGCCATCTTGTGGTGGCCGTTGGTATTGCAACCAGCAATGCTAATGCAATGCTAATGCGAAATACCTGCCTGTTTTCATTGCCCATCTCCTTCCCAAAGTGGAGAAGAGAAGGAAGTGAATGTGGGGATAGCCTTTTTTTTTTTTTCGTAATAGATTTTATTTTTATTTATTTATATAAAAACTGTTTATTTATTTTTTTCCTAAGTAAAATTAATTTGTCATCTCCCTGCTTGGCCCCTTTCACACGGGCTGTCTGATCAGGTTCGCCTGTCTGTTTTTCAGGCGGACCTGATCGGACCCTTAGAGCCCTTTCACACCGAGCCGCGGGGGGCGTCGGCGGTAAAGCGGCGCTATTTTTAGCGCTGCTTTACCGTCGTTTTAGTGACGCTATTCGGGCCTCTAGCGGGGCGGTCTTTTTCAGTGTAAATTTAAGATTAGTTATTTTTTATATTGAAAATAAAGCTTTGTCGGTCGTTTAAAAAAAACCTGGCTCCTAACTTTTTTAGCTGGCTCCTAGATTCCAAGCAAATTTGTCAAGCCCTGACCTAAGGCCCAAATTTCTGCTGAGTATATAGGGAAAGCCCCTACTTTCAAACATCCAACTTACAAACGAATCCTACTTGCAAACGGAAGGAGACAACAGGAAGTGAGATTAAATCTACCCCTAGGAAGGGAAATTCTCTCCTGTAAGAGTTAATATGGAAAAAACGTTTCTCCTTTCCACTGATGCTTTATCACCAAACCTTGTTTCACAAAAAAACCCAAATTTTCAAAAAAAATTTGTCATTGGGACAAAAAAATGAGGTGAAATCTTCTGAAGAGGAGCACAGACAGCAAAACAAATGTCACAGGGGTGATAACCCTTCCCTATGTTTTTCAAAAAGCTTAAAATAGATTTTTTGGCTGGAGCTAAACACGTTAAAAATGTACCAGTTCAAAATTACAAACAGATTCTACTTAACAACAAACCTACAGTCCCTGTCTTGTTTGCACCGCCTGTATACTGCTGTTCAGAGTATATAGGGCCTTGTGGCCCCACGCCTTTCCTTTTTTTAATTTAGGTGCGGAGCTCCCCTTAATATCCATAGAAGACCCAAAGGGCCTGGTAATGGACTGGGGGGGTACCCATGCTGTTTGTCTCACTGATTTTCATCCATATTGCCAGGACCCGACATTACATTAAAGCCGCAAGCAGTTTTAAATGACTTTTTTTCCTTTAAAAATGACATTTTGTGCAGGGACTGTTCTAAGCACGGGAAACATGCGCCACTTTACAGGCATACTATAGACACCCCCCAGGTACGATATTTAAAGGAATATTTCACTTTTTTTTTTTTTAACTTTAAGCATCATTAAAAACACTTCTCCCGAAAAAAACGGCCATTTTTAAAAGTTTTTTTTGCATTGATACTTGTCCCCTGGGGCAGGACCCGGGTCCCCAAACCCTTTTTACGACAACACCATGCAAATTAGCCTTTAAAATGAGCACTTTTGATTTCGAACATTCGAGTCCCATAGACGTCAATGGGGTTCTAACGTTCGTGCGAATTTTCGGTCCGTTTGCAGGTTCTGGTGCGAACCGAACGGGGGGTGTTCGGCTCATCCCTAAGGACCAGTTGAATATGTTAATGTATAAAACTCTCTCATGGATAGGCATAATAAACGCAGTAAAAATGTTTATACTCCCGATGTTAATATACCGTATATCTTTCAAATGATCCCAATAGCACTCCCCCAAGATTATTTTAGAAAATTAAAATCAATGGTATTAAAATACATCTGGGCACGTAAATGCCCCCGGATTGCGTATGAAACACTTGTCAAAAGGAAAAGAGCGGGTGGACTAGCAGCGCCAGGATTTTAAAAAAGAAGAGGAGGAGGGAACAAGTGCGCAAAACCAAAGTGAAAAAAAAAAAGGAATAAATTAAGGATGAGAGAAGCCGCCAAACATATAAAAAGTGTCCCCACACAAAAAAAAAAAGAAAAGAAATATGTGGCGCTAACTAGAGTGTAAAAGTAAATCAAATATCATAAAAATAATGTGACTAAATTGTGTAGCTAATGACAATTCTTCAATGTGACATCAAGTGGCTAACAGGATAATAACGTGTAGAAATAACATTCACTAAATCCAATAAACCTCATAAAGTGCATAAAAGTGAAAAAATAAAAATTTTAACATTTTAAAAAATTGCATAAAGTGAAAAAAAGTTGCATGAATAAAAAAATAAATAAATAAAAAATCGCATAAATAAGTCCAAAAATGTAGAAATGCAGTCAGTGAATCCAATAAAACTCATGAGGCACATAAAAATGAAGAAAATCACATATTATGAAAAAAAAAAAAATTGCATAAAGTGACAAGTCGCATATAATGGGAAAAAAAAACGCATAAAGTGCAAAAAAGTGCAAGAAAACCAGTAATTCAATAAAGGTGCATAGTCCAGCAAGTGAAATCTTCAAAGAACAGTTCATGCAAAGAAACAAACATGCATGTGCAGAGAATGATCGGTTTCAAATTCCTCCAATCACCGACAATCCGTGGTGCGCCACACGATTCCCCCAGCCTCTCACCTCTATTAAAGACCCCTACGGGTCAAGTCAAGCCTGCAGTCTGGAAGTAGATGTGATCCAATAATCGATTGATCTCCTCCAATCGTCCCAGTACTGGCGGGTCTCTGATGGAAGGCTTCAGGCTTGCTCCCTCATTGGATGTTTACTGCAGAGTCCATTAGAGGCTGGGGGAATCGTGTGGCGCACCACAAGTTGTCGGTGATTGGAGGAATTTGAAATCGATCATTCTCTGAACATGCACTTTAGTTTTTTTGCACGAACTGTTATATGAAGATTGCACCTTTATTTATTGAATTAGCGTTTTTCTTGCACCTTATGCGATTTTTTCCATTATGTGCGACTTTTGGTCACTTTATGCAATTTTTTCATATGTGATTTTCTTCATTTTTATGTGCCTCATGAGTTTTATTGGATTCACTGACTATATTTCTACATTTTTGGACTTATTTATGCAATTTTTTTTATTGATGCGACTTTTTTTCACTTTATGCGATTTTTTTTTTTTCACTTTTATGCACTTTATGAGGTTTATTGGATTTATTGAATGTTATTTCTACATGTTATTATCCTGTTAGCCACTTGATGTCACATTGACGAATTGTCATTAGCTACACAATTTAGTCACAATATTTTTGTGATATTTGATTTACTTTTACACTCTAGTTAGTGCTACATATTTCTTTTATTTTATAGATTTTAAAAAATATTACCAAGCGATCTCTATCTCTAGAATTGCAGACTGGATTTATAATAAAAAGGAGAAAAGTTGGGTAAACCTAGAAATTTCACAAAGTAGAACAGATATAGGGAAAATGGTATGGATACCACCACAATTTCGCGATTTAGGCTCTAGCACAAATTTATTGACCAGGAACACATTAAAGATACGGGATGGTTTAGGTAGGAAATACCATTGGGATTATAACTCACCACTAATGTCACTAATAGACACAAATTATTTTAAGCCAGGGAAGGAGGAGCACATATATTTTATTAGATGGGTAAAAAAGGAGGTAATATTATTGCAGGATGTGATGAAGGGAAATAGACTATACACTTACACAGAAATTATACGGGAATGGGGAAATAAACCACTAGATAAATGGAGGTACACACAATCAGGGCCGTCTTTAATTTTGATTGGGCCCTGGGCAAACATTTTCTTGGGGCCCCCCCTCCATTCTGAGACATACAAAAAATAGCAGGTAGACTCAAAATCAGTTTACTGCAGCAGATCACGCAGCGATTGCAATTGTTTGCCAGAGGTTACCACCTATCATTACTACTCAATGGCTGGTTTCTAGAGGTTACAACACATCATTTCTGCTTGCCGATTGGTTGCTAGAGGTTAATGTACATTATTAGCGCTCACTAATTGGTTGCTAGGGGTTACAGCACATCATTAGCACTTACTGATTGGTTGCTAGAGATTAAAGCAGATCACTACTGTTTGCTGATTGGTTGCTAGAGGTTCATGCACATCATTACCTCTCACTGAGCAGTGGAGCAATCCCAAATAATTGAGTAAGTAAAGGGGCACATTAATACACATACTACAGGAGAGGTTTAGAGACTGCGGACATACTGCAGGAGACAATCAGAGACTGCAGACATACTGCAGGAGACAATCAGAGACTGCGGACATACTGCAGGAGACAATCAGAGACTGCGGACATACTGCAGGAGATTACCAGAGACTGCAGACATACTGCAGGAGATTACCAGAGACTGCAGACATACTGCAGGAGACAATCAGAGACTGCAGACATACTGCAGGAGACAATCAGAGACTGCGGACATACTGCAGGAGACAATCAGAGACTGCGGACATACTGCAGGAGACAATCAGAGACTGCGGACATACTGCAGGAGATTACCAGAGACTGCAGACATACTGCAGGAGATTACCAGAGACTGCGGACATACTGCAGGAGACAATCAGAGACTGCGGACATACTGCAGGAGACAATCAGAGACTGCGGACATACTGCAGGAGACAATCAGAGACTGCGGACATACTGCAGGAGACAATCAGAGACTGCGGACATACTGCAGGAGACAATCAGAGACTGCGGACATACTGCAGGAGACAATCAGAGACTGCGGACATACTGCAGGAGATTACCAGAGACTGCAGACATACTGCAGGAGATTACCAGAGACTGCGGACATACTGCAGGAGACAATCAGAGACTGCGGACATACTGCAGGAGACAATCAGAGACTGCGGACATACTGCAGGAGACAATCAGAGACTGCGGACATACTGCAGGAGATTACCAGAGACTGCAGACATACTGCAGGAGATTACCAGAGACTGCGGACATACTGCAGGAGACAATCAGAGACTGCGGACATACTGCAGGAGACAATCAGAGACTGCGGACATACTGCAGGAGACAATCAGAGACTGCGGACATACTGCAGGAGACAATCAGAGACTGCGGACATACTGCAGGAGATTACCAGAGACTGCGGACATACTGCAGGAGATTACCAGAGACTGCAGACATACTGCAGGAGATTACCAGAGACTGCGGACATACTGCAGGAGACAATCAGAGACTGCGTACATACTGCAGGAGACAATCAGAGACTGTCGGACATACTGCAGGAGACAATCAGAGACTGCGGACATACTGCAGGAGACAATCAGAGGCTGCGGACATACTGCAGGAGATTACCAGAGACTGCGGACATACGGCAGGAGACAATCAGAGACTGCGGACATACTGCAGGAGACAATCAGAGACTGCGGACATACTGCAGGAGACAATCAGAGACTGCGGACATACTGCAGGAGACAATCAGAGACTGTGTACATACTGCAGGAGACAATCAGAGACTGCGGACATACTGCAGGAGACAATCAGAGACTGCGGACATACTGCAGGAGACAATCAGAGACTGCGGACATACTGCAGGAGACAATCAGAGACTGCGGACATACTGCAGGAGACAATCAGAGACTGCGGACATACTGCAGGAGACAATCAGAGACTGCGGACATACTGCAGGAGACAATCAGAGACTGCGGACATACTGCAGGAGACACTCAGAGGCTGCGGACATACTGCAGAAGACAATCAGAGACTGTGGACATACTGCAGGAGACACTCAGAGGCTGCGGACATACTGCCAGAGACAATTCAGAGACTGCAGACATACTGCAGGAGACAATCAGAGACTGCGGACATACTGCAGGAGACAATCAGAGGCTGCGGACATACTGCAGGAGACAATCAGAGACTGCGGACATGCTGCAGGAGACAATCAGAGGCTGCGGACATACTGCAGGAGACAATCAGAGGCTGCGGACATACTGCAGGAAATTACCAGAGACTGCGGACATACTGCAGGAGACAATCAGAGGCTGCAGACATACTGCAGGAGATTACCAGAGACTGCGGACATACGGCAGGAGACAATCAGAGACTGCGGACATACTGCAGGAGACAATCAGAGACTGCGGACATACTGCAGGAGACAATCAGAGACTGCGGACATACTGCAGGAGACAATCAGAGACTGCATACATACTGCAGGAGACAATCAGAGACTGCGGACATACTGCAGGAGACAATCAGAGACTGCGTACATACTGCAGGAGACAATCAGAGACTGTCGGACATACTGCAGGAGACAATCAGAGACTGCGGACATACTGCAGGAGACAATCAGAGACTGCGTACATACTGCAGGAGACAATCAGAGACTGTCGGACATACTGCAGGAGACAATCAGAGACTGCGGACATACTGCAGGAGACAATCAGAGGCTGCGGACATACTGCAGGAGATTACCAGAGACTGCGGACATACGGCAGGAGACAATCAGAGACTGCGGACATACTGCAGGAGACAATCAGAGACTGCGGACATACTGCAGGAGACAATCAGAGACTGCGGACATACTGCAGGAGACAATCAGAGACTGTGTACATACTGCAGGAGACAATCAGAGACTGCGGACATACTGCAGGAGACAATCAGAGACTGCGGACATACTGCAGGAGACAATCAGAGACTGCGGACATACTGCAGGAGACAATCAGAGACTGCGGACATACTGCAGGAGACAATCAGAGACTGCGGACATACTGCAGGAGACAATCAGAGACTGCGGACATACTGCAGGAGACAATCAGAGACTGCGGACATACTGCAGGAGACAATCAGAGACTGCGGACATACTGCAGGAGACAATCAGAGACTGCGGACATACTGCAGGAGACAATCAGAGACTGCGGACATACTGCAGGAGACAATCAGAGACTGCGGACATACTGCAGGAGACAATCAGAGACTGCGGACATACTGCAGGAGACAATCAGAGGCTGCGGACATACTGCAGGAGACAATCAGAGACTGCGGACATACTGCAGGAGACAATCAGAGGCTGCGGACATACTGCAGGAGATTACCAGGGACTGCGGACATACTGCAGGAGATTACCAGAGACTGCGGACATACTGCAGGAGACAATCAGAGACTGCGGACGTTATACAGGGGATGGTCAGAGAAATTTCAGCAATGCACAGCTTTACAGTTAAATAACACAGCTCAGGGTTTAAACAGTCAGGCATTCTATGGTTGTAAGGACATACCTGGCCAGCCAAACTCACTACATACATTCAGGACTGTGGGCGGGGCTTCCACTCTCTGCTCTCACTAAAGCAGCTGGGAGCTCCACTGATGCTTTGTTGGGTGGACCCTGGGCCCACATCACCCGTGAATTGTCGCCCCGATGACAGCTTTGCAGAGCGCACAGAGGACATGGGAGGATGTATTCCGCGCTAGCCAGCTGAGAGGGGCGGGGCCGGGTGCTCCACTGACGCTCTGACCCCGCCCACGTGCAGCCTGTCTACTCGGAATAGAGCGCCTGTAGTGAGAGCCAGTGATCGGAGTGGGAGTGTCATTGGAGCTCTCAGCCCCGCCCCTGGACCTCTGTATTCACCAGCCAGTATAGAGGGGGCGGGGCCGGAAGCTCCACTGACACCCGCACTCCGATCACTGGCTCTCACTACAGAAGCTCTTTTCCGAGTACACAGGCTGCACGTGGGCGGGGTCAGAGCGTCAGTGGAGCTCCCGGCCCCGCCCCCTCTCAGCTGGCTAGCGAGGAATACAGCCTCCCGTGTCCTCTGTGCACTCTGCAAAGCTGTGATCGGGGCCCCAAGTCACGGCTAGCGCGGGCCCCCCAACAAAGATTGGGCCCAGGGCAAGTGCCCCGTTTGCCCTGCGCTAAAGACGGCCCTGCACACAATTACAGCACTTTACACAGTCATTACCACAATCACTACGGGGTAGGGGACAATTGAGATCAATAGAGAAACTGCTGAGTTCCCCCTTAAGCTCAATTAGAAGCATATCTAAAATATATAAAATATTCATTAGGGAAGCAGAACATGAATATCCATCCTATTTGGACAAATGGGAAGGAGAAATAGGTCCCCTTTGAGACGAGGAACATAGGAATAAGATACCGTATATACTCGAGCATAAGTCGTCCCGAGTATAAGTCGAGGCCCCTAATTTACCACAAAAAACTGGGAAAAATGTATTGACCCGAGTATAAGACGAGGGTGAGAAATGCAGAGGGTCAACAATGCCCATCTGCAGCTGCCTGCCTCCCTGTGTCCTGTGCAGCCTACCTGTACCCTGTGCATGTGTCCTGTCCTGTACATGTGTGTCCTGTACATGTGTGTCCTGTACGCATGTGTGTCCTGTGTGCATGTGCAGCCTCCCTGTGGCGATCTCCATCCTCCCTGTGGCGATCTCCATCCTCCCTGTGGCGATCTCCATCCTCCCTGTGGCGATCTCCATCCTCCCTGTGTGCAGGAGATTACCAGAGACTGCAGACATACTGCAGGAGATTACCAGAGACTGCGGACATACTGCAGGAGACAATCAGAGACTGCGGACATACTGCAGGAGACAATCAGAGACTGCGGACATACTGCAGGAGACAATCAGAGACTGCGGACATACTGCAGGAGACAATCAGAGACTGCGGACATACTGCAGGAGACAATCAGAGACTGCGGACATACTGCAGGAGACAATCAGAGACTGCGGACATACTGCAGGAGATTACCAGAGACTGCAGACATACTGCAGGAGACAATCAGAGACTGCGGACATACTGCAGGAGACAATCAGAGACTGCGGACATACTGCAGGAGACAATCAGAGACTGCGGACATACTGCAGGAGACAATCAGAGACTGCGGACATACTGCAGGAGATTACCAGAGACTGCAGACATACTGCAGGAGATTACCAGAGACTGCGGACATACTGCAGGAGACAATCAGAGACTGCGGACATACTGCAGGAGACAATCAGAGACTGCGGACATACTGCAGGAGACAATCAGAGACTGCGGACATACTGCAGGAGACAATCAGAGACTGCGGACATACTGCAGGAGATTACCAGAGACTGCGGACATACTGCAGGAGATTACCAGAGACTGCGGACATACTGCAGGAGATTACCAGAGACTGCGGACATACTGCAGGAGATTACCAGAGACTGCGGACATACTGCAGGAGACACTCAGAGGCTGCGGACATACTGCAGAAGACAATCAGAGACTGTGGACATACTGCAGGAGACACTCAGAGGCTGCGGACATACTGCCAGAGACAATTCAGAGACTGCAGACATACTGCAGGAGACAATCAGAGACTGCGGACATACTGCAGGAGACAATCAGAGGCTGCGGACATACTGCAGGAGACAATCAGAGACTGCGGACATGCTGTAGGAGACAATCAGAGGCTGCGGACATACTGCAGGAGACAATCAGAGGCTGCGGACATACTGCAGGAAATTACCAGAGACTGCGGACATACTGCAGGAGACAATCAGAGGCTGCAGACATACTGCAGGAGATTACCAGAGACTGCGGACATACGGCAGGAGACAATCAGAGACTGCGGACATACTGCAGGAGACAATCAGAGACTGCGGACATACTGCAGGAGACAATCAGAGACTGCGGACATACTGCAGGAGACAATCAGAGACTGCATACATACTGCAGGAGACAATCAGAGACTGCGGACATACTGCAGGAGACAATCAGAGACTGCGTACATACTGCAGGACACAATCAGAGACTGTCGGACATACTGCAGGAGACAATCAGAGACTGCGGACATACTGCAGGAGACAATCAGAGGCTGCGGACATACTGCAGGAGATTACCAGAGACTGCGGACATACTGCAGGAGACAATCAGAGACTGCGGACATACTGCAGGAGACAATCAGAGACTGCGGACATACTGCAGGAGACAATCAGAGACTGTGTACATACTGCAGGAGACAATCAGAGACTGCGGACATACTGCAGGAGACAATCAGAGACTGCGGACATACTGCAGGAGACAATCAGAGACTGCGGACATACTGCAGGAGACAATCAGAGACTGCGGACATACTGCAGGAGACAATCAGAGACTGCGGACATACTGCAGGAGACAATCAGAGACTGCGGACATACTGCAGGAGACAATCAGAGGCTGCGGACATACTGCAGGAGACAATCAGAGACTGCGGACATACTGCAGGAGACAATCAGAGGCTGCGGACATACTGCAGGAGATTACCAGGGACTGCGGACATACTGCAGGAGATTACCAGAGACTGCGGACATACTGCAGGAGACAATCAGAGACTGCGGACGTTATACAGGGGATGGTCAGAGAAATTTCAGCAATGCACAGCTTTACAGTTAAATAACACAGCTCAGGGTTTAAACAGTCAGGCATTCTATGGTTGTAAGGACATACCTGGCCAGCCAAACTCACTACATACATTCAGGACTGTGGGCGGGGCTTCCACTCTCTGCTCTCACTAAAGCAGCTGGGAGCTCCACTGATGCTTTGTTGGGTGGACCCTGGGCCCACATCACCCGTGAATTGTCGCCCCGATGACAGCTTTGCAGAGCGCACAGAGGACATGGGAGGATGTATTCCGCGCTAGCCAGCTGAGAGGGGCGGGGCCGGGTGCTCCACTGACGCTCTGACCCCGCCCACGTGCAGCCTGTCTACTCGGAATAGAGCGCCTGTAGTGAGAGCCAGTGATCGGAGTGGGAGTGTCATTGGAGCTCTCAGCCCCGCCCCTGGACCTCTGTATTCACCAGCCAGTATAGAGGGGGCGGGGCCGGAAGCTCCACTGACACTCGCACTCCGATCACTGGCTCTCACTACAGAAGCTCTTTTCCGAGTACACAGGCTGCACGTGGGCGGGGTCAGAGCGTCAGTGGAGCTCCCGGCCCCGCCCCCTCTCAGCTGGCTAGCGAGGAATACAGCCTCCCGTGTCCTCTGTGCACTCTGCAAAGCTGTGATCGGGGCCCCAAGTCACGGCTAGCGCGGGCCCCCCAACAAAGATTGGGCCCAGGGCAAGTGCCCCGTTTGCCCTGCGCTAAAGACGGCCCTGCACACAATTACAGCACTTTACACAGTCATTACCACAATCACTACGGGGTAGGGGACAATTGAGATCAATAGAGAAACTGCTGAGTTCCCCCTTAAGCTCAATTAGAAGCATATCTAAAATATATAAAATATTCATTAGGGAAGCAGAACATGAATATCCATCCTATTTGGAAAAATGGGAAGGAGAAATAGGTCCCCTTTGAGACGAGGAACATAGGAATAAGATACCGTATATACTCGAGCATAAGTCGTCCCGAGTATAAGTCGAGGCCCCTAATTTACCACAAAAAACTGGGAAAAATGTATTGACCCGAGTATAAGACGAGGGTGAGAAATGCAGAGGGTCAACAATGCCCATCTGCAGCTGCCTGCCTCCCTGTGTCCTGTGCAGCCTACCTGTACCCTGTGCATGTGTCCTGTCCTGTACATGTGTGTCCTGTACATGTGTGTCCTGTACGCATGTGTGTCCTGTGTGCATGTGCAGCCTCCCTGTGGCGATCTCCATCCTCCCTGTGGCGATCTCCATCCTCCCTGTGGCGATCTCCATCCTCCCTGTGGCGATCTCCATCCTCCCTGTGGCGATCTCCATCCTCCCTGTGGCGATCTCCATCCTCAAGCGGCGGCTGGCGTGTGATGATAGTGTTCAGGGGCCATTCCACAGTTCAAAAGCCTCGCCTCCTCCTCGTCTGATAGGCTGACCGCTGACTGCCTATCACGGACATTCTCTCATTCTCATACCACGGACGAGGATGAGAGAATGTCCGTGATAGGCTGTACACTGACAGCTGTTCAGCCTATCACAGACGAGCAGGAGGCGCGGCTTTTGAAAGCTGGAATAGCCGCCGAACACTAATATCACACACCGGCCGCCGTCTGCCTGCATGACACGCTGATCATGCAGACTGACGGCGGTGACTCGAGTATAAGTCGAAGGGACACTTTCAGCCCAAAAAAAAGGGCTGAAAAATTCAACTTATACTAGAGTATATACGGTACTTAGATTAGCTTGCCTTTCGGCAAGGGATACTCAGACATTTGAAATGTGTTATAAATTACTGGCGAGGTAATACATGACCCCCCAGAGGGCGCATGGGTAAGGGGGAGAGAGCCCTTCAACTTGTTGGAGGGGCTGTGATGCCCCGGGGACTTTTGCGCATCTCTGGTGGGAGTGCACCAAAATACAATGTTACTGGGATGGAATTATAGAGGCAATCCTCTATATAACAGGTGAACGGATCCAAAAAGACCCCTGGGTATGTTTGTTTCATGATACTGGGAAGGCGGTGTCCCAATATAGAAAAACCTTAGTCCCATATCTTTTGAATGCAGCTAAAGGTCTGATTCCATGCCTGTGGGAAACTCAGGAGGCTCCGAGGATGAAGGAGTGGGTATTAAGGGTGGAATGGGTGAGATCCATACTGTGTAATTCATATAACATAATAATAAAAAAAAAAAAAAAAAAAATGATGAATAACTCCAGGATGGGGTTAAAATCTGTACAAAAGCCATACATAGGTAAGCAAAACCACAAATGTCATTTTCAATATAAATGTAAGCTTTGTAGAAAACTCACTGTTTAAGAAAGCGGTCATGTCATTTTTTCCCCCAGCTTCCTCTTGAATCCCTGACCCTGGGAGGAGGGATCTCAAAAGCGGCGACGTCACTTCCTCTTACTGCTCATCGCCACTCACTGAGACTACAATTCCCATCATGCCCTGGGATGTAAAGTCTCAAGTGGGCAGGACTATGGGTGTATGTGCAGCAGATAAGTAATGTTCTACAACTAGGACACTGACACTGCCCGTCCACATGGCTGCACACTCTTCTGTCATAGGAGGCAGGACAGACCGGGCAGAGGCGCATCAGGCTGGGCAGTTGGCGGATCAGACCGGGCAGTCTGAGACTCGCAAGTCTGCCCACTGCAGTGAACAGCAATGCTTGCTTTCAAGGGACTACAAGGGGGAATGTACAAGACCGGTGGCTGGGGGGGGGGGAAGGTCATATCAGCCACCAGTCTTGTAAACAGGATATGAGGGACTAAGTACAATACCACTGGCAATTAATTGGTATGGAAGCACCTGTATTTATACATAATACAATTTTTCCCCGAGTTCTGCTTTAAAGTGAACCTGTGCTTTCTCAATGCAGAGCTAACCAGAGGCTCACTTCAGAGCAGTCTCCCACATCATTTTATACTCATCTCCCCCGCAGTTCCGTTCACTACTAGAAACTAAGCGAAAAGCCTAGTACTTCTGGGTATGGAGTAACATGTGGCAGTGCTGGTGCTTGGTTATTGGCTCAGAGCTGTCACATGGGGTGCATTGAAAGTTATCAGCTAGGAGTAGCCTGGAGCGCACAAATGGCTTCCTCTCCTCACTCTGTGACAGTGAATGAAGCAGCAGGGAAGTCGAGGAAAGATGAATATACCATGCTGTGGGGGGTGGCTATTAAAGCCATTACCACACCTAAACCCAATAACAAGGGTATAATAAATGATAGATTGTCAGTTTTTAGATGTGGTGGCTGCATTAGTTTTCTTTTTGTCAAGCATTTTCCCTCTTTATTTCCATCTGGTGATCCTGCCAATAAGACACTTTCTATCCTAGGATGACAACACTCACTCACCTTACTGTATCAGTTCAACAGAAAGAGGAGAGCGCTATAAAACTCTAACCCTCTTCTATTCTCCAGAACATAGCAGGGAGGGGTTCTGTAGCCCTTGGAGACAGTTGAGAATAATGTAATGGTTTTTTTTGCACTTATCAGACAGACATAACAAAACACAATCAAATGTATATTTAGCAGCTCATAAGAGACCAGATAACAGAAGATCATTGTTAGGGTTTTGATAGCTTTGAACTACACCTGATACTGTGCCTTGCATGAAGGGAGAACTAGTTCACTTGAACTTTGTGGAGAAAAGCATGCAATTCATTGATGATCCAACTCACCTTACAAGTTTATTAGCCAGGGTCGCTCCCCATCCATTCGCTTCAAAAGCAAACTAAAGGAGAAAATGATCAAATGATTCGATTTTACAGCTGCTGTCTCAAGCTACATGTAACAGAAGGTACATAGTGACAGTTACCTGCACAGGGAAGGGTCACCTCTATGGGCCTGACCATCAAACAAGTCTGAAGAGCTGGCCAATGGACGATAACACAACCAATTATTCATAATGAACTATAAGCTACTGTATACTGAGGGTGCAGTCCGATTTATAGCATGCTGGCAATTTCTAGAGAATTAAAGCGAAATGCCAGTTTTGGGGAGACAAAACAATCCTCACCAGGTCAGTAGAGAGGGATTCTATAGAAAGGGTGTTAGCAAACAATAGATCAAACTTTTACCTGCTTCAGAAATACTAAAGCTGGCCATACATGTAACAACTGGGCTAAATGGGAGAAATCCACATTCCCCCATCCATGTTGTCAGCTATTGTATTTTGACAGCAAGCACCCCCGACCGGTCAGAATATCCCGACCCAGCTGATTGGCTGCAGTTACTGTTTGGCCAATCTGATCCACCCACCTACTTCAATTTCTCAATCGAAGTTTGTTAAACGAGATGGTGTCAGCAGAGCCACCCACAGCTTCAGTTTTGGCCAATTCACAGGAATCGGACAAAATCTGAGCTGTATGGTCAGCTTTAACTACTTCCATACAGGGCATTTTCACCCCCTTCCTGCCCAAGCCAATTTTCAGCTTTCAGCGCTGTCGCACTTTGAATAACAATTGCGCGGTCATACAACACTGTACCCAAATGAAATTTTTATCATTTTTTTCCCCACTAATATAGCTTTCTTTTGGTGGTATTTGATCACCCCTGCGGTTTTTATTTCTTGTGCTATAAACAAAACAAGAGTGACAAGTTTGAAAAAACACAATATTTTTTACTTTTTGCTATAATAAGTATCCAAATTTTTTAAACAAATTTTTTCCTCATTTTAGGCCGACACGTATTCTTCTACATATTTTTGGTAAAAAATATCGCAATAAGCGTATATTTATTGGTTTGCGCAAAAGTTATAGCGTCTACAAAATAAGGGGATAGATTTATAGCATTTTTATTATTATTTTTTTTTTACTAGTAATGGCGGCGATCTGCGATTTTTATTGTGACTGCGATATTGCGGCGGACACATCGGACAATTTTGACACATTTTTGGGACCATTCACATTTATACAGCGATCCCTGCTATAAAAATGCATTGATTACTGTATAAATGTGACTGGCAATGAAGGGGTTAACCAGCAGGGGGCGCTGTAGGGGTTAATGTGTTGCTAGCGAGTGATTCTAACTGTGTGGGGAGGGGATTCACAAGGGGAGGAGACCGATCGGTGTTCCTCTGTACAAGGAACATACCATCGGTCTCCTCCCATCTGACAGGACACAGATCCACGGTCCTGCTCGGTTACCGAGCAGCCGCCGGGCACGCGCACCGGGACCAGAGCGCGCGCGCGCCCCCTGGGCTGCCTGGAAGGCTGCGCCATCATATGACGGCGGCCCAGGATAACAGCTGCACCGTCCCGCCGTCATATGACGGCGGGCGGGCAGCAAGTAGTTAAACTAAGGCAGGCCATAGATGGTGCAAATTTCTTTCCTTAGCATGTCTAAGAGATCCAGAAAAAAACGGGCAGTTAAATTTGTATACATATCTCAATGTTTGAGCCTGATCCTTACAGATTCTTGATCTTCCCTACTGAACACCTGGAGTCTATTTATAAAATATGTGCTGTCACGAAAAATCCCCGTAATGTGTTTATTTCCTATGATCATCAGCTCCATCTAGTGGCCTTAATTCAGTATTTCCTGATTGAGGTATTTCAGGAAAACACAGCATTATAGCCACTAGATGTAGCTGATAATCATTAGAAATAGATATATTTACACACATTACCAGGATTATTCAGGATGGCTGAGCAAATACTACGCACAGCAATTTTTTTTTAATATAAATTGACCCCTTAAATCAGGGGTGTCAAACTCAATTTCATCGTGGGCCGCATCAGCATTATGATTGCCCTCAAAAGGGCCGGTTGTATCTGTAAGATTAGATGTCCAGTGCATCCCCTCCCCTTACATTAGATGTCAAGAGCCACCCCACCATCAGAAGTTGAGTCCCCTACTCTCCCTAACATCACAGTGCAACCCCCTTTCCTTATGCTGCTGCTGGGAAGAAGCTGGATGCATTGCTTGAAAGTAAGGGTCTGGAGAAGGACCAGAGGAGGGCTGGAGCTCTCCTGCAGCTGCAGGAGAGGTGCGAGGGCCACATGAAATGGCCTGGAGGGCCGAGTTCGGCCCACGGGCCTTGTGTTTGACACCTGTGCCTTAACCACTTCAGCCCGGAAGAATTTACCCCCTTCCTGACCAGAGCGCTTTTTTGCGATTCGGCACTGCGTTGCTTTAACTGACAATTGCACGGTTGTGCGACGTGGCTCCCAAACAAAATTGACGTCCTTTTTTTCCCACAAATAGAGCTTTCTTTTGGTGGTATTTAATCACCTCTGCGATTTTTATTTTTTCCGCTATAAACAAAATAAGAGCGACAATTTTGAATAAAAACGCATTATTTGTTACATTTTGCAATAATAAATATGACCCAAAAATATATAAAAAAACATTTTTTTTCGCTCAGTTTAGGCCGATATGTATTCTTCTACATATTTTTGGTAAAAAAAAATAAACAAAATAAAAATCGTTTGATTGGTTTGCGCAAAAGTTATAGCGTTTACTAAATAGGGGATAGTTTTATGGCATTTTTATTAATAATTTTTTTTTTTTTACTAGTAATGGCGGCGATCAGCGATTTTTATTGTGACTGCGACGTTATGGCAGACATGTCGGACATTTTTGACACATTTTTGGGAACATTGTCATTTATACAGCGATCAGTGCGATTAAAAATGCACTGATTACTGTGTAAATGACACTGGCAGTGAAGGGGTTAAGCACTAGGGGGCAGGGAGGGGTTTATCAGTACTAGGGGAGTGTTTTCTAACTGTAGGGGGGAGGGGCTGTATGTGTCACTACGCTGATCACTGCTCCCGATGACAGGGAGCAGTGATCAGTGACACTTGTCACTAGGCAGAACGGGGAGATGCTGTTTACATCAACATCTCCCTGTTCGTCCTCTCCGTGAGGCGATCGCAGGTATCCCCGCAGCGATCGAGTCCGCGGGACCCGCGACCTGACCCACGGAGCTCCCAGCCGGCGCGTGCGCCGCCGGCGGCGCGCACGCAATGGCACGGCGGGGAATTCAAATGGACGTACAGGTACGCCCATTTGCCCAGCTGTGCCATTCTGCCGACGTACATCGTCGTGCGCCGATCGGGAACCCGGTTAAAGTGTATGCTGGGACAAAATTTAAAAAACCAAATACAGTACATCCCTGCAATACAGGCGCAAGGGTTGTGCAAAGGTCCCTTTATAAATTCTGCAAATACAGAAAAGTACCTTGTGATCCTGCCAGAAATCCACTTGGTTCCTAACTTCCTGTTATGTACCAACAATGCTGTTTCTGCTGCACTAAAATATCAAGCAGTTGCCAGATTTGCCTAAGGTTTTCATTGCTGGACTACAGAACTGCACCCCACTGCAGAGGGGCCTACTGCAAAGGTAGATTTTTCTAATCGTGATATCCACTTACCCTCAGCTGTCTATGTATCTGGATCTCTTTGCCATACACTTACCACTAAAGGTAACCTCTGTGTACGCATTTTATAATGACATGCATTGCCCAGGTATGTGACGGATTTACTTCAAGTGTGAACACTAATAGAGTAATAAGAAACATCAACTTACCTGAGTGATGGAATCTCCAAACAAAACCACACGAGGCCAGGAAATCATAGCAGATTTTACAGTGGAGGTCTAAAACACAGATTATATGTGATTACAGAAACTGCAGGACAAATCACATGCATTTCTTAAAGAGTAACTCCACTTTTGTTGAGAAGAAAACCTTCCCCTCTGGGTGATCGATGTACATTGCAAGGATCTTAATCATAGGTGTGCGCAGCCCATTGCATTAGGGTGTGCACCACAAAGCTCAAATACACACTACTGATCACTCACTATGTTCATTCAGAAAGGGAAGGGGTCAGTAAATTACATATTTACCGGCCCCTTCCTCCATTCACCCTAAAACATCCCCACAGCAACAGCCGCCAGGAGAGGAAAGGAGGGAAGCCAGCAGCAGTGCGGGAGGAAGTTGGGGGGGCTAGGGCAGTAGGGGAATCTATGCTGCACAGAGTGATTAGGGTGTGCCTGGGCACACCTGGCACACCCTGTGTGCACGCCTATGATCTTAACAAACTTTGTTGCAGATTCCTACCTTTTTCTGGAGGAATAGCTGCGTGTTTGTCTGTGTCCATGGGCAAAGTGAATCTGTATGGGAGTGGTTTTATAATTATCAATCAGCTGCTGCACCTGCAGGGCTCTAATGAGGAACGTGGCAGGGTCTGCATCTCTTTAGATGCGATTTCCCTTTGGAAGTCTCTCACCAAAAATGACATTCCAGAAATCTGACTTGTATCTTAGGGCAGACGCCTGTGACAATCACAAAAGCAGGAAATTATGTTCTGGGGGGCGTTCTGTATACAGAACAACTCCAGGTAGCCATATTGCATTGCATTTTAGAGAAAAATGACAGCGGCTGCAGACTAAAAAGGAATGGACATTTTTAATAACATTCAATTACAATATGACTTGTGTTGCAATACGCTAGATTCTTTTTTTTCTCCATGAAATTAGTTACCCTTTAAGCTGCCCATACCCTCTTCAGTTTTTTTTCAGCCAGCAGCCTAAATGGTAAAAACTGGACTGATTCCCCGATCCACACACACTATGTGGATGGAGGAATCCTTCCTGCTGTGCTATTGTATTCTGAGAGTGTAGGGCACTCCTGTGCTGTCAGAATACACCGATTGGAGCTGAAGCCACTGATCGAATGGCCTTTATCTGACAGGACAGTTGAACAGAAGTTAATCGGTAGATTGAATTTTGTTCAACTGCAGTGGCCACAGATGGATCGCAATTCAGCCGGTCACTGCTGCACCAGCCGAATTTCAATCCATCTATACCCATCTTTACATGAATACACTTTCTCTTTAACTGGACATGGTTAGCTGTGTGACAGGACCTCTAGACTTTCCAACCAACCAGAAAACTCGTCTACCCACATCTGTGTTAAGGTTGCCATACACACATTACAATCTAACTGTACAATCTCTATACAATCAACTTCAGATCTACCACAACTTTGTCCTATGAGGACCTAATCAATCTGTATTCCATCAGGTCGGCCCCTGTACCACTTAAGCCAGCCATAGACAGATTGAAGTTTATGTCTATGGGCAGGCTGGTTGTCCGGAATTGTTCTATTGATCAACTTCTGGACAACCAGCCTGTTGCGTTTTTTTCTTCCTTCTGATCGCTGCCAGCAGTTGTGGCCACCAGCAGCAATGGGGAAGGCTCCCCACCGGCAGAACACAATAGCGCTGCAGGAGGGATTCCCCATTAACACTGTCTGTGTTGATGAGCGAATCAACCCGTGTTTGAAGGAAAGAAAATTGCATAATGTATGGCCTGCCTTACTTGTTGGTAGATTGTAATGTGTGGTGGGCTTAAAGTGTTACTAAACCCACAACAGTAAAATCAGTCTGTATATGGAGCATAGCATGCTTGTTATACTCACTGCGGAACTTAAAGCGGAGTTCCACCTACAATGTATTATACCCTATAGATAAAGCATTGCAAATTTGTATTTTTATTTTTTTGTCTCCTTACCCAGATACTGCTGTTTTCCCATCTAGTTTCCGGCTTCTGCCACCCGTGGATATGTCCGTCATATGCGGCGGCGCACTGTCTCCTGGGAGTTTTGTGTCATAATTCCCAGGAGTCAGTGTGGATGGCAGCCGCTCGTGATCGCGATATTCCTAGAAAACGGAAGTGACGCGATGACGGCAGCTGCCATCACAACAGGTGCCGCACTTCCGACAACCCCACCCGTTGTGATGGCAACATCAGAAGTTGACGGCGCTGCGAGCCAAACACACTGAGCAGGCACGAGAACGGGCGGTGCATGCTGGTCGCTCAGCAGCACCGTATCCCGGAAGATGCACAGAGCCTCCCCTCCTGCACTGTCTATCTGGGGAAGGCCAGCTAACACAGGCAGAGTAGCCGAACTGCACATGCTCAGTTGTGTCTTTAATGCTGGACAGAACATTTTCTTGTTCTCAGAGTTAGCCAGGTCACATGATATTGACATCACACATGTGGGCGTGTATACAGGCTGCAGGGGAAATCTCCTCCTACCTGAACTCTCAGCACTGGAGAAACTGTGCAATTTATCACTGACCGTGGTATACAGATTAGCCAAAAAAGGTATATCGTGGCAGTATTTTAATGTAAAAAGAAGGATTTATAAGCTGTGGGCGGGCAGATGAACTATATTCATATTACTGGGTTTAGTAACACTTTAATATTCTATGGAAACCTACAGTATACTGTACTTACCCTATCTGCAACCATGATGTACACAGCATACCCTGGGACAGGTCTTCCTCCCCCCCCCCCCCCCTCTCATCCTCTGAGTTGTCTTGTCAGGCTGCATCACTACAATGGAGGCTCTCATACCTAGGTCACACTAGCATTGCACCGATTCTGGTGCTGACACTAAGCATTTGCACAAGTACTTGTCCTCGTACAAATACTCCGATACTAAAAATGATACTTTCAGACTCGGTGCACATACGTGCCAGCCACTTTGTTGCGCAATTTCGTTCAGCGGTCCAGGTGCTTTTCCAATGCGAATTGTAGTGGTATGAAATTTACAAAATCACACCTGAACCGGACTGAAATCGCACAGGACTATTTTTTAAATTGCATTGAGGGCTGGCCCACACATACACTATATTGCCAAAAGTATTGGGACGCCTGCCTGTACACGCACATGAACTTTAATGGCATCCCAGTCTTAGTCTGTAGGGTCCAATATTGAGTTGGCCCACCCTTTGCAGCTATAACTCTTTTGGGAAAGCTGTCCACAAGGTTTAGGAGTGTGTCTATGGGAATGTTTGACAATTCTTTCAGAAGTTCATTTGAGAGGTCAGGCACTGATGTTGGACGAGAAGGCCTGGGTCGTAGTCTCCGCTCTAAATCATCCAAAAAGGTGTTCTATCGGGTTGAGGTCAGGACTCCGTGCAGGCCAGTCAAGTTCCTCCCACCCTAAACTCCCTCATTCATGGACCTTGCTTTGTGCACTGGTCCAAATCATTTGGTGGAGGGGGGATTATGGTGTGGGGTTGTTTTTCAGGGGTTGGGCTTGGCCCCTTATGCTGCGTACACCCGGGCGGACTTTTCCACCAGACTGGTCCGACGGACTTTCGAATGAACGGACTTGCCTACACACGATCAAACCATAGTCCGATGGGTTCGTACGTGATAACGTACGACAAGACTAAAATAAGGAAGTTCATAGCCAGTAGCCAATAGCTGCCCTAGCCTCGGTTTTAGTCCGTCGGACTATCATACAGACGAGCGGACTTTTCGACCGGACTCGAGTCCATCGGAAAGATTTGAAACATGTTTTATTTCTAGGTCCGTTGGACTTTTGGGGGAAAAAAAGTCCGCTGGAGCCCACACGCGATCGAATTGTCTGATGGAGTCCGGTCCGCCGGACCTAGTCCGTTGAAAAGTCCACTTGTGTGTACGCGGCATTAGTTCCAGTGAAAGGAACTCTTAAGGCATCAGAATACCAAGACATTTTGGACAATTTCATGTTTCCAACTTTGTGGGAACAGTTTGGGGATGGCCCCTTCCTGTTCCAAACATGACTGTGCACCAGTGCACAAAGTAAGGTCCATAAAGACATTGATGAGGGAGTTTGGGGTGGAGAAACTGGACTGGCCTGCACAGAGTCCTGACCTCAACCCAATAGAACACTTTTGGGATGAATTAGAGCAGAGACTGCGAGCCAGGTCTTTTCGTCCAACATCAGTGCCTGACCTCACAAATGCGCTTTTGGAAGAATGGTCAAACAATCCCATAGACACATTCCTCTAGGATTCCTGTGCGAATTACATCTGGTGTGCGATTTGAGCCATGGATTTGTATGGCTCAAATCGCACCGCATTTGCACCAAACTCATGCAGGAATCTTTTTTTTTTTTTTGTCCACAGCAGAATCCGATCACACCCATTATGTGAAACCCATGCGATCCGATTCTGCAAATCGCACTGCGTTTTCCAAACCAATTTCGGGGTGTCGTTAACGTACACTCCACAATCAATTCGCATGAACAGGTTGTGATTTTGATGCTGTGCGGACCAGCAGCAAATTCACACCACATCTAGTGTGAAATGAGGCTTAAATTAGAACTAAAAGTAAATCCTTTTTTTTTTCCCCCATTTTGGATAGAGGAAGGAAGAGTACCTCTGTCAGTTTTATTTTTGCCACTTCTGTCCTATTGTTGGGGGGATTTTCCTCCACTTCCTGTTCTATAGCCAAAACAGGAAGTGAGAGCAAATCTTTCCAAAGTGAGGGAATCCCATGATGTCACCAGAACTAGTGGAAGATTTCCCCTCTATTCCTGTTCTGGTGACAACCCATAATTTGGGATTTTCTTTTACTTTCACTTTTGGCAACAAAGTTAACCAGGGCAAATAGAGAGGGTGAATCTTCCTAACGGGGACAGAGACAGCAATAAAAACCCGATGGGGGTTCTAATCCCTCTCTACTCTATCCAAAAATAAAAAGTTTTGCCTTTTATACTTTAGAAGAAGGAAGAGAGACATTCCTGAGTGTGACATGTGTATAGCTCCGGTCCCTCCCCTCCCCTACAATACAATAAGCTGGGGGGATTGCTATGTAGTTCAGCAGTGGAAGTGATCTTCTGATAGTGAGCTCATGGACATCTATGGCTCCTACACACATCACACAGCCCAATCACTGATATCAGCAAATGTGCTTTCATTGGAAAAGCAGACAAACACACAAACTCACAGTACACATAAGGAAGCAGGCAGCCCGTCTGTAACACCAGACAGGGGGAGGGGAGGAAGAAGTCATGAGATCAGATCCCTCTACAAACCACTCCTCCATAGCAGTACAAGCAATCCATACATTCCAGGCAGCCAGGAACAGCGCCATCTGGTGGTGTCATTGGGGTATAGACAGGGCTTTACATGTTACATGTGCTCTGCATGCGTGTCATTTTAAACTGGATGTAAACTCTAATGCCGCGTACACACGGTCGGACTTTCCAGCAGGAAATTCCGACAGAAGCTTTTCATCGGACATTCCGATCGTGTGTGGGTCTCATCTGACTTTTTCTTTCTAAAATTCTGATGGACCTAGAAATAGAACATGTTTCAAATCTTTCCGGCGGAATCCGTTCCTATCAGGAAAACCGCTCCTCTGTATCCTGTTCCGACAGACCAAAAACGAGGCATGCTCTGAAGCAAGTACGAGACGGCAGCTATGGCTACTTGCTATTGAACTTCCTTTTTCTAGTCCCGTCGTACGTGTTGTACGTCACCGCGTTCTAGACGGTCGGATTTTGGTGTGATCGTGTGTAGGCAAGACAGTTTCAGCGGAACTCCGTCGGAAAAACCGGTCGCGTGTACGCGGCATAACTGGACCAGTATTGCCAACCTACCAGATTGAAATTTACTGGCACAGCCAAATTTTTACTGGCGTTTCCATTACAGTTTTAAGTGCAAATTTCAGTATTCAGGAGACAAACAAGTACAATATACAATTAGCATAGGGTTGCAACTTGTGCGGTTTTCTCCCACTGATTTTAGGTCTGTACAAAGTTTTCTATGCTTTGTAGATGGACAGGGAGGAGGGGGAGAGTGGCTGGGAAGGAGAAAACTAAAAGGATGTACACTTGGTGGAGTGATTGGGGGGTTAGGAGGATATGTGGGGGGGGGGGGGCTCTTTGATATGAGAAAGGACATATGCCAGAAGTGTGGGATGAATTTCACCACTAGCCCTCTCCCTCCCAGAGTGCCCCCCTCCAGCACATATCCACTCCCCTTCCAGCACTAGCCCTCTCCCTCTACCTCCCAGAGTGCCCCCCAGCACATATCCAACCCCCCCTTACAGCACTAGCCCTCTCCCTCCCAGAGTGCCCCCCCCCCCAGCACATATCCACTCCCCTTCCAGCACTAGCCCTCTCCCTCCCAGAGTGCCCGACCAGCACATATTCAGCCTCCCCTTCCGGCACTAGCCCTCTCCCTAGATATATACTACGTCTATACCATATCGCTTGGCATACAGGATTTATTTATGCAAATAACATCATAGAGTATTTGGAATAATACAGATTAAGGGCATAGGCCCTATAGACCTATGCCCTTAATCTGTATTATTCCAAATGCAGATGCAGTATATATCTTTAACATGAATACTTATTGAGATTTTTCTATTTATAGTTGAATAGATGCCACATTTTATCTCCTGAGGAAGCTCCAATCGAGCGAAACATGTTGAGAAAGTGGTATTAACCCTTGTATCACATCCCTAGTGGAACAATTGTATTTGTTAATATGAAATTGTCTCATGTCTTTTTTAATGATTTGTAAATAAAATACCCCCGTATTGTGTGGAGGTTTATTATTATACACGATTTATATAGCGCCAACAGTTTGCTCAGCGATTTACAGCAGGGGGGACAGTACAATTACAATACAGTTCAATACAGAAGGGACAGGAGGGCCCTGCTTGTGGAGCTTACATTCTAAAGGGAGGGGGGAGGTGGTACAAAAGGTAATAGCTGTGGGGGATGATTTGATGGGGATGGCTTGGTTACAGTTGTTAGGTGGGTGTTGGATAGGCTTCCCTGAATAAATGAGTTTTCAGGGATCTCCTAAAGGTGGACAGGGTAGGGGCTGATTGGACATACCAGGGCCGGGAGTTCCAGAGGATGGGAGAGGCTCTAGTAGGGATGGTCAACGCACTGACACCTTTGCAGGCATCGTGCTATATGCTGGGTGTTCATTGTGCCCCTGTACCTTTAAGAAGGGGTGGCTCCCCTTCAGTCCACTGCCCTCATCTATCCATCAGAATGTATGTGCTTCCACTGTGGAGACACTTATAAGTTAGAATTAGGTACCACAGATACCAGGGTGCCTTGACGAGGCTCTGTGGCTTACGCATGCATTTGAAAATGTGTGAAAACTAAACCCCTGCTTTTACCGCATACTGTTAGACAGGTTTACTTGGTTGTCTGCGGGGCTGGGTCAGTAAGTTAAGCTTGGTTTTTTCCTTGGATTGATCCTTGGCCTTGTTTACAAACCTAGTAGGGTTGCCCACCTGTCCGGGATTCACCCAGAGAATTCGGGTTTTGAATCGCGTGTCCGGGTTTCACTCTGCCTGAAACCCGGACACAATATTCAGACAGGAATGTGGCTCAGAGCAGGGCGTGACAGGAGGGTGAGGGGGCACTATGCATGCCACATTACTATTCTCTTTGGAGTGCCCAAAGGTGTCCCAGATCTGTTACAATCCATTCGGGTTTGACTTGAAGAAAAAGTGGCAACCCTAGACTCTAGTGAAGTCTTGGAGGTGCGCATGGGAGGAGGTAACAAGGGAGCTAGAGAGCAGGGGGTCCTGGGAGGAGTGAAGGGGACGATTTGGGAGATATCTGCAGATGAGGTTGGTGATGTAGCTGGGGAGAAATGTTGTGGATGTTGTATGCCAGGGAAGGGATTGGCAGAGAGGGGCAGCAGTCACAGATCAGTTAGTGAGGTGTATGAGTCTAGCAGCAGTGTTAATAGACTGAAGGGCACTTAAACCCCCTTCCTAACCAGACCAATTTTCAGCTTTCGGTGCTCTAACATTTTGAATGGTAATTACTCAGTCATGCAACACTGTACCCATATGAAATTTCTGTCCTTTTTTCAAACAAATAGAGCTTTCTTTTGGTGGTATTTAATCACCGCTGGGTTTTTTATTTTTTGCGCTATAAAAGAAAAAAAGACTTAATTCTTTAAAAAAAATGCATTTTTCCCAGTTTCTGTTACAAAATTTTGCAAATTAGTAATTTTTCCTCATACATTTTGGCCAAAATTTATACTGCTACATATCTTTGGTAAAAATAACCCAAATTGGTGTATATTATTTGGTCATTGTGAAAGTTATAGAGTCCACAAGCTATGGTGCCAATCTCTGAATTGATCACACCTGAAGTACTGACGGTCTATCACATTTCTTGAGACCCTAACAAGCCAGGAAAGTACAAATAACCCCCAAATTACCCCTTTTTGGAAAGTAGACATTCCAATGTATTTAGTAAGAGGCATGATGAGTTTTTTGAAGTTGTAATTTTTTCCCACAATTCTTTGCAAAATCAAGATTTCATTTTATTTTATTTTTCACAAAATTGTCATATTAGCAGGTTATTTCTCACATACAGCATATGCATACCACAAATACCTCCTGAGTACGGCGATACCACATGTGTGAGACCTGACCACATACAGAGGCCCAACATGTAGGGAGCACCTTCAGGCGTTCTAGGAGCTCAAATTACACATACAATTTCTTGACTACCTCTTCCACTTTTGAACACCCTGGAGCACCAGGACAATGGAAACGCCCCAAAAAGGACCCCATTTTGGAAAGAAAACACCCCAACGTATAATCTATAGAGGCATAATGTGTCGTTTTTTTCTACAAGTTTTTGGAAAATGTGGAAAGAAAATGAAAACGCATTTTTTTTTACACAAAGTTGTCCATTTATACAATGTTTCTAACACATAGCATGCACATACCAAAAATTACACCCCAAAATAGAGATTCTCCTACTCCTCCTGAGCACAGCGATACCACATGTGGGAGACTTTTCCACAGCCAGGCCACATGCAGAGGCCCAACATGCAAGGAGCACTGTCAGGTGTTCTAGGGGCATACATTTCAAATCTAATTTGACTACCTATTACACTTTTGTGAGGCACTGTAGTGGCATGGATGTGGGATGTATGAGCATGAATGGGGATGGATGTGCCGTGGATTGGGATGGCCGAGCATGGTTGAGCCATAAATGTGGATGGCTGAGCATGAATGAGTATGGCTGGCTGAGTACGGATGGGATGGCTGAGTAGAGCTGGGTACGACTGGGTATGGCTGAGTATGGATGGGGTGGATGGATGAGTATTGCTGAGTATGGATGACTGAGCATGGATGTATGGATGAATGAATATTGCTGAGTATGGCTGTCTGGATGAGTATGACAGAGAGGTGGCTGAGCATGGATGGATGGCTGGATGAGTATGACAGCGGGATGGCTGAGCATGGATGGATGGATGAGGCTGCAATGAGCACAGATCAGCGCTGTGGACACTACAGATCCAGCCCACAGCGCTGCTGCACCCGATCTCTCCCCTCTCCACTCACACTGTACAGATTGGTACAGAGAGGGGAGAGAGGAACCGGACATGACGCCGGTTTGTTTACAAGTGATCGCTCCGTCATTTGTCAGGGGCCGTTTACCGTGATCACAGATACTCCCATGTAAGCACTCCAGGGGGCGCAGGATTCTGTGAGGACATCAATGTACGCCCTCCCAGAGTTATCGAGCAGCGTTGTAGCCGTCATTCGGCTATGGCCCAGTGGTTAAGTGGTTAAGGAGAGAGTTGCAGTAGTCAAGGTGGGAAATAACCATGGAGTGAATAAGTTGTTAGTTAGGAAGAGGCGAATTCTGGAGATGTTACGGAAGTTAAGGCGGCAAGATGTAGCCAGTGATTGGATGTGGGGGCTGAAGGAGAGGTCAGAGTCTAGGATTACACCGAGCACCCTGGCATGTGTGGAGGGATCAATGGTTTTGCCAATGAGCTTAATGGTAAAGTCAAGGGGAGGGGACCAGGAAGGAGGAAATATAACAAGCTCAGTTTTAGAAAGATTGAGTTTGAGAAAGTGGTGTGACATCCATACCGATATGTCATTCAGTAAGTTTGTGATCCGTGAGGAGATCGAGAGGATGAGTTTAGGAGTGGAGAGATAGATCTGGATGTAGTCAGCATAGAGTTGGTATTGGAAGCCATGGGAGGTTATCAACTGGCCCAGGGAAGAGGTATAGAGCTTGAATAGGAGGGGCCCAAGGATGGAGCCTTGGGGTACCCCAACAGAGAGAGGAAGAGGAGCGGAGGAGATGGAGTTGTAAGTGACACTGAAAGTGCGCTGAGATAGGTAGGAGGAGAACCAGGATAAAGCAGAATCACAGAGGCCAAGGGAGTGGAGTTTGCTGAGTAGGAGATATTAATGTAGAAAACACATTTCTTATTTTATTGCCGCTATAGTAAGTAAGTAGCTCAGGGACAGGACTCAGTAAGGCAAGAAATTACAATGGGCAGCCCACACACATGAAAATGACTCTTACAGTGACACTGACAGCAGTGTGCAGCAGCACAGATGATGATGACACCTCACTGACACGTCCCCTCCTGAGTCACAGTGACAGTCTTTCTTCACACCAGATAGTCCAAACAGCACTGACAGTCCCACTCCCGGGTTGCCTTGCACCCGCACATGAGGCTCTGGTAGCTCCACTCGGCTCCCTTGCACCATGACCTCACAAGACACGCCCAGGCACTGCCTCCACCAGACCCAAACATACTGTAGCAGGCACAGGGATGGTCTCGGCCTGCATGTGCAAGTTTGTGGCCAAGCCTCACAGCCATATTTTTGACTGGCAACCATTTCCTGTCACTGGCATTAACTGGCAGGAGAAAAGTGCCGTTTTTTACTGGCTGCCAGTAAAAATACTGACACAGTTGGCAACACTCAACTGGGTGACATTAGGGAGGTGCAGGACAGAAGAGGATTTCCCTTAACAGAAGAGGTATTAGCATAAGTGACACATACCACTGACTGTAATTTATGTCCCTTGTGCTGATTTTTCTGTATTTGATTTTGGCTGCACTTAGGCTTTAAATTCCTGCAGTCCGTCCTGATTTGATAAATCCTTTAAGCTGTCTATTAGAGATGAGCTCGGGTGTGTTCGAAATCCCACATGCCCAATCCCGCCTAGAAGCCAACACTGCGCAGCACTAATCACAGGCAGCGAGACATTTCCCAATCTGCAGCTGCACAGATCGGGAAATGTCTCACTGGCTGTGATTAGCCATGAGCAGTGTCGGCTTCCTGGTGGGATCGGGCAGGTGGGATCCCAAACACGCCCGAGCCCATCTCTACTGTCATGGTTGTTTTTGTCATTCAAATTCGTTCAAACAGCGGGTTGAATGAAAAAAACAAATCTGATTCCCCCCTCCACAAATTTAAGGTGGATAGGGGAATCATCCCTGCTGTGTGTTTGTATCCATTTATTTTTTTGTATTATAAATTTTTGTTTTTATAAATCTTCAAGCAGTGAAAATACAACAGGGAGGTTGAACAGGTCAATCGGTGCCCATACATGGATCGATATTCAACCAGAACCAGATGAATTTTGATTCATGTATGGGCAGCATTAGGCCTCAAACTTCTCTGGACTCATCGTCTTCAGTCTCTGACCGTCTCCTGTAGTATGTCTGCATTCTCTGACCATCTCCTGTATCATGTCTGCATTCTCTGACCATCTCCTGTATCATGTCTGAGTTCTCTGACCATCTCCTGTATTACTGTATATCTGAAACGGCAAAGTGTGGCGCTCATAGAGTGTGCTGGAAAACTATATTAATGATTATAGAGTCACTTTGAGTGACAATAACACCTAAAGTAAACCAAAAGATGAGGGAAAAGAGGGTGTGACCCCCAAAGAGTGATTGATGAGTCACAAATAATATTATAATGGTGAAAGAATAATAAAAACTAGGCTACGTGTAACCTCTAGTGGTGAATTTCACATAAGTAAATCAGTCATGGTGAATGTGACCTCAAAAACTAAATGAAAATAACAAATGATAAATAACCGGAAACACCAAATTAAGTGAAGGTAAATAACACCATAAAAATCAAAATGATATGGATGTAGTTGGCATAAACTCCACTATATTGTGTGTCTGTCAGACCCATCTATTAGGATGCAAGATACATAACATATAAATGTAGCATCAGGGGCGTAACTAGAAATAGCAGGGCCCCATAGCAAAATGTTGTATGGGGCCCCCCTGCAAACAGCCCCCCCCACAGCTGCCCTAGTGTCTATGCAGCGTGACCTGTGCCACATACAGCGTGACCTGTGCCCAATACAGCGTGACCTGTGCCCAATACAGCGTGACCTGTGCCCAATACAGCCTCACCTATGCAGTGGAAGAGGCGAGCCACCCGGATCAGCAGAGAGCGGGATTGCCCGCTGTAATAGCTTTCATTTGAATTTCCTGTCTTCCCGGGGCTCATCGTCCCACCTCTCGGCCCGACGCCTTTGATGATGTCACATGTCCTACATTGGATCGGCGTTCTGTCTATCAAAGGCACCAGACCAAAAGGTGGAGCTATGTGACGTGAGCCCCGGGAACACTGGAAGTTCTAATGAAAGCTCCTACATCTGGCAAATCAGCTCTCTGCTGATACGGACAGCTCGCCTCTTCCTTTCCTCTCTCTTCCCCTGGCTGGGAGACTGTGCCGGCGGTGCTCTTATCCTCACTGGGCCCCACTCGGCTGCGTGCCCCATAGCGCCCGCATGGGTCGCTATGGTGGTAGTTACGCCCCTGTGTAGCATGATGAGTATAATATCCGTGTGTAAAATATAGGCTCATTCAGATGCCACTATAACACTGTAGGTGCTCCAAATCTTCATAAGTATTTCTATGGGACTATTGGGAACATCTCGGCATGCAGGGTGATATCTTCTCCAGACATAATTTCAGGCAGATAGAAATATAATGCCCTTACCAGAGGAGGTGGACTCACAGGCCGTCAGCGAGTCAAAAGAGCTTGTACCGTGAAACGGTGGGGTGGATCTGGTTCCGGTCACACAGGTAGGCTTGGCTTGGAAGAGCAGAAGGCCTCAAAAGCTGGTGTATCCCCGAAGGAGCTGAGTTGGACCCAGACGTCCTGTTGGACCAACTTCGATCATCAGCTGGGTTCTACTCAATCACTGACAATCCTCATGGTATGGCAAGGAAACAAGAAAAAAAACTTCCACATAGTGTAAATCCGTTGAAAAAAAAATAGGAATTTATTGGTATAAAAATTGTAAAAAGTTATATCCAACAAATGGTAAAACCAAGGGCAGTAAAAATTAGGTTCACTTGAACCAGACAGTGCAGTAAGTGGTGGCTATGGTAATAAAAACAAACCCGACGCGTTTCGTCCTCTAAGACTTCTGCTGGGGTGTAAGTTTACCTGCCATCTACTGCGCTTTATATAGAAATGAATGAAAATAATAAACATCTGATCGGACTAGGTGTACGGCGTGACTTCCGGGTTCGTCAGCGTCATTGGTAATCTGCGGACATGTGATAGGTAGGAGGCCAATCCTGTGTGAGCACAGTTGGTCAGGAGCCAAGCCTCTCTGTCGCCCACCAATCAACGCTCACGAGTATCCCTCTAAGGGGATGGTCACATGATCATCACGTGACCTGACGTGAACGGAATGACGTGTGAACCACTCGGAGACTCCATATCATAGGAGGCAGGAAGAGGAGACTGCCTGCAACAAGATTTGGAACGCAAACATGCTCCAGAAACTCATGTGATCGGAGGTGGTTTTGTAGGGGGTGGATCTACAACCCAGGCTGAGTGTCAATAGACATAACGGCAATGCTATGAATACCCAAAGTAACCGGAAGTCAAGTCATGCACCAATTTTAGACCAATGACAGCCTCACATGCATATGACACGCATTCATAGGCAAACAATAATCGCATATATATCGGCACATGTATGCAACTCATATGCACACATACTGTGTGCAAACATGTCACAAATTAGAAAATGATTGTATGAAGTCTAGAAAGAAGAACATGGATATATAAATAAAATACAACAAATGTCAACTTTCAAAAGATGAAGTAACATATACATAATATAGCAGTGTCTCTAGCATGATAAAAATCTATGGTGATATCGACAATTGGTAAGTAAAAATGCTTATGTCGGATCACCATAAGAGTTAGATGAAATAAAATAAATCATAAAAGTAAAAATGAAAATTATACAAATAAAACAGAAGAAAACCAGAACAAAAATTTATGTTCTTAGATCTAAACAGAAGCCCAAAAGACTTCATGATGCTCCAGATGGCAGCCTAATATCTAATCCCAATATGATATAACGGGTAAAAGGGATACGATAAATATGTGGAAGAGTGATCTTCTAGTGTATCTTATACAGCATATAGATAGTGAAATCTTGTAATAATCTGATGGGGGGGTAGACAAGGGAGCTACAAGAAAGTGTAAATGAATAAATACAAAAGGTATAGGTATGTCAGTGTCTCAAGTAATGAACACTCTAATGCCCCGTACACACGGTCGGATTTTCCGATGGACAATGTCCGATCGGAGCGTGTTGTCGGAAATTCCGACCGTGTGTGGGCGCCATCGGACATTTTCCATCGGATTTTCCGACACACAAAGTTGGACAGCAGGAGATAAAATTTTCCGACAACAAAATCCGTTGTCGGAAATTCCGATCGTGTGTACACAAATCCGATGGACAAAGTGCCACGCATGCTCAGAATAAATAAAGAGATGAAAGCTATTGGCCACTGCCCCGTTTATAGTCCCGACGTACGTGTTTTACGTCACCGCGTTCAGAATGATCGGATTTTCTGACAACTTTGTGTGACCGTGTGTATGCAAGACAAGTTTGAGCCAACATCCGTCGGAAAAAATCCTAGGATTTTGTTGTCGGAATGTCCGAACAAAGTCCGACCGTGTGTACGGGGCATTAAAGTGGAGAGAGTACCAGTGCCTAGGATTGATTGATAAAGGCATTGATATCCCTATCGATGTTGAGTCCATGTGGTGTATAGCATTTAATTTGGTGCATCCAAAAAGTTTCCAACTTGGAGACCCCCCCTTACACTGGACTGCCCTCTCCAATGGGGCACAAACTTGTCAATGACTTGAAATCTCATCCCTAATGGATTTTGGTTATGACAACGTAGATAGTGTTTGGGTACACTGATTCGTGCGTCCTTTCTTTATGGCTGTGATGTGTTCATTAACTCGTGTAGCAAAATTGCGTATTGTACGGCCTATATATTGTTTTCCACAGGGACTGGTGATAAGGTACACAATATACTTGGTCGTACATGTGGCGAATTGTTTCATCTTATATTCTCTTCCAGTAGTGGACGATGTAAAGGAGGATCTGTTAAGTTTAGTGCAATCTGACCCTTCACTGATAATACACCCTTATAAATCACTCCAGCTCGTTCACGGAGTAAGGGGCCAAGTATAGAGTCATTTGTTTAGCACTTTCCAATGTCTAGATATAATATCCTTGATCTGCTTATGTTGGACATAAGCATTTTTACTTACCCACTGTCAATATCACCATAGAGTTTTATCATGCTAGAGACACTGCTATATTATGTATATGTTACTTCATCTTTTGAAAGTTGACATTTGTTGTATTTTATTTATATATCCATGTTCTTCTTTCTAGACTTCATACAATCATTTTCTAATTTGTGACATGTTTGCACACCGTATGTGTGCATGTGAGTTGCATACATGTGCCGATATATATGCGATTATTGTTTGCCTATGCATGCGTGTCATATGCATGTGAGGCTGTCATTGGTCTAAAATTGGTGCGTGACTTGACTTCCGGTTACTTTGGGTATTCATAGCATTGCCCTTATGTCTATTGACACTCAGCCTGGGTTGTAGATCCACGCACTACAAAACCACCTCCGATCACATGAGTTTCTGGAGCATGTTTGCATTCCAAATCTTGTTGCAGGCAGTCTCCTCTTCCTGCCTCCTATGATATGCAGTCTCCGAGTGGTTCACACGTCATTCCGTCCACGTCAGGTCACGTGATGATCATGTGACCATCCCCTTAGAGGGATACTCGTGAGCGTTGATTGGAGGGCGACAGAAAGGCTTGGCTCCTGACCAACTGTGCTCACACAGGATTGGCCTCCTACCTATCATATGTCCGCAGATTACCAATGACGCTGACAAACCCGGAAGTCACGCCGTACACCTAGTCTGATCAGGTGTTTATTGTTTTTATTCATTTCTATATAAAGCACAGTAGATGGCAGGTAAACTTACACCCCAGCAGAAGTCTTAGAGGACGAAACGCGTCGGTTCATTTTTATTACCATAGCCACCACTTCCTGCGCTGTCTGGTTCAAGTGAACCTAATTTTTACTGCCCTAGGTTTTACCATTTGTTGGATATAACTTTTTACAATTTTTATAGTCCACCTCCTCTGGTAAGGGCATTATATTGCTAACTGCCAGAGATTATGTCTGGAGAAGATATCACCCTGCATGCCGAGATGTTCCCAATAGTCCCATAGAAATACTTATGAAGATTTGGAGTACCTACAGTGTTCTAGTGGCATCTGAATGAGCCTATATTTATTTTACACACGGACATTATACTCATCATGCTACATTTATAGGTTATGTATCTTACATCCTAATAGATGGGTCTGACAGACACACAATATAGTGGAGTTTATCCCAACTACATCCATATCAGTTTGATTTGTATGGTGTTATTTACCTTCACTTAATTTGGTGTTTCCAGGTTATTTATCATTTGTTATTTTCATTTAGTTTTTTTGAGGTCACATTCACCATGACTGATTTACTTATGTGAAATTCACCACTAGAGGTTACACGTAGCCTAGTTTTTATTATTCTTTCACCAGTATAATATTATTTGTGACTCATCAATCACTCTTTGGGGGTCACACCCTCTTTTCCCTCATCTTTTGGTTTACTTTAGGTGTTATTGTCACTCAAAGTGACTCTATAATCATTAATATAGTTTTCCAGCACACTCTATGAGCGCCACACTTTGCCGTTTCACTTACATTTACAATTGGTCTGATTGTTGTGTTGGCTGCTTTTTTTCTTTTTGAGTTGGCGCAGCAGTTTTTACAGTTACTCATTACTGTATATCTGCAGTCTGACCATCTCCTGTATTATATCTGCAGTCTCTGACTGTCTCCTGTAGTATGTCTGCAGTCTCTGACCATCTCCTGTATTATATCTGCAGTCTCTGACTGTCTCCTTTAGTATGTCTGCATTCTCTGACCGTCTCCTGTAATAGGTCTGCAGTCTCTGACCGTCTCCTGTACCATGTCTGCAGTCTCTGACCGTCTCCTGTACCATGTCTGCAGTCTCTGACCGTCTCCTGTACCATGTCTGCAGTCTCTGACCGTCTCCTGTACCATGTCTGCAGTCTCTGACCGTCTCCTGTACCATGTCTGCAGTCTCTGACCATCTCCTGTACCATGTCTGCAGTCTCTGACCATCTCCTGTACCATGTCTGCAGTCTCTGACCATCTCCTGTACCATGTCTGCAGTCTCTGACCATCTCCTGTACCATGTCTGCAGTCTCTGACCATCTCCTGTACCATGTCTGCAGTCTCTGACCATCTCCTGTACCATGTCTGCAGTCTCTGACCATCTCCTGTACCATGTCTGCAGTCTCTGACCATCTCCTGTACCATGTCTGCAGTCTCTGACCATCTCCTGTACCATGTCTGCAGTCTCTGACCATCTCCTGTACCATGTCTGCAGTCTCTGACCATCTCCTGTAATAGGTCTGCAGTCTCTAACCGTCTCCTGTATCATGTCTGCAGTCTCTGACCGTCTCCTGTATCATGGCTGTAGTCTCTGACCATCTCCTGTATCATGGCTGCAGTCTCTGACCATCTCCTGTATCATGGCTGCAGTCTCTGACCATCTCCTGCATCATGGCTGCAGTCTCTGACCATCTCCTGCATCATGGCTGCAGTCTCTGACCATCTCCTGCATCATGGCTGCAGTCTCTGACCATCTCCTGTACCATGTCTGCAGTCTCTGACCATCTCCTGTACCATGTCTGCAGTCTCTGACCATCTCTTGTATCATGTCTGCAGTCTCTGACCATCTCTTGTAGTATCTCTGCAGTCTCTGACCATCTCCTGTATTATGTCTGGGGACTCTTTCTAACAGACTCTCTAACAGAAGCCCTCTCTGTGTGCATCAGAGAGACTCCCCTCCAGGTCTCATTAGTGTACGCTCTTCCTTTATTTTCTTTATTGTTTGATTTTATTTTATTCGATATGAGAATTGTACGGCGCACAGATGAGAATTGTACTGCGCACAGAGACCCTAAAATCAAGTTGAAATTTCCAAAAGAACGTTAAAAAAGGAGCCGGAGGGGGGCGTGTCCAAGATGGAGACCGGAGCAGACGTGCAGTGAGAGAGCTCCGCTCAGTCTCCGGCCTAAACTACTCCTTCCCTGCAGATCGGTGATTCTACACAGCCTGGAGAGGTTACTCTGACGGCGGAGGAAGGTATGACAAAGGGGAAGGGTTCCCTTTCCACCCGAAAGTCAAATAAATCGGCTTTAAGTGCCGCTGCACGGCGCTCCGCTCCCGCCACTGACTCCAATATGGCGTCGCAGCATGAGGATACTGAGACGGATCCTACAGAGAAGGAGCAATCCAACTTTGAGGCCCTCATGCAAGCAATCACTAATTGCCAATCAACCCTCACAGGGAAGATCGAGCAGATGCAGCTCGATATAAGCCTCATCAGAAGGGACATGGATACCTTTCGCTCCCGCCTCACTGAAGCTGAACGCCGGGTGGGTGACACAGAAGACACGCTGCAAGAGCACGCAGTCTCACTCCGCACGCTGCAAACAAAAGTCAAAACCCTGGAGACACGTGCGGAGGATGCAGAAAATAGAAATAGGAGGAATAATCTCCGAGTGGTGGGCCTTCCTGAGAGGGCTGAAGGAGCGGACCCCGCAGCCTTTACAGAACACCTTCTGCGTACTCTTTTACCCCAGGCCTCATTTTCCGATTTCTTCGTGGTGGAGAGGGCACATAGAATGCCTGCTGCCCGGGGGCCCCCGGGAGCTCCTCCACGCACGTTTATTCTGAAGCTACTGAACTTCAGGGACCGAGACTTAGTTCTCCGTGAGTCAAGGAAGGTGGATCAATTGAGGTATGAGGGAGCGAAACTGATGATTTTCCCAGATTTTTCGGTTGACACACAAAAACAACGCCGCTCATTTGATCAGGTGAAGCTTAATTTGCGAAATAGGAGAATAAAGTATAGCATGCTGTTCCCGGCCAGGCTGCGAGTTCAAGATGGCGAAACGGCGCGATTTTTTACCTCTCCTGAAGAAGCATCGCACTGGCTGGAATCGCTGCCCAGGCATTGATGACCCCCCACGGCTGTGAGGTATTTTTTCAACTACCATGTGTTTATTCCCTCACTGTTTCCAGAACCCCCCCCCTTTTTTGGATGCTGCAGATGACAAGGCCTGAAGAGACACCCTGTCCTTCCTCCCCCCTTTATAATTTTAGGATGAAGAGGGGGGACTGATAGACATGACTTCACGTTTCTCCTGAACTCCAGCTGCAGACATCCAGACAGTCTGAGTATGACTACCTATATACCACTCTTGGTTAGTTTTTTTTTTCTTATCTTTGTCTACTCACCTATGACCGTCAGACATTCAAGAAAGGAGGGAACCAAGTTACCTAATGAATGTTTATACCTCTTTAAGTTTGTACCCCCGGAGGGGTTAATTTGACCTCTGGGAGACCCATTTTCTTTGTTTTATATTCTGCAGGGAACGTTGATCCTCAGGAAAAGAATGGAGATTACGCTGCATGTACTGTGACACTCGGGTGTCCTTTTTTGTTCATTTCCCCATATGGCAGTTGCCATGATAGTTTCTGGGAAGGAGGCACACCAAAGTTCGGGGGGTTGTGCGGGGTGGGGGGGGGGTTTGGATGGGGTTGGGGCACATGGGTCTGCCCCCTGTTGGAACCTTTTTTTCTTTTTTCTTTTTCTTTTTGCTGTTTTTGCTGCTGCTACATGTATGCTGATCATAATACCTGTATGTTCTGCACCAGGGGTCAATGTGAGATGGATATCTTTCCACTAGATGGTGATAGAGATCTTCCTGATGTTTCCATAAAACCAATATATAGAGATATGTTATTCTTAAGTATGCTTATAACTTCTCAGATTTTGATGTCGGTGACTTGCTGCCCTCCAATATTCACCACAAGAATTCAATGTCTTCCCTGACTATTCTATCTTGGAATGTTAGGGGCCTGAATTCTAAAATTAAGAGGTCCTTGGTATTCAATTTTTTGAAACAACACAACCCACATATATGTGTGCTCCAGGAGACCCCTTTGGTGGGGAGCAGGACGCTGGCCCTCAGGAAATCATGGGTTGGTGCATATTACCACTCCACATATTCATCATACTCGAGGGGGGTCAGTGTCCTGGTCCACAAATCACTTGGGTTCACTTTATTGGACCTTCATTTAGATCCAGATGGGAGATATGTAGCCCTTCATGCGATGTGTGATAGACTGGAGCTATTGATAGTGGGCATATATATTCCACCTCCAGCCACAGTGGATATCCTTAAAAAGATCACTTTAATAATAGCACAATATCCATCTGCCGGAGTTGTCTTGGCTGGAGACTTTAATATGACCCCTAACGCGGTATTAGATAGACTTAATGTGGGCCCCACTGGTATATCACCTTTATCGCAATGGGCGGACAACTACGGGTTTAACGATGTGTGGAGAATGAAACACCCAGACAAAAAGAAATATACTTGTCATTCAGCCACATATGCATCCTTTTCTAGGATTGACCTCATTTACACTACTGACTCCCTGCTCTCCCGGATCCAGGAGGTTGAGATTTTGCCGCGTGACATATCGGACCATGCACCACTCTTACTTAAAATACAAACAGACTCGCCGACGGGCTCTGCACTTTGGCGCCTCTCAGGATATTGGATCACGGATGAGAGGGTGGTCCCCCTGGTGGAGGGAGAGCTGGGAGTCTATTGGGCACATAATGAGGGTACGGTCTCCCCACAAGTTTTGTGGGATGCTTTCAAGGCATATACTCGAGGGCAATATAAAACGGCAATTAGAAAGGTCAGAAAATCCACGAGAGAGGCATTGAAGGAAGCGGAGAAGAGAGTTCTCCAATTAGAAAACAGCTATGTTCACAATAATGACATACAGACTTATGAAGCTATGCAATCTTTACATAGGGAAATCTCTCTAATGAGGATTGAGACCACTAAAAAAACTGTTGTTTGCTCAGTCTCAACGAATTTTTGAGCAAGGAGAAAGGACAGGTAGATTATTAGCATGGCTGGCCAGGGAACGTTCCTCCTCATCACATATAACTCATATAAGGGACGACCAGGGTATGCTCCGTTCTGATCCTATAGGTATCAATGAGCAATTTGTACAATATTATGAGCATCTTTATACCTCCAAGGCCACGTTTACTAGCGAACACCTACAGACGTATCTAGACCAAATACAATTCCCACAGCTTTCACAAGAGGCCCGCATTGCACTAGACGCCCCAATCACGCTCAAGGAGGTCCAGGCGGCTGTGGCATCCCTCCAACCAGCAAAAACTCCGGGACCCGACGGTCTACCGGTAGAATTTTATAAGACAAATAGTGAACTGATCGTCCCCAAATATCATAACCTGCTCCTAAAAATGCTACAAGAGGGTAATCTCCCTCCCTCTATGTCAGAGGCGGTCATTGTGGTCATAGCCAAACCTAATAAAGACCCTACATCATGTGCCTCATACCGCCCCATATCGCTTTTAAACGTAGATGCCAAGATAACTACCAAAATATTAGCAAACAGACTTAATTCGGTCATTCTCTCTATAATCCATGGCGACCAGACGAGCTTCATGCCGGGCAAGGGCACCGACATTAATCTGCGTCGACTTTATACTAATATATCCCATGCAGAGAAGACGAACTCCCCGGGTGTGGTGGCCTCTCTAGATGCCGAGAAGGCCTTCGACTCGGTGGAGTGGAAGTTTTTATGGCAGGTGCTTGAACGTTTTAATTTTGGTCCTAAGTTTATCTCTTGGATAAGGCTCCTATATAATAACCCCACAGCCAGAGTGAGAACAAACGGAATACTTTCCTCCCCCTTTTCTTTGGGCAGAGGAACCAGACAGGGGTGCCCACTGTCCCCAGGATTATTTGCCCTAGCGATTGAACCCCTGGCTATCCTACTTAGGATGTCACCGGAGGTGGGGGGAATAACGGTTGGTCCACTGACTGAGAAGCTTTCATTATACGCCGACGACGCGCTGTTGTACCTGCCAGATGCGTCTGCCTCCTTGTCGGCGGCCCTGGATATTATTACTAAGTATGGTTCCTTCTCAGGCATCCGGATCAATTGGTCTAAATCGATTATATTCTCTCTGTCCCAGACCCCACCCCCTATAGACCCCTTGACCCCATTAGTCATGGTAACTAAGTTCAAATATCTGGGGATCGAAATCCAACGGACACCACTGTCATACCTAGTAGACAATGTATATCCGATCCTTCACCAACTTACCGCCCGATGTCAGGCTTGGAAATCCCTTCCCCTCTCACCGGTGGGAAGAATCAATCTTATTAAGATGACGTTTCTCCCCAAGTTCCTTTATGTCTTCCGCAACACCCCAGTACCAATACCTAACTCATTTTTTGTTAAGCTCGATCAAGTTGTTAACACATTTGTATGGGGGGGATTGGCCCCTAGAGTCGCCCGGACCACCCTGCAGCTACCCTTATCACTCGGGGGTTTGGCGCTACCTTGTTTTAAGAAATATTACTGGGCGGCAGTTGTTGTAACTGTCTGCTGGTGGTTCTCCCAACCAAAATATAACCCAGCAGTCAACCTTGAAGCTGCCATACTAGGATCTTACTCAGCTTTGAGCAATCTAGTGTTCAGGGGACCTAGGGCTCACCCAACTGTGACAATTTCAATACGGACGACGGCTGGAGTTTGGGAACAGATGTCGAAGAAAATTACTGGAGGGAAAACTATTTCCCCATATACTCCGTTATGGGGTAACCCAAAATTGAAACATCTTCAAACCATCCCAGACCCGGCCCTATGGGCAGGATATGGAGTTAAGATCATACAACAAATAATATCAGGAGGTAGAATCATCCCTTACGATACACTGAAGAATAACTTCCAACTTCCCTCAAAAATGTTCTTCCGATACTTGCAACTACGGCATGCAGTACAGGCACAATACCCTGCAGGAGTTATTTTACAGTCGCATGGGGTAGAAACCTAATTTCTAAGAACATAGATCGAATTCTGTCTTCCCTATACCTTAGGATAATGAGTGAGGAACCAACGGGGGGGACCAGGCTCTATGACAAGTGGAAAATAGATGTACCTGCCCTTGCTGCTGATGATTGGGAGGAGGGAATACAACAGTACATTCCACTTATGGTATCAGCAAGGGATAGGTATATTCAGCTCAAATTCCTGCATAGAGCGTACTACACACCGCAGAGATTGTCTAGAATATACCCGACACAATCAGATAGATGCCCGAAGTGTAAAGGGGAGCTGGGTACATTTATACATGTGGTTTGGTCCTGTCCTATTATACAGCAGTTCTGTTTGAAAGTGATAGATATTATCAACTCGGTGGGCAATCTACATGTCCAGATGAATCCAATTGTCCTACTTCTTGGAGTGTGCGATAACCTAATCTCTAACACACACAAAAGATTGTTCGTATTCTACACCTCATTTTATGCAAGAAAAGCCATCCTACTGAAATGGAAACAATCTGACCCTCCAACGATCTCCCAATGGAAGGCCCTGGTGAATTCTGCATTACCACTTTATAAACTCACATACATTAACCGTAAATGCCCTAAGAAATTTTCCAAAATCTGGGGAGCATGGTCTAAATAATACGTTTGATGAGACCAACAGGATATGTGATGCATTAGCATAGGATGTGCCCCCCCTCCGCCCCCTCCCCCCCCTTCCTCTCCTTCCCTATGATTGAATCCTTCTTTCTTTTCTCCCTCTCTCACCCCACCCTCCTATCCTCTGCATCCCCCCCCCCCCCAATTTCTTGATCCTTCATAGTCCAATATTTGGATATACTGGAGGATAGATAAAAATAAGATTCTGTCTAGTTACCTGAAGGTATGCTTAGGCAAGAGATATGATTGACACCCTATATAAAATATGGAGTTACAGGAATTATTTTTTTCTTTTTCCTGATGTAATTACCTATAGACGGTAGAAAATATATGCAATAGCATCACGTGACTTAGTAAATTTTGATGTATGTATTCTATGTAGCAGCAATATGTGATATGTACATTTTCTTTATTTTGTTTGTTTGTTGATTTATATGTTTAATTCTCTCCTTTTGGAGACAAATAAAAACTTTTCTGTTAAAAAAAAAAAAAAAAGGAGCCGGAGAAAAGAACCGGGACCCTCCAGATGGGGGAGGAAAAATAGCATACAAAATCGTTGTAAAATTGTTAAAAGATCATGGGAGGATCTCAGGGTAACAAAGCCTAATGCTGGCCATACACTATACGAAAAATCGGCCGAAAAATCGTTCGTATAGACACTTCGTTCGTTTTTCGGCAAGTTAATGGGCACAAATCGATAATCGTTTGTGGTAAAAAAACGAACGGGATGTTTGGTAAATTTCTGCCGAACGTACGATAAATTGCAAGGTTAATGTGTTTCCCGTCCGAACTGTCTGCACTAGGTATATGTAAAAAAACGAACAAAAAATTATTTATTTATGTCCACTGAACAATTTATCGGTCATTATATGATGGCACGATCGTTTGCGGTCACGGTCGAACGTTCGTTTTTCGAAAATGGGTTCGGCCGATTTTCTGTATAGTGTATGGCCAGCATAAGAAACATTTGTAAAGGGGAGGAGTTGGTAAGATGACCACGCCCATGTGAGGCGCCAGAAATATTTCTGCACCCAGGCGCCTGTGATCCTAGGATCGGCCCTGATGTTATCAATCTTTTGCGAATGAGGTCTTTGGAGCGGTTGGCGATCCCTCTAGTAACAACAAAAGATTTATATAGGGGAATCAGGGCTTACTTTCTCCTGCTGGTGATCGCTCTAGTGATAACTAGAGATCTACACTTTATTAGGTACACCTGTTCAATTGCTTTGTAATGCCAATTGCTAATCAGCCAATCACATGGCAGCAACTCAATGCAGTTAGACATCTAGACATGGTGAAGACGACTTGCTGAAGTTCAAACCAAGCATCAGAATGGGCAAGAAAGGGGATTGAAGTGACTTTGATCACAGCATGGTTGTTGGTGCCAGATAGGCTTGTCTTGGTATTTCAAAAACTGTTGATCTACTAGAGTTTTCACACAAAACCATCTATAGGGCTTACAGAGAATGGTCCAAAAAAGAGAAAATACCCAGTTAGCAGCAGTTGTGTGGATGGAAATGCCTTGTTGATGTCAGAGAATGGGCAGACTGGTTCGAGACGAAAGAAAGGCAACTCAAATAACCACTCGTTGCAACCAAGGTATGCAGAATACCATCTCTGAACACACAACACATCAAACCTTAAAGCAGATGGGCTACAGCAGCAGAAGACCACACTCGGTGCCACTCCTGTCAGCTAAGAACAACAAACTGAGACCAGAATTCGCACAGGCTCACCAAAATTGGACAACAGAAGATCGGAAAAACGTTGCCTGGTCTGTTGAGTATTGCTTTCAGCTGCGACATTCAGATGGTAGGGTCATTTATTTACAGATATCTGTAAATGAATAAACTACAGGTCACGTTTTCCACTGTGGCAAATGGACTTGTAGTTCTCTATTGACGATTGCACACTCATAGTCCATAGATACTTCCTGTACCTCATTAACTGAAAGTCTGTACAGTGGTATGGGCAGAAAGCTGCAGGAGTCTTATACTGCACCTGCCACCCACTGATTATAGGTGCAATACTTCACAAGCTCCTGTGTAAAAAAAAAATTAAAAACATAATAACAAAATGCACACTTTTTTTTTACCTGCAAAACACGTGCATTTATTTTTTTTTCTTAGAGGAGCTTGGCCTTTAAAGCTGAACTCCAGTCATAGCACACCATAAAAACAAAATAATTACCTAGATCAGTGTTCATATGATATGCCAGGTCCTGACTCTTCATCATCTTCATTGTAGAGGATAAGTCCTCCTTTGGTTGTCCATGTCACTGCCTGGTGATAGTGACAACCAGATAGCTATCCAGGAGTGGGATTCTTTTAAGATCCAGAAGAGTGCAGCACTGTGATGACCTCATGAAGAGGCGAGTGACTGGTGACGGCAGACACTGTAGTGTTTTATCCATCAGGTGCCCATCCTTAAAGCAGAATAAGTAATAAACGCAGACTGCAGAGCTTACACATATAAAAACAGCTTTAGCAGTGGACGGCGTCAGTAGAGCAGTGGACGGCATCAGCAGAGCAGTGGACGGCGTCAGCAGAGCAGTGGACGGCGTCAGCAGGGCAGTGGACGGCGTCAGCAGGGCAGTGGACGGCGTCAGCAGGGCAGTGTCAGTGGACGGTGTCAGTAGAGCAGTGGACGGTGTCAGTAGAGCAGTGGACGGTGTCAGATTTCACCACCACAGTTAAAAAAAAAAAAAAAAAAAAAAAAAAAGAAGAGCATATATGCCAAAGCATGGGGGCAGTAGGGGTAGAGGAGCGATTTGCTCCTAACTTTTGGGGCGGATGCCTGCATGCTTCGGCTTATATTTTTTTAGGCCATTCAGCTGCAGCAGTGATTTATTTATCTTGACAGCCACAGTGTTTGCTCTCTCACAATACATAAAGCTGTGACTCCAGCGCTGTATAAGGTGATTTCACCACCACAGTTAAAAACAAAGTGGTGCATGTATGCCCATCATTAGAAGTGGGTGGATGAAGGGAGGTATTCTAATGGTGGGCATACCCACCGAGCAATCTCTTTTTTTCGTTCAGCCCACAGGCTGCATGAAAAAAAAAAAAAAAAAGATTACAATATATGCCCAACAAGGACCAGCAACGTACTGGTATGTTGCTGGACTTTGAGTGGTTATACCAGAATGATGCCTGCGGGTTTAGGTATCATTCTTTTCAGGCAGCGGTCGGCTTTCATGTAAAAGCAATCCTAGCGGCTAATTAGCCTCTAGACTGCTCTTCCAAGCAGTGGGAGGGAATGTCCCCCCCCCCCCCCCCCCCACTGTCTTCCATGGTTTGCTTTGGCTCTCCTGTCCCAACAGGGAACCTGAGAATGCAGAATGGCTCCAATCATCTCTATGGCCTAAGAAACCGGAAGCATTTCATGACTTAGATTTCGCCGGATGTAAATAGCGCCATTGGGAAATTATTTTATCACACCGATCTTGGTGTGGTCAGATGCTTTGAGGGCAGAGGAGAGATCTAGGGTCTAATAGACCCAAATTAAAAAAAAAAAAAAAAAAAAAAAAAAAAAAAAGAAGAAGAAGTACCTGTCACTACCTATTGCTATCATAGGGGAAATTTACATTCCCTGAGATAATAAAAAAAATTATATATATATATATATATATATATATATATATATATATATATATATATATATATATATATATATATATATATATATATATATATATATATATATATAAAAGGAACAGTTTAAAAATAAAATAAAAATGCAAAATAAATAATAATAAAAAAAAAAAAAAAAAAGCAACCCTGTCCCCCCCTGCTCTCGCGCAAAGGCGAACACAAGCGTTGGTCTGGCGTCAAATGTAAACAGCAATTGCACCATGCATGTGAGGTATCACCGCGAAGGTCAGTAATTTTAGCAGTAGACTTCTTCTGTAAATCTAAAGTGGTAACCTGTAAAGGCTTTTAAAATGTATGTAGTTTGTCGTTGATGCATGCTTGTGCGCAAATTTAAAGCATGTCGTGTTTGGTATCCATGTACTCTGCTGAAGATCATTTTTTTTATTTTATCAAACATTTGGGCAATGTAGTGTGTTTTAGTGCATTAAAAATTAAAAAAAAGTGTGTTTTTTTCCCCAAAAAATGTGTTAGAAAAATCGCTGCGCAAATACTGTGTGAAAAAAAAAAATGAAACACCCACCAATTTAATCTGTAGGGCCTTTGCTTTAAAAAACATATAATGTTTGGGCGTTCAAAGTAATTTTCTAGCAAAAAAAAAAAATATTTTTTCATGTAAACAAAAAGTGTCAGAAAAGGCTTTGTCTTCAAGTGGTTAGAGGAATGGGTGATGTGTGACATGAGCTACTAAATGTTGCGCATAAAATACCAGGACAGTTCAAACTCCACCCCCCCCCCCAAATGCCCCATTTTGGAAAGCAGACACCCCAAGCTATTTGCTGAGAGGCATGTTGAGTCCATGGAATATTTTAAATTTTGACACAAGTTGCGGGAAAAAGACAAATATTTTTTTTTTTTTTTTTTTGCACAAAGTTGTCACTAAATGATATATTGCTCAAACATGCCATGGGCATATGTGAAATTACACCCCAAAATACATTCTGTTGCTTCTCCTGAGTATGGAGATACCACGTGTGAGACTTTTTGGGAGCTTAGCCGCGTACGGGACCCCGAAAACCAATCACCGCCTTCAGGCTTTCTAAGGGTGTAAATTTTTGATTTCACTCCTCACTGCCTATCAGTTTTGGAGGCCATGGAATGCCCAGATGGCAAAACGCCCCCAAATGACCCCATTTTGGAAAGTAGACACCCCAAGATATTTGCTGAGAAGTATGGTGAGTATTTTGCAGACCTCACTTTTTGTCACAAAATTTTGAAAATTGAAAAAAGAAAAAAAAAAAACACATTTTTCTTTTCCTTTCTTAATTTTCAAAAACAAATGAGAGCTGCAAAATACTCACGTGCCTCTCAGCAAATAGCTTGGGGTGTCTACTTTTTACAAAATGGGGTCATCTGGGGGGGGGGGGGGGTTTGTGCTATCTTGGCTTTGATAGGTAGTGAGGAGTGAAATCAAAAATTTACGCCCTTAGAAATCCTGAAGGCGGTGATTGGTTTCAGGGCCCCGTACACAGCTAGGCTCCCAAAAAGTCCCACACATGTGGTATCCCTGTACTCAGGAGAAGCAGCTGAATGTATTTTGGGGTGTAATTCCACATATGCCCATGGCATATTTGAGCAATATATCATTTAGTGACAACTTTGTGCAAAAAAAAAAAAAAGTGTCATTTTCCCACAACTTATGGCAAAATATAAAAAACATTCCATGGACTCAACAGGCCTCTCAGCAAATAGTTTGGGGTGTCTACTTTCCAAAATGTGGTCATTTGGGGGGGGGGGGGGGTTGTGCCATCTTGGCATTTTATGGCCTTCAAAAAACTGTGATAGGTAGCGAGGAGTGAAATCAAACATTTACACCCTTGGTTTTCGGTGCCCCGTACGCGGCTAGGCTCCCAAAAAGTCTCACACATGTGGTATCTCCGTTCAATATATATAACTATGGCATGTGTGAGCAATATATCATTTAGTGACAACTTTTTGTAAAAAAGAAAAAAATTTTTGTCATTCAATCACTTGGAACAAAAAATTAAAATATTCAATGGGCTCAACATGCCTTTCAGCAATTTCCTTAAGGTGTCTACTTTCCAAAATGGGGTCATTTGGGGGGTACTCATTGCTGTAGTGTAGTGCAGCTGGAGAATACCGGTTAGGGTCAACCAGGTATCTCTTAAGGGGTGAGCTCACACGAAGGAGTGAACCATGGCATAGGCAAAAGTCCCAAGGTACTCCTGGGAGCCCCAGGTCTAGAGAATCTCACTCTGCTTAGGGGAACCCCTCCCATATCCAGGCATGATTCGGTTAAAGTGACATTAAAGGCTCATTTTGATTTTTTTTTTTTTTTTCCTGCTCTGTGCAGTGGTTTTGCACAGAGCAGTCCCGATCCTCCTCTTTTTGGGTTCCCCGCTGGCGCTCCTGGCTCCTCCTCTTCAGCCAGTGCCCCCAATGGCAAGTGGCTTGCTCTGGGGGCACTGTTGCGTGCTTGCTTCTGAGCCCTGCTCTATGTGTCCATAAGACACAGAGCTGTGGCTCGGCCCAGACCCCTGCTCTCTCCTCATTGGCTCACTGGCTGTAACTGACAGTAGCAGGAGCCAATGGCTGCTGCATACCTCCCAACATTTTGAGATGGGAATGAGGGACACTTCCTTGCAAGCATATGTAGGCATAGGATACGCCCCCGACACACACCCTTAAAAGGAGAATTAACCAAAAAAAAAGGTTAATTAAATCCACAAGGACTTTTTTTTACCACTCCTATCCCTTTATATTGGCTTTTAAAATTTACAAATGCAGCAATTTAGAATTTGGATGAAAGTTTAGCACTGAGAAACACTTTTTGAAAGATAAAAAGTGCATTTTATATACAACTATATGGATCAGATTAAAATGAGGGACAAATGAGGGGCAAAGAGGGACAGAGGCACATTGCTCCAAATCAGAGACAGTCCCTCGAAATCAGGGACAGTTGTGAGCTATGCTGCTGTCTCAGCCCACGAGGAATGAGATACCCAGGAGAAGCTCAGCTCTCATGCACATCGCTGGATCGAGAGGGAGCGAAGGTGAGTATTGGGGGGGGGGGGGGGGGGAGGGGTTGGCACATTATACCTGATCTTAAAGACACACTGTACTGGATAATGTAAACACTATGTCCCCATATAATGGAGGCACTTTATAATGCATACACAATGTACTGGATAATGGACACACTTTGTACCCGATAATGGAATCATGCTGTCTCTCTATCATGGAGACACGTTATACTGTACCTGATAATGAAGACACTCTGTGCCCAAATAGTGTCTCCACTCCCTCCTATGTGCTTGTACATAACTGGCAATACATTATGCAATCTGATTGTACAATCTCTGTACAATTTCCTTTAGATTTACCAGAACTATAGATTAGGAGGATCCACCTATCTATCCATTCACCCTGTATTCAATCAGGCAGGCTTTTGCACTACATAGTTGATGGTAGATCTAAAGAAGATTGTACAATATCTATAATTATATATAACAAAAAGATAGACAGTTACAGGTATAGTATGTATACAGCATCTCACAAAAGTAAGTACACCCCTCACATTTTTGTAACTATTTTATCATATCTTTTCATGGTGACAACACTGAAGAAATTACACTTTGCTACAATGTAAAGTAGTGAGTGTACAGCTTGTATAACAGTGTCAATTTGCTGTCCTCTCAAAATAACAACACACAGCCATTAATGTCTAAACTGCTGGCAGCAAAAGTGAGCACACCCCTAAGTGAAAATGTCCAAATTGGGCCCAAAGTGTCAATATTTTGTGTGGCCACCATTATTTTCCAGCACTGCCCTAACCCTCTTGGGCATGAAGTTCACCAGAGCTTCACAGGTTGCCACTGGAGTCCTCTTCCACTCCTCCATGATGACATCACGGAGCTGGTGGATGTTAGAGACCTTGCGCTCCTCCACCTTCTGTTTGAGGATGCCCTGCCGATGCTCAATAGGGTGTAGGTCTGAAGACATGCTTGGCCAGTCCATCACCTTTACCCCCAGCTTCTTTAGCAAGGCAGTGGTCGTCTTGGAGGTGTGTTTTGGGTTGTTATGTTGGAATACTGCCCTGCTGCCCAGCCTCCAAAGGGAGGGGATCATGCTCTGCTTCAGTATGTCACAGTACATGTTGGCATTCATGGTTCCCTCAACGAACTGTAGCTCCCCAGTGCCGGTAGCACTCATGCAGCCCCAGACCATGACACTCCCACCACCATGCTCGACTGTAGGCAAGGCACAAGTGTCTGTAATCCTCACCTGGTTGCCGCCACACACGCGTAACACCATCTGAACCAAATAAGTTTATCTTGGTCTCATCAGACCACAGGACATGGTTCCAGTAATCCATGTCCTTAGTCTGCTTGTCTTCAGCAAACAGTTTGTGGGCTTTCTTGGCCATCATCTTTAGAAGAGGCTACCTTCTGGGAGGACACCCATGCAGACCAATTTGATGCAGTGTGCGGCGTATGGTCTGAGCACTGACAGGCTGACCCCCCCCCTTCCCTTTAACCTCTGCAACAATGTTGACAGCACTCGCAAGTCTATTTCCCAAAGACAACCTCTGGATATGACGCTGAGCACTTGCACCCAACTTCTATGGTCGACCATGGTGAGGCCTGTTCTGAGTGGAACCTGTCCTGTTAAACTGCTGTATGGTCTTGGCCACCATACTGCAGCTCAGTTTCAGGGTCTTGGCAATCTTCTTATAGCCTAGGCCAGTTTTATGTAGAGCAACAATTCTTTTTTTCAGATCCTCAGAGAGTTCTTTGCCATGAGGTGCCATGTTGAACTTCCAGTGACCAGTATGAGAGAGTGAGAACAATAACACCAAATTTAACACACCTGCTCCCCATTCACACCTGAAACCTTGAAACACTAACGAGTCACATGACACCGGGGAGGGAACATGGCTAATTGGCCCCAATTTGGACATTTTCACCTAGAGATGTACTCACTTTTGTTGCCAGCAGTTTAGACATTAATGGCTGTGTGTTGAGTTATTTTGAGGGGACAGCAAATTTACACTGTTATACAAGCTGTACACTCACTACGCTATTTTACATTGTAGCAAAGTCTTATTTCTTCAGTGTTGTCACATAAAAAGATATAGTAAAATATTTACACAAATGTGAGGGGTGTACTCACTTTTGTGAGATACTGTATAGTAAAGATGGTTTGCATATTGGTAGAATTTTAATTTTTGTATCTTTCAGGTTGAGAAGATTTCTGTGATCTACAGGTTAGATTGCCTGTGTATACATCTTGGTGAGTGAACGAAGATACACGGCCTTTTAAAAGGTAGGCTAGTAAGGGACAAATGTATGTGCATCCATCTGCACTGGGGGATCAGTAAATTGTATTGAGTCACCTTGAATTGTATTGTAAATGTACTGTCTCCTTTTAAAGTTCTGCATATACTGTTGCGTCTTTAGAAATCCATAATAATAGTACTGTACAGCTTGGTAAAGAAATCTGACTGATGTTTAGGGTGATGTTGGAAAGATGCTATTCAGTGTGTGAAGGGGGCAACTTGATTGGCCAGGCCACGAGTCTGGAGATTTCTCTGCTGACCCATAGCTTTTGATGAGATCTCTGGGTAGGGTACCGCCTTCATCTTTGGGTCCTTATGCTGTACCGGCTGGAGGGGGGTTGGGGATCGGCCTCCCGCTACTTGAAGGAGGGACCTTCAGGAGGAATGTCAACTTAACCCGCTCAAATCTCAGTGTCAGGTTAGTGAAAGAAACCTGGAGTTTGCAGCTGGATGTTGGTTTGCACCTGGAACCCACCCAGAGCTGGACGCCACCAGTTGGGCCAGAAGAAGCATTGAATTCATCTTATTTCATATTTAGAGTGTGAGCTTTTGTAAAGCTGGACGATTGTTTAAAGCAGGGGTATTGAATGAAATTTTACGGACGTCTGATCAGCCAAATTTTCTACCAGAAAAATCACACGTTTGTGCGAAAGACTTCTTCACATCACCCACCCCCCTCACATCACTTCTCCCCCCCCCCCCAAGCACTGCCCCACTTAACACCAACCCCCTCACACACACAGCACTGCCCCCTTCATATTACTCCTCCCCAATGCACTGCCCCCTCACATCACAAATCCCCCCCCCACAGTAGTGTGATCTACCCTCTTAACAGCACCTGCATCCCCTTCACATCACCTTCCCCTCATTACATCACCCTTACACCACAAATCCACAGTCTCCCAGTAATATGCTCTGCCCTCTTCACTCCCCTAAAGCACTGCCCCCTCTCAAATCACAACCCTGCCTCTTCACAGCCCCCCTTCAACACTGTCACAGCCCCTACAGCACTGCCTACCTTCACAGCCCCCCATGGCAATTTCAAAGCCCTCCACAGCACTGCCTACCTCCACAGCCCCCCCCCCACAGTACTGTCATAGCCCTCCACAGCACTGCCTACCTTCACAGCCCCCCACAGCACTGTCAACGCCCCCCACAGCACTGCCTACCTTCACAGCCCCCCCCCCAGCACTGTCCCAGCCCCTACAGCACTGCCTACCTTCACAGCCCCCCACAGTACTGCCATAGCCCCCCAAAGCACTGCCTACCTTCACAGCCCCCACAGCACTGCCTACCTTCACCGCCCCCCACGGCACTGTCACAGCCCCCCACAGCACTGCCTACCTTTACAGCCCCCCCACAGCACTGCCTACCTTCACCGCCCCCCACGGCACTGTCACAGCCTCCCCCCCAGCACTGCCTACCTTTACAGCCCCCCACAGCACTGCCTACATTCACAGCCCCCCACAGCACTGCCTACATTCACAGCCCCCCACAGCACTGCCTTCATTCACAGCCCCCCACAGCACTGCCTACCTTCACAGCCCCCCACAGCACTAACCCCCCCTCCCCCTTAACCCCCTACAGCTATGTACTAAGCCCTCTGAATATCCAGCCAGTCTCCCCCCTCCAGCACTGCCTCCTCTCACATCACTCCTCCCCGCTCTTCCTGTAGTGTCCTCCATCCTTCACTCTCCTACCCAAGATCGAGCAGAGGTCAGGAGGCAAAATGTTAATATCCTGGGTGTGGGAGGCACAGCTCTGCATTAGGGGGCGGGTAATCAGCGGAGTGCTGGTATTAGATGGGCTTCAGGAGACACGGGTCTGCATTGGATGGGAACGAGAGCCCCCCAATGCAGAGCTGTGCTTCCCCCACCTGGGATATTACCATAGTGCCTCCCGACATGCAGAGAACAGCGGCCAAGGCTGAGGAGGAAAAGCGGCTCCTAAATTACTCGACCGATGGGACAGTGGCTCGGTCCGGATCCAGCCCGCGGTCCGCCATTTAGTGATGCCTGGTTTAACCACTTCAATACAGGGCACTTATACACCCTTCCTGCCCAGACCAATTTTCAGCTTTCAGCGCTCGATTGCCCCGTACACAAGATCGGAAATTCGGCCAGCAAAAGACCGTTGAGAGCTTTTGGTCGGAAAATGCGACCGTGTGTATGCTCCATCGGACTTTTGCTGGCCGAATTCCAGCCAGCAAAAGATTAAGAGCACGTTCTGTTTTTCGGTCGGAAAAAGTTACCATCGGAAATTCCGACGCATGCTCGGAAACAATTCGATGCATGCTCGGAAGCATTGAACTTAATTTTCTCGGCTCGTCGTAGTGTTGTACGTCACCGTGCTCTTGACGGTCGTAAGTTCAGCGAATTTTTGTGTGACCGTGTGTGACCGTGTGTATGCAAGCCAAGCTTGAGCGGAATTCCGTCGGAAAAACCGACGGAAAACTCGCTCGTGTGTACGCAGCATTACACTTTGAATGCCAATTACTCAGTCATGCAACAGTGTACCCAAACAACGTTTTTATCATTTTTTTTTCACACAAATAAAGCTTTCTTTTGGTGGTACTTTTATGGTTTTTTTATTTTTTGCGACATAAGTGAAAAAAGAGCTAAAGTTTTGAAAAAAAACACACTTTTTAGTTTCTATGATAAAATTTTGCAAATAAGTCATATTTGTTCATAAGTTTGGGACAAAAATTATACTGCTACATATCTTTGGTAAAAATAACCCAAATAAGTGTGTATTATTTGGTCCGTGTGAAAGTTATAGAGTCTACAGGCTATGGAACCCATCACTGAAAATTGATTACACCTGATGTACTGACGGCCTATCTAATTTCTTGAGGCTCTGAAATGTCAGGAAAGTACAAATACCCCCCAAATGACCCCTTTTTAAAAGTAGACAGTCCAAGGTATTTAGTAAGAGGCATGGTGAGTTTTTTGAAGTTGTCATTTTCCCCACAATTCTTGGGAAAATTAAGAATTATTATTTTTTTTTTTTTTTACACACGATTGTCATAATAACACATTATTTCTCACACAGAGCATATGCATACTTCCAATTACACACCAAATTACATTCTGCTACTCCTCCCATGTATGGCGATACTATGTGTGTGACTTTTTCACACCCTGGCCGCATAGAGGAGGTCCAACATGCAGGGAGCACCGTCAGGCGTTCTAGGAGCATAACTTACACATCTAATTTCCGATTACGACCTATTACACTTTTGAAGGCCCTGGAGCACAAGGAAAGTGGAATTACTCACAAAATGACCCCATTTTGGAAAGTAAACACCCCAACGTATATTCTATGAGGCATTATATGTTTTTTGCACGGTTCATTTTTTTCCAGTCTGGATATTTTTTCCAGTCTTCGGAAAACGTGGAAAGAAAATTAAAACATTTATTAATTTATTTATTTTTTACACAAAGTGGTCAATTTATGATATTTCTAACACATAGCATGTACATAGCAAAAAGTACCCCCCAAAATACATTCTGCTACTCCTCCTGAGTATAGCGATACAACATGTGTGAGACTTTTTCACAGCCTGGCCACATACTGTAAAGTAGTACCTTCAGGCGTTCTAGGAGCATATATTACACATATAATTTAATTCCTACCTTTTACACTTTTGATGGTCTTGGAGCACCAGGACTGTGGAATTACCCACAAAATTACCCCATTTTGGAAAGCAAACACACCAAGGTATATTCTATGTGGCATGGTCTGCAGATAGGTTCTTAGGTACTCTGATGGGCTGGTGACAGGTACTCGGGTACTCTGATGGACTGGTGACAGGTACTCAGATGGGCTTGTGGCAGGTCCTCTTTATTACTGGGGGGGGGGGGCAATCAGTGTGATTTGTGTACACTGTAGGCGGTAACGAGCTGTTACCGCAATCTCCTCCTTACACGCGATGGGTGTGCGAGGAGGAGAAGCCGGTAACAGCTCGTTACCACGTTTTGTTTACATTTTGTGACCGGCTGTGATTGGACACAGCCAGTCACGTGGTAAAGAGCCAATTTTATTAGCTCTTTACCGCGTTCAAAGATGGGCTTTGTCAGGGTGACAAGTCCCGTCCCGATCGCCGCTCTGCGCACCCTTAGGGGCGCGCACAAGCTCTGTGCTCGAGGAAAGTACATGTGACCGGCTGTGATTAGACACAGCCGGTAACATGGTAAAGAGCCATTTTTATTGGCTCTTTACACTGATCGGGGACTGTCCCTGATTTGGAGCAATGTCCCTCTGTTCCTCTTTCCCCCTCTCTTTGGTCTGATCCATATAGTTTTATATAAAATGCACTTTTAATCTTTCAAAAAGTGTTTCCCAGTGCTAAACCTTTCATCCAATTTCTAAATTGCTGCATTTGTACATTTTAAAAGTCAATATAAAGGAATAGTAGTGGTAAGAAAAAGCCCTTGTGGATTTAATTAACCTTTTTTTTGGCTAATTCTACTTTCAGGGGGTGTGGCAGAGGGCATGGCCTATGCCTACATACATTTGTTAGCAGGTGTCCCTCAGTCCCATCTCAAAATGTTGGGAGGTATGGGGATGGGCTGTATCCCGAGGGTCACGCCTCATCCCCGATTGCTGCACTGCGGGCCCCGGGGGGCTCACAGTAGCGGCGAGAAGCAGAGGATGTCATATGACGCCCGCTCAGGGTGGGAGGGTGTTCCTGCCAGTGTCATATTACTATGGCCTGGTATGGAACTGGTTAAAGGCTTTGTACTATTCCTTTCTATTCCTGGCGGGGACATGTCTCCAATCTTTATGTAAACTTACCTGTCTAGGTCTGTGTGAAGACAGGAAAGGACACTGCCTTTTAATTGGTAGGCTAGTAAGGGACAAATGTATGTGCATCCATCTGCATTAGAGGATCAGTAGGTGAGAATATGTGTGGAAGATCGGTGGCAATACCCCTAGTGTCTCTACAGATCTAATCAGGTAATAGACACATCTTGGGGACTCTTCCCATCTTGTACACTTCACCTGCGTTATTCCAGGCTAATGTGGATGGATGTATATGGAAGAGTGCTCAACAATGATCAAAGAAGGCAAAAAGATGTAGGGAAATTACAGATGATCATTGCTGACCACATCACCCATCATATTGTAACAGTATCAGCCATTCTAAATCTGATGTCTATTTTGTGTAAGAAAAGGATTGCTCTTATGTAGATCTTGGTAAACAAGTCTGTAAAGCAAGAAGGCAGGTTATAGGATAGGGCCTAATTCAAACAGGTATCCAATACTAAAGATAGGATGACTAGCATCGAGTAGGTTAGCATAGTGTAGTTTAGAGTCTACCTTGTCGTGGTGGGCAGGCTTGTAATCTTTTGGTTAAAATTGACAAAAAAAGGAGTAGAAAGAATCAATTCTCTAGACAGTTTCACTTTTGACCATTTGATTCAACTAAAAGACTCTTAGATTTTTTTTTTTTTTACTGCCCGTAATAAATCTATCTATCTATCTATCTATCTATCTATCTATCTATCTATCACGTTGGTTTGCATGTTTGTTTGCATGTTGGTAGTATTTTAATTTTTGTAGCTTTCATGTTGAGAAGATTTCTATGATCTACAAGTTAGCTTGCCTGTGTATACATCTTGGTGAGTGAACGAAGATACACGGCCTTTTAAAAGGTAGGCTAGTAAGGGACAAATGTATGTGCATCCATCTGCACTGGGGGATCAGTAAATTGTATTGAGTCATCTTGAATTGTATTGTAAATGTACTGTCTCCTTTTAAAGTTCTGCATATACTGTTGTTGCTTTAGAAATCCATAATAATAGTACTGTACAGCTTGGTAAAGAAATCTGGAAAGTAAGAAGGCTGACTGATGTTTAGGGTGATGCTGGAAAGATGCTATTCAGTGTGTGAAGGGGGAAACTTGATTGGCCAGGCCACGAGTCTGGAGATATCCAACACGAAAGAAACGATGACTAGCATTGCGTAGGTTAGCATTAGGGATGGGCTGTCGGTTCGACTCGAACATTGGGCGTTCGCTTGTTCGCCGAATTTCGAACATTATGGGCCGTTCCTGCCAAATTCGAGTGGCGTGTCACGGCCCATAATGCACTGCGTCATCGCAGTGTATTGCTGGCTGATGATTGGCCAAGCATGCACTATGACCCGCATGCTTTGGCCAATCGCAGCGCCGTCAGCGAAGAGAGCGAATTTTCCCCTCTGCTCCGCGCCGAAACAGGGAAACATCCCGGGGACAACATCAATCGGTGCGTGGCGGCGCACGCTTTTCAGCTCACAACATTTAAGTTGCTTGATGGCGGGAATGGCACAACTCCGGAGTTGAAATCGTGGCAGGCGGAGAATCGTGATAACAATTCTGCGCGATTAATCGTGCAGGTCTAACACATAGCCATTAATGTCTAAACCGCTGGCAACAAAAGTGAGTACACCCCTAAGTAAAAATGTCCGAATTGGGGACAGAGTGTCAATATTCTGTGTGGCCACCATTATTTTCCAGCACTGCCTTAACCCTCTTGGGCATGGAGTTCACCAGAGCTTCACAGGTTGCCAAAGGAGTCCTCTTCCACTTCTCCATGATGACATCACGAAGCTGGTGGATGTTAAAGCCCTTGCGCTCCTCCACCTTCCGTTTGAAGATGCCCCACAGATGCTCAATAGGGTGTAGGTCTGCAGACATGCTTGGCCAGTCCATTGCCTTTACCCTTACCTTCTTTAGCAAGGCAGTGGTCGTCTCCAAAAGGGAGGGGGATCATGTTCTGCTTCAGTATGTCACAGTACATGTGGTCATTCATGGTCCCCTCAATGAACTGTAGCTCCCCAGTGCCGGAAGCACTCATGCAGCCCAAGACCATGACACTCCCACCACCATGCTTGACTGTAGGCAAGACACACTTGTCTTTGTACTCCTCACCTGGTTGCCACCACACACACACTTGACACCATCTGAACCAAATAAGTTTATCTTGGTCTCATCAAACCACAGGATATGGTTCCAGTAATCCATGTCCTTAGTCTGCTTGTCTTCAGCAAACTGTTTGCGGGCTTTCTTGTGTATGATCTTTAGAAGAGGCTTCATTCTGGGACGACAGCCATGCAGACCAATTTGATGCAGTGTGCGGCGCATGGTCTGAGCACTGACAGGCTGACCTCCCACCCCTTCAACCTCTGCAGCAATCATATGTCAATTTCCCAAAGACGACCTCTGGATATGAAGCTGAGCACGTGCACTCAACTTCTTTGGTCAACCATGGCGAGGCCTGTTCTGAGTGAAACTTGTCCTGTTAACCACTTCAGCCCTGGAAGGATTTACCCCCTTCCTGACCAGAGCACTTTTTACAATTTGGCACTGTCGCTTTAACTGCTAATTGCGCGGTCATGCAATGCTGTACCCAAACGAAATTTGCATCCTTTTCTTCCCACAAATAGAGCTTTCTTTTGATGGTATTTGATCACCTCTGCGGTTTTTATTTTTTGCCCTTTAAACGGAAAAAGACCGAAAATTTTGAAAAAAAATGATATTTTCTACTTTTTGTTATAAAAAAAAATCCAATAAACTCAATTTTAGTCATACATTTAGGCCAAAATGTATTCTGCCACATGTCTTTGGTAAAAAAAAATGTCAATAAGCGTATATATTTATTGGTTTGCGCAAAAGTTATAGCGTCTGCAAACTAGGGTACATTTTCTGCAATGACCCTCAAATGACCCCCCAAATGACCCCATTTTGGAAAGTAGACACCAAGGAAATTGCTGAGAGGCATGTTGAGCCCATTGAATATTACATTTTTTTGTCCCAAGTGATTGAATAATGATAATTTTTTTTTTTTTTTTACACTTTTTGTAACTCTAACCGGTTCCAGGTTCGGGTCTCTCAAAATGCGATGGCATCTTGGGAGACCCTGTGAAAGTGTGCCTAGTCTGGGTAGTGCTGTACCCTATGCTAATACTCAACTAGTGTATGGTAGCGTTCAAAACATTCACCAATGCAAAAGACCAGGATTGTCAGGACAGGAGGGACAATAATAGCGGGTGTCACGCCTATAACCGCGCTTGCTGCAGACATGACATCTTTTTTGGGGGGTTCGTTGGGTAGGGGTACTCGGGAGGACATAAAGAAAATGCCTCTCATGCAACCGGCTTACTGCATTTGGTTGGGGAAGGTGAGGTGGAGCACCGTCTGGAAACAGAAGGGCTCCGACGATCTCTTCCTGGAATTTAAGGAAGGATCAAGTCTGTCCTGAAGCTCTGTATAGCACATAAGCGTTCAGCAAAGCCAATTGAAATAAACAGACACTTTCTTGTACCAGCATCTGGCCTTATGGACAACTAGGTACGGCGCCAACAACTGGTCGTTTAGGTCTACCCCTCTCATTTTAAGGTTATATTTGTGGACACAGAGGGGTTTCTCCACAACACCAGTCGCCGTAGTAATTTGGACCGTCGTGTCGGCATGAAGGGAGGCAAGAACGAAAACATTATTATCCCTCCATTTCATAGCGAGCAAGTTATTACACTTCAAGCAGGCTCTCTCCCCCAGCCCAAGAAGGGAATCTACAAGCCGCTGGGGAAAGCCCTGGCGATTAGGTCGCACGGTGCCACATGTTTCAATCTGATGCTCAAACAAGTGACTAAAAAGTGGCACGCTTTTGTCCACATATAAGTGGTACCCCTTTCCGAATAAGAGTGACACCAAGTCCCACACAATCTTGCCAGCGCTTCCTATGTAGTCAGGGCAGTCGGCTCTACGTGACTATCTTTGCTCTCGTAAACCATAAAACTACATGTATAGCCTGTGGCCCTGTCACAAAGCTTATACATCTTGACCCCATATCTGGCACGCTTGCTGGGAAGGTACTGTTTGAATGACAAGCAGCCAGAAAACTTAATCAGGGACTCATCAACGCAGACAACTTGATGGGGGGTAAACAAGTCTGCAAAACATTGGTTGAAGTGGTTTACGAGGGGCTGAATTTTGTAGAGCCGATCGTATCCAGGGTCTCCACGAGGACGACAGAGTTCATTGTCACTGAAGTGCATGAACCGCAAGATCTGCTCGTATCGTGCCCTGGTCATGGAGGCAGAGAACAAGGGAATATGGTAAATTGGGTCAGTGGACCAATATGAACGCAACTCACTCTTTTTAGTTATGCCCATGTTGAGGGAAAGGCCCAGAAAGAGCTTAAATTCAGAAACCCTAATTGGTCTCCAATCTCTGGCAAGGGAGGACTGGGGAATAGTGGCAATGTGTTGACCAGCGTACTAATTGCTTTGGTCCACAGTAGATCTATAGAGATCTTTGGTGAAAAACAGTGAATAAAAATCAAGTGACGTAAAATCAACTGTTTCCACCTGAAAGCCGGGTTGGCCAGCGAATGGGGGAAGTACGGGTGCTGCAGAAGTGGTGGGTTCCCAATTAGGATTGGCGAATGCAGCAGGAAGGGCCTTATTGGCACGACGGGCCTGTGTTCGTCTTATTGGCGGCAGCGGGACACTACTTGTGCTTGCCACCTCGCCAGCTTGAACTGCACTTATGGGACGCGCCACGTCACCACGTGATACTGCAGTGCTGGATTGACTATGAGACCAGGGTGTACTAGGCCGCTGGTGCTTGCCAGTTCACCAGAAGGAATAGCGGTGCTAGTACTTCTCTGCTCCATACGAGAGCCCTGCGGTTCTTGCACATCAACGACAGAAGAAGAAGTTCCGGGTCTGGTACACCTGACCTTGGCAGGGACCACAACTCCGTCGTCAGAGCTATCTGTCATTGAGCCGCTGTCGTCTACAAGATCGTATTCTGAGCCTGAATCTGACAGATGAGTGACTTCCTCTTCACTATCTGTCATGCTCAGAAACGTGTAGGCCTCTTCACTAGTGTACCTTCGATTTGCCATTTTGGGCTCTAAATTTAGTGGTACACTAGTGAGACTCACAGGTGTAAAAGCTCCTGACTGTTAGCGACTGTATCAAAACGCTACCAAAAAAACTGTTAGCGATCGCAGGGATCAGGCCTAAATCTGCGAACGCTGCAGTTATGCGTTTAGTGTTTTGTAAGTGACAGTGATCGATCAATACTGCACTTGGGTGGGCTGGGCTGAGGGGCAAAACGCAGGTGCTAGCAGGTATCTGGGCTGATCCCACTAACACTGCATTTTTGGGAACCCTAAACTGCTGGTGACGCTAGTACAGATCTGATCAGATATTGATCCGTTCAGATACGATACCACTAAGGGAGGTGTATGCTGCGTGCGTGGGTGTTAGCGGTACTGGCACTAATCTGACGCTGCCTGGGGGGACGCAGACCCTATCTGACCCTAAAACCTAACTTGTATCACCCGCCGGGTGATCAGGGGGTTAAACCTTTATTAGGTAATAAACGGCGGGTGCCCTGAAACTATAAAAAACAAATTAACCAGCGTCACCCATAACAGTTATACGGTGATCACTGGTGAAAGGGTTAACTAGGGGGCAATCAAAGGGTTAAAACCTTTATTAGGTAGTATATGAGGGTCCCTGGCGCTATAAAACGCTGCCGGCGAACCTAAGTACTTACCTCCCTAACTAGCGTCACCTGTGACACTAATACAGCGATCAGAAAAATGATCGCTTAGTGACACTGGCAACGCGGGGTTAAACCTTTATTAGGGGGGGTTAGGGGGGTACCCTAGACCTAAAGGGGCCTACCACTAACTGCCCTACCACTTATAACTGTCACAAAATGACACCAATGCAGTAATCAGTAAAAAAAAAAAAAAAAAAATGCTATTGGTGTCACTGTGGCAGGGGGGGGAAACGTGTGCCTAGAGTGTTCTACTGTATGTGTAGTGTTGGTGCACTTACTTGGAGGTCTTCTCCCCTCGGCTCCGGAACGAAAAGACCGACACGAGGAGAGATGACATCACTTCCTCTGCCGCTGTTTACATTACAGCAGCAGAGGAAGATTTTCATTCGTTGGGAGCGACCGCGAGGGGGTGGCCACAAATGAGTGGCCTCCCCCTCAGCACGGACCGCTCCCCTAACGATGCCGACTGCCTCGGGCACCGGGGGGGGGGGGGGGGGGGGGGCGATGCGTCCCCCATCCGGGGGAGGCAAATCACGTATCAGATAAGTGATTTTGCCTGCCCGTGCCATTCTGCAGACGTATATCGTCATTAGGTGGTCGGCAAGTGGTTAAATCTATGTATGGTCTTGGCCACCATGCTGCAGCTCAGTTTCAGGGTCTTGAGAATCTTCTTATAGTCCAAGTCATCTTTATGTAGAACAACAATTCTTTTTTTCAGCTCCTCAGAGTTTTATGAGGTGCCATGTTGAACTTCTAGTGACCAGTATGAGAGAGTGAGAGCGATAACACGAAATTTAACACACCTGCTCCCCATTCACACCTGAGACCTTGTAATGCTAACGAGTCACATGACACCGGAGAGGGAAAATGGCTAATTGGGCCCAATTTGGACATTTTCACTTAGGGGTGTACTCACTTTTGTTAGCAGGAGTTTAGACATTAATGGCTGTGTGTTGAGTTATTTTGAGGGGACAGCAAATTTACACCGTTATACAAGCTGTACACTCACTACTTTACATTGTAGCAAAGTGTCATTTCTTCAGTGTTGTCACATGAAGAGATATAATAAAATATTTTCAAAAATGTAAGGGGGGGGGGACTCACTTTTGTGAGATACTGTATATACCATAGTTTGTAGACACTATAACTTTCACACAAAACAATATACACTTATTGGGATTTTTTGTTTACTAAAGACATGTAGCAAAATACATTTTGGCCTAAATTTGCCAATAAATTCGATTTTCTCGGATACGTTTTATAACAAAATATATATTTTTTTTTTCAAACTTTTCGGTCTTTTTTCATTTATATCGCAAAAAACAAAACAGTAATGATCAAATACAACCAAAAGAAAGCTCTATTTGTGTGAAAAAGGTGATACAAATTTTGTTTGGTTACAGTGTTACATGACCGTGCAATTGCCACTTAGGTTGCATTCACACTACAGCACTATCTGCCCGCGATTTGACAGCGCCGAAAAGTGAATGACAAAAACGCGGAACTCGCATTTGAGATGCCATTCATTTGAATGACACCTCTGCCACGATTGTCGTGAAATAAAACGTGCTGCAATCGTGGGACGCATGTAGCCCCAAAGTAGCTCCTTAACCTTTTTTTGGGCGACATGTGTCCCGCGATGCGGGTTGCCACGATTGCGGCACGTTTTATCGCACGACAATCGCGGCAGACCCACCCTGCGATGTGAGGTGTCATTCAAATGAATGGCATCTCAAATGCGAGTTCCGCGTTTTGTCATTCACACTTTGGTGCTGTCAAATCGTGGGCAGATCTGCCAGCGATTCAAAACGCTGTAGTGTGAATGCAGCCTCAATGTAGAGCAGTCCTGAATAGCAAAAAATGCCCTGGTCATGAAGTGGGTTAAACCTTCCGAAGGGTCAAATGTTTTAAGTTGATTAAGTTCTGATAGAGCACTTCACGCTGCCCCTTTTTCAGGTATAGCTATGTAAAATGTTAAAAATAAGTGCCTATACTGTTTAAAATCCAGTATGGCACTGTCTCACCCTGCTCTGCTCAGCCTCAGTTGTCCTGTAGTCTTGGCACTGTGCTGATAATTAATGAGCCACTAGAGGCTGATCTGGGATAGCCTCAAGATTTACTGCTGCTGGGGGGGGGGGGGGGGAGAAAAACAACAAGATGACACAGACGGAGACCAACAAACACAGATTAGGGAGAAGGAAAAGAAAAGCAGGATAGGCGACAGGACAAACTCTGCTGCCAGGGAGACACAAAAGAGTTAAATTTAAAAGGATAGTGTCTTATCTTATCCTCAGCACTGAAAAGTTTCTACAGCCTCCCTTACTACCCAAGCCAAGACACACAAGCAAGGCTGGTAATGCACACATTTTAAATGACAGAAAGTGGCATATAGGTTTTGAGACCAAGGAGAGGGGGAGAGTTCTCAGTAACGAAGTGACTGCTCTGGGCTTCAACAAAATGGTGGCCTCTGGCAAGAAGAAACAGAAGCAATGCCGGAAGCAATTTACAGCACATGCTAATTTTGGTAGCATAATTATGAATGTAGAAACTATGTTCCCCCCAAAAATGGAGCACCAGCCACCACTGTGGTAGACCATATAGTTCTGACATTCTCACAAAATCCCAGGCTTAGAAGTAATGTGTAATAAAACGTGTTTTACCTGCTGTTATCATGATGTGTGTGTTAAGGGGTCCTCCTCACACTTATAATTGACATTTTTTATGCTTATGTTTTGCCTTCCTGGTTCCTCCTTTCATCAACATGCTAAGGACATTTAAAAAAAAAAAAAAAAAAAAACAACCCTGTTTTCAGTACCTTTTTTTAGACCCTTTGACATCATCACTGCGTCTCTGTGTTTCTCTATACTATGAAGGCAGATCATGGCTGGTAGGAGGGACCGTCAGGGTGTTGTATATACCTTCCTGACAACATCACAGCACCCTGCCCTAGGATACACCTCTCAAGAACCCTCAGTCCTAATACAAGCAGTAGACTGGCTATTGTAAGGAGTTATGCAAATATCAAAATGCTTTGATGGGTGGATGTCAGTCCTGAGCCCTCCAGCTGTTGTGGAACTACATCTCCCATGAGGCATTGCAAGACTGACAGTTACAAGCATGACTCCCAGAGGCAGAGGCATGATGGGACTTGAAGTTCTGCACCAGCTATTGGGTTGCAGTTGTCCACCCCTGAGGAATGGGTGTTCCATATGCATGCAGACCATTCTAGATAATGCCCACATGGAACGATGAGTCTCCACAATTGAAAGAAGGAAAGGGCTACATGAGCCAGGAAATGAGCCAAGGTCTGGAAACAAGCACCGGCAGCATGGAGGTTCTCTGTACCCAACCAGAGAGCAGCATCAAACCATCAGCTGAAGAGATGACTTCTAAAGACTACTACTTTGAATCATTTGTAAACTTTGGTATCCACAAGGAATTGTTGAAGATGAAGTTCGAACTCTGACCTATCGAAACTAAATGCTTCACAACAGACACTTGTTCAAGGACAAAGTTATCTTGGATGTAGGAAGTGGAACAGGAATGCTCTGCATATTGGCAGCTAAAGCCTCGTACACACGATCAGGTTTTCAGATGACCGTTCGTCCGCTTTTTGTTGCGTGATCGTCTCATGTCGAAAGTGAAGAGGTTACTCACCATACGAAAATTCTCGTACGACAGAATACAAGTTCAGAAGTGATGTAATGTGTTGAATAGTTTTGTCTGTATTCTTTCGTTTCTGAGCATGTGTAGTTTTGCTCGTACGATTTTTTTTTTTGTACGAAAACCGTACTGATTAACCGCTTCAGCCCCGGAAGATTTTGCCCCCTTCCTGACCAGAGCACTTTTTGCGATTCGGCACTGCGTCACTTTAACTGACAATTGCGCGGTCGTGCAACATTGCACCCAAACAAAATGGATGTCCTTTTTTTCCCACAAATTGAGCTTTCTTTTGGTGGTATTTGATCACCTCTGTGGTTTTTATGTTTTGCGCTATAAACAAAAAAAAGAGCGACAATTGTGAAAAAAAACAATCATTTTTACCTTTCTGCTATAATAAATATCCCCTAGAAAGATATAAAAAAAAAACAACATTTTTTTTCCTCAGTTTAGGCTGATATGTATTCTTCTACATATTTTTGGTAAAAAAAAACATTCGCAATAAGCGTATATTGATTGGTTTGCGTCTTTAAAATAGGGGATAGTTTATGGAATTTTTATAATTAATAATTTTTTTTTTAGTAGTAATTGCGGCGATCTGCGATTTTCATCGGGCCTGCGACATTATGACGGACACATCGGACACTTTTGACACTATTTTTGGGACCATTGTCATTTATACAGCGATCAGTGCTATAAAAATTCACTGATTACTGTGTAAATGACACTGGCAGTGAAAGGGTTAACCACTAGGGGGCGATGAAGGGGTTAAGTGAGTCCTAGGGAGTGATTCTAACTGTGGGGGGGTGGGCTACTAGTCACATGACAGCGATCACTGCTCCCAATGACAGGGAGCAGTGATCTCTGTCATATCACAAGGCAGAACGGGGACATAGGCACTTCCCCGTTCTGAGGTTCCGTGACGTGATCGCCGGGAGACGGGCACAATCACACCTGCTATTCCTGCCTCTTAAAGGAGACGTACAGGTACATCCATTTGCCCACCGCTGCCATTGTATGTATATCGGCGTGTAGCGGTCGGCAAGTGGCTAAAAAAAAACAAAAAAAAAAAAAAAAAACAATGGGACATTGAGTTCACATCCGACAAAAAGTCTGCACATCTAGCTTTTATCTGACGAAAAACCGGAATCAGCTGTCAAAAGCACCGTACTAACGATACGAAAATCGCCAGATCATTCGGACGGACGAAATTTTACTTCCGATTTTCATACGTGTTTACGGGCCTTTAGGCTGGGACAAAAAAAGATTGGGTGCTCAAGTATTTCGGACTACATCATCAAGATTGTAAAGGCAAACAAACTAGGTCATGATGTAACCATCTTCAATGGCAAGGTGGAGGAAGTGGAGCTGCCAGTCAAAAAAGAGTTGACATAACATTCATTGAATGGATGGGATGTTGTCTGCTCTATGAATCAATGCTCAACACTGTTACGGAGCAAATGGCTGACACCTGATTGGCTTATATTTCCTGATCGTGCAACACTTTATGCAGCTGCTATAGAAGATGGACAGTACAAGGGCTACAAGATGGTGGGAGAATGTCTATGGTTTTGACATGTTGAGTATCAAGATGTAGCCATCAAGTCACAAACTCCTGTCTCATTAAGAAGTTGGATATCTACACGGTTAAGGTTGATGAGCAAAGCTTCATCTCTCCGTTCTGTCTCCAAGTACTGCGAAATAATTACCATGTCCTGGTGGCTCATTTCATCATAAAGTTCTTCTCCACAAGTCCAGAGTCTCCATACACTCACTGGAAACAGGCTTTTAAATTTGTAGCGCTACTCCTGTAGGAGCCGCTAGTACTTTCCAGGATCTTCCCTTGTTGCAGCCCCACAGCCAGGCACACAGTATTTTCCACTGCCAGGTGCACAACTTCTGCTCGTTCCTCCAATGACCAGTCTCCTTGCAGGAGGAAAGCACAGCCGGCATTAGCGTATATGTAATCCATTCAATATTTATTAAGTATTACCTATTAATATAAAAAAATGACAGAAATATACTGTATGTCCAGAACGGGGAAAAACAGTCCTAGCAGAGTCATGCCGCTAGCCATTTTCATGGTTACAAACGTCGGCTGTGCCGTGGGGAGTGACTCCGTGCAAGGAGGATAGTGGGCGCGTGCGCCTAAGGACTCGATGCCCGTGATCACAGTAAGGAGAACTGGCAGTGATCAGTTTTTATTTTTTTTCCTGAACTGAGACATTGCGGTGGATGGATCAGACACTTCTGACACTTTTTTGGGGACCACGGATATTAATACAGCGATCAGTGCTATAAAAATGCACTGATTACTGTATAAATGACACTGGCAGGAAAGGGGTTAACACTAGGGGGTGATCAAAGGGCTAAGTGTGAAGGAAGGGTTTCTAAGGCCTCATGTACACTGCTGCTGATAAACGGACTATTAGGCTGGATTCACACCTATGCATTTTTAGTGCTTTTTGCATTTTGCAGATTTGCACTGCAGAACATGTTCCATAGGAAACCATGTTAAATGGACTGTAGTGCAAACCTGCAAAATGCAAAGAGCACTAAAAATGCATAGGTGTGAATCCAGCCTTAGGAGCAGTTGGGAGTTTTTTCTTCAGCTGCCCCTGAACTCTCCTCTATGTTAGTTTATAGTTTATAGTCATTTCTAGGCAGTTGAGTTTAGAAGCATTTTTTGAAACACAAAAAAAAAAATGCGTTCAGGACAGATATTCAGAGGCATTTGAAATGCCAAATGCCTGTAACAGCTTGTAAACGTGGCAACTCGCGTTTAGCCGCATTTCATTTACAAGGCATTTTTTAATGGTGATACATTTTTGCCTATTTGTAAAAAAAAAAAAAAAAAAAAAAACGCTCCTAAACGAGGCATTTACGTAAACGTGGCAAAACAAACTTTTTAAACGTTGTTTACTATCTGTCAAGTTAAATCGTTCAGGGGAGGTTGTAAAATGTCCCGTGTACATTAAGCCTAACTGTGGGGGGAGTGGACTGACTTGGAGTAGAGAGATCGCTGTTCCTAATCGCTAGAAACAGACGATCACACTGTATTCCCCTGACAGAACGGGGCTCTGCTTTGTTTACACTGGCAGATCCCTGTTCTGCCTCTCTGTGGAAAAAAAAAAAGCGCCTGTAAAGCACCTGAAAGAAGCCTCATCTGCAATCCTAATGTGAAAGTCCGTGTGCCTTCACACCTGGACGCTGCGCTGGCAGATCGTCAAAAAAAGTCCTGCAAGCAGCTTCTTTGCAGCGATTTCGTGTTTTTGTCACCGGGCTGGGTGCGCCGATGGCCCGAGCCCTTTCACACTGCCAGCGCCCCAAAAAACGCCCCAGTGTGAAAGGGGTCTTAAGCGGCGCTTTACCAACGTTTTTTGGGCGCTGGCAGCGTGAAAGGGCTCAGGCTTTCACATTGGGATTGCAGATGAGGCTTCTTTCAGGCGCTTTTTTTAACGCTAAAGCGCCTGAAATCGCTCCAGTGTGACAGGGGTCTGCGGCGGCTGGTTGACATGCATAATGTATTCTGTGCATTGACCACTTGCTTACTGGGCACTTAAGCGCTTGCCGACCAGCCACCGTCATTATACTGCGGTAGGTCGGCACGATCCCGCGAACCGTCGTAGCTATACATCGATCCCTTTAAGCGGGATAGCAGGCACGCGTGCGCTTCATCGCGGGGGTGCCGATGCTCATGACCGCCGGCGAGCGATTGCGGGCAAGAGAGGCAGAACAGGGATGTGTTAGAAACACACACACACACACAGGGAACACAATTAACCCCTTGATCGCCCCGTAGTGTTAACCCCTTCCCTGCCAGTGACATTTTTACAGTAATCAGTGCATTTTTATAGCACTGATCGCTGTATAAATGCCAATGGTCCCAAAAATGTGTCAAAAGTGTCCGATGCGTCGGTCATAATGTCAAAGTCCCGATAAAAATCGCAGATCGCCGCCATTACTAGTAAAAAAAAAAATAATAATAATAAAAATGCCATAAATCTATCCCCTATTTTGTAGACGCTATAACTTTTGTGCAAACCAATCAATATACGCTTATTGTGATTTTTATTACCAAAAATATGTAGAAGAATACATATTGATTCTAAACTGAGAAAAAAAAATTAGGGGATATTTATTATAGCAAAAAAAGTACAAAATATTGTTTTTTTCTAAATTGTCGCTCTTTTTTTGTTTATAGCGCAAAAAATAAAACACTGCAGAGATGATCAAATACCACTAGGGCTGCAACTAACGATTATTTTCATAATCGATTAGTTGGGCGATTATTGTTTTGATTAATCGATTATTCGGTTAATAACCTTAAAAAAAAAAGTGTGGTGTATAATTTAGTTAATGTGTAAAGTTTTTTAAAAAAGGTAATTTATTCTTAAATATCTCTATGCAGTGGTAAATATAAATAACCAACTATATGGTTAGGGAGCAAAATATCGAATCCACTCTGAGCATAACAGACAGAAGAGATATACTGTACATACTATTAGAAGAGATATACTGTATAAACTATTAGAGGGGATATACTGTATATACTATTAGAGGATATATACTGTATATACTATTAGAAGAGATATACTGTATATACTATTCGAGGAGAGATATACTGTATATACTATTAGAGGATATATACTGTATATACTATTAAAGGGTGAATCTGGTAAATATCATCAGACTCAGTGATCAAATTTTTTTATTAAAAACAAAAACAATGTCTTCCTTCAAAAATAATGTCATTTTAAGAACGTTCGTTCTTTCATTCAGCGAATGTACAAAGATTTTTTTGTCTGAATATTGATCGGTGTGGCCAGCATAAGGCTCAGTACACACCTATGCTGTTTGCTTTTGATCTGTTTCTGCAGTGCTTTTTGCTGTGCGTTTTCAATTCTGCGCACGTGATTTTGCTGCGATTTGCTTTTTTTTGGCCAATTTGTTGTTGGTCAGATGAAAAAACACAAATTGCTGCAAAAACGCACTACATGCTTTTCTGCAGCTTTTCAATTGAAGTATATTGAACCAAAATAGCACCGTTTTGTGTGAACATGTCCCATAGGAAAACATGTAAATGAACTGTAGTGCGTTTCTGCAAAAAGCACCAAAAAAACACACATAGATGTGAACCAGGTCTAAGACATTTAGTAACATAATGGGGTTCAAACAACTAAAATTAGCCCTTTATAGTACAAAAAAAGCAGCTAATCACTACTGTAAGGGGTTCATTTTTTTTAGTGTAGAACTGTGAAAGTAATATTTGCAGTAGCGATTATTTGCTCTTCTATAAAGAGCTCATTTTAGGGTTTTATTTAACCCCATTATGTTACTGGCCGATTAATCGATTATGAAAATAGTAATCGATTAATTTCATAATCGATTAGTTGTCGATTAATCGATTTGTGGAAAAAAAGGGGCGTCAATTTTGTTTGGGTGCAGCAAAACGAGTTGCACAGTGGAGGCAAGTATTATTTATTTTTTTTTATTAAGCCTTTACAATCGCTTTAAAACCCCTTCCTGCCCAGGCCAATTTTCAGCTTTCAGTGCTGTCACACTTTGAATGACAATTGCGCGGTCATACAACACTGTACCCAAATGACATTTTTATAATTTTTTCCCCCACAAATATGGTGGTATTTAATCACTGCTGAGTTTGTTATAAAATTTTGTAAACAGTTAATTTTTCTCCTTCATTGATGTGCACTGATGAGGCGGCACTGATCGGTGACACTGCTAGGTGACACTGATGAGGCATTGATAGGTGGCACAGCTGGGCACTGGTTGGCATTGCTATGCACTGGCAGGCAGCACTGGTGGGCACAGATACTTGGGTGATGTCTCACCCTATTCGGGACCGATGTCCCTCTGACAAAAGCCGGTGATTGGCATTTTTTTTTTCTGCTCACGCTGTTAGCTGATTACCGATCTTTTGTTTACATCACATGATCAGCTGTCATTGGCTGACAGATGATCACGTGGTAAGGGGTCTAGATCGAACCCTTACTCTGATCTGTGATCAGCCGAGTCCCATTGACTTGGCTGATCACAGAGCGCGCCACTAAACATCATTCAACTATAGAGTGGGTATGAAGTGGTTAAGATAAAGAAAAAAAAAAAACCTTCTGTGTGTAGCAACCTCCCCAGCACCCCCTAATTACTTACCTGAGCCCATCTCTGTCCAGAAATGTCCACAAGTGTTAGTTGTCCGGGACTCTCCTGATTGGCCGAGACACAGCAGCCGCGCCATTGGCTACCGTGTCTGTCAAACAAATTTAGTGAGCCAATCAGGGGATAGAGGGGGAGAGGCCAGGTTGGGGCTCTGTGTCTAAATGGACACACAAAGCTGTGACTCAGCTCGGGTGCCCCCATAGCAAGCTCCTTGCTGTGGGGGCACTCAACAGGAGGGAGGGGCCAGGAGCAGCGAAGAGGGACCCGAGAAGAGGAGGATCTGGGCTGCTCTGTGCAAAACCAACTGCACAGAGGAGGCAAGTATAACATGTTTGTTTGTTTTTTTTTTTTTTTTTAAAGCTAGACTTTATAATAACTTTTTAAATTTGTGCACTCGTGAAACGGCGACAAACTTCAGTACCTTTATATTTTCTTTAGGTGATGCTTCAAAGGCCCCCTATAGGTATCAGTTTAGTGTTACGGAGGAGGTCTGGTGCTAGAATTATTGCTCTCTCTCTCTGGTGTGCATGTTGATATATAACACGTATTGCAATCTATGTTTTCACGCGTAGGTGCTCCCGACACATGCATTTATGTTCATATATCTGGAGGTGGGGGGCCTCAACATTTTTTTTTTGTGGGGGGTGGATTTTATGTACTTGGATGTAATTTAATTTTTTTGCAAAAAAAACCATAAAAAATTAAAATTCCCCAATGTGATAAGGGAGGGCGGGGTCACGGTATACTTCCAGGGCCCCTGACATTGTACAGCAAAGAGAGCCATCACCCTGTATACCTGAGGAGGTAAGGGGCCCCTCACCCTGCAGGGCATGAGGGGATGGAGGGGCCCCTTACCCCCTCAGGTATACAGAGCGATGGCTCTCTTTGCTGTACACTGTCAGGGGCCCTTACCACTACAAGGTAATGGGCCCCCAAACTAAGCACTGTGAGGGGCCCCTCCATCCCAGGCCTTCAATTTACCGTACACTGTCAGGGCCCCTCCTCTGTAGTCCTATAGGGTAAGGGCCCTACCACCTCAGGCCTGCAGACCGAGGGCCCCCTTTACTGTCAGGGGCCAATACAATTTAACCACGAGCCGACCAGCCGCTGTAGTTCTACTGGCACGGCTGGGCGAAGCGACGTTATGTTACGCGCCCGCTGTTCGCCCCCCGAAGCCGATGCGAGTGCCCGGCAGTCACGATCACCGCCGCGCTCCCGTAATCGTGGCTGATACATGGAGAACTGGATCTGTGTGTGTTTAAACACACAGTTTCCGGTTCTCTGAGGGGAGAAGAGACTGATAGAGTATGAACAGCGATCTGTCATGTCCCCTACACAGTCCCCTCCCCCCTTCAGTTAGAATCACCTCCCAGGGAACACAATTAACCCCTTGATCACCCCTAGTGTTAACCCCTTCCCTGCCAGTGACATTTTTACAGTAATCAATGCATTTTTATAGCACTGATCGCTGTATAAATGCCAATGGTCCCAAAAAACGTGTCAAAATTGTCCGATGTGTCCGCCATAATGTTGCATTCCTGATAAAAATCGCAGATCGCCGCCATTACTAGTTAAAAAAAAAAAAATTAATAATAAAAATGCCATAAAACTATCCCCTATATTGTAGACACTAACTTTTGCGCAAACCAATCAATATACACTTATTGTGATTTTTTTTTACCAAAAATATGTAGAAGAATACATATCGGCCTAAACTGAGGGAAAAAAAATAGTTTTTTTTTATATATTCTTGCGGGATATTTATTGTAACAAAAAGTAAAAAATAATGCGTTTTTTTCAAAATTGTCGCTCTTTTTTTGTTTATAGCGCAAAAAATAAAAACCGCAGAGGTGATCAAATACCACCAAAAGAAAGCTCTATTTGTGGGGGAAAAAAAAGGACATCAATTTTGTTTGAGTCCAACGTTGCACGACCGCGCAATTGTCAGTTGAAGCGACACAGTGCCGAATCGCAAAAATTGCTCTGGTCGGGAAGGGGGTAAATCCTTCCGGAGGTGAAGTGGTTAATCCTACAGGGTAAGGCCCCCCCCCCCCCCCACTAGGGTTGCCACCTTTTCTTCTAGCCAAACCCGAACACTTTAGTGGCCCACGGCATTTTTTTTGTAGTATAAACTATACATATATTTTGTGATGAAATAAACTTTCTAAACACTATTTATGCATTGGAAGACTACCGGTGTATAAAAAATATTATTACCTATAAGAAAGCAAATATATTGCATAGGTGTGAACACCCACACAATCCGATTCCAGTGCGGCAAAAAAAGCTGCATGCACCTTTTTTGTGTGGGTGCAGCTTTTTTGTGTGGGTGCGGTACAAAATGAATGGGCTCAAATTGCACTGCAACGAATTGCATGTGTTTTGAACAGGAATGCGGTGCGATTCCTCTCTGAATCACATGCAGTTCCCTGCACCACACCAATGTGAACATAGGTTCAAAGTAGTCCCCTTGTATAACAATGCAGAATTTTTTTCAGGATGCTGTGCAATATCTTTGCCACGGAGCGCTGGATGTCTGCAATGTCATTAAATCGGTGTCCGAATTTCGTTCCATGTAAGGGTAAGCTGACTGTACCGCGGTTGACCTATCGATCAACTTGGGTAAAACAGCATGTCAGATTTTTCTACATACAGTTACTGTCAGGCGGATGTAACCACTAGCAGTAACCATTGTATTCTGCCAGACGAGAATGCAGAATACTATAGTGTACCGGAGGCATTTCCCCATCAACACTGCGTTCATGGGGGAATTGAGCTATTTTCTTTTCTTTCTTTTAGCCATGCTGGAAGGAAAGAAAATTGAATCATCTATGACCAGCATAACTCCAACCAATATATTATTTTAGTTTTAAATAAGGGCATGGAAAGGATAGAACCTCTATTAGGTTTTTCATGCTGCATCTGACCCCACTGGGGACACTTTCCTTATTATGTGTCTTGGGGACACCGCTTTGACATCAGGTCATGAAATGTCAACACACCAGAATAGGAAAGCGCACACCAAAAAAAAAATAACTATGCTTTCCACTGAAGTTTGCAACCAATTATATTTGTTAGTAAATGTGACATGGAATCTATCTGGTTATTGTGATATAACAGATGCAGTTCTACAAATTTCAAACATCTACCACGTTTTTACTGTTAAAAAGGAAACTCTGTAGTCTGCCATGTACATTTGATAAGCATCACGTCTTTGGGTGACAAACAAAAAAAGTTGATAAAATGCCAGAAAGAAATGTTAACTTTTTGTCACCAGCGATGATAAACCAGTGCCAGGGCTCACATATCTGAAGTCACAATCCATAGAAAATCCAGCACATTGGTACCTAAGGCCCCTTTCACACGAACGATGCGTTCAGGTCCGCCTGTCAGTTTTTTAGGCGGACCTGAACGGACCCTCCATAGATCTCTATGGAGCGTCGGATGTCAGCGGTGACATGTCCGCTGACATCCGACCCGCTCTGATCCGAAAAAGTGTAACGGAGGAAAAACCTACTTTTCCATCCGTTTTCTGATCGGATGACGACGGATTCAACGGTCCGTCATCATCCGATCCCCCATAGGGGAGAGCGGCACTCTGACACTGTGCAGCGACGGACCTGTCATCTTCCTGCTCAGCAGGGATCGGCGGAGCGATCCCCGCTGAGCAAGCAGATGTTCACGGGGCAGATCATCATGGATCCGTCCCGCGTGAAAGAGCCCTTATCCAATATACAAAAGAAAAGCCAGATTAGGCTGTCTCCAAACTGGGACCCTTATCTATGGAATGGCAGAGGGGCTGCAATAAAAGTGCTCTGTTAGGCCAAAAGAGATTAGCTGAGCAGCATTTTGGGAAATGTACGCCATTAATCAATAATAATTTCTTCTCTCATTATCACATCATATATACAGCACAACACAATTCCGGTCAGCACTGAAAGAAATATTCATATTCATGCAGTGCAGCAGTCCTTATAAACAAGCTTTAGAATATTCTCCCCACACTCTCTGCTTAAAGCCACCACCCACCTCCTCACCACACACATTCTTTAAATAAGTCCCTTAAATCCAAGGTGGCACACAACGCAGAATTTATGTATTGACATAAAAGCGCCATTCTGTGCAGGTGTAATAAGAGCCCATGATGACGCACCCTTAGGCTGGGTTCACATATGTGCAAATTGGATACGGTTTTCACCTCATCCAATTCACATGACAGGTGAGTGTGAGTGGCTCTCTATGGAGCCAGGTCACACAGGTCTGGGGTGGCCGTAGTCCGCATAGAAAAAGGGTCCTGTGCGTTTTTTGGTTTGGTTCAGGTGCGAATTCAGGCAGAAAATCAGACCTGATTTGCACCTGAACCAGTGAACAGACACGTCCGGACCCCACAAGCAAACATGCGGACATATGTGAACTCAGCCTCAGGGGTAAGGATGAGCTCCGGTGTGTTCGCATGCTGCACGTGCCGAGCCCGCCAGGAAGTCGGCACAGCGCAGCGCTAATCACAAGCAGTGAGACATTTCCCGATGTGCGGCTGCAGAGATCGGGAAATGTCTCACTGCCTGTGGGCTCGGCACTTGCGCCATGCGAACAGACCGGAGCTCATCCTTACTCAGGGGTTGTACCTTTGACAGCCTGGGCTCAGAGGGTTGAATGATGCTCCGTGTCATTTTTCATACAAATAAAGCACTATTAGTTAAAGCTCCAAAAAACACTTTACTACTGGACACTTTTCACCAGACTCTAATCTAATGGGGGTCTGTAAGTGGTGGGTGCTGATATAAGGTGACTCTGATATAATGGGGGTCTCTAATTGGGGGTGCCGACTGCTGATCTAATGGTTGGTCAGCAATCATTAAACTGGCAATCAGCACCCCCCATTAGTATCTTATTAGAGTCATCTTATATCAGCACCAGTGGGGACTATAGTGTGAATGAGCCCCCTGTAGTGATCAGCGCTCCTCCCTACAGAGTGACCCCCATTAGATTAGTGTCCCTTTATATTAGCAACATAGACTCACCCCCCTCCCTTTATATTAGCAGCATAGACTCACCCCCCCCTTTATATTAGCAGCATAGACTCACCCCCCCTTTATATTAGCAGCATAGACTCCCCCCCCCCTTTATATTAGCAGCATAGACTCACCCCCCCCCTTTATATTAGCAGCATAGACTCACCCCCCCCTTTATATTAGCAGCATAGACTCCCCCCCCCTTTATATTAGCAGCATAGACTCACCCCCCCCTTTATATTAGCAGCATAGACTCACCCCCCCCCTTTATATTAGCAGCATAGACTCACCCCCCCTTTATATTAGCAGCATAGACTCACCCCCCCTTATATTAGCAGCATAGACTCACCCCCCCCTTTATATTAGCAGCATAGACTCACCCCCCCTTTATATTAGCAGCATAGACTCACCCCCCCTCTTTATATTAGCAGCATAGACTCACCCCCCCTTTAATCTTAGCAGCATAGACTCACCCCCTCTTTATATTAGCAGCATAGACTCACCCCCCTCTTTATATTAGCAGCATAGACTCACCCCCCCCCCTCTTTATATTAGCAGCATAGACTCACCCCCCCCCCTTTATATTAGCAGCATAGACTCACCCCCCTTTATATTAGCAGCATAGACTCACCCCCCCTCCCTTTATATTAGCAGCATAGACTCACCCCCCTCCCTTTATATTAGCAGCATAGACTCACCCCCCCTCCCTTTATATTAGCAGCATAGACTCACCCCCCTCCCTTTATATTAGCAGCATAGACTCACCCCCCCCCCCTATATATTAGCAGCATAGACTCACCCCCCTCCCTTTTATATTAGCAGCATAGACTCACCCCCCCTATATATTAGCAGCATAGACTCACCCCCCCTCTCTTTATATTAGCAGCATAGACTCACCCCCCTCCCTTTATATTAGCAGCATAGACTCACCCCCTCCTTTTATATTAGCAGCATAGACCTCCCCCGGGTGACAGTCCCAGCCCCCCTTAGAGACCCTTCTAGCTCTGAGTCCCTTAAAAATATCAGACAGTGCCCCTGCTTCCCCCCCCCCCCCCCCCCCCACCACCACTTTATATTAGCAGCATACTCAGTGGCAGTCCATAATGGCGCCGCCACCTCTCTCCAGCCACCCCCTCTATCACCAATAGATAGATTCATGCATTGCATGAATCTATTCATGGCCGCCACTGCCATCCCCTATTCAGACGCCCGGCCCCTTTTCGGGCGCAGGCGCCTGAATTACAGCGGCGGGGGGGTGTTTTTGAAGCACCTGTTTAGAGCCATAGGATCTAATAGGCGTCGCAGGTCACTCAGCTGTGTTAGAAAAGTTAATGAATGTTCGCTTTCCTAACACTAAACCGCCTCTCCGCTAATCAGGTGCTCGGGTCTGTTACTTGTCACCTGATTGGCTGAAACGACAGGCGCCACTATTGGACGCCTATCAGGAGGAGAGGACGGGAGATGAGGACAGCAGGAGACACACGCAGGACCCCGCTCGTCGCTGTCACCCGCTGCCCCACCAAGACAGGGTAAGTGGCGGGCAGAGAAGGGCACACTGGCAGCACATGATGGCACACTGGCAGCGTTTGATGGGCACAGTGGCTGCAATTGATAGCACAGTTGCAGTATTTGAGGGCACAGTGGCAGCAATTGATGGGCACAGTGGCAGCAATTGATGGGCACAGTGGCAGCATTTAAAGGGCACAGTGGCAGCAATTGATAGCACAACGACAGCGTTTGATGGCACAGTGGCTGTGTTTAATGGGCACAGTGGAAGCGTTTGGCACAGTGGCAGCGATTGATGGGCACAGTGGTGGAAATTGATGATTTTTGTTTTCCACTTTTTTTGCGTACCCCCCCCCCTCCACCCCAGAAAAAATTTCGAACCACTGAGCATAATAGACCTCCCCTGGGTGACGGACCTCCCACCCCCCTCAGAGACCCTGCTAGCTCTATATCCCTTAAGTATCAGACATTGCCTGCCTGTGTTGCCAACCCCCGAAGTGAAATTTACTGGCAGAACGTCAAAATTTACAAACGGTGCCCATTTTTTAAAAACCCGTGGAATTTACTGGCAGATCCACATTTTTTACTGACACTGCAAAAAATGTACCTAAAATTACTGTTTTTAGTGCTAAACATTGCAAATATTAATATTTGAACTATAAACACATAGCTAGTGCTATTAGCAATGTGTTTAAGTTAAACAAAAGTCAAAAAACATATTTCTCAATTTACATGAAGGTCAGGTTACTATAACCCGGCCAGCAGAGAGTTCTCCCTTACATCAGAGTCTGCAGGATGGTGACCAGAGACCACCTTCCGCAGTGTGAATACACTAAGGTAAGGGGGGGATTACTAATATAGGGGGGGAACCTTTATATCAGTGCCCCCTTACATTATTGTATTCACTCCCGCCTTACATCAGTGACCCCCCCCAGACTGGCCTGGCGGCACTGTCACTGACCTCCTCTCAGGTGCACCCAGCAGGGCTCAGTCAGATGGCTCCAGCTTGGTGGCTATTCTATAGTCTCCTCTCCACAGTCCACACGTGTCTGTCTCTTCCCGTAACCCCCATCCCGGCAGCACTCCCACTCTTGAATCCTTTCTAGGATCCCCTCAAAGACTGCAGACATGATAAGAGACAAGAGATGGTCAGAGACTGCGGACATACTACAGGAGAAGGACAGAGGCTGCGGACATACTACAAGAGGTGGACAGAGGCTGCGGACATACTACAAGAGGTGGACAGAGGCTGCGGACATACTACAGGAGGTGGACAGAGGCTGCGGGCATGCTACAGGAGGTGGACAGAGGCTGCGGGCATGCTACAGGAGGTGGACAGAGGCTGCGGACATGCTACAGGAGGTGGACAGAGGCTGCGGACATGCTACAGGAGGTGGACAGAGGCTGCGGACATGCTACAGGAGGTGGACAGAGGCTGCGGACATGCTACAGGAGGTGGACAGAGGCTGCGGACATGCTACAGGAGGTGGACAGAGGCTGCGGACATGCTACAGGAGGTGGACAGAGGCTGCGGACATGCTACAGGAGGTGGACAGAGGCTGCGGACATGCTACAGGAGGTGGACAGAGGCTGCGGACATGCTACAGGAGGTGGACAGAGGCTGCGGACATGCTACAGGAGGTGGACAGAGGCTGCGGACATGCTACAGGAGGTGGACAGAGGCTGCGGACATGCTACAGGAGGTGGACAGAGGCTGCGGACATGCTACAGGAGGTGGACAGAGGCTGCGGACATGCTACAGGAGGTGGACAGAGGCTGCGGACATGCTACAGGAGGTGGACAGAGGCTGCGGACATGCTACAGGAGGTGGACAGAGGCTGCGGACATGCTACAGGAGGTGGACAGAGGCTGCGGACATGCTACAGGAGGTGGACAGAGGCTGCGGACATACTACAAGAGGTGGACAGAGGTTGCGGACATACTACAAGAGGTGGACAGAGGTTGCGGACATACTACAAGAGGTGGACAGAGGTTGCGGACATACTACAGGAGGTGGACAGAGGTTGCGGACATGATACAGGAGGTGGACAAAGACTGCGGACAGGACACATCCTCACAGCAGCCTCCTCCCCTGTCCACCATCATATTACTACAAGAGGTGGACAGAGGTTGCGGACCGGACATACTACAAGAAGTGGACAGAGGCTGCGGACATACTACAAGAGGTGGACAGAGGTTGCGGACATACTACAAGAGGTGGACAGAGGTTGCGGACATACTACAAGAGGTGGACAGAGGTTGCGGACATACTACAAGAGGTGGACAGAGGTTGCGGACATACTACAAGAGGTGGACAGAGGTTGCGGGCATACTACAAGAGGTGGACAGAGGTTGCGGGCATACTACAAGAGGTGGACAGAGGTTGCGGGCATACTACAAGAGGTGGACAGAGGTTGCGGGCATACTACAAGAGGTGGACAGAGGTTGCGGGCATACTACAAGAGGTGGACAGAGGTTGCGGGCATACTACAAGAGGTGGACAGAGGTTGCGGGCATACTACAAGAGGTGGACAGAGGTTGCGGGCATACTACAAGAGGTGGACAGAGGTTGCGGGCATACTACAAGAGGTGGACAGAGGTTGCGGGCATACTACAAGAGGTGGACAGAGGTTGCGGGCATACTACAAGAGGTGGACAGAGGTTGCGGGCATACTACAAGAGGTGGACAGAGGTTGCGGGCATACTACAAGAGGTGGACAGAGGTTGCGGGCATACTACAAGAGGTGGACAGGGGTTGCGGGCATACTACAAGAGGTGGACAGGGGTTGCGGGCATACTACAAGAGGTGGACAGAGGTTGCGGACATACTACAAGAGGTGGACAGAGGTTGCGGACATACTACAAGAGGTGGACAGAGGTTGCGGACATACTACAAGAGGTGGACAGAGGTTGCGGACATACTACAAGAGGTGGACAGAGGTTGCGGACATACTACAAGAGGTGGACAGAGGTTGCGGACATACTACAAGAGGTGGACAGAGGTTGCGGACATACTACAAGAGGTGGACAGAGGTTGCGGACATACTACAAGAGGTGGACAGAGGTTGCGGACATACTACAAGAGGTGGACAGAGGTTGCGGACATACTACAAGAGGTGGACAGAGGTTGCGGACATACTACAAGAGGTGGACAGAGGTTGCGGACATACTACAAGAGGTGGACAGAGGTTGCGGACATACTACAAGAGGTGGACAGAGGTTGCGGACATACTACAAGAGGTGGACAGAGGTTGCGGACATACTACAAGAGGTGGACAGAGGTTGCGGACATACTACAAGAGGTGGACAGAGGTTGCGGACATACTACAAGAGGTGGAAGGAGGTTGCGGACATACTACAAGAGGTGGACAGAGGTTGCGGACATACTACAAGAGGTGGACAGAGGTTGCGGACATACTACAAGAGGTGGACAGAGGTTGCGGACATACTACAAGAGGTGGACAGAGGTTGCGGACATACTACAAGAGGTGGACAGAGGTTGCGGACATACTACAAGAGGTGGACAGAGGTTGCGGACATACTACAAGAGGTGGACAGAGGTTGCGGACATACTACAAGAGGTGGACAGAGGTTGCGGACATACTACAAGAGGTGGACAGAGGTTGCGGACATACTACAAGAGGTGGACAGAGGTTGCGGACATACTACAAGAGGTGGACAGAGGTTGCGGACATACTACAAGAGGTGGACAGAGGTTGCGGACATACTACAAGAGGTGGACAGAGGTTGCGGACATACTACAAGAGGTGGACAGAGGTTGCGGACATACTACAAGAGGTGGACAGAGGTTGCGGACATACTACAAGAGGTGGACAGAGGTTGCGGACATACTACAAGAGGTGGACAGAGGTTGCGGACATACTACAAGAGGTGGACAGAGATTGCGGACATACTACAAGAGGTGGACAGAGATTGCGGACATACTACAAGAGGTGGACAGAGATTGCGGACATACTACAAGAGGTGGACAGAGATTGCGGACATACTACAAGAGGTGGACAGAGATTGCGGACATACTACAAGAGGTGGACAGAGATTGCGGACATACTACAAGAGGTGGACAGAGGCTGCGGACATGCTACAGGAGGTGGACAGAGGCTGCGGACATGCTACAGGAGGTGGACAGAGGCTGCGGACATGCTACAAGAGGTGGACAGAGGCTGCGGACATGCTACAAGAGGTGGACAGAGGCTGCGGACATGCTACAAGAGGTGGACAGAGGCTGCGGACATGCTACAAGAGGTGGACAGAGGCTGCGGACATGCTACAAGAGGTGGACAGAGGCTGCGGACATGCTACAAGAGGTGGACAGAGGCTGCGGACATACTACAAGAGGTGGACAGAGATTGCGGACATGCTACAAGAGGTGGACAGAGATTGCGGACATGCTACAGGAGGTGGACAGAGGTTGCGGACATACTACAAGAGGTGGACAGAGGTTGCGGACATACTACAAGAGGTGGACAGAGATTGCGGACATACTACAAGAGGTGGACAGAGATTGCGGACATACTACAAGAGGTGGACAGAGATTGCGGACATACTACAAGAGGTGGACAGAGGTTGCGGACATACTACAAGAGGTGGACAGAGTTGCGGACATACTACAAGAGGTGGACAGAGATTGCGGACATGCTACAGGAGGTGGACAGAGGTTGCGGACATGATACAGGAGGTGGACAGAGGTTGCGGACATACTACAAGAGGTGGACAGAGGTTGCGGACATACTACAAGAGGCGGACAGAGGTGCGGACATACTACAAGAGGTGGACAGAGATTGCGGACATACTACAAGAGGTGGACAGAGATTGCGGACATACTACAAGAGGTGGACAGAGATTGCGGACATACTACAAGAGGTGGACAGAGGCTGCGGACATACTACAAGAGGTGGACAGAGGCTGCGGACATGCTACAAGAGGTGGACAGAGGCTGCGGACATGCTACAAGAGGTGGACAGAGGCTGCGGACATACTACAAGAGGTGGACAGAGGTTGCGGACATACTACAGGAGGTGGACAGAGGTTGCGGACATGATACAGGAGGTGGACAAAGACTGCGGACAGGACACATCCTCACAGCAGCCTCCTCCCCTGTCCACCATCATATTACTACAAGAAGTGGACAGAGGCTGCGGACATACTACAAGAGGTGGACAGAGGTTGCGGACATACTACAAGAGGTGGACAGAGGTTGCGGACATACTACAAGAGGTGGACAGAGGTTGCGGGCATACTACAAGAGGTGGACAGAGGTTGCGGGCATACTACAAGAGGTGGACAGAGGTTGCGGGCATACTACAAGAGGTGGACAGAGGTTGCGGGCATACTACAAGAGGTGGACAGAGGTTGCGGGCATACTACAAGAGGTGGACAGAGGTTGCGGGCATACTACAAGAGGTGGACAGAGGTTGCGGGCATACTACAAGAGGTGGACAGAGGTTGCGGGCATACTACAAGAGGTGGACAGAGGTTGCGGGCATACTACAAGAGGTGGACAGAGGTTGCGGGCATACTACAAGAGGTGGACAGAGGTTGCGGGCATACTACAAGAGGTGGACAGAGGTTGCGGGCATACTACAAGAGGTGGACAGAGGTTGCGGGCATACTACAAGAGGTGGACAGAGGTTGCGGGCATACTACAAGAGGTGGACAGAGGTTGCGGGCATACTACAAGAGGTGGACAGAGGTTGCGGGCATACTACAAGAGGTGGACAGGGGTTGCGGGCATACTACAAGAGGTGGACAGGGGTTGCGGGCATACTACAAGAGGTGGACAGGGGTTGCGGACATACTACAAGAGGTGGACAGGGGTTGCGGACATACTACAAGAGGTGGACAGGGGTTGCGGACATACTACAAGAGGTGGACAGGGGTTGCGGACATACTACAAGAGGTGGACAGAGGTTGCGGACATACTACAAGAGGTGGACAGAGGTTGCGGACATACTACAAGAGGTGGACAGAGGTTGCGGACATACTACAAGAGGTGGACAGAGGTTGCGGACATACTACAAGAGGTGGACAGAGGTTGCGGACATACTACAAGAGGTGGACAGAGGTTGCGGACATACTACAAGAGGTGGACAGAGGTTGCGGACATACTACAAGAGGTGGACAGAGGTTGCGGACATACTACAAGAGGTGGACAGAGGTTGCGGACATACTACAAGAGGTGGACAGAGGTTGCGGACATACTACAAGAGGTGGACAGAGGTTGCGGACATACTACAAGAGGTGGACAGAGGTTGCGGACATACTACAAGAGGTGGACAGAGGTTGCGGACATACTACAAGAGGTGGACAGAGGTTGCGGACATACTACAAGAGGTGGACAGAGGTTGCGGACATACTACAAGAGGTGGACAGAGGTTGCGGACATACTACAGGAGGTGGACAGAGGTTGCGGACATACTACAAGAGGTGGACAGAGGTTGCGGACATACTACAAGAGGTGGACAGAGTTGCGGACATACTACAAGAGGTGGACAGAGATTGCGGACATACTACAAGAGGTGGACAGAGGTTGCGGACATACTACAAGAGGTGGACAGAGGTTGCGGACATACTACAAGAGGTGGACAGAGGTTGCGGACATACTACAAGAGGTGGACAGAGGTTGCGGACATACTACAAGAGGTGGACAGAGGTTGCGGACATACTACAAGAGGTGGACAGAGGTTGCGGACATACTACAAGAGGTGGACAGAGGTTGCGGACATACTACAAGAGGTGGACAGAGGTTGCGGACATACTACAAGAGGTGGACAGAGATTGCGGACATACTACAAGAGGTGGACAGAGATTGCGGACATACTACAAGAGGTGGACAGAGATTGCGGACATACTACAAGAGGTGGACAGAGATTGCGGACATACTACAAGAGGTGGACAGAGGCTGCGGACATGCTACAAGAGGTGGACAGAGGCTGCGGACATACTACAAGAGGTGGACAGAGATTGCGGACATGCTACAAGAGGTGGACAGAGATTGCGGACATGCTACAGGAGGTGGACAGAGGTTGCGGACATGATACAGGAGGTGGACTGAGGTTGCGGACATACTACAAGAGGTGGACAGAGGTTGCGGACATACTACAAGAGGTGGACAGAGTTGCGGACATACTACAAGAGGTGGACAGAGATTGCGGACATACTACAAGAGGTGGACAGAGGTTGCGGACATACTACAAGAGGTGGACAGAGGTTGCGGACATACTACAAGAGGTGGACAGAGTTGCGGACATACTACAAGAGGTGGACAGAGATTGCGGACATGCTACAAGAGGTGGACAGAGGCTGCGGACATACTACAAGAGGTGGACAGAGATTGCGGACATGCTACAAGAGGTGGACAGAGATTGCGGACATGCTACAGGAGGTGGACAGAGGTTGCGGACATGATACAGGAGGTGGACAGAGGTTGCGGACATACTACAAGAGGTGGACAGAGGTTGCGGACATACTACAAGAGGTGGACAGAGGTTGCGGACATACTACAAGAGGTGGACAGAGATTGCGGACATACTACAAGAGGTGGACAGAGATTGCGGACATACTACAAGAGGTGGACAGAGGTTGCGGACATACTACAGGAGGTGGACAGAGGTTGCGGACATGATACAGGAGGTGGACAAAGACTGCGGACAGGACACATCCTCACAGCAGCCTCCTCCCCTGTCCACCATCATATTACTTCTCCAGTCCACATCAGATTCATCAGTGTGCTGTGTCCTCCTCCTGTACCCCTTTCACCTCTGCCCTGACCTGTGGAGAGGTGAAAGGGGTACAGGAGGAGGACACAGCACACTGATGAATCTGATGTGGACTGGAGAAGTAATATGATGGTGAATAGAGCACATCAGTCTCTGTCCCCTGCATATGCCATGCAGCCAGGGCCCAGGGACAGAGACTGATGTGCTCTATTCACCATCATATTACTTCTCCCGGCTCCAGTCCCAGTAATGTCCTCCTTTAGATCCCAATCCCATCCCCCCACAGCTTCACTCTCCGTACCTCCGCCTGTGTGTGCAGCCAGCCAAGTCATGCACTGCATGACAGGACAGAGTCGCCTCGTCGCCTGGCTCAGCTCAGCTGTCAGCTTGCCGCGGCCGCCGCGCTCGATCGATTCGAAAATGGCGCCGGTATTACGTTACTGCGCATGCGCCGCCCGGCCGAGCGCATACGAGCTTTCCCGAGCCCGGTGTTCTGCCGAGAAAGTTCCGCTCGGCGGATTAGTTCCCCCTCTACTGCGCATGCGCAGTAGAAGCCGGCGGAAATAGCCGAAGCGGAACAGCTGAAAATCAGCTGTACACGGCGCCTGTAAGAGGGCCCCTCGCGGGCTCGCTTCGCTCGCCACGCTTCGGGCACGGCCTCGCTGCGCTCGGCACTTTTAGATTCCCCCTCTAGGTCCACTTGGATAGAGGGGAAGGAACCTGGACCCAGAGCGCAGGCGCCGTGTACAGCTGATCGAAGCGTTTGAGCTTCGGCTATCTCCGGCGGCCGACAGTAGTACGTACTGCGCAGGCGCTGCGCCTGCGCAGTACAGGGGGGGAACCTATCCGCCGAAGGAACTTATTCGGCAAGACACCTGCCAGCTTTGGAAAGGCGCATGCGCAGTTGCGTGGCCGGCTCGCGGCCATCATTTTTACGGGCACCGGTGCCCGTAACGGGCATTCACGGGCACCCCGAAAAACGGGTTGTCTTTACGGGCTGCCCGTAAATCTACGGGCGGTTGGCAACACTGCTGCCTGCCTCCACCCCCCATAGAGCAAGAAAAAAAAACCTTACCTTTCAGGAGCCGCTGTAAAAGATGTGTGTGCGAAGTGGGGGCGGAGTCTAACACCACGCTCTCTCACTCATCGCGTCCCTGGTTGCTAGGAGACCAGACTGTTCCATTCACTGTCTATGGCTGGCATCGGCGCCGGTGGGTGGGAGAGAGAGCGAAGCCACAGAGCCACAGACAGGGCAGTGTGACCCGGGCGGCTGCTGCAGGACATTGGCCAAATGGCCACTGGAGCGGGGAAGAAGGGGGGCCGGGAGAACACAGACCACGACTGCTGGTGAGAGGCGGGGCCGCGAGCTGATAGACAGCAGAAATGAAGGGCGGAGCCTGTTACAGAGACCGCCAATCAGGTGCGAGCGCGCGGCGAGAGGGCGTTATTTTACTGCGTCACTGACGGAGCTTCACTCTGAGAGTAGCCAGCTAGAGGAGCGGAACCATTGGCCTGTTCTCCGTCACGCCCACCTTGATGTCTTCCTAAAGGTACGCCTTTGACCGGTAAGAGGGCGGAGATTGTAACTATGGGATTTAGGGAGATAGGGGCGGGGATTTACTGAAGCCGAGTCGGACATTTATACTAATGGATCGAAAGGAAACTTATCATAGGCGGATCTAGGCCGGCTGTGCCCCCTCATCCCAGATTTCAATTGCACCTCCCACCTACAACCCTTCTTCACTCCTAACGCTGCGGAGGCAGAATTTAATTTTACGCCAGTGTTGTGATAAAGGTGCCAATAGACGTCTCAGGGGCGGAGTCGTGTAAGAGTCAGAGACGCTCCCATGCTGTTGTCATGGTTACAGACGCCAGGTGTTTGCCGTGGTGGGAGGGGGCGGGCTCTCCTTTCCAGCTCCTCCCAACAGCCACGCAATACATTGAATGGGCGGCGCGGGCTCAAGGAGCAGCCCAGCTGTCCAATTTTAAGTCCCGCCCGTTAGTATTTGACAGACTACAGAAGTTGGCTGTACTGGCCAATCACAGGCCATCCAGTGCCGCGTTGCTCCTCAGGCATAGTTTGCCGGTTACCTAGCAACCCAATGTCAACACAGTCCACGCGTCCAATCTAAGTGCGCCCGTCTCCTCGATGACAATTGGCCCGCCCCTTTAGCAACAACGTCACACGGCTCTTGTCTCAGAGGAGGGGAGACCTAAGATAGGACGCACGTAATGTGTGTGAAGAACGATGGAAGAAATCTCGGAAATGATTGTGTGACGTGTAGTAGGTGGGTGGAGTCTGTGCTGTGTCCTCTGATGGAGGAGGTGAAGAAATATCCCGGAAATAATTGTGGGACATTCCAATGGGGACACCTGATTTAACCACTTCAATACCAGGCACTTATACACTTTCCTGCCCAGATCAATTTTCAGTTTTCAGCTCTGTCGCAGTTTGAATGACAATTGCACGGTCATGGTACACTGTACCCAAACTACATTTTTATCATTTTGTTCTCACAAATAGAGCTTTCTTTTGGTGGTATTTGATCACTTCTGGGATTTTTATTTTCTGCTAAACAAATAATAAAAGACCGAAAATTTTGAAAAAAAAAATTTTATTTTTTTTTTCTGTTTCAAAACTTTGTAAATAAGTAAGGTTTTTTTTTTTCCTTCACTGATGGGGCGTCACTGATGGGCACCAATGAGGTGTCACAGATGGGCACTCATAGGCGGCACTGTACACAAATAAATGGTACTGATGGATGCCAATCAGTGCCAAACAATAATGCCTGCCAATCAGTGATGCCCTGGTGGTGACATCCTTGGTGGTCCTAGTGGCGTCCCTGGTGGTCCAATGTGGGCATCCTCGGGGGGGCTGCGCTGATAATCGATCAGCACAGACCCCCCCTGTCAGAGGAGCAGTCGATCAGCTCTCCTCTACTCGTGTCTGTTATCTACACCATGTCCGGCCTCTCCTCCGTCCCCCCCCCCCCCCCGCTGTCTTATGGGAGACACACAGGTCCCAGAAGACAGCAGGGACCAGTGAGATCGCGCAGTGTGATTTGCGCATGCGCAGTAGGGAACCAGGCTGTGAAGCCGCAAGGCTTCACTTCCTGATAACCTTACCGAAGATGCCGGTGCCTCCACCTGAGAGCCGAGGGACAGATCGACAGAGGGCATCGCGGGTGCCCTGGACAGGTAAGTGTCCATATATTAAAAGTCAGCAGCTGCAGTATTTGTAGCTGCTGACTTTTTAAATTTTTTTTTTGGGTGGAACTCCGCTTTAAGGAGGCACTCTGATGGGTTCACCTGATTTAGGGAGGCACTCCAAAGAAAACACCTGATTTAAGGTAACATTTTTTGGGGGGAAATAACAAACGTTATACTTACCTGCTCTGTGTAATGGTTTTGCACAAAGCAGCCCCAATCCTCCTTCTCTCGAGTCTCCCTCCAGCACTCCTGGCTCCTCCTCTTCTCCAAGTGCCCCCATAACAAGCCGCTTGCTATGTGGATACTCATTTTTGCTCAATGCCAAGCCCTGCTCTGTGTGTCCATTAGACATACAGAGCACAGCTTTGCTCCCCCCCTTACTGGCTTTGAGTGACAGCAGCAGGAGCCAATTGCTCCCAGTGCTGTGTCTGAGCCAATGAGAAGGGAGAGAGCCTCTGCTCTCAGGCACAGCGCTGGATGGAGAGCAGGGCCGGTGGAAGGATTCTTGCCCACACAAGTGAAGGTGCATTTTACTGCCCCCTCTATCCTGGCGCCCTAGGGTGGCTGTCCAGCTTTATCCTGGTGCCAGGCCTTCCTCTTCATGAGTCCTGTAATCTCATACATTTGTAAAGCATTTTACAAACATATACATGTGTACAGCGTTACTTACCGCCCAAATATGGACTCGGACGCACTCTTTATTTTTTGTACACTGCTGAACAGCAGATAGAAATGATGATGGGCAGTACAGCACACACTATGTACAGCTACACACACACAATGACATGCTGGGCACATCTGTCAGGCCTGTGTGAATGAGGCACAATGCTATTAGAAGACATGAGTGCAGGAAAACTCATTCCTTCCATGTACAGCATCCGCACCCCTGTAGTGTTTCCCCTGCATGTCCCAGCACAGACACTCCAATTAGCCACTTACCCACCGGAAGATTTACTCCCCTTCATGACCAGGCCATTTTTGCAACAGTGCACTCCGTTACATTACCTAACAATTGCGTGGTCATGCAACACTGTACATAAACGTTATGTCTTTTTTTTCCCCACAAAGAGAGCTTTCTTTTGGTGGTATTTGATCTCCTCTGCGTCTTTTATTTTTTTGTGCTATTAACAGAAAAATATGAAAAAAAAAAGTTTTACTTTCTGCTATGAAACACATCTTGTAAAATACAAAATATAAAAAAATCTTATTTCTGCATAAGTTTAGGCAAATATGTATTCTGCTACAAAATCACATATTGATTGGTTTCCCTGAATGTTATCGCATCTACAAACCATGGTATATATATGCTGGAATTTGTATTTATTGTTTTTATACTAGTAATGGTGGCGATCAGCAGCCTACTATGGGACTGCAATATTGCGGCAGACAATCGGACACTAACTGACATGTTTGGCACTTTGTGGAAACCGGTGACACTAATACAGTGATCAGTAATAAGATGCACTATCGCTGTACTAATGATACTGTCTGGGAAGGGGTTAAAGATCTAGGGCGATTAAAGGATTAAATGTGTAGCTGACCAGTGTTTGTGTGTGTACAATGTGCTGCTTTCACTAAGGAATGTGCTGGATCTTATTCCCTGAAAACAACATTCAGCAAATCCTTGCTGACAGGACAGAGCTCTGCTTTGTTTACATAGCTAGAGCTCCGTCCAGTGTGTCTCCTCGCCTATCAGTGGGTGCTGTCGGTCATCCTTTGGCCGGCACCCACTGATTGGCTTCTGCTGTGACCAATCACAGTCCTTAACCAGGAGAGCAGAATCGCATGTGTATGTATATGTGTATATATATATATATATATATATATATATATATATATATATATATATATATATATATATATATATATATATATATATATATACACACACACACACACACACACACACACACACACACACACGCAATTCTGCACAGTGCGGCTGCCCTGTAGCAGTAAAGCTACAAAGAACCAGTCGCCAAATGGTTAATGAAAAATAGTTCATTCCTCAGTCAGTTTTTATCTGCTGTGTCCCAATAGGGAGATTTCTTTTCACTTCCTGTCATGGAGACCCAACAGGAAGTGAAAGGATCTCCACATTGAGAGAAGTGTCATAGGTATCCTATCAAAATATTTCCCCTCACCTCTATTTCCGGTGACAACCCATCACTTTCTGTTCCAGAGACAATGGTCATGGTGACCAATTGTGAGGGTGAAAGAGACTGCATTAGAAACCTTACAGGGGTTCTAACCCTTCCACACGCCATGCAAAACTAGAAATAAATGAGCTGTCAGTGCCCACGCAGCTGGTGTAGCGATCCAGAGGTTTGAAATCCCTGCTCTTCTCCCTCTTCTTTCTGTAGGCTTCCTGGATAGATCAGAGCCATTCTGATGGATAAAAACTGCTCTAATCCATCCTGGAAGTCCTACAGAAAGAAGAGGGAGAAGAGCTGGGATTTCATATCTCTGGACCACTACACCAGCTGTGCGGGCACTGACAGCTCAGCACCCACAAGGGTAAGTACAGTGGGGACCGGGGGAGGGTGTAGAGTGTTAGTTCATTTTTGAAAATGTGAACTTTAACCACTTCAGCTCTGGAAGGTTTACCCCCCTTCATGACCAGGCCATTTTTTGCGATACGGCATAGCGTCACTTTAACTGACATTTGCGCGGTCGTGCAACACTGTACCTAACATGTATGTCGTTCCCCCCCCACAAATAGAGCTTTCTTTTAGTGGTCTTTGATCATCTCTGCGGTTTTTATTTTTTGCGCTATTAACAAAAAAAGACCAACAATTTTGGTGCACTCACACCGGTAATGTCCTTTAGGGGGAGGTAGAGAGCTTCTCTGTACTCTTCACTGTACTGTGCCGACCCAGCTCCTGCTGTGCTGAGTGGGAGTTACGATGTCCTTTTTCAACCAGGATGCCACGGCTCCCCGATTGAGAAAGGCTGGTCTAAGAAACCAGAAGCAACAAGTATTTTTCCATTTCCGGTTTTGCCGGATGCAAACAGGTCATTACTGGCTTGGGAAAGCATTAAATCAAACCGATCTTGGTGTGATCAGATGCTTTCAAAACGTTAGAAAACTTTTTGAAAAAAAAAAAAAAGTTTCCTCCTGCAAAGCAATATCATAATGTGCTAGTGTGCACCACATACTAGCACTTTATGAAAGGCTTACCTTGAAACAAAGCCCTCCAGCGATGTGCTGTCACCACTGTAGAGGCTTCCATCTTCACCGGGTCTTCCTTCCGTGTTCACGAGCCGCAAAGACATCGTTCCTGCGCACACGTGCGGGAGTCTCGGCTATGGCACACAGCTCTGAAGGAAGGATATAGGAATTTTTGGGACTTTAAATGAGGCGCATGGGGAATGCGCCTCCATCCCTGGTTCAGAGAGAAGGAAGGGGATTTGGGACTTTAAATGAGGCCCACGGACATCAGGAGGTAAATAGAAAATGTTATTTATTGATCCTGAAACCTGTATCAAACCATATCACAAATATAGACCACATGTAAAAGAAGAACATTGAAGTGAATGTCATTCAATATACCTACGCCCATAAGTGGGGCGCATGCAAAAAAGCATCAAGAATACATCAATATGTCAAACTAGAGGTCACATAAAGGGCACAAGTGATCAATGGATACATACAATGGTAAATAGATATATATATACACACAATAAAAAGCAGCATATGACAAAAATCGTAAAAATGTGTAAACCCATAATTGATTGAAGAAGGTGTTCTGAGTTGATAGTGAGATGTGAGCATCTATCTGCGTAACAAAATGCACGACACGTTTCGTGTAAACCACTCATCAGGGGCACAGTGCTCAAACATATCTATAGAATGTAGTAAGGTAGGCAATTAATATATATGCAACCGATAGTAGCTGGGGGAGGCAAATTGCGACCCCTGAGTACTTACATAAAATCATTGCAGAGGAGGTGTAATGGTGATAGAGCCAAGGCCATATTGATAGTCCGCACCGGGAGCTGAGGTGACCGAAACATGCACTGGCGGGGCGTATGCACAAAACCCCCCACAAGCACAGGGCCCGGAGCACTGGATCTAGGGATGAGACAGTAATCTGCTAGTAATAACTACCAAGCGGGGTCTAAAACAAAGGAAAATACATATTCAGTATACCATATTGTACTGATGGGGTAATAAAGGAATAAATATATATATCTATATAAGCATAAGATGCATAAGAACTGAAATTGGAAAAGTCAAAGCAACAAAAAGGAAAGAAAACCCTGCTGGGGATAAAAGAAAAGGGGAAATAAAAAATATAAATAGTGAAAATGTTAAAGGAATAACGGTTGAAGGAATGGCACCGGTATGCTGTTCCTTCAGAGTGCATGCGCTGGTGATGTCACCACCTGATGCTTGCTAGAATATCTAGATATTCATTTTACCTACAGGTAAGCTTCATTATAAGCTTACCTGTAGGTACAAATCAAAATTCAGAGTTTACTACCACTGTGAGGGCTGAACAGAGATCTGGGGTCTAATAGATGTCTCAGTAAAGAGTACCTGTCACTGCCCATGCTATCACAAGGAATGTTGTTGGATGTTGCTTGTGGATGGAACACTTCACACAACAACTGAGTGTAGATCGGTGTATACTAGATCCCAATGTCTGTGTCACACCTCACTCTCCACCACTGTGAGAATTCACCGCTCACCTCTCTTACAGACCCAAGAATTCTAGGTCTAAATCCCCCTTGAGCCCCCTTTTCATTGATCACACTCCCCTATATATATATATATATATATATATATATATATATATATATATATATATATATATATATATAAAGGCCAGTATGGTGGCCTGAATTTATGGGAGGAGCCCGGGGGGTATTTAAGCAGCCCGCTCACCTGTGGTGCTTGTCGGTTTCCTGTGCGCGATATACGTCACTAGGCCGACTATTCGATATACCAGCGTCCGCAAGTTCTTGCCTCGCAAGTTCCCGTATTCGATACTCCGTACTCAAAACTTTCGAAGTCCGCGTTTTTCGTTCCTAGTTTGTACCACGCGTCTGGCTTGGCTGTCGCAGGTAAGGTCCCGTCGGACTTTTCGTTTTCATATCATGTCACAAAACCGTGAGTTCAAATTTCGTTTCACCCGCATCTCACAAACTGCAATGTATATCGCTCGTACTTTCGATATGTTACAAATTCGACAGCACAGCGACGCTGACGTCGCTTCATTTCTAGCATGTCGGTATCGATAGACAGCCATAGCCAGTCGCAAGTGGTAAATTATCAAAGCAAGTTAGTTCGATACCAATCATTTCTCATTTCTGAAACATTCTAAACTCATTTCTGACATTTCAAATCATTTCTGAAACATTTCTAAACTCATTTCTGACATTTCAAATCATTTCTCATTTCTGAAACATTTCTAAACTCATTTCTGACATTTCAAATCATTTCTCATTTCTGAAACATTTCTAAACTCAATTCTGACATTTCAAATCATTTCTCATTTCAGTCACCTACCGCGCTCCGATTCGAATCCAGTCGCACCAAAAATGCGCCGATTCGTTCCGGTGTGCCCCAGTTATTACGGCCTCATTTCTATACATGCTCCAGAGTTACGTTATTGTCAGTCAATTGTACCTCTGTCATGGTTATCATTTCATTTCCATGTATCACGTTCCGACATGAATTCAGTCGCATGAAAAATGCACCGATTCGTCTCGGCGTGCCCCAGGATTGGCCTCATTTCTATACATGCTCCAGAGTTACGTTTCATCAGTCATTTGTACCTCTGTCATGGTTATCATTTCATTTCCATGTATCACGTTCCGACATGAATTCAGTCGCATGAAAAATGCACCGATTCGTCTCGGCGTGCCCCAGGATTGGCCTCATTTCTATACATGCTCCAGAGTTACGTTTCATCAGTCATTTGTACCTCTGTCATGGTTATCATTTCATTTCCATGTATCACGTTCCGACATGAATTCAGTCGCATGAAAAATGCACCGATTCATCTCGGCGTGCCCCAGGATTGGCCTCATTTCTATACATGCTCCAGAGTTACGTTTTATCAGTCATTGTACCTCTGTCATGGTTATCATTTCATTTCCACGTATCACGTTCCGACATGAATTCAGTCGCATGAAAATGCACCGATTCGTCTCGGCGTGCCCAGGATTGGCCACATTTCAGTACATGCTCCGGAGTCCGATTCACAGTCAATCGCTACAATAGCACGACCGATTCGAGCCTCCGTCATGGTAAACGATATGTTACACCCTCACTTACCGCGCTCCATTTTGAATCCAGTCGCATCTCCGATGCACCGATTCATTACGGCGTGCCCCAGGGCTCGGCCTCATTTCTGATACATGCTCCAGAGTCCGGATCATAGCTAGTCACAGACATCGGGGGATTGATCCATATCGCTGTCATGCAATTTCTACCATTTCATTCCCACAACACATCACCGTTTCGAAACCAGTCGCATCTGAGGTGCACCGATTCGTCACGGCATGCATCACTGGTTCCGATCGCATTTCATATCTATACCAGAGCTCGGTTGGTTGCCAGTCGCTAACACGGCACAACCAATTCGAGCCTCGGTCAAAATAATCATTTCTCTCATTTCATTTCATACTGCACTCCGATTCGAATTCAGATGCATCTAACAGGCACCGACTCGTCCCAGGAGCACCAATATTTTCAGTTGCCTCATTTCAATACATGCTCCAGAGCCCGGTTCACGGTCGAACAAATCATGACACGACCAGGCCGGACCTCTGTCATGCAGTTCATTCATTTCATAATCAAGGCAAACATTTCGAATCATTTCATTGTCACAAGATTGCAAGCACCATACAGATCATTGCTTCAAGTTAGTTAGCAATCCCTTCACGAATTGTCACCACCTTGGCCTTTGGCATGCTGAGAGACGTTCTATGCTCAGCCGCCCCCAGCAGAAGGGAAGAGCTGGATTGTATCTCCATACGGTAGTAGACTTGGGCCACAAGTATGGAGGATTTTCCTTTTACGAGTACCACCGTTCCTTTTCCGCAAAGGCTGCCGCCAGACTCACACAGTTCCAAACAACAACAAATTGGAGTCTCATGGACACAGAGCTCTTCTGCCGCCATTTTTCCGGCTTACGCTCACCCCTAGGTGCGATTTGCCAGACCTCCACCCACACTGCCACCTGGTGCGCCAATGCGACTTTCAAACGTCCTTTCGAATTTCCCTCTACCTCCGGTGCACTTCAGGGTCAGTCGGCCCCTGAACAAACGCCTCAGGTGGACAAATTCGGACGCCCAGTCCGAACCGTGGGAGGGGCAGCCATCTGCAATAATTACAAATTATGGGTCCTGCAACGTCAGTCAGTGCCGCCTACTCCACATCTGCACCTTATGCTAAAGAGCGCACCCAAGGAACTTGTGCGAAGTCAAACAACAGAAGAGGGCATGACTAAACCGAAGCAACGTCTTATGGCTAAGACTCTACCTCACCTCACATCCCACCCCCTCTCTGGCCACCTACCTTATTCAGGGCTTCACAGTAGGCTTTCACACCGGCCTCATTTCACTACCCCACAGTACGTACGAATGTGGGAATCTTCGTTCAGCAGCCATCGACGAACAAACCATAGATCGGCTCTTACAAACAGAACTAGACCGAGAGTACGTTATACAAAAAATGTATACAAAACAGCGCTCGCAAATAAATTCATATAATGTGATGATCTTTTTTAAAAATTCATATATGTGATAATCTTTTCTAAAAAAAGACCTCTTGCAGCTGCAGGATGAAAGTGCTTACACTTTGGTGATATATAACAAATAAACCTGCGCTAGCAATTTGCTAAAGATGGATAATAAACTGTGCCAAAACAAAATCATAAATGATCTATACAAATAATGATAAATGTGAAAATCGTGTAGAAAAAATTGATAATGTGTACCATACACAACCAACTGTACACTGAGTGAAGTGCACTAATCAAGAAAATTACAAAGTGAAAAAAGGACAAATCACAAAATGTATGGACAAACACAATTGTGAAGTAATATAGTATCATTAAACTGATGCAAATATTTAAAGTAAAATGAACACTCTCATAAATGGTAGAAAACAATGAGGTAAGCCTCTAGACACTCATAGACCCCAAAAAGAGAGATAAACAAAAAAGTCACTTGCATCCAGATTTGAAAATAATGGAATATCCATAACTAATAAGAAGCTCCTTCACAGAAGGGACAAATGGCAGACTTCCAGCATGTTCATCCGCAGGATGATATATGGCTACCGTTTGCTGATATTAAATGGTTGGGACCATAGAACTCGCGTTCCACCAGAAAGAAAAGGAAAAATATATAGCATAAAACCTTAGGATGGCATAAGGTTACCTGCGCATAAAAGCGCTACTCACAAGACCGGCATGCAGAGCAGGCATTCAGATAGTTTGGTCGGTTCGCCGCTGATCGGCGTGCGTTCCACCAAAACAGGAAGTGATGTCACTGATAGTGGTTAGCAGGCGTAGGCAGGATGTTACGTCGACGCGTTTCGCCCCTCCCCCAGGGCGTTATCAAAGACTTTTAGTCTTTGATAACGCCCTGGGGGAGGGGCGAAACGCGTCGACGTAACATCCTGCCTACGCCTGCTAACCACTATCAGTGACATCACTTCCTGTTTTGGTGGAACGCACGCCGATCAGCGGCGAACCGACCAAACTATCTGAATGCCTGCTCTGCATGCCGGTCTTGTGAGTAGCGCTTTTATGCGCAGGTAACCTTATGCCATCCTAAGGTTTTATGCTATATATTTTTCCTTTTCTTTCTGGTGGAACGCGAGTTCTATGGTCCCAACCATTTAATATCAGCAAACGGTAGCCATATATCATCCTGCGGATGAACATGCTGGAAGTCTGCCATTTGTCCCTTCTGTGAAGGAGCTTCTTATTAGTTATGGATATTCCATTATTTTCAAATCTGGATGCAAGTGACTTTTTTGTTTATCTCTCTTTTTGGGGTCTATGAGTGTCTAGAGGCTTACCTCATTGTTTTCTACCATTTATGAGAGTGTTCATTTTACTTTAAATATTTGCATCAGTTTAATGATACTATATTACTTCACAATTGTGTTTGTCCATACATTTTGTGATTTGTCCTTTTTTCACTTTGTAATTTTCTTGATTAGTGCACTTCACTCAGTGTACAGTTGGTTGTGTATGGTACACATTATCAATTTTTTCTACACGATTTTCACATTTATCATTATTTGTATAGATCATTTATGATTTTGTTTTGGCACAGTTTATTATCCATCTTTAGCAAATTGCTAGCGCAGGTTTATTTGTTATATATCACCAGAGAGTACGTTATAGGCCCTTTCACTCAGCCCCCTCTCAGCACTTGGAGAGTCAGCCCTGTTGGGGCTTGTCAAGGGCAAATTCACAAATAAATTACGTTTGGTGTACGACCTGTCTGCACCTCATTCTTCCCACATCCCCAGTCTCAATTCCCTGATTCCCTCTGAAGAATTCTCCATAAAATATTCCTCCGTAGACATGGCGATACAAGCAGTCATCAAAGCAGCTACAGGTGCTTTCCAAAGCCGACATCTCGGATGCCTTTAAGCTCCTGCCTATCCACCCATCCCTTTGGTGCTGGCATGGCATCAAGTGGAAGGAGGCATATTATTTAGGCCACAAAACTGACGTTCGGTTCGAAGAGTAGCCCTTGGCTCTTCGACACATTCGCTCAGTCTCTTGCTTGGATACTGTTACACAAGGCTCAGTGACAAGAAGTCATCCATTACCCTGACGACTTCCTACTAATAGAACCTCCCAGCAAGCCCCCAGGAGACCTCGACAAACTCAGAGCGATATTCGGAAAAACTCAATGTTCCCATCGCCGAGCACAAAGTAGAAGGCCCAACACATAACATCACCTTTCTCGGGGTCAGCTTAGACACCTGCGCTATGCAAGCCAGTCTCCCCCTCGACAAACTAACCCGCATTAAGGCGGTCCTTCACAAATTCACCCACACCAAGGGGTGTACCAAGAAGCAGTTGCAATCTCTCCTGGGAATGCTGAATTTCGCCATGCGAATTATTCCACAAGGCCGCACCTTCGTGCCACGCCTGCTGAGATTCCTGCCAGAAACACAAGACCCCGATCAGATCTTAAATCTAGACTCCGCAGCAATAGCGGACCTATCTATGTGGGACGAATTCCCGTCCTGGAATGGTATATCCCTAATTATACCCATGGTTTCAGCCCTGTCACCCCAGGTGGTGACAGATGCTGCAGCCACCACAGGTTTCGCGGCAATTTTTGGCCATCATTGGTTTTCAGGACCCTGGCCTCAACAGATACTGTTGATACCCGGCTTTATTCAAACATCTTCCCTCTTCGAACTCTATCCCATAGTGGCAGCGGCACAACTCTGGGGTCACCATTGGACAGGGCAAACAGTAATCTTCACCACCGACAATCAGGCCACGGCAGACATCATCGACAAAGGCAGGTCCAAGTCCCTAGCAGTCATGTCCTTCCTGCGCAGATTGGTACAACTGTCCTTACAGCATCAGTTTAACATACACTGTGCATTATTCCAGGCAGATACAATTTAGCTGCTGACGTACTGTCACGTTTTAACTACACCTCCTTTTCAGACAGATTCCCGGAGCCAATTCAGCGTCGGCCCCTATCCCTGCCTGGTCACAACTGACCCTGGACTAGTTCAACAATTACAAGGAGCAACGCAGCTCATCAATCACTCACTCTCTCATAACACAATTTCTCACATCCTGCCGTAAAGGACCAATAGATGTCAAACAGGTACTGGCCTTCATTTCATACTGCCACACTCAGCTGGCCTTATCGTACAATACTATTCGGCTATACCTAGCCGGCATACAACATTTCGTGACCCCGGAAGACCCCACAAAATCTTTACTGTTCTCATCACACGCTATACGAGCCATCCTAAGGGGCATCCAGGAAACAACAACCAGAGATCAGCACTAAGCGCTTACCCATTACGGGGCCCATCTTCAGGGATATGTCGACTATTCTGGCTACTTCGCCATTCGGTCTGCTGCCCAGCACGGTACTACAAGCAGCCATATAGTTGGCTTACTATGGGTTCTTGCGACCTGGCGAATTCACCTATAACAACCCCACAGACCAAGTATTATGCAGACGGCACTTGCTTCGCCACCAAGGCCATTTCATCCTGCACCTCGAGGTTTCTAAAACCCAGCAAACAGGCTCTGGAGTGGACATTCACCTCTACAGAACCAATAACAGCTGGTGTCCAGTAGGGATGAGCTTCGTGTTCGAGTCGAACCCATGTTCGACTCGAACATCGGCTGTTCGACCGTCCGTCGAATTGCGAACGATATGGGCCGTTCGCGCCAAATTCGTGTGGCGCGTCACGGCCCATAATTCACTGCGGCATCGCAGTGCATTGCTGGCTGATGATTGGCCAAGCATGCACTATGACCCGCATGCTTGGCCAATCACAGCGCCGTCAGTAGAGAGAGCTGTAATTGGCCAAAGCCAGGGTGGCTTTGGCCAATTATGGCTCAGGGGATTTAGTACACACCCCACACTATATAAGGCCGCCTGCACGGCGGCCCTGTGTAGTGTGTGTTCCGGTGTGCTGAGAGATAGAGAGAGAGAGAGACAGTGTCATTTGATTTGAGTTAGATAGATTAGGCAGAACAGTCAGTCAGTTAGCTGCACTTACAGTGTATTGTGTATATATATGCATCCCAGGTGTTGCATATATATATATACACTGTATTCAGTTTAGCTAGATCCGTTCCTGTTATCTTCTATCTAGACTATTTAGTGCAGTGCGTCCTGCTCACAGTGTTCAGCTAGATCCGTTCCTGCTATTTACATTCAGTGCAGTGCGTCCTGCTCACAGTGTTCAGCTAGATCCGTTCCTGCTATTTACATTCAGTGCAGTGCGTCCTGCTCACAGTGTTCAGCTAGATCCGTTCCTGCTATTTACATTCAGTGCAGTGCGTCCTGCTCACAGTGTTCAGCTAGATCCGTTCCTGCTATTTACATTCAGTGCAGTGCGTCCTGCTCACAGTGTTCAGCTAGATCCGTTCCTGCTATTTACATTCAGTGCAGTGCGTCCTGCTCACAGTGTTCAGCTAGATCCGTTCCTGCTATTTACATTCAGTGCAGTGCGTCCTGCTCACAGTGTTCAGCTAGATCCGTTCCTGCTATTTACATTCAGTGCAGTGCGTCCTGCTCACAGTGTTCAGCTAGATCCGTTCCTGCTATTTACATTCAGTGCAGTGCGTCCTGCTCACAGTGTTCAGCTAGATCCGTTCCTGCTATTTACATTCAGTGCAGTGCGTCCTGCTCACAGTGTTCAGCTAGATCCGTTCCTGCTATTTACATTCAGTGCAGTGCGTCCTGCTCACAGTGTTCAGCTAGATCCGTTCCTGCTATTTACATTCAGTGCAGTGCGTCCTGCTCACAGTGTTCAGCTAGATCCGTTCCTGCTATTTACATTCAGTGCAGTGCGTCCTGCTCACAGTGTTCAGCTAGATCCGTTCCTGCTATTTACATTCAGTGCAGTGCGTCCTGCTCACAGTGTTCAGCTAGATCCGTTCCTGCTATTTACATTCAGTGCAGTGCGTCCTGCTCACAGTGTTCAGCTAGATCCGTTCCTGCTATTTACATTCAGTGCAGTGCGTCCTGCTCACAGTGTTCAGCTAGATCCGTTCCTGCTATTTACATTCAGTGCAGTGCGTCCTGCTCACAGTGTTCAGCTAGATCCGTTCCTGCTATTTACATTCAGTGCAGTGCGTCCTGCTCACAGTGTTCAGCTAGATCCGTTCCTGCTATTTACATTCAGTGCAGTGCGTCCTGCTCACAGTGTTCAGCTAGATCCGTTCCTGCTATTTACATTCAGTGCAGTGCGTCCTGCTCACAGTGTTCAGCTAGATCCGTTCCTGCTATTTACATTCAGTGCAGTGCGTCCTGCTCACAGTGTTCAGCTAGATCCGTTCCTGCTATTTACATTCAGTGCAGTGCGTCCTGCTCACAGTGTTCAGCTAGATCCGTTCCTGCTATTTACATTCAGTGCAGTGCGTCCTGCTCACAGTGTTCAGCTAGATCCGTTCCTGCTATTTACATTCAGTGCAGTGCGTCCTGCTCACAGTGTTCAGCTAGATCCGTTCCTGCTATTTACATTCAGTGCAGTGCGTCCTGCTCACAGTGTTCAGCTAGATCCGTTCCTGCTATTTACATTCAGTGCAGTGCGTCCTGCTCACAGTGTTCAGCTAGATCCGTTCCTGCTATTTACATTCAGTGCAGTGCGTCCTGCTCACAGTGTTCAGCTAGATCCGTTCCTGCTATTTACATTCAGTGCAGTGCGTCCTGCTCACAGTGTTCAGCTAGATCCGTTCCTGCTATTTACATTCAGTGCAGTGCGTCCTGCTCACAGTGTTCAGCTAGATCCGTTCCTGCTATTTACATTCAGTGCAGTGCGTCCTGCTCACAGTGTTCAGCTAGATCCGTTCCTGCTATTTACATTCAGTGCAGTGCGTCCTGCTCACAGTGTTCAGCTAGATCCGTTCCTGCTATTTACATTCAGTGCAGTGCGTCCTGCTCACAGTGTTCAGCTAGATCCGTTCCTGCTATTTACATTCAGTGCAGTGCGTCCTGCTCACAGTGTTCAGCTAGATCCGTTCCTGCTATTTACATTCAGTGCAGTGCGTCCTGCTCACAGTGTTCAGCTAGATCCGTTCCTGCTATTTACATTCAGTGCAGTGCGTCCTGCTCACAGTGTTCAGCTAGATCCGTTCCTGCTATTTACATTCAGTGCAGTGCGTCCTGCTCACAGTGTTCAGCTAGATCCGTTCCTGCTATTTACATTCAGTGCAGTGCGTCCTGCTCACAGTGTTCAGCTAGATCCGTTCCTGCTATTTACATTCAGTGCAGTGCGTCCTGCTCACAGTGTTCAGCTAGATCCGTTCCTGCTATTTACATTCAGTGCAGTGCGTCCTGCTCACAGTGTTCAGCTAGATCCGTTCCTGCTATTTACATTCAGTGCAGTGCGTCCTGCTCACAGTGTTCAGCTAGATCCGTTCCTGCTATTTACATTCAGTGCAGTGCGTCCTGCTCACAGTGTTCAGCTAGATCCGTTCCTGTTATCTTCCTACTGACAGGCAGGCTTGTCTGGTTACAGTATATAAAGCTACCTGAAGAAAATTACAGGTGTTCTTTTTGATCCTATTAGTACCACGGTCAGGCAGCTAGACTATTTACATTTAGTACAGTGTGTCCTGCTCACAGTGTTCAGCTAGATCCGTTCCTGTTATCTTCCTACTGACAGGCAGGCTTGTCTGGTTACAGTATATAAAGCTACCTGAAGAAAATTACAGGTGTTCTATCCCAGCTTAGTGCAGCTACAGGCCATTAGTATGTCTGGAAGGCCAAGAAGGAGAGGCAGACAGTCACAAGCCAATAAGAGAGGGCAAGCAGGCTCTGTGTCTAGTGCTGGTCGTGGAGACGGTGCATCCTCATCAGCACGTGGCCATGGGACACGCTTGGCCTTTTTTTCGGCAGCTGGCCGTGTTGAGCCGCAACATGCGGAAGACTTGGTCGAGTGGATGACCAAGCCGTCCTCATCCTCCTCATCCTCTCTCACCCATGCCCAGGGTGCTTTGTCTGGCAAAGCAGCGGCCTCTTCCCTCAGCTCAATGTCATCAGTGACTCCTTCCCTAGCTCCACCATGTCCTCATGAGGATTCCCTCGAACTGTTTGACCACAGTGTTGGGTACATGCTCCAGGAGGATGCCCAGCGTTTGGAAGGCTCTGATGATGATACTGAGCTCGATGAAGGCAGTAACATGAGCACGGACAGAGGGGGTGCCCAAGAAGGACAGCAATCTGGCAGTCATGCTCCCCCTGCTGCAGCATACTGCCAGGTTTGCTCCAGTGATGAGGAGGGAGGGGATGATGAGGTCACTGACTCAACGTGGGTGCCTGATAGGAGAGAGGAGGAGGAGGAGGAGGAGGAGGAGGCGGCACATCACCAACGAGGCAGGATGCCCTCCAGGGGCCAGCCTAAGGGCAGCACATTGACTGCATCACACCCCAAAGCTCCACATGTGCAGGGCGCTGCAGTCTCTGCGCGTTATTCAAAAAGTTCTTTGGTGTGGGCCTTTTTTGAGACGAGTGCATCAGATCGCACCGCTGCTATTTGCAACATATGTCTCAAGCGTATCTCGCGTGGCCAAAACATCTCCCGCTTGGGTACCACATGCTTGACCAGACATATGTTGACCTGCCATGCAGTTCGTTGGCAAGCGTATCTGAAAGACCCACACCAAAGAACAAAGAGGATCTCTCCTTGCTCCTCATCAGCTGAGATTTCCAACCCCACTAGACCTTCAGTCCTCTCTGAGACCTGCAGTGAGAGGAATGAAGGTGTAGAATTAGGTGTGTCACAGCCAAGTACTTGTGGGCAATCTGCTTTTGGTACACCGACGTCAGATTGTACCAGGCAAATTTCCCTGCCCCAGCTGCTGCACCGCCGAAAGAAGTTTGCTCCCAGCCATCCACATGCCCAGCGGTTGAATGCTAGCTTGGCAAAATTGCTAGCACTTCAACTGCTGCCTTTTCAGTTGGTAGACTCTGCCCCCTTCCGTGAGTTTGTGGAATGTGCGGTTCCTCAGTGGCAGGTACCCAAACGCCACTTTTTCTCACGGAAGGCGATTCCGGCTCTCTACCGGCATGTGGAAGGCAATGTCCATGCCTCGCTGGACAGGGCGGTCAGCGGTAAGGTGCATATTACCGCTGACTCATGGTCCAGCAGGCATGGACAGGGACGTTACTTAAGTTTCACGGCGCATTGGGTGACTCTGCTGGCAGCTGGGAAGGATGCAGGACAAGGTGCAGTAGTGTTGGAGGTTGTTCCGCCACCACGCCTCCAAAATGCTGATTGTGACACACCTCTCTCCTCCACCCCCTCCTCTTCTTCTTCCTCCATGGCCTCTTCCTCGGAACCAGCGGTGCTCCGTAGGCGTTCAAGGGGCTACGCAAGTACGCAGGCCAAAAGATGCCATGCGGTGCTTGAGCTGGTGTGCTTGGGGGACAGGAGCCACACTGGGGCAGAGGTTCTGTCAGCTCTGCAGGGGCAGGTTCAGAGGTGGTTGACGCCACGCCAACTTAAGGCAGGAATGGTGGTTTGCGACAATGGCACCAACCTCCTCTCTGCCCTCCGACAGGGACAACTGACCCATGTGCCCTGTTTGGCTCACGTCCTTAACTTGGTGGTGCAGCGGTTCTTGGGCAGGTACCCGGGCTTACAGGATGTCCTGAGGCAGGCCAGGAAAGTCTGTGTGCATTTCCGCCGGTCATATAATGCCAGTGCTCGGCTGACGGACCTCCAAAAGGAGTTTAACCTGCCCAAGAACCGCCTAATCTGTGACATGCCCACCAGGTGGAACTCGACGTTGGCCATGCTGCAGCGGCTGCACACGCAGCAGAGGGCCATCAATGAGTACCTGTGCGACTATGGCACCAGGACAGGGTCAGGGGACCTTGGTTTTTTTTCCCCACGCCAGTGGGCCATGATCAGGGATGCATGCACTGTCCTGTCACCATTCGAGGAGGCCACGAGGATGGTGAGCACTGACAGTGCATGCATCAGTGACACTGTCCCCCTTGTCCACCTGTTGGAGCACACGCTGCGTGGAATAATGGACAGGGCACTTGAGGCAGAACAGAGGCAGGAAGAGGAGGACTTCCTTAGCTCTCAAGGCCCCCTTTATCCAGACAGTGTTCCTGCGTGCCCGCCGATCACACAGGAAGAGGACGAGGAGGAGGAGGAGGAGGAGGAGGAAGATTGTGTCAGTATGGAGGTGGAGCCTGGCACTCAGCATCAGCAGTCTTTAAGGGATCAGTCCCAAGGAACACATGGACTTGTACGTGGCTGGGAGGAGGTGGCTGCGGACGTTGTTGTCCTTAGTGACCCAGAGGACTCCGGACCGAATGCCTCAGCAAACCTACGCTGCATGGCCTCCCTGATCCTGCAAAGCCTGCGTAAGGATCCTCGTATTCGTGGTATCAAGGAGAAGGACCAATACTGGCTGGCAACCCTCCTTGATCCACGTTACAAGGGTAAGGTTGCGGACCTTATCTTGCCATCGCAGAGGGAGCAGAGGATGAAACATCTTCGGGAGGCCTTGCAGAAAGGTCTGTGCAACGCGTTCCCAGAGACTGGGAGGTTACAAACTCCTGTTTCTGGACAACGTGTTGCTGAGGCTTCGGTCAGTCAAAGAAGGAGCGGTGGAGAAGGTGGCCGTCTGACCGATGCGTTCAGACAATTTTTTGGTCCGCAGCCCCAAGGTATGATCGGTTCCAGCAACCATCGCCAGCGTCTGTTTTACATGGTGCAGGAATACCTAGGGGCAAGATCAGACTTGGACACCTTTCCCACCGAAAATCCTCTGGGTTACTGGGTCTTGAGGATGGATCACTGGCCAGAGCTTGCACAGTATGCAATTGAGCTACTGGCCTGTCCTGCATCCAGCGTTCTTTCGGAACGTACATTCAGTGCTGCTGGAGGCGTGGTAACCGATCACAGGGTGCGTCTGTCCACTGACTCGGTCGATCGGCTGACCTTCATAAAAATGAATCAGTCTTGGATCACCACCAGCTACCAAGCACCTGATGCTGATGTAACTGAATAATTTTTTTCAGATCCCTTCAAAGACTGCCTATGTTGATGCTGAGTGATTATCCCTGAGTAATTATCCTCTTCCTCCTCAATCATCACGCTGATAGCTTGTAAGAACATTTTTGGTTCTGGGCGCCACCACCAGTGCCTAAGGCACAATTTTTCAGCCCCTGTATAACAGGGGCGTGTAATTACAATTTTTGATGTAATACTTTGCAGCACGGCTCGTTCCTGCATTCCAACTAGAGTGTCTGTGAGGGGTTGCAGTGTTGTGGCACCAGCACCAGTGCCTAAGGCCCAATTTTTCTGCCCCTGTCTAACAGGGGCGTGTAATTACAATTTTTGATGCAATACTTTGCAGCAGTGCTCGTTCCTGCGTTCCAACTAGAGTGTCTGTGAGGGGTTGCAGTGTTGTGGCACCAGCACCAGTGCCTAAGGCCCAATTTTTCTGCCCCTGTCTAACAGGGGCGTGTAATTACAATTTTTGATGCAATACTTTGCAGCAGTGCTCGTTCCTGCGTTCCAACTAGAGTGTCTGTGAGGGGTTGCAGTGTTGTGGCACCAGCACCAGTGCCTAAGGCCCAATTTTTCTGCCCCTGTCTAACAGGGGCGTGTAATTACAATTTTTGATGCAATACTTTGCAGCAGTGCTCGTTCCTGCGTTCCAACTAGAGTGTCTGTGAGGGGTTGCAGTGTTGTGGCACCAGCACCAGTGCCTAAGGCCCAATTTTTCTGCCCCTGTCTAACAGGGGCGTGTAATTACAATTTTTGATGCAATACTTTGCAGCAGTGCTCGTTCCTGCGTTCCAACTAGAGTGTCTGTGAGGGGTTGCAGTGTTGTGGCACCAGCACCAGTGCCTAAGGCCTAATTTTTCAGCTCCTGTTCAACAGGGGCATGTAATTACAATTCTTGATCTAATATTTCACAGCAGGGCCCTGTGAGGGCTTACAGTGTTTTGGCCACAGCAACACCTAAGGCCCAAATTTCTGCTGAGTATATAGGGCAGGACCCTACTTTCAAACATCTAACTTACAAACGACTCCTACTTGCAAACGGAAGGAGACAACAGGAAGTGAGATGAAATCTACCCATAGGAAGGGAAATTCTCTCATGTAAGAGTTAATATGGGAAAACAATTTCTCCTTTCCACTGATGCTTTCCAATCCTTGTTCCACAAAAAAACCCAAATTTTCAAAAAACATTTTTCATTGGGACAAAAAAGTGAGGTGAAATCTTCTGAAGAGGAGGAAAGACGCAAAACAAATGTCACAGGGGTGATAACCCTTCCCTATGTTTTCCAAAAAGCTTAGAAAAGATTTTTTGGCTGGAGCTAAACACATTAAAAATGTTCAAAATTACAAAGAGATTCTACTTAACAACAAACCTACAGTCCCTGTCTTGTTTGCACCGCCTATATACTGCTGTTCAGAGTATATAGGGACCTTTCCTTATTTTAATTTGGGTGCGGGGTTCCCCTTAATATCCATACAAGACCCAAAGGGCCTGGTAATGGACTGGGGGGTACCCATGCCGTTTGTCTCACTGATTTTTTTTTTCCTTTAAAAATGACATTTGGTGCAGGGACTGTTCTAAACATGGGAAACACGCGTCACTTTACAGGCATACTATAGACACCCCCCAGGTACGATATTTAAAGGAATATTTCACTTTTTTTTTTTTACTTTAAGCATCATTAAAATCACTGCTCCCGAAAAAACGGCCGTTTTTAAAAGTTTTTTTTGCATTGATACATGTCCCCTGGGGTAGGACCCGGGTCCCCAAACCCTTTTTAGGACAATACCATGCAAATTAGCCTTTAAAATGAGCACTTTTGATTTCGAACGTTCGAGTCCCATAGACGTCAATGGGGTTCTAACGTTCGTGCGAACTTGCGGTCCGTTCGCGGGTTCTGGTGCGAACCGAACCGGGGGGTGTTCGGCTCATCCCTAGTGTCCAGTCACCGTACTTAACCGTCTCCTCTCACTCCTGCCTGAACAACCGGACACCAGTCCTCTTCTACCATTCCCAGTTAAACCCTTAAACGCATGTCAGTTTGTAAAACACATAAGGATACTTCTCCGCAATCTTCACCTTAACCCCAGTCAGTACTCCGGACACTCCTTTCGCATCGGAGCAGCCTCCGCAGCATCCCGCCATGGGGTTCCAGACCACGTCATCAAAAGACTAGGCAGGTGGAAATCAGCCTGCTTCGCCCGGTATATACCCAATCCTCAAGTAGAGATGGCACAGGCATTCTCCAAACTGGCTCAATGAATACCTGAAAACCAAAAATATTATACCCCTACCTGAATGTTTTTGCCCCCTTATTTTGGCATACCGGCCATTAGACCAAGGCACACTTTCAGGTCCATTTCATATGGTAAGTCCACACTTCCAGGTCTATTTCCGATGGTAAGTTTTATGTTAACTACAAATGTTATCTATGTCCATATCGGACATAGGGCTCCGACCATAAGTAGGAAGGCCAGTATGGTGGCCTGAATTTATGGGAGGAGCCCGGGGGGTATTTAAGCAGCCCGCTCACCTGTGGTGCTTGTCGGTTTCCTGTGCGCGATACCCACCCTCCCATCCCCATTTCAAGGCATTCATTTCATTCATTCATTTCATTTCATTTCTCTCTACAGAATAATCATTTCTTAAAACCAGGGTATGCCCCCTTATTTTGGCATACCGGCCATTAGACCAAGGCACACTTTCAGGTCCATTTCATATGGTAAGTCCACACTTCCAGGTCTATTTCCGATGGTAAGTTTTATGTTAACTACAAATGTTATCTATGTCCATATCGGACATAGGGCTCCGACCATATATATATATATATATATATATATATATATATATATATATATATATATATATATATATATATATATATAATTATAGTGTATGTAATATTTTGTCATTATTATTTTAATAGAAGTTGTAGGTACTAAAAAGTAGCACTACAACATGTTATAAAAATTAATCTGGTTGGTGTGGAACACGCTGAGGCAGCTCAGGAGTAGTTTTTCATTACACATATTAGCAAATCATTGCTTTTTTTAAATGTAGATTTTACACAGTTTCCCAACTTTTTGGAATTGGGGTTGCGTTATTATTATCTATGCTGCTTTTTATCTTCAGCATATTATATTGAAGCCCCACTCAGGACTAAAATAACCTTTTTACCCCCCACCCCCTTCCCAAACGGACTCATCCAGGTCCCTTATTGCTACCAGTTGTGTGCAGGACCGCTAATCCAGCATTGCCATGGTGCCCTGTGCCCTCCAATCCCCTACCTTCCCCCTCTCATGATCTTGGTCGTCTTCTAACTCCTGAGAGGACCCAGCCGACAGCCATACTGTAGGGATTGTCCATATCACTGCCCATCAAAGGACACCAAGCAGAATAGGAATAGGAGAAGACTCTGGGCTGCGGCCTATTATGTAAAAATGGGTATTTAGATGTTTTTCTTTTCAACAATCACATACAGATGGTGGTAGGTGGCCGGGTGACATTGATCCCGGAATGGCGTTTTAAAGCAGGACTTTCACTTTAAAGTCCACCTCCTCCACCCTAAACACTTTGAAATGTGTTTTTATTTTTTTTATCTCAGGGAGCCAGTACCTTTTTGGACAGGTACCCCCTTCCCACTTCCTCATATCTCACATGGGCAAGAATGACATTGCTCACCCCGCCCCCTTCTCTGCCCCCAGCCTCCTGGGATATGTCACACGTGCAAGGAGGCTGCAGAACCAGTCTTATTGCACCGCACAATCTCATGCATGCACAGCGGGGTGCCGGTTGAGATTGCTCAGGAAGTCACAGTAGACTCCCAAATCCCAAGATGGAGGTGCTGGGGACCCAAAGAAGTGTGAAGAACCGTCTGCTGAATGATAGCAGGGACTGGTCAGTACCTCATTTTAAAAGGTCAATCAGTGCAATATTTGTTGCGGGGGACCGTTTTTTTTTTGTTTGTTTTTTTAAGTGAAGTTCCACTTTAAAGAAAGGAAATAAAAAAAGTGTTAATTTTTTTTTTTTATATTAAGTGAAAAAAAATGTAATATCACCCCATTGCAAACACTCAGCATAGGATGCATTTATGTGAAGTATCACTGTGACCGTCGGCGTGAGAGTAATAATTCCGGGGTTAAAAATTCATAGATAGTTAATTTGATAATAACTGAGCGCAAGGTACCATTTAATATAAAACAGAATAATAGTAATAAAAAAAATCACTATTACTGAGTCTGTATTGAAAGGGGGGTCATTAGTCCATAAGCACAACAATAGTAGTCCAATAATAGAAATAATGGTGGGATGATAAGGACGGCTGCTGTCATCAAAGAGCTGGCTCTGTACACAGAAATAGAAGGGGAGAATGTCATGAGAATTACTCGCAAAAGGGCGGAGCCCATAGATATATTAAGAGAGACACACTTCGGTGTACCTAAATGGCTAAAAAGCTATTTGAATATGTCCATATGATTTTTACTGTAGTATATATGTATGTGTGTGTGTGTGTATATATATGTGTGTGTGTGTGTGTGTGTGTGTGTGTGTGTGTGTATATGTATGTATGTGTGTGTGTGTATATATGTATATATATATATATATATATATATATATATATACACACACACACACACACACACACACACACACACACACACACCTAAGTGTGTCTCTCTTAATATATCTATGGGCTCCGCCCTTTTGCGAGTAATTCTCATGACACATCAACCTTACAATTTTAGCCCCTTATCTATCACTCTGTCCTTGTGGTTGAACAATAGGGTGTCATTTTTATTATTATTTTAATTTTTTATTATTATTTTTATCTATATATTCATAACATTTTAAAAGTGAATTTTTACTGGTTGTTTTCGTGTGTGTGTGTGTGTATATATATATATATTTACTTGTCATATATTATCTTACCCAATCAAATATTATGTTTCCATCATTTAATTTTCTAATCACGTTATATGTATAGGCTTATTCCACAATCCATGTCAAATCTATCAGGACGCATTAACCACATTGTATTCACTTAGAGAAGATTTGTGGCTGTTCAGAGACCAGTCCACGCTGTGATTTGTTGTCCCACAGCACAGACATATAAATAGCAGCATTCAGCCTATACATTCCAGGCCAATAGAAGGAGCTGAAGCTCCGAGTGCGTAGCCAGCCAGTCTCTTTTCCTTTCCTGTGACTAACTCCTCCGTGTGTGATTCTGTGACGTCACTTCCGTGAGTTCCACGCTGATTCCAGATCTTCTCCTGTGGCCACAGGACGTGCTGTGGACCTGCCATTAACATACCACGCACCAGGAACCCTTTCCGGACTCGAGGAGCCCTTGGGACTACTTATACAGATGAGCCTGTATCTTCCTTACGTCTAGTGAGTGTTTATGTATACCTTGCCATTAAAAATCTGATTCTAATACTGCACTTAGGTGGCGCTTCCTTTGTTCTCCCCTTCTATTTCAGTAATAAGAACTGGCTGCGGGAAGCTCTGGATCCTGGACATGGTAAGTTACTGATTTTTGAAATATGTATATATAGTATTTGTATCTGCTGTTTTTTTTTTGTTTTGTTTTTTCTTTACAGAAAACCCAACTGAAGTTCCTGTCTTGGTCACATAGCCCGGTCCTCCTATCTCTGCTCATGTCCAGATTAGGATGGGCTCAGCCATGTTCGGATATGAATCTGAACTCGCCTGGGTTATCTCACCGGGAAGCTCTGACTTATTGTAAGGGCAGGGGGGACTGATGTGAATTGGTGTAATATTTCTCTAGCTGGAAGCGGGACTGTCAGTGCTGTTTGGACAGAAGGGACCATCTGGTGTAGAGAGAGACTGTCACTGTAACTCAGGAGGGGACGTGTCATATCGGTGGTGTCATCATCATCTGTGCTGCTGCACACTGCTGTCAGTGTCACTGTGAGAGTCAATTTCACGTGTGTGTAAATCAATTGTATTTACTGTTGTAAATAAAATAAAAATAAAAAATCTACCTTAAATCACATCGCTAATTGCATTATGTACTTGTTTGTAGCCTAAATACTAAAATATGCGCTTAAAACTGTGATTTTGTATTAGAAATGCCAGTAAATTTTGGGTGTTGTGTCAGCAAATTTCAATCTGGTAGGTTGGCAACACTGCCTCTTAACATGCCCTGGTAACAGTCCAACAGCTGTCAGTCCTCAGGCTGAGTGTGCCAACCTTTACCAACCCTGTCTAACAATATATTATTAGCATAGCTGGTAGTAGATTGTCACATTCAGCCAGACTTTCTGTAATGTTGAAGTCATTTTATAGCTTCTTCATCCCACTTCTTCAGTTCTGGAGAAGGTATGATGGGCCTTCAACATTACAGAACAAGTCCAGTTGAATGTGACTACTACTAGCTATGCTATCACCTGGATACATAGGAACCTTCACAGACAGTAATCATGCAAGAAGGTATTTATTATTACACTGCCACAGAACATACAGATGGATCTTGTATCAGACTTTATTAAATACAACTTATTACATAAAATTAAAGTAATAAAGGTTCACAAACTTCTTACTGTCGATCTTGATAGTGACAAACCCTTCAGAGGCGGCCCGTACCACACCTTCATTTCCCCAGATCTCCACCATCTGCACCGACTGTTCATTATCCCCTGTAATAGAGGAGATGAGGGGTACCTGCAATGTACTATCTATACCAGTCCTGGGAAGAATGATAATCGGGTATAACTGATCTCTAAGACACCAGTCCAGAAGGAGCCTGAATAGGCCTTGTGTACACACCAGCAGAGACACAGCTGGTAATGGACCCTCATCAGGATATCATTTTCAATGGTCACATTTTAAATCCTAAAGCCTATCTCCAGCTAAAGCTCTGTACAATCTGCTTTACATCCACCACCAAATCTGTCATAGAAGGCCCTGTGCATTGGATACAAACTAAATACATTGTGTACATTTGTGCTCTTTGATGTAAAAATTGGTAAGTTTAAAAGAAGATTGTACAATCAGATTGTGACATGTATGGTCCCCCTAATACTTGTGATCTGGGCATGCTACAGGCGACTAACCTGTAGAGAAATAACTCACCCGTTTCCATGGTGATGCTCCCTCTCTGGTCGGATTAGTGAGTTGTCAGTCCCTCGTGGGCGGAAACACTGTACAATTGTCCTTCACCAGTGAGGGAGAGCATTACCGCCATAATCCAGCCAATGAGGGAGTGACGCTGCAGAAACAGGTGAGCAGTTCCTCCGCCCTCTAGTGACCCTGTGTGACATTCTGTAGGTACAATGCTGGCGGGGCGCTAAACTGCTGCAGAAACATTTTTCTTTTTGATGCCGGGTTCACATATGTCTGGCCGCGGTTCACGGCATGGGGCGCGGTGCGTGTCTATTCACCGGTTCATGTGCGATTCAACTCTGCATTTTTGCCTTATTTCACACTTGAACCGGACCCAAAGATGCACAGCACCCTTCTGCAATCCGGACTGCGGTCACCCCAGACCTGTGTGATTCGGCTCCATTGACAGCTGATCACACTCTCCTGTCATGCAAATTTGATGCATATATGTGAACCTAACCTGAAGCTTTTAAAGTGGAACTTAACCCATCGATCAGTTTCTCAAAACAGTTACATTTGGGGAATGCCGAGAGAGAGAAAGGTAAAAGTTGCTTGTGCTCTCAACCAAACTGTCAAGCCACCAAATGGCTGCTGTTATAACTGATCACATGTGCAGCACCCACTGCAGATCAAACTGAGGCAAAGATGGCAGCTTCAAGGGCTGTAAACAATTGTTTACAACTTAGGTGCCCAACCAGTGCCCTGCAGACTCTACTCTTGGGTCCCCCATCTCCCTGTAATAGCCGGAATTTCTAGCAGTCTCATGTGATGTGTCTCCAGTCTATTACTGTCTCTTGGACCATGTTCCCAGCCTCCAACAACTTCTATATTCTGATCACAGTCTCTGACAGTAGTCTCTTGTAAAACTTCCACTTCCTCTTGTATCATGACCACAATCTCTGACCATCTCTTGTCTCATGACTGCAGTTACTAACCATATATTGTATTATGCTTGCAGTCTTTAGGCTCATGTGAATCGCATGTGAAATGGAATGCATTCCTGCAATTCACATTCGATTCAGTGCAGTGCGATTTGAGCCCATTCATTTTAAATGGGCTCAAATTGCAACCAAGAACTGCATGCACCATTTTTAAGCTGTGCCACAACTAGATCGCATGGTACAGAATGGCATTATGGTGCAGGCAAATGCACTGCGTTTGCAGTGTCGTTAACATTGACATATTGTTACATAGTTAGTCAGGTTCAAAATAGACACAAGTCCATCTAGTTCAACCAAAAAAATAAATAAAAATACAATCCCATATACACAAACCTTCACTCACAGTTCACCTGGAGCAGGTCACAAGGGCAGTGTGTTTTGCATGCGATACGGGAAATCCCAACTGATTGCAGTGTTTCCTGCACTGCATTACACCTAGACTTAAAGTGATCTTAAATGTTCCTTTAAGAAAATTATATAATATATATACATATATATATATATATATATATATATATATATATATATATATATATATATACTTACCTGCTTTGTGTAATGGTTTTGCACAGAGCAGCCCTGATCCTCCTCTTCTTAGGTCCCTGTCGGAACTCCTGGCCCCTCCTCCCTGCCAATGTCCCCGTAGGAAGCTGCTTGCTATGGGGGCACTTGTGCATGCTCACTCCTTAGCCGTCTCAGGCCTGCCCCCTACTCACTGGCTGTGATTGACAGCAGCAGGAGCCAATGGAGCCTGTGTCTGAGCTTTAATCAGTGCAGTAAGAAAAATGTGATGAACAACGCACCCTACTCTTTAACAAAACATATACATCATAAAGTGCAAAATAAGTGCAATATCATGAATGACCGCTAGATGTCCCTAGAGGATTAATTAACATAAAGTGAACGTGAAAAATATGCAATAATATAAACGCTGAAGTGCTATTATACATAAAATTACCACCAGATATCTCCAGTGTATAGCAAAAATTGCAAATAAACTTATGGTGCAGTGTCCGAAAGGTAAAGTAATTATAAATAGAAAGTGCCGGTATTCCCTCTCTCAGTCCTAGACTCCACTCTCTGTCAGTCCCCGATATTCCCTCACTCAGTCCTTATCTCCACTTTCTGTCAGTCCCCCATCTTCCCTCTCTCAGTCCTTGCCTCCACTCAATGTCAGTCCCGGTCTTCCCTCTCTCTGTCCTTGTCTCCAGTCTCTGTCAGTCCCCGGTCTTCCTTCTCTCAGTCCTTGTCTCCACTCTCTCTCAGTCTGGATTCACACCTATGCATTTTTAGTGCTTTTTGCATTTTGCAGATTTGCACTACAGTCTATTTAACATGGTTTTCTATGGAACACGTTCTGCAGTGCAAATCTGAAAAATGCAAAAAGCACTAAAAATGCATAGGTGTGAATCCAGCCTCAGTCCTTGTCTCCACTCTCTGTCAGTCCCTGGTATTCCCTCTCTCTGTCCTTGTCTCCACTCTCTCTCAGTCCCCGGTCTTCCCTCTCTCAGTCCTTGTCTCCACTCTCTCTCAGTCCCCAGTCTTCCCTCTCCCAGTCCTTGTCTCCACTCTCTCTCAGTCCCCGGTCTTCCCTCTCCCAGTCCTTGTCTCCACTCTCTCTCAGTCCCCGGTCTTCCCTCTCTCTGTCCTTGTCTCCACTCTCTCTCAGTCCCTGGTATTCCCTCTCTCTGTCCTTGTCTCCACTCTCTGTCAGTCCCTGGTATTCCCTCTCTCTGTCCTTGTCTCCACTCTCTCTCAGTCCCCGGTCTTCCCTCTCTCTGTCCTTGTCTCCACTCTCTCTCAGTCCCCGGTCTTCCCTCTCTCTGTCCTTGTCTCCACTCTCTCTCAGTCCCCGGTCTTCCCTCTCTCTGTCCTTGTCTCCACTCTCTCTCAGTCCCCGGTCTTCCCTCTCTCAGTCCTTGTCTCCACTCTCTCTCAGTCTAGGGTTGCCACCTTTTCTTCAAGCCAAACCCGAACATTTTCACGGCACACTGCAATTTTTTTGAAGTACACACTATAGGAGTGTAAAATACCTGGGACACCTTTTGGGTTACCCAAAGAGAGTAGTAATGAGTAGGGATGAGCTTCGTGTTCGAGTCGAACCCATGTTCGACTCGAACATCGGCTGTTCGACCGTCCGTCGAATTGCGAACGTTATGGGCCGTTCGCGCCAAATTCGTGTGGCGCATCACGGCCCATAATTCACTGCGGCATCGCAGTGATTGGCCAAGCATGCACTATGACCCGCATGCTTGGCCAATCACAGCGCCGTCAGTAGAGAGAGCTGTAATTGGCCAAAGCCAGGGTGGCTTTGGCCAATTATGGCTCAGGGGATTTAGTACACGCCCCACACTATATAAGGCCGCCTGCACGGCGGCCCTGTGTAGTGTGTTCCGGTGTGCTGATAGAGAGAGAGACAGACAGTGTCATTTGATTTGAGTTAGATAGATTAGGCTAGATCTGTTCCTGCTATTTACATTTAGTGCAGTGCGTCCTGCTCACAGTGTTCAGCTAGATCCGTTCCTGCTATTTACATTTAGTGCAGTCAGTGCGTCCTGCTCACAGTGTTCAGCTAGATCCGTTCCTGCTATTTACATTTAGTGCAGTGCGTCCTGCTCACAGTGTTCAGCTAGATCTGTTCCTGCTATTTACATTTAGTGCAGTGCGTCCTGCTCACAGTGTTCAGCTAGATCCGTTCCTGCTATTTACATTTAGTGCAGTGCGTCCTGCTCACAGTGTTCAGCTAGATCTGTTCCTGCTATTTACATTTAGTGCAGTGCGTCCTGCTCACAGTGTTCAGCTAGATCTGTTCCTGCTATTTACATTTAGTGCAGTGCGTCCTGCTCACAGTGTTCAGCTAGATCCGTTCCTGCTATTTACATTTAGTGCAGTGCGTCCTGCTCACAGTGTTCAGCTAGATCTGTTCCTGCTATTTACATTTAGTGCAGTGCGTCCTGCTCACAGTGTTCAGCTAGATCTGTTCCTGCTATTTACATTTAGTGCAGTGCGTCCTGCTCACAGTGTTCAGCTAGATCCGTTCCTGCTATTTACATTTAGTGCAGTGCGTCCTGCTCACAGTGTTCAGCTAGATCTGTTCCTGCTATTTACATTTAGTGCAGTGCGTCCTGCTCACAGTGTTCAGCTAGATCTGTTCCTGCTATTTACATTTAGTGCAGTGCGTCCTGCTCACAGTGTTCAGCTAGATCTGTTCCTGCTATTTACATTTAGTGCAGTGCGTCCTGCTCACAGTGTTCAGCTAGATCCGTTCCTGCTATTTACATTTAGTGCAGTGCGTCCTGCTCACAGTGTTCAGCTAGATCCGTTCCTGCTATTTACATTTAGTGCAGTGCGTCCTGCTCACAGTGTTCAGCTAGATCTGTTCCTGCTATTTACATTTAGTGCAGTGCGTCCTGCTCACAGTGTTCAGCTAGATCTGTTCCTGCTATTTACATTTAGTGCAGTGCGTCCTGCTCACAGTGTTCAGCTAGATCTGTTCCTGCTATTTACATTTAGTGCAGTGCGTCCTGCTCACAGTGTTCAGCTAGATCTGTTCCTGCTATTTACATTTAGTGCAGTGCGTCCTGCTCACAGTGTTCAGCTAGATCCGTTCCTGCTATTTACATTTAGTGCAGTCAGTGCGTCCTGCTCACAGTGTTCAGCTAGATCCGTTCCTGCTATTTACATTTAGTGCAGTCAGTGCGTCCTGCTCACAGTGTTCAGCTAGATCTGTTCCTGCTATTTACATTTAGTGCAGTCAGTGCGTCCTGCTCACAGTGTTCAGCTAGATCCGTTCCTGCTATTTACATTTAGTGCAGTCAGTGCGTCCTGCTCACAGTGTTCAGCTAGATCTGTTCCTGCTATTTACATTTAGTGCAGTCAGTGCGTCCTGCTCACAGTGTTCAGCTAGATCCGTTCCTGCTATTTACATTTAGTGCAGTGCGTCCTGCTCACAGTGTTCAGCTAGATCCGTTCCTGCTATTTACATTTAGTGCAGTCAGTGCGTCCTGCTCACAGTGTTCAGCTAGATCCGTTCCTGCTATTTACATTTAGTGCAGTCAGTGCGTCCTGCTCACAGTGTTCAGCTAGATCCGTTCCTGCTATTTACATTTAGTGCAGTGCGTCCTGCTCACAGTGTTCAGCTAGATCCGTTCCTGTTATCTTCCTACTGACAGGCAGGCTTGTCTGGTTACAGTATATAAAGCTACCTGAAGAAAATTACAGGTGTTCTATCCCAGCTTAGTGCAGCTACAGGCCATTAGTATGTCTGGAAGGCCAAGAAGGAGAGGCAGACAGTCACAAGCCAATAAGAGAGGGCAAGCAGGCTCTGTGTCTAGTGCTGGTCGTGGAGACGGTGCATCCTCATCAGCACGTGGCCATGGGACACGCTTGGCCTTTTTTTCGGCAGCTGGCCGTGCTGAGCCGCAACATGCGGAAGACTTGGTCGAGTGGATGACCAAGCCGTCCTCATCCTCCTCATCCTCTCTCACCCATGCCCAGGGTGCTTTGTCTGGCAAAGCAGCGGCCTCTTCCCTCAGCTCAATGTCATCAGTGACTCCTTCCCTAGCTCCACCATGTCCTCCTGAGGATTCCCTCGAACTGTTTGACCACAGTGTTGGGTACATGCTCCAGGAGGATGCCCAGCGTTTGGAAGGCTCTGATGATGATACTGAGCTCGATGAAGGCAGTAACATGAGCACGGACAGAGGGGGTGCCCAAGAAGGACAGCAATCTGGCAGTCATGCTCCCCCTGCTGCAGCATACTGCCAGGTTTGCTCCAGTGATGAGGAGGGAGGGGATGATGAGGTCACTGACTCAACGTGGGTGCCTGATAGGAGAGAGGAGGAGGAGGAGGAGGCGGCACATCACCAACGAGGCAGGATGCCCTCCAGGGGCCAGCCTAAGGGCAGCACATTGACTGCATCACACCCCAAAGCTCCACATGTGCAGGGCGCTGCAGTCTCTGCGCGTTATTCAAAAAGTTCTTTGGTGTGGGCCTTTTTTGAGACGAGTGCATCAGATCGCACCGCTGCTATTTGCAACATATGTCTCAAGCGTATCTCGCGTGGCCAAAACATCTCCCGCTTGGGTACCACATGCTTGACCAGACATATGTTGACCTGCCATGCAGTTCGTTGGCAAGCATATCTAAAAGACCCACACCAAAGAACAAAGAGGATCTCTCCTTGCTCCTCATCAGCTGAGATTTCCAACCCCACTAGACCTTCAGTCCTCTCTGAGACCTGCAGTGAGAGGAATAAAGGTGTAGAATTAGGTGTGTCACAGCCAAGTACTTGTGGGCAATCTGCTTTTGGTACATCGACGTCAGATTGTACCAGGCAAATTTCCCTGCCCCAGCTGCTGCACCGCCGAAAGAAGTTTGCTCCCAGCCATCCACATGCCCAGCGGTTGAATGCTAGCTTGGCAAAATTGCTAGCACTTCAACTGCTGCCTTTTCAGTTGGTAGACTCTGCCCCCTTCCGTGAGTTTGTGGAATGTGCGGTTCCTCAGTGGCAGGTACCCAAACGCCACTTTTTCTCACGGAAGGCGATTCCGGCTCTCTACCGGCATGTGGAAGGCAATGTCCATGCCTCGCTGGACAGGGCCGTCAGCGGTAAGGTGCATATTACCGCTGACTCATGGTCCAGCAGGCATGGACAGGGACGTTACTTAAGTTTCACGGCGCATTGGGTGACTCTGCTGGCAGCTGGGAAGGATGCAGGACAAGGTGCAGTAGTGTTGGAGGTTGTTCCGCCACCACGCCTCCAAAATGCTGATTGTGACACACCTCTCTCCTCCACCCCCTCCTCTTCTTCTTCCTCCATGGCCTCTTCCTCGGAACCAGCGGTGCTCCGTAGGCGTTCAAGGGGCTACGCAAGTACGCAGGCCAAAAGATGCCATGCGGTGCTTGAGCTGGTGTGCTTGGGGGACAGGAGCCACACTGGGGCAGAGGTTCTGTCAGCTCTGCAGGGGCAGGTTCAGAGGTGGTTGACGCCACGCCAACTTAAGGCAGGAATGGTGGTTTGCGACAATGGCACCAACCTCCTCTCTGCCCTCCGACAGGGACAACTGACCCATGTGCCCTGTTTGGCTCACGTCCTTAACTTGGTGGTGCAGCGGTTCTTGGGCAGGTACCCGGGCTTACAGGATGTCCTGAGGCAGGCCAGGAAAGTCTGTGTGCATTTCCGCCGGTCATATAATGCCAGTGCTCGGCTGACGGACCTCCAAAAGGAGTTTAACCTGCCCAAGAACCGCCTAATCTGTGACATGCCCACCAGGTGGAACTCAACGTTGGCCATGCTGCAGCGGCTGCACACGCAGCAGAGGGCCATCAATGAGTACCTGTGCGACTATGGCACCAGGACAGGGTCAGGGGAGCTTGTTTTTTTTCCCCACGCCAGTGGGCCATGATCAGGGATGCATGCACTGTCCTGTCACCATTCGAGGAGGCCACGAGGATGGTGAGCACTGACAGTGCATGCATCAGTGACACTGTCCCCCTTGTCCACCTGTTGGAGCACACGCTGCGTGGAATAATGGACAGGGCACTTGAGGCAGAACAGAGGCAGGAAGAGGAGGACTTCCTTAGCTCTCAAGGCCCCCTTTATCCAGACAGTGTTCCTGCGTGCCCGCCGATCACACAGGAAGAGGACGAGGAGGAGGAGGAGGAGGAGGAGGAAGATTGTGTCAGTATGGAGGTGGAGCCTGGCACTCAGCATCAGCAGTCTTTAAGGGATCAGTCCCAAGGAACACATGGACTTGTACGTGGCTGGGAGGAGGTGGCTGCGGACGTTGTTGTCCTTAGTGACCCAGAGGACTCCGGACCGAATGCCTCAGCAAACCTACGCTGCATGGCCTCCCTGATCCTGCAAAGCCTGCGTAAGGATCCTCGTATTCGTGGTATCAAGGAGAAGGACCAATACTGGCTGGCAACCCTCCTTGATCCACGTTACAAGGGTAAGGTTGCGGACCTTATCTTGCCATCGCAGAGGGAGCAGAGGATGAAACATCTTCGGGAGGCCTTGCAGAAAGGTCTGTGCAACGCGTTCCCAGAGACTGGGAGGTTACAAACTCCTGTTTCTGGACAACGTGTTGCTGAGGCTTCGGTCAGTCAAAGAAGGAGCGGTGGAGAAGGTGGCCGTCTGACCGATGCGTTCAGACAATTTTTTGGTCCGCAGCCCCAAGGTATGATCGGTTCCAGCAACCATCGCCAGCGTCTGTTTTACATGGTGCAGGAATACCTAGGGGCAAGATCAGACTTGGACACCTTTCCCACCGAAAATCCTCTGGGTTACTGGGTCTTGAGGATGGATCACTGGCCAGAGCTTGCACAGTATGCAATTGAGCTACTGGCCTGTCCTGCATCCAGCGTTCTTTCGGAACGCACATTCAGTGCTGCTGGAGGCGTGGTAACCGATCACAGGGTGCGTCTGTCCACTGACTCGGTCGATCGGCTGACCTTCATAAAAATGAATCAGTCTTGGATCACCACCAGCTACCAAGCACCTGATGCTGATGTAACTGAATAATTTTTTTCAGATCCCTTCAAAGACTGCCTATGCTGATGCTGAGTGACTATCCCTGAGTAATTATCCTCTTCCTCCTCAATCATCACGCTGATAGCTTGTAAGAACATTTTTGGTTCTGGGCGCCACCACCAGTGCCTAAGGCACAATTTTTCAGCCCCTGTTTAACAGGGGCGTGTAATTACAATTTTTGATGTAATACTTTGCAGCAGGGCTCGTTCCTGCATTCCAACTAGAGTGTCTGTGAGGGGTTGCAGTGTTGTGGCACCAGCACCAGTGCCTAAGGCCCAATTTTTCTGCCCCTGTCTAACAGGGGCGTGTAATTACAATTTTTGATGCAATACTTTGCAGCAGGGCTCGTTCCTGCGTTCCAACTAGAGTGTCTGTGAGGGGTTGCAGTGTTGTGGCACCAGCACCAGTGCCTAAGGACCAATTTTTCTGCCCCTGTCTAACAGGGGCGTGTAATTACAATTTTTGATGCAATACTTTGCAGCAGGGCTCGTTCCTGCGTTCCAACTAGAGTGTCTGTGAGGGGTTGCAGTGTTGTGGCACCAGCACCAGTGACTAAGGCCTAATTTTTCAGCTCCTGTTCAACAGGGGCATGTAATTACAATTCTTGATCTAATATTTCACAGCAGGGCCCTGTGAGGGCTTACAGTGTTGTGGCCACAGCAACACCTAAGGCCCAAATTTCTGCTGAGTATATAGGGCAGGACCCTACTTTCAAACATCTAACTTACAAACGACTCCTACTTGCAAACGGAAGGAGACAACAGGAAGTGAGATGAAATCTACCCCTAGGAAGGGAAATTCTCTCCTGTAAGAGTTAATATGGGAAAACAATTTCTCCTTTCCACTGATGCTTTCCAATCCTTGTTCCACAAAAAAACCCAAATTTTCAAAAAACATTTTTCATTGGGACAAAAAAGTGAGGTGAAATCTTCTGAAGAGGAGGAAAGACAGCAAAACAAATGTCACAGGGGTGATAACCCTTCCCTATGTTTTCCAAAAAGCTTAAAAAAGATTTTTTGGCTGGAGCTAAACACGTTAAAAATGTACCCGTTCAAAATTACAAAGAGATTCTACTTAACAACAAACCTACAGTCCCTGTCTTGTTTGCACCGCCTGTATACTGCTGTTCAGAGTATATAGGGCCTTTCCTTATTTTAATTTGGGTGCGGGGTTCCCCTTAATATCCATACAGGACCCAAAGGGCCTGGTAATGGACTGGGGGGGTACCCATGCCGTTTGTCTCACTGATTTTCATCCATATTGCCATGACCCGACATGACATTAAACCCGCAAGCAGTTTTAAATGAGATTTTTTCCTTTAAAAATGACATTTGGTGCAGGGACTGTTCTAAACATGGGAAACACGCGTCACTTTACAGGCATACTATAGACACCCCCCAGGTACGATATTTAAAGGAATATTTCACTTTTTTTTTTTTACTTTAAGCATCATTAAAATCACTGCTCCCGGAAAAACGGCCGTTTTTAAAAGTTTTTTTTGCATTGATACATGTCCCCTGGGGTAGGACCCGGGTCCCCAAACCCTTTTTCGGACAATACCATGCAAATTAGCCTTTAAAATGAGCACTTTTGATTTCGAACGTTCGAGTCCCATAGACGTCAATGGGGTTCTAACGTTCGTGCGAACTTTCGGTCCGTTCGCGGGTTCTGGTGCGAACCGAACCGGGGGGTGTTCGGCTCATCCCTAGTAATGAGGTGTGCTTCGGTGAACAGTGGCTGTGGCCAAAATGCAATAACAGTGGGGGGGTACTTAAAGGGGCATGGTTAAATGAAACTAAACCATTTGTGTACCCATAAAATATGATTCGATTAATAAAAGAAATGTCAGTTAAAATATGAAACTAGCCTACCTTAAAAGTGGACACTGTCAGCCAGTAGAGCAGAGGACGGTGTCAGTAGAGCAGTGGACGTTGTCAGTAGAACAGTGGACGGTGTCATTAGGGCAGTGGACGGTGTCAGTAGGGCAGTGGACAGTGTCAGTAGGGCAGTGGACAGTGTCAGTAGGGCAGTGGACAGTGTCAGTAGGGCAGTGGACAGTGTCAGGATGGCAGTGGACGGTGTCAGTAGGGCAGAGAATGGTGTCAGTAGGGCAGTGGACGGTGTCAGTAGGGCAGTGGACGGTGTCAGTAGAGCAGTGGACGGTGTCAGTAGAGCAGTGGACGGTGTCAGTAGGGCAGTGGACGGTGTCAGTAGGGCAGTGGACGGTGTCAGTAGGGCAGTGGACGGTGTCAGTAGGGCAGTGGACGGTGTCAGTAGAGCAGTGGACGGTGTCAGTAGAGCAGTGGACGGTGTCAGTAGCGCAGTGGACGGTGTCAGTAGAGCAGAGTAGGATGTCAGTAAGGCGGTGGATGGTGTCAGTAGAACAGTGTACGTTGTCAGTAGGGCAGAGGACGGTGTCAGGAGGGCAGAGGACGGTGTCAGGAGGGCAGAGGACGGTGTCAGTAGAGCAGTGGACGGTGTAAGTAGGGCAGTGGATGGTGTGAGTAGAACAGTGGACGGTGTCAGTAGGGCAGTGGACGGTGTCAGTAGAGCAGTGGACGGTGTCAGTAGAGCAGAGTAGGATGTCAGTAGGGTGGTGGGCGGTGTCAGTAGAGCAGTGGACAGTGTCAGTAGAACATTGGATGGGTCAGTAGGGCAGTGGATGGTGTCAGTAGAGCAGTGGACAGTGTCAGTAGAACAGAGGACGATGTCAGTAGGGCGGTGGGCAGTGTCAGTAGAGCGTTGGACGGTGTCAGTAGGGCAGAGGACGGTGTTAGTAGGGCAGTGAACGGTGTCAGTAGGGCAGTGGACGGTGTCAGTAGGGCAGTGGACGGTGTCAGGGCAGTGGACGGTGTCAGTAGGGCAGTGGACGGTGTCAGTAGGGCAGTGGATGGTGCCAGTAGGGCAATGGACGGTGTCAGTAGGGCAGAGGATGGTGTCAGTAGGGCAGTGGACGGTGTCAGTAGAGCAGTGGACGGTGTCAGTAGAGCAGTGGATGGTGTCAGTAGAGCAGTGAATGGTGTCATTAGAGCAGAGGATGGTGTCAGTAGGGCAGTGGACGGTGTCAGTAGAGCAGTGGACAGTGTCAGTAGGGCAGTGGACGGTGTCAGTAGGGCAGTGGACGGTGTCAGTAGGGCAGAGGATGGTGTCAGTAGGGCAGTGGACGGTGTCAGTAGAGCAGTGGATGGTGTCAGTAGAGCAGTGGATGGTGTCATTAGAGCAGAGGATGGTGTCAGTAGGGCAGTGGAAAGTGTCAGTAGAACATTGGATGGGTCAGTAGGGCAGTGGATGGTGTCAGTAGAGCGGGGTACGGTGTCAGTAGGGCAGTGGACAGTGTCAGTAGGGCAGTGGACAGTGTCAGGATGGCAGTGGATGGTGTCAGTAGGGCAGAGAATGGTGTCAGTAGGGCAGTGGACGGTGTCAGTAGGGCAGTGGACGGTGTCAGTAGAGCAGTGGACGGTGTCAGTAGAGCAGTGGACGGTGTCAGTAGAGCAGTGGACGGTGTCAGTAGGGCAGTGGACGGTGTCAGTAGGGCAGTGGACGGTGTCAGTAGGGCAGTGGACGGTGTCAGTAGAGCAGTGGACGGTGTCAGTAGAGCAGTGGACGGTGTCAGTAGCGCAGTGGACGGTGTCAGTAGAGCAGAGTAGGATGTCAGTAAGGCGGTGGGTGGTGTCAGTAGAACAGTGGACGTTGTCAGTAGGGCAGAGGACGGTGTTAGGAGGGCAGAGGACGGTGTCAGGAGGGCAGAGGACGGTGTCAGTAGAGCAGTGGACGGTGTAAGTAGGGCAGTGGATGGTGTGAGTAGAACAGTGGACGGTGTCAGTAGGGCAGTGGACGGTGTCAGTAGAGCAGTGGACGGTGTCAGTAGAGCAGAGTAGGATGTCAGTAGGGTGGTGGGCGGTGTCAGTAGAGCAGTGGACAGTGTCAGTAGAACATTGGATGGGTCAGTAGGGCAGTGGATGGTGTCAGTAGAGCAGTGGACAGTGTCAGTAGAACAGAGGACGATGTCAGTAGGGCGGTGGGCAGTGTCAGTAGAGCGTTGGACGGTGTCAGTAGGGCAGAGGACGGTGTTAGTAGGGCAGTGAACGGTGTCAGTAGGGCAGTGGACGGTGTCAGTAGGGCAGTGGACGGTGTCAGGGCAGTGGACGGTGTCAGTAGGGCAGTGGACGGTGTCAGTAGGGCAGTGGATGGTGCCAGTAGGGCAATGGACGGTGTCAGTAGGGCAGAGGATGGTGTCAGTAGGGCAGTGGACGGTGTCAGTAGAGCAGTGGACGGTGTCAGTAGAGCAGTGGATGGTGTCAGTAGAGCAGTGAATGGTGTCATTAGAGCAGAGGATGGTGTCAGTAGGGCAGTGGACGGTGTCAGTAGAGCAGTGGACGGTGTCAGTAGGGCAGTGGACGGTGTCAGTAGGGCAGTGGACGGTGTCAGTAGGGCAGAGGATGGTGTCAGTAGGGCAGTGGATGGTGTCAGTAGAGCAGTGGATGGTGTCAGTAGAGCAGTGGATGGTGTCATTAGAGCAGAGGATGGTGTCAGTAGGGCAGTGGACAGTGTCAGTAGAACATTGGATGGGTCAGTAGGGCAGTGGATGGTGTCAGTAGAGCAGTGGACAGTGTCAGTAGAACAGAGGACGATGTCAGTAGGGCGGTGGGCAGTGTCAGTAGAGCGGTGGACGGTGTCAGTCGGGCAGAGGACGGTGTCAGTAGGGCAGTGGACGGTGTCAGTAGGGCAGTGGACGGTGTCAATAGGGCAGAGGATGGTGTCAGTAGGGCAGTGGACGGTGTCAGTAGAGCGGTGGACGGTGTCAGTAGGGCAGAGGACGGTGTCAGTAGGGCAGAGGACGGTGTCAGTAGGGCAGTGGACGGTGTCAGTAGGGAAGTGGACGGTGTCAGTAGGGCAATGGACGGTGTCAGTAGGGCAATGGACGGTGTCAGTAGGGCAATGGACGGTGTCAGTAGGGCAGTGGACGGTGTCAGTAGAGCAGTGGATGGTGTCAGTAGAGCAGTGGATGGTGTCATTAGAGCAGAGGATGGTGTCAGTAGGGCAGTGGACAGTGTCAGTAGAACATTGGATGGGTCAGTAGGGCAGTGGATGGTGTCAGTAGAGCAGTGGACAGTGTCAGTAGAACAGAGGACGATGTCAGTAGGGCGGTGGGCAGTGTCAGTAGAGCGGTGGACGGTGTCAGTAGGGCAGAGGACGGTGTCAGTAGGGCAGTGGACGGTGTCAGTAGGGCAGTGGACGGTGTCAGTAGGGCAGTGGACGGTGTCAGTAGGGCAGTGGACGGTGTCAGTAGGGCAGAGGATGGTGTCAGTAGGGCAGAGGATGGTGTCAGTAGGGCAATGGACGGTGTCAGTAGGGCAGAGGATGGTGTCAGTAGAGCAGTGGACAGTGTCAGTAGAGCGGTGGACGGTGTCAGTAGGGCAGAGGACGGTGTCAGTAGGGCAGTGGATGGTGTCAGTAGGGCTGTGGACGGTGTCAGTAGGGCAGAGGATGGTGTCAGTAGGGCAGTGGACGGTGTCAGTAGAGCGGTGGACGGTGTCAGTAGAGCGGTGGACGGTGTCAGTAGGGCAGAGGACGGTGTCAGTAGGGCAGTGGACGGTGTCAGTAGGGCAGTGGACGGTGTCAGTAGGGCAGTGGACGGTGTCAGTAGGGCAGTGGACGGTGTCAGTAGAGCAGTGGACGGTGTCAGTAGAGCAGTGGACGGTGTCAGTAGAGCAGTGGACGTTGTCAGTAGAGCAGTGGACGGTGTCAGTAGAGCAGTGGACGGTGTCAGTAGAGCAGTGGATGGTGTCAGTAGAGCAGAGGACGGTGTCAGTAGAGCAGTGGACGGTGTCAGTAGAGCAGTGGATCAGAGCACTGCTCCCCGAGTCCAGCCAGTTGTGTGACAATAGCGAATGAATATTATCACATTGCACAGTAAAGTAGGTTACTTGCATTGTTGCAGTGGTTGTCAGGATTTATTTTGCCATTACCAATTGGGGAGATTTCCCTTCACTTCCTGTTCAATAGCTGAAACAGGAAGTGAAAGAAAAACACTCCATATTGGGGGGATTCTAGAACTAGTGTCCCCATGAAAAGATTTCAACGCTATTTCTATCTTGGTGACAGCTCAAAATGTGGGATTTTCTTTTACTTTCACGCTTGGTAACCTAAAAGGGACAAATAGAGAGGGTGAATCTGCCCATTCACACCTCACGTCTTTTTACTCAACACACATAGGGTAGCCCATTCACTTAAATGGGCTGCCCTATGCGTGGCAAACATGTCAAAGAAGCTTCACATTTTATTTATTTTTACAGCGTGTTTTGGCACATTTATGGCCCGTTTTGCTATGCACAAATTGCTTGTATGCTGTCCGCGTTTGGGGTGCCATTGAAAGGTAATGCCACTGCAAGCACAATACATGTTTTGCACATGTCACAGCAAGATACACAAAAATGCACACTTCTGCGTTCCTTTCCAGAACGCAAAGGTGTAAATAGAGCCTAACAGGGGCACAGACAGCAATAAATACCTGACAGGTGTTCTCATCCCTCTTCACTCTATCCAAAACCAAAATGTTTTTCCTTTAGCTATACTTTAACTCCTTCCTAAATATTAAATTTAATGGTGCACTCTGGGCAGATTTAATGAATAAAGACAAAACTTTTTTTTTTTGGATAGAGTGGAGAAGTATTAGAACTCCATTGGGGTAATTTTGCTGTTTTTGCCCCCATGAAAGTGAAAGAAAATCACATTTTTGGCTTGACCCTTAAAGCGGTAATAGAGGGGAAATTTTCCAATGAGGACACTAGTTCTGGTGACCCTGATGACAATCAGGGGTTCCCTCATTTTGGAGGGATTTCCTTTCAATTCCTGTCTTGGCTATGGGGCATGAAGTGAAGGAAAATCTCTGCAATGGGGCACAGATGGCAAAAAAATAATAATGAAATACCACAGGGATTATAACCCTCCCTTACTCTGTCCTAAATGAAAGGTTTTGCTTATAGCTCTACTTTAAAATACATAAATGAATCTGCTGGATATTCATTACTACATCTTTAAATGTTTTTTTTACAATGCAAGCAGTGTAAACACCTATATTCAATCTGGTATCAGCCACTCATAGTCCCTGTACAGCAGAGCTCAGATTGGGGAGGGAGAAGCAGCATAGGGAGCCAGTCAGTTTTGGGAGGAGAGAGCAAAGTAACAGAGAAACAAGCTCATCAGACTACAGCCAGGGGCGGACTGACCATTGAGCCACTCGGGCACTGCCCGAGGGCCCTGGGCCACTAGGGGGCCCCATCAGGGTTGCCAGCCTCAGTAAAACTAGGGACAGTATGTATAAATCTGTGTTTTTTTTTACATCTGTCTGTGTATACTGTGTGTACATGTATGTGTATACTGTGTGATTGTAAACTGTGTGTGTATACTGTGTGGCCCCATAATCTCTGATTGCCTGGGGGCCCCATAATCTCCTATTGCCCGGGGGCCCCATGAGTTATCAGTCCACCCCTGACTACAGCATATCTTTTCAGTATCCAGGCAGCAGAGAAAAATCAGATCTACTATACTTTAAGCCTGGCTGTGCTGTGTGGCAGAGCTGTGTAATGCCCTGTACACACGGTCGGACTTTCCGACGGAAAATGTATGATAGAACCTTGTTGTCGGAAATTCCGACTGTGTGTGGGCTCCATCACACATTTTCCATCGGAATTTCCGACACACAAAGTTTGAGAGCTTGCTATAAAATTTTCCGACAACAAAATCCGTTGTCGGAAATTCCGATCATGTGTATACAAATCCGACGCACAAAGTGCCACACATGCTCAGAATAAATTAGGAGACGAAAGCTATTGGCTACTGCCCCGTTTATAGTCCCGATGTACATGTTTTACGTCACCGCGTTCAGAACGATCGGATTTTCCGACAACTTTGTGTGATCATGTGTATGCAAGACAAGTTTGAGCCAACATCCGTCGGAAAAAATCCATGGATTTTGTTGTCGGAATGTCCAATCTATGTCCGACCGTGTGTACAGGGCATAATTCTCAGGACTGGCAGAAATACAAATCATTAAGCCCCCATTCACACCGGTGCTGCTTGTCATGCGGTTCTAAATCGCATGAAAAGTCTCTGCCTATTGTCGACAATGGTTCAAATTGGTGTGGCTCCTACTTTGCAGTGCCAAACCGATTTGAAAAAAAAGGTTCCTGCACTATTTTTTGCGATTTTCGATTGAATGTACAAAGAATTTTTGTACAGCTTAAGAGCATCTCCACCTTTGGACAACAGCATTGTCAATCTGGGGAAAGGGTATTGTTAGATGTACTAGCAGATTTAGTTGGACCTGACTAACAAATTAAAGGCAAACTTCAGCTAATTAAAGTGGTAGTAAACCACCACAAACATAAAAATTGCAGGTTTAAGTCATTATTTACTAGTATGCACTGCATACAAGAACATTATGACAGACTTACCTTTACATGGAGTCCTCTAGCGCAGTGCTGTCACGGCTCCCCTGTGCTTCCATCTTCACCCTTCTGGGTTTGCGGGCTGTATGGATGCTCTGGGTAGGGTTTGCCATCCCTTCAGAGCGCATGCACCGGTGACATCACTGGCTGCATCCCATGTGAATTTCTCCTAAACAATGCAAGTTTAGAAGATATTCACTGTCAGTGTTGCCAACCCCCCGAAGTGAAATTTACTGGCAGAACGTCAAAATTTACAAACGGTGCCCATTTTTTACTGGCAAAAAAAACCCCATGAAATTTACTGGCAGATCCACATTTTTTACTGACACTGCAAAAAATGTACCTAAAATTACTGTTTTTAGTGCTAAACATTGCAAATATTAATATTTGAACTATAAACACATAGCTAGTGCTATTAGCAATGTGTTTAAGTTAAACAAAAGTCAAAAAACATATTTCTCAATTTACATGAAGGTCAGGTTACTATAACCCGGCCAGCAGAGAGTTCTCCCTTACATCAGAGTCTGCAGGATGGTGACCAGAGACCACCTTCCGCAGTGTGAATACACTAAGGTAAGGGGGGGGATTACTAATATAGGGGGGAACCTTTATATCAGTGCCCCCTTACATTATTGTATTTACTTCCGCCTTACATCAGTGACCCCCCCAGACTGGCCTGGCGGCACTGTCACTGACCTCCTCTCAGGTGCACCCAGCAGGGCTCAGTCAGATGCGTCCAGCTTGGTGGCTATTCTATAGCCTCCTCTCCACAGTCCACACGTGTCTGTCTCTTCCCGTAACCCCCATCCCGGCAGCGCTCCCACTCTTGAATCCTTTCTAGGATCCCCTCAAAGACTGCAGACATGATAAGAGACAAGAGATGGTCAGAGACTGCGGACATACTACAGGAGAAGGACAGAGGCTGCGGACATACTACAGAAGGTGGACAGAGGCTGCGGACATACTACAAGAGGTGGACAGAGGTTGCGAACATACTACAGGAGGTGGACAGAGGCTGCGGACATACTACAAGAGGTGGACAGAGGTTGCGGACATACTACAAGAGGTGGACAGAGGTTGCGGACATACTACAAGAGGTGGACAGAGGTTGCGGGCATACTACAAGAGGTGGACAGAGGCTACAGACATACTACAAGAGGTGGACAGAGGTTACGGGCATACTACAAGAGGTGGACAGAGGCTGCGGACATACTACAAGAGGTGGACAGAGGCTGCGGACATACTACAAGAGGTGGACAGAGGCTGCGGACATACTACAAGAGGTGGACAGAGGCTGCGGACATACTGCAGGAGGGGGACAGAGGCTGCGGACATACTACAGGAGGGGGACAGAGGCTGCGGACATGATACAGGAGGGGGACAGAGGCTGCGGACATACTACAGGAGGGGGACAGAGGCTGCGGACATGATACAGGATGGGGACAGAGGCTGCGGACATACTGCAGGAGGGGGACAGAGGCTGCGGACATACTACAGGAGGGGGACAGAGGCTGCGGACATACTACAAGAGGTGGACAGAGGCTGCGGACATACTACAAGAGGTGGACAGAGGCTGCGGACATACCACAGGAGGGGGACAGAGGTTGCGGACATACCACAGGAGGGGGACAGAGGCTGCGGACATACTACAGGAGGGGGACAGAGGCTGCGGACAGGACACATCCTCACAGCAGCCTCCTCCCCTGTCCACCATCATATTACTTCTCCAGTCCACATCAGATTCATCAGTGTGCTGTGTCCTCCTCCTGTACCCCTTTCACCTCTGCCCTGACCTGTGGAGAGGTGAAAGGGGTACAGGAGGAGGACACAGCACACTGATGAATCTGATGTGGACTGGAGAAGTAATATGTTGGTGAATAGAGCACATCAGTCTCTGTCCCCTGCATATGCCATGCAGCCAGGGCCCAGGGACAGAGACTGATATGCTCTATTCACCATCATATTACTTCTCCCGGCTCCAGTCCCAGTAATGTCCTCCTTTAGATCCCAATCCCATCCCCTCCACAGCTTCGCTCTCCGTACCTCCTGTGTGTGCAGCCAGCCAAGTCATGCACTGCATGACAGGACAGAGTCGCCTGGCTCAGCTCAGCTGTCAGCTTGCCTTGCCGCCGCGGCCGCGCTCGATCTATTCGAAAATGGCGCCGGGCGGCGGTATTACGTTACTGCGCATGCGCCGCCCGGCCGAGCGCGTACGAGCTTTCCCGAGCCCGGCAGACTTCGGAACGGCGCATGCGCAGTTGCGTGGCCGGCTCGCGGCCATCATTTTTACGGGCACCGGTGCCCGTAACGGGCATTCACGGGCTGCCCGTAAATCTACGGGCGGTTGGCAACACTGTTCACTGTACCTACAGGTAAGCCTTATTATAGGTACAAGTTAAAAAGTGGACTTTCCTTCAGCCTGCCTAGGAAGACCCACTCCTCCAGATTGCCATCCGTGCATCAAGGTAATTTTGCATAACTCATTTCAAGATCCAACACACTGTTTGCATCAGGGCTGAGGGTTGTTAGGAAGAGTACCGAGGGAGGGTGTGGTGATGCTTTCAGGAAGCTATGTACAGCTCCCTGCCAGCACCTCGCACCAACCATGATCTGCCTGCATTGCATAAAGAAGCACAGAAACACAAAAATGTAATATAATGACATCTAAAATAAGGAATGGAATGTCATTTCATTAGCGTCTCTTAATGGTGGTCAAGTGTTATGACACAATTCATAAGCATGTCTGTCTTTGCTGGTGCTTCCTCTCTATTTGCTGAAATTACCTGGAAAGTCACTTCTCTGCCACCTTGATTCGGGGGGAGGACCTCTCATGATTGTTCATCTTGTTTTCAATTGTGAAACAATCTGTAATCAGTGTAACTTGTGACCAGTTTTATGTCTTTACTTCCTGGCATATCTGGAATAAATAAAGAATGAAAAAAAACATGAATTAGCGTGTCGATGACAGCATACTGGTGCTGTGGTAGCTGGAACTGGGACAGAATAAGTCATAAATGTGACAAAGTGAGCAATAAAAAAAACACAACAACGTTTTGTACTAATCTTCAAACTAAAAATAAAAAGGAAAAAAAGTCTAGATTTACAGTCCAAAGCATGCATACAATAAAAGGCGCAGTACACCGCGCTGTGTTCTGTTATTACCAGGCCTGGACTGGGACAAAAAATAGGCCCCGGCATTTTAGACTGAGCAGCCCATTTTCCAGCAACCGCCCGTTCGCGAGGGTGGTTGGTGACGGGATAATCATGGAGTCGTGCCTACCAGTGCCCATCAGTGCCACCTATCAGTGCCGCTTATCAGTGCCGCTTATCAGTGCCACCTATCAGTGCCACCCATGAGTACCCATTAGTGCCGCCTATCAGTGCAGCCTCATCAGAGCATATCGGTGAAGGAGAAAAATTACCTGTTTTCAAACTTTTATAACAAACTATGAAACAGTTTTGTTTGTTTTTTTTCAAAATTTTGGTCCCCTTTTGTTTTCTTTTTAGCAAAAAATAAAAAAACCCAGCAGCAATTAAATACCACCAAAAGAAAGCTCTATCTGTGTGAAAAAAATGATAAAAATTTATTTTGGGTAAACTGCAGCATGACTGCGCAATTGTCATTCAAAGTGGGAGAGCGCTGAAAGCTGAAAATTGGTCTGGGCAGGAAGGTGGTTTAAGTGCCCAGTAAGCAAGTGGTTAATTTCCTCTCCTTTGTCTCTCTTTTTCTGTTTCTTTTTTCCTTTTTTCTCTCTTACTCTTCTTTTCTCTTTATATATCCCCCCTTTCTTTCTATATGTTCTTCCCTCCATCCCCTTTCCTTATCTCCTTTTTCCCGCCATTCATCTTTATCTATTTACACTTTCCTGTGTCCTCCATTACTTCTTGGTCTGCCTTTTCTTGTTTACCTGTATTCCTTCTGTGTCTTCTTTCCTTGGATGCACGCCTGATCTGATGGCTTCACTTCTCTCTGTGTACTTAAGCTCCTCCTTCACTCCCCTTGAATGGTTGTAATCTGCCTAGGTGGGCGGGGTCTCCTGACGTCATACGTTTCCATGACATCGGCGGCCCCAGCCCTGGCAGCGTCCCCGTTGCCTAGCTATCGCCGGCCGCAGCGCGCGTGCGCGGGCAGCGATAGCTATTTTGATTGGATCCGACCTGCTGCCTAGCAACCACAGATTCAGAACTCCCCGGCTCCTCCTGCCCCTGCTCTGCTGATAGATGACATCGTAGGTAGGGCAGGAGAGCCTGGAGAGGAGACACAGGCACGGACGCATAGCGGGAGGTGAGCGGCGACCGCGGCCTGTGTTAACCCTCTCCAGGCTGCGGTTGCCGCTTACCTCTCGCTGTGTGGCCCGGTCATCAACAGACATCAGACCGCGGCCCCGAAATTGAGCCCGACGCCCCCGGCCCACCGGGCATTTGCCCGGTATGCCCTATGGCCAGTCCGGGCCTGGTTATTACCATATCATAGTGCCAGGTGCGCTGTATTCTCATATAAGATTGCCAATCTCTCCACTCTCTTATACGTGATGGTGGTGAGCGGGTGTTGTCAATCAATCAAAGATAAATACATTAGACCCCTTTCACACTGGGGCCCCGACCGCGTTAGTGCTAATGCGCTGCTAGTTGTAGTGGCACTTTTAGGCCGCAAGCGGGGCGCATTTAACACCCAAGAAGGGGTTAAAAACGCTGTGTTGCGGTGCTTCCGAAACGTTTTTCAGGTGCTTTGGAAGCGCTGCCCATTCATTTCAATGAGCAGGTCGTTTTAGGATCGCTGTATACAGCGCTCCCACACCGCCCCAAAGATGCTGCTTGCAGGACTTTTCCTAACGTCCCCCAAATGCACCGCTCCAGTGTGAAAAGACACACTGAAATTAATAGGAGGTGGTTTTCAGGTGCTATTTAGAGGCTATTTCTATCGCTAAAATACCTATAAACCGCCTCAGCGTGAAAGGGGTCTTAATGTGCAACTGAACTCTCTCAATCACATTAACTATTTTCACCACTTGCCTCCCGCCATATAGCAAAATGACGGCTGCAAAGTGGTTTCAATAACCTGACTGGGCGTCATATGACGTCCTCAGGATATTAAGCCGCTGCGCGCCCCCGGGGGGCACGCATCGCGGCGATCGTTGTTGCAGTGTGTCAATCTGACACACCGCAACTCCGATCTAGGTAAAGAGTCTCTGACGGATACTCTTTACCACGTGATCAGCTGTGTCCAATCACGACTGATCATGATGTAAATAGGAAAAGACGGTGATCGGCTTTTCCTCACTCGCGTCTGACAGACGCGAGTAGAGGAGAGCCGATTGGCTGCTCTCCTGACAGGGGGGGTCTGTGCTGATTGTTTATCAGCACAGCGCCCCCTCGGATCCCACCCAGGATCACCAGGGAAGCCGCCCAGGACCACCAGGATGGACATCCACACTGGACCACCAGGTATGCTCCCTAGACCCCCAGGGAAATACTAATCTGTGCCCAGGCAGCTGCCAATCAATGCCCAGGCAGCTGACAATCAGTGCCCACTCACAATGCCTACCACTGCCAGTGCCACCAGGGATGCCTATCAGTGCCTCATATTAGTGCCACGTATCAGTGCCCATCAGTGCCGCCTATCAGTGCCACCCATAAGAGCCCATCTTTGCAGCCTTTCAGTGCCCATCAGTGCCACCCATGAGTGCCCATCAGTGCCGCCTATCAATGCCCATCAGTGCTGCATATCAGTGTCACCCATCAGTGCCGCCTACCAGTGCCCATCAGTGTCACATATCAATGCCCATCGTCAGTGCCCGTCGGTGCCGCCTTATCAGTGCCTGTCAGTGCCGCCTTATCAGTGCCCATCAGTGAAAGAGAAAACTTACTTATTTACAAGAAATTTTAACAGAAACAAAAGCAAAACTTTTATTTTTTTTTAAATTTTCGGTCTTTTTTAATTTGTTTAGCAAAAAATAAAAACAGAAGTGATCAAATACCACCAAAAGAAAGCTCTATTTGTGGGAACAAAATGATAACAATTTAGTTTGGGTACAGTGTTGTATGACCGCGCAATTGTCGTTCAAACTGCGACAGCACTGAAAGCTGAAAATTGGTTTGAGCAGGAAGGTGTATAAGTGCCCTGTATTGAAGTGGTTAAATGTTTATGCTGCTCGCATGAGTAAATAGATAAGAAGATATATCATATTTACTTGTTTTGGGGCCGGTTCCCACTGCTGCAATGCGGGAACGCTGCAAATCTACTGCAGGTACCCGCATCGCATGTCTCCCGGCTGCCCTATGCGAACTGCTGGGAGTGTCAGTTAAAAGTTAATGACACCCCCAAATCAGTTCGCATATCGCAGTGCGATCTGCAAACTCGGACAGGAATCGGATCACATGGTGTGAACACCCATGCGATCCGATTCTGCTGCGGACCAAAAAAAGGGTCCTGTGCGAGTTTGGTCCAAATGCGATGCACATCGCACAGAGATCGGATGTGATTTTCACTGCAGTGTGGTGCTTATCACATCCGATCTCGGACATCGCAGCAATGGGAACCGGCCCTTAATCTTTTTTTTTTTTTTACATTTCTTCAGTTGCTTCCTGGTTTGTGGCCTAGGCTAAAATTATGTCATACTTCCCAGGAGCCTTCATGGGTATTTTCTTCTTTCATTTGGAGGAGGGAAGGAGAGGCTTTCTCAGCTAAGCACACACTCCTCCCTGAATGCCTGAACTAAGGGCTGATGGATTCCAGGAAGTAAATGCTACATGAATCATTTGCCCTTACTCAAGAAGGTCATTGCTAAAAATGCTGAGGATGTTTTTCAAAGTGATTTCTCAATAAAATAAAGCATGGAGACATGTATGGATGAGTGAATTTACTTTGAATATTAAAAGAGAAGTATGGAATTTTTTTATTCCATATTCATACTTACCTAGGTGGATGCAGCATCGGACCGAATGAGCCCAGGCTGGACTTCTCCTTTAACCGCTTCCGGACTGCCCTATACCAGCTTTATATATACAGGGTGGCAGCTGTGTGCTGGATCATGTATAAATACAGCAGCTCGCTTCATTATACACAGCGGAAGCCAATCGACGGGTGCAAGGTACTAGATGTCTGCCAGCCGATCGTTGGGCAGAGAGACAGAACTCTGATCTGCCTATGTAAACAAGGCAGATTGCCATTCTGACAGAGGGAAGGGATGGCATTTGTATCCCTGCTACATTCCATCTTATCCCCTAGTAAAAGCACCTGACACAGTTCACATAAACACTGGTGAGGCACACAGTTAACCCTTTGATCACCCCTGATGTTAACCCCTTCCCAGCCAGTGTCATTAGTACAGTGACAGTGCATATTTTTAGCACTGATCACAGTAAAAACTGATCACGGTCCCAAAAAGTGTCAGTGTCAGAATGTCCGGCGCAACATCACAGTCCACTATACGTCGCTGATCACCACCATTACTAGTAAAAAATGAATAGAAATGTCCTATAGTTTGTAGATGATATAACTTTTGCGCAAACCAATCAATATACGCTTATTGGGATTTTTTTTTAACAAAAATATGTAGCAGAATACACATTGGCCTACATTTATGAAGAAATTCAATTTTTTAAATTTTTTTATTGGATATGTTTTATAGCAGAAAGTATTAGTATTATTATTTGTAGTATTATTCTACATTTCTCTTATTATTTATTATTAATGTTATTTATTATTAGATAAACCTTCATTCACCTGCGATACCATCTAGTACCATCAAGATTCCGCGGCGTCAGTGGCGCAACAATCGTGAAATACCACCACGTGACCCAACAGGTATGACAATTGTACCATATGAACCCCTTCATGACCGCATAACACATATATGAGGCATCCAGGAAGTGGGCTTTAAACCTGGGTGCTCCATATATGTGTTCTTACAATACATACTATTGTTTCTTGGCTCTATTATGGGCACAAAAAACAAATCACACACACATGTGGTATTGCTGCGATCGTCAGGAACAGGAGAATTATTTGTGCAGTTTTTTTGGTGGTGATACACTGTAATGTCCTAAAATATACAGCTAAATCTAACTACTTCCTGCCTATAGGACATCCATGGAAGTCCTCGGGTTAAAGTAGTTATACTGGGATGATGTCGGCATCTACAGGCCTCATTCCAGTATGGGCTTTTTCAGTTAGCGATTCTGTTTGTGGCAGAAGTGATTAGAGGGTCTAAATAGCCACTCAATCACTTCTGTGGGTGGCAGAAGGGGGTCCCCCCTCCCTCTGCCACCTTTCCCGAGCTCTAAGTGTAAAAAAAATAAATAAATAAAAAATGTTTATATAAAATAAATAATAATAATTAAAAAAAAAAATTAAAGCACTCCCATCCCACTGTGCTTACACGCATGTGTAAAGGGTGATCGTTCCACACATGTGAGGTATTGTCGCAACCAGACCTCCTGTGTAAATCTAAACTGGTAACCTGTAAAAGAGTTAAAAGCATTGCCTATGGAGAATTTTAAGCACCATAGTTTGCCACCATTCCACGGGCAGATGCAATTTTAAAGTGTGACATATTGGGTATCTATTTCACATGATACAAATTGGAGTAAATATTGTGTTTTTTTAAAAAATGTATTATTATTATTTTATTATTTCCCCCAAAAAAATGAGTTTGAAAAACTGCTGCACAAATACTGTGTGACATAAAAAATTACAACACCCATCATTTTATTCTTGTACAAAAGGTTTATTGAATAAAAAGACCATTAATAATACAGAAACAAAAAGAACACATAAATGAACATAGTGCAGTGACTTGCTTACATAGGCTTGATGAGTAGTCTCAAATTACATAACAATAGCGATATGTAAAGTGATGTATTGTATGATACACAAATGAACGTATTATCTGACCATAAAGTAATGAACAATTCTCTAAAGTGGCAATATGTGCTCATATAATAATGTCATCTTATACCCTGTCCCAGTCAGGAGTAAGCCCGTGGATCAGGAACTGAAAAAAAGAAAAGGGAACCAGAGAATGTTAGAGAAGAAAGGGGCAGAGAAGAGCTATAATAGGTTTATAGAGTAGAAAAGATGGGGGGAAACAAAGGAGAGAGTATGAGGGGAGAGGGAAAGTGGTAGAGGGGAGGGGGGGTCCGCGGGGTGAAGGGGTGGAAACCCACTACAGTGAGAGTAGCATTGAATCAAATCTGGAGGGATGGGCATAATTCACCCATGGTTGCCATGTCCGAAGGAATTTATCATGCTTATCTGATAATATTGCAGTCAATTTTTCGTTGACCATGATGTCATTAACACGTTTTTTTACCGCTTCAAAACTGAGAATTGGGGTTTTCCAAGCTTTTGCGATAGTTAATTTAGTTGCAGTAAATATATGGGATGCCAGTTGGCGTTCTGGTCGCAACAGTTCAGTGATTGGTTTCCCCAGGATGGCCTCAAATGGGTCCCTCTTTATATTAGTGTTGAAAAGACTTCGAAGGAGTGCATAAACCCTGATCCACAGTCTGCATACCCTGGGACACCTCCACTAAATGTGTGCCATCGTACCTTCTTGCAAACACCCACGGAAACATAAAGGGGAATATGATGGGATGAAACTCGCCAGTCTGGCTGGAGTATAGTACCATCTGTATAGTACTTTGTATGCATTTTCCAAGAAAAGAACATTCCTGGAGCTTTTGGACAATGCAATAGTCATGACCTGCCAATCCTCCGGGTCCAACCTTTTTCCCAGTTCTGCCTCCCACTGGAAATGATATGGTCTTAAAGGCAGTTTTGTGGAACCAATAATGGCTGCATAAATTAATGAAATCAGACCCGAGGATTGGAGCCGTGATCTGCACAGACTTTCAAACGGGGTTAATGTGTAGGGGGTAGTTTGTGATTTTATGAGGGATTGGAGAAAGTGTCTTATTTGTGTGTATCTAAAATGTTCTCTAAGAGGGATATCGTGGGAAGAGCGTAAGGCTGCGAATGTTATAATTCTAGTTGGGGAAAGTAAGGAGTGGACATCCGTGAAGCCGTTTTCAGACCACCACCGGAATTGCTGTGGGTTATCAGTTCCTGGTGGAAACAATGGACAGTGAAGAAAAGAAAGTAGAGGAAGATGTGGGGAGATGAGACCTGCTGAGTATTTGACTGAGTCCCATAACCGTATTGAGTGTGCCAGGCATGGACCTATATTATTTGGGCGGTATGTCTGAGGAAGCCATGGGAGGGAGGCTAGAGGTATCGGGTGTGAGTCTACCATGTCCATGGTGGCCCATAGCGGCATTTGTTGTTTCTCATGAAGATGGGATAATGGTGCTATAGCTGCTGCTGTGTAATATGCCTGTAGGTTGGGTACTGATAGACCCCCATTAATCTTACGAGCAAAAAGCACCTGCTTCTTAACTCTAGGTTTCTTGGAGCCCCATATGAACTGCATGATTTTGCGCTGATGAATACGGAGTATATGAGAGGGGACCTGAACCAGTAAAACCCTAAAATAATAAAGCAATTTTGGGAGATAAGACATACGGATGATAGCAATCCTACCAAACCAGGATAACGGAAGATTAGACCACGAGGAGAGCATACCTGCAAGATTATTAAACAATAAGGGAAAGTTAGCTTGATATAGGCCCGAATAATTTGGGGTAAGTCGAATACCTAGATAGGGTAACGAGTTTAACCATTGGAAAGAAAAGTGTAACTTAAGGGTCGCTGTTTCAGTGCGCGGAAGATTTATCGACATTGCCTTAGATTTTGCGGGGTTAACAGATAGACCCGACAAGGTAGCAAAAGTGTCCAGAAGAGCTAATAAATTAGGCAGGGTGAGTCTCGGGTTAGTTATGGTGAGTAAAATGTCGTCCGCAAACATTGACAGTTTGTGTGAGGTTCCCGCTATCTCCACGCCTGCAATATCCGGATGGGGTCTAATGGCTTCCGCCAGGGGTTCGAGCACTTAAATGAATAATAATGGGGACAACGGGCATCCCTGACGAGTGCCCCTTCTGATAGGGAAGGTATTTGATTCAAACTCATAGTACTTCACTTTGGCTTGGGGGGAGTTATAGATAGCCGAGACCCAACTCATAAAAGAGTTGGCAAATCCAAAATGTTTAAGTGTTTGTGTTAGGTAGGGCCATGACAGTGTGTCAAAAGCATTGTTATTGTCCAGTGACAAAAACATTGTTTCTAGGGACCTGTTATGAGCAATATGTTGTATTTGCAAGAGACGCCTAATAGCATCACCTGCCTGTCTCCTTGGAACAAAGCATACCTGATCTTTCTTTATTTTTTTATTTTTTTATATAATCTTTATTTTAAGGATATTTCAATGAAAAACATACATAAAGACATAGTATAACAATTAACACATATGAAGTATGTACGATTTACATAGGAGGCTATTTTGGTCAAATAAATGTATATATTACCCAGGGTCTTACACACATCAGTGGCAATATTATAGGGGGATGATCTTTCTTTATTAAACGTGGGAGGAAGGAATTGAGGCAGGTGGCTACAATCTTTGTTAAAATTTTCATGTCGATATTAATTAGGGATATTGGATGGAAATTAGCCCAGGATGAATGATCTTTATCAGGTTTTGGTATCATGACAATATTGGCCGTCAAGAGATTGGACATAAAGGAACTACCATTTTTAACAGAATTATACATCTTAGTTAAATAGGGGGCCACGACTTCTGCCATTTTCCGATAATAAAGGGCTGTAAAGCCATCTGGACCAGGTCTTTTACCCACCTTCAACTCCTTTATACACTGAAGAACTTCGGAGACCTGAATATCACGGTCCATCAGGGCTGTATGGGTTTCCGATAAAGAAGGTAGAGATAAGTTTGTGAGAAAGGAATCAAGACCTTGCGTTGAGAGATGGTCTGGTTCTGAGTAAAGTTTTGTAAGGCGATACCTGAATTCTTCCAGGACTCGCTGGGGATTACCAGTTAGGACATTGTGACGGGTGCGAAGAGTAATGGGGGTAAATTTCGGGCTAAAGGTACGTACTCTCTTGGCTAGCATTGCGTTTGGTTTATTCGCTTTAATATACCAATTCTGTCGGGCCCAACGCAAGGTCCTTTCTGCTTCCTCCGTTAGGCATAGATTTAGTTCTGTGCGAGCCTTATCTAAAAGTGTGCAGTTAGCAGGGGTAGGTGATTGTTTAAAAGATGTGGACGCAACCTCTAACTTTAATTCGAGATTGCGTCAAATTTTTGCCCTCTCTCTCTTACGTCTAGACGCTATACGGATTATATGGCCCCTAAGAACAGCTTTATATGCTTCCCAGAGTGTGACTGGGGATGATACTGTGCCTGTATTAATTCTAAAATATTCAACGGAAGCGGTATGAATGTCATTAAGGATCTCCTTGTATGATAGAAGAGAATCGTTCATCACCCAGGGAGAAAATTGTGGTTTGCTTAGAAGAGAGTGACAGACTGTCAGGATAGGTTCATGATCCGACCAAGGGACTGTGAGGATTGAGACTGATTCAATTAAGGGAAGGTGTTTGCGAAGAACAAGCATATGGTCAATCCTAGAATGCAAATGATGGGGATGAGAATAGTGAGTGTAGTCCCTACCCAGAGGGTGAAGCTCTCGCCATATATCTATTAAATCATGAGTTTGTAGGGACTGTGAAAAAGATTTGGTGGCAGGGGAAGGGGATTTATGGTCCGATGGATATTTATCAAGAGAGGGATTTAGAGTTACATTAGAGTCCCCCGCCATCAGGAGGGTGCCTCTTTGGTGGGATGGTAACAGGGAGCAGACATGGGAGAGAAAGGGCCCTGGATTTACATTTGGGGCGTAGTAAGTCAAAATTGTCACTTCGTTATCTTGAACAGTGCCCTGGAGAAGTAGATACCTGCCGCTTGGGTCGGCTATTTGTTTACTGCAAATAAATGGAACCGTTTTGCTTATGGCAATCAGGACACCCCTGTGTTTAGTGGAAGCATTGGCCAGGAAAACCTGCGGGTAATACGCTGCAAAATATTTGGGGCAGTAAGTGGAAAAGAAATGGGTTTCTTGCAAGCCAGCTATATCTATTTTTTGTTGTTTAAGATATTTGAAGATCTTGACCCTTTTTTGGGGGGAATTCATACCCTGAACATTCAGGGAGAGTCAATTAAGAGACATAAAACCAGGGGAGTTTCCTATCTTGGTTCTCAACTGGACACCCCACGGACCCGGGGAGGGTGGGAAGAGGAGGAGGGACAAGAAGAAGGCAGTAGGAAGAAAGTAAGGCAAGTAGGATAAATGTAGTAAGAAGAGCTTGAAGTAGAGTAAGCAATAATACCTTAATTGCTTTAATTTGTGGGTTGTAAGACCCACGTTCGAGTAGGACGTCGACAGAGACGGGCGTCTCTGTCAAGCACTGACTAATTAGAGGGAGCATCAGTCCGTCGGGACCACCAGCCTATTACGTAATATTATAAGTGTTTAAAACATTTTCCGCACAGAAACTAAGGACGATTGAAAAACTATAAAGATAATAAGAGTAATAACAATTAGCACAACTGAGTCAAAGGTTTCTATTAAACAGGTGCTGATTTAACATAAACAGACATAAAGGTTCAACCAAAACTATTCCCCAATGGCCCGGGGGTGAGAGCCCAAAGGCCCATCACCCCCACACCCACAAGGGGATTGATCTAACCCCCTCCGCGCCCTCCCCCCACCGCCCCCGAAAAATGGAGGCGGCGGAGGAGGGCGCGGGAACCACTAGCCGTGCTGCTGCAGAACACCCGAAAGGGCCCTCTCCGCAGCAACGGCCTCGCCCACCCCCCGCCATGTCGAATCCTGATAAATACCTGGATATTGCAATAAACTTTCTGTTAGTATGAAAAAATGGTAATAATAATAAAATAAAGAAAAATAATGTAGAAAAAAATTTAAAAAAATGGTTGAGAGCGTCCTCCTATGTCCGCGTTTTTGTGTCAAACATATATGAAACTGTTTTCACCCCTCACCGCCATCTCGCTAGTGGGGCGGACACCCATAAGTGGGTGTCCACTTAAATCCCCAAAACTGAGGACCAAACAAGGTGCACTGAAAGCCGCTAGCTCAGTTCCAAACACTCTCAAATGATCCAGTAGAAGTCAGAAAGTAAATAGGATAAATCGACCACGACCTGGGGTCAGGCTACCCAAAAAAAAGAAGGGGGGGTCAGGTGTCATCTCAGTAGGAAGTGAAATAGAGTACCTTCATCCATTGTTGGACTTGTGGAACCTCTGAGACTGTAGATCTCGGAGAGCCTGGGATCCTGGTTGAGAACGCTGAGAATTTTGTCGGGGGGGTCTGGGGAGTCCCGGTCCAGAGGAGGAGGACGCCGCCGTCGCCTGGGAGGAAGGGAGATCCAGTTGCAGATCCTGAAAGTGACGTCTCAAATCTGCTGGGGATGTGGCCTGGAATTGACGGCCCAAGTGGGAGAAAGTTAGCTTGAACGGGAACCCCCATCTGTATTTAATCCCTTGGGTTTGGAAGATTTGCAGGTATGGTTTAAGGCCACGCCGTCTGGCGATTGTGACCAGTGACAGATCCGCAAATAGTTGAAGGGAATTTCCTTGGAAGGAGAGGGGTTGCTGTTCTCTTGCAGCTTGTAGGAGTTTCTCTTTAGTGCGGTAGTAGTGGAATTTTATGATTATGTCTCTCGGGGGACCATCTGTGGGCTTAGGGGCCAGGGATCTGTGAATTCGATCGAACTCTAACCTGTCCACTGGAATCTCCGGAGCCAATTCCTGAAAGAAAGTAGGGTGCAGGTCCGTCACCACCTCAGGAATACCGCGGATGCGTAGATTGTCCCTGCGGGCCCTGTTTTCTGCATCTTCCAACTTATCTTCCAGGGTCTCAAGCTCCGCTGTTAGTTTATCTACCTCTTCTTCATGACCCTCCAGCACTGTCGTGGCTAGGTCCATGCGTTGTTCTAATTGATTGGTGCGGTGGCCTATCTCTTTAAGGCCCCGAACCAGGTCAGAGGAAAGCTTGCGAGAGGCCACAGTGATTTCATCTCTCACTATACAGCGAAATTTTGCCAGGAGATTGTCAGGGTCTAAGGGGAGAGGGCTCACTAGATCCGTGGGGAATTGCTGCAGACTGTCTGTGGGAGACTCTGGGTTCTCATCTGAAATGTGAGCGGCGTCATCCGGCTCCGGAGGTCCGGGCGCCATATTGGATTTTGCCTTGCCAGGGCCTGAAGTGTTTTTCTGAGGCTGCCGGGATTTTTGTTTAAGTTTGCCTGATCGGTACATTACCAGCAGAGTCCAGGACTATTCCGGTGGCCGAGGAGGTGGTTGTGCTGTGTCCCCGCTCCGTCTGTGCGCTATACGGCCGGTATAGTGGTTCCGACGGCGCGGAGCGGAGGAATCAGGCAGCCATCTCCTTCGCTCACGCGCAGGCGCCCCCCCCCATCATTTTATTCTATAGAGCCTCTGCTAAAAAATATATATAATGTTTGGGGGTTCTAAGTCATTTTCTAGCACAAAAAAGGTACGGTATAATCCACCTGGATACAAGTAGCTGTGATGATATGCACAGTTTTACGAACACATGTCACAGTTGCAAAATTAGGATTGGGCATTGACTCTGGTCATAACCCCTGGTTCACATTGCAGTGATTTGGCATACGATTTGACATGTCAAATCGCATGCAAAATCGGCATCTATTGCCAGCAATGGCACCGTCTGAATCGGTGCGACGCCGCACCGATTCCCAAAAGTAGTTTCTGTACTACTTTTGGGGACTTTCGGGGTGCGATTTCAATAGACATCTGTGCAGAAACCCACACAGATGTCTCTGAAATCGCCCCCAATGTAGTGACTGACATGAGGTAAAAAGAAATCGATTTTATTCCCGCTGTCAGTGTAAACCTAGGCTAAAGGGGAGAAGAATTCCTTTTCTACCCTTGTTAAATAACTACATTTTGCTACCAGTTTCTAATTGTTTATTTAAAGTTTATATGTTAACCAATTGCCATACGTGTATATATACTGTATATTCTGAATGGCAAGCGGTTATACTAGGATTATGGGTGCAGCAGCAGCCATAATCCCGTTATCAATTTTTACAGCCGCCCATTCACTTTTGTTTATTTTTAAAATATGTAAAAAAAGGGTAGGTCTTGCACATATAAGTAAACAGTGATTGCATCACTCAATGAGGTACTGCTGTGAACACCAGAGTGAGAACAATAATTTTAACCCTTTCATGACTAAGCCTATTTCTGACATTTGGTGTTTACAAGTTAAAATCCCTAATTTTTGCTAGAAAATTACTTAGAACCCCCAAATATTATATATATATATATATATATATATATATATATATATATATTTTAGCAGAGAATCTAGAGAATAAAATGACGATTGTTGCAATATTTTATGTCACACTGTATTTGTGCAGCAGTGTTTTAAACACAGCTTTTTTGGGAAAAGGGACATTTTCATGAATTTAAAAAAAACAAAACAGTATAGTTATCCCAATTTTTTTGTATAATGTGAAAGATGATGTCACACCGAGTAAATAGATACCAAACATGTCACGCTTTATAATTGCACGCACTCGTGGAATGGCGACAAACTTTGGTACCTAAAAATCTCCATAGGCGACGCTATAAAAAAATTTTTACGGTTACCAGGTTAGCGTTACAGAGGAGGTCTAAAGCTAGAATTATTGCACTTGCTCTGATGATTGCGGCGATACTTCACATGTGTGATTTGAACACCGTTTACATATGCGGGCATGACTTCCGTATGCGTTTTCTTTGCTGCGCGAGCTCGCGGTGACGGGGACGCTTTAAAAATGTTTTTTTTTCTTATTTATTTTTATATTATTAAATTGTGTTTTTTACAAAAAAAAATTTGATCACTTTTATTGCTGTCACAAGGAATGTAAACATCCCTTGTGACAGAAACAGTTGGTGACAGGTACTCTTTATGGAGGGTTTGGGGGTCTAAAAGACCTCCAATCCCTCCTTTGCACTTCAAGGTATTCAGATCACCAAAAACGGCGTATCTGAATACTGTATATTTTTTAAAATCCGGCGACATTGGCAGCCGAGTAAACAGAAAGTGACGTCATGACGTTGCTTCCGTGTTTACATTCAGCAGACTGGAACAAAGCCGTTTCTGGCTTCTTGTCAGTCTGTCTATAACCGCCGGAAGTGGCGGATCGCAGATCGAGTCTTCCGGTGGCATATATTTACCTGACACATCATTATCTTTTATAGTTTAGCAAAAAAATTGTGTATTATATTGTGTTTGTGTGCAGTAAAAAGCAGACCTCTATCTAATCAGCTGTCTTGCAGGGCAGAGGAGGGATCAAGGATCCAACAGACCCCTGATTTCTCCATGAAGAGTACCTGGCTGTCACTGCCCAAAGCTATCACAGGGGTTTTTTTTACCACCCCTTGTAATAGCAATAAAGTTGAATGAAAAAAATACATTTTAAAAAAGTGTAAAAAAAAAAGTAATAAAAAAAAATACATGTTCAGGTATCGCTGTGAACCTCATAGTGAGAACAATAATGCTAGAGCCAGAGCTCACATTTAACACTAAACAGATAACCTATAAAGGCTTCTGTGTGTGGCCTATGGACAATTTCAGGTACCTTGGTTTGTTGCCTTTTCACAGGAGTGTGCAATTTTAAATCTTGGCGTTTGGTAATGAATTACCTGACACATTATCTGTTATATTTTACCAGCAATTAGTATTATTTTGTGCACTAAAATTCATTTAAATGTATTTTTCATGAAAATGTGCAGTATAATGTATTATAGATGGCTCTGTTCTCTGTGAATAGAAGATTAGGAAGGTTTAATTTCAATTCAACTAGTCATCATTGGACTTATGCATTCTAAATCAAATTTTTTTATCTTTGAAATAACAAATAAGTCATACTTACCTGCTCTGTGCAATGGTTTTGCACAGAGCAACCCAGATCCTCCTCTTTTCAGGTCCCCCTTCCAGCTCTCCTGGTTACTCCTCTCTGCAGAGTACCCCCACAGAGTACCCCCCGCAGCAATACACTTCCTATGAGGGCACTCGTGTGGGCCCGCTCCTAAGCTGGCTCTGTGTGTCCATATGACCCTGCCCCCCTGCTCCCTTCTCACTGGCTGTGATTGACAGCAGCTAAGAAACAATGGCTCCCGCTGCTGTCCCTGAGCCAATGAAGAGGGAGAGAGCAGAGAGAGCCTCTGCTCTCGTGCATAGCACTGGATCAAGATCAGGCTCAGGTAAGTGTAAGGGGGAGAGCTGCATGCAGAATGTTTTTAACACTAATGCAGAAAATGCATTAAGGTAAAAAACCTTCTGCCTTTATGTTTAGTCTGTTTTTATTGCATTCTCAAATTTTACACAAGAAAACCAAATAGAAAAACTGCTATGAAACATAAATAGTGCGCTGTCTAACAGTGACATTCAAAAAACAGTATGTCATATGTGCATCAAAGTAAAGATAAAAATCCAAAGTAATCAACCTTGTAAATATATAAATCAGTATTGAATTTAACAGTGTGAAGTGACTATTACACTCAGAACCCAAATTAAAAGGGATTAGGTGACAAAAAATGTAAAAACAAATCAAACAAAGATTATAGTGAAATCAAAAATATAAACTGGTATCCATTCTATCAGTACACTTGAAATGCGCATAGGATCACATGTGGATCTAAACTTCTGGTAAGCGGCCAGTTAGTTTGCTTAGAACACAGTAGTGGAGCACTGACACTTTGCATTTGTTGTGCACGAGGACACTGCAATACCATGGATATGAATGGACACCTTTAGTGGACTTTTACTCACCTGTTTATGAACATTTGTTTTTTTCTTAAATAACAAACATGTCATACTTACCTCCACTGTGCAGTTAGTTTTGCACAGAGTGGCCCAGGTCCTCCTCTTCTGGTGTCCCTCAGTGGCGCTGGTGGCTCCTCCCCGTATCGAGTGTCACGTTGGAGAAGGCTCTTCTTGGTGGACACCCGTGCGGGCGCACTCCCGAGTCCTGCATCTGTGTCCATTCACACAGAATGCAGGACTCGGCCTGCCTCCTGGCACTGCGTCATTGAATTTGATTGACAGCAGCAGAAGCCAATGGCTTCTATCCAATCAGCGCACAAGACACCAGCTAGATCTGGTGTGCTTGTTCCCGGCAGGAGGATGACAGCGTTCAGGTAAGTAAAACGGAGGGGCTGGGGGGCTGCAGCACTACAGAAGGTTTTTCACCTTAATGCATAGAATGCATTGAGGTGAAAAACCATGAGGGTTTACAACCCCTTTAAGTACATTCAGTTATTAACTCACTAAGGTTTAAGTGTTGTATGTGTTAAATTCTATACTGATTTATATATTTACAAGGTTGATTTCTTTGGATATTTATTTATACTTTGATGCACATATGACATACTGTTTTTTGAATGTCACTGTTAGACAACGCACTATTTATGTATTACAATTATTTTGGATCCTAGTACTCCAAGGATTTTCTGTACAGCAGTCCCTAGATTATGAGAGGCTGAGAGCAACCTTACATAACTAATAGAAAAATTGTAGATCACAAAAAATGCACTTTCCACCGCCGGTACATTCTAGGCGATACAAAGAGAATGCTGGTGCATTTAGTAGGAAAAAAACTTAAGCGCACTCTGGACCAAATAGAGGGTGTGTACCATGTTATTGTAATCACCTGTAAAGGGCGAGCTTATGGGCGTAAACACAATACTTTAATAGCTGTAAAAAATACAATATAGAAACATTATGAAACCAAGTATATAAGGAGCCTCTGCCAATATCTTAAATGACACGAGTATCAATTCTGCCATCTATGTAGTCATAAATATGTGGTAAGTAATAAAGTGGTAGATGTAATCGAAGTACCGGTAATCAGTATATAGACATCCGCAAATCAATCATTATGCAAGTAACCTATATAGGACAGAGAAAGGGTGTACAGTGTGAGGTAAGGTAGAGGGGGGGAAGAGGGAAGGGGGAAAAAATGGGGGGGGGATTGGGGCTGGCACTCGAGCGCTACGGACGAATGAAGCCGGGGTATCCAATTCGAGACTGGCAGACAGTAAAGCAACAAATTATACAGAATAGCCAATCTTTGGAGAATGTCTGAATTGATTCCAAACTGACCATGTGAGGGTGTATACCTTCTGCCTTTAGAACATATAGATTGGCAAGCATATGTAAACCGTGATTGCATCATACAGTGGGGCAAAAAAGTATTTAGTCAGCCACCAATTGTGCAAGTTCTCCCACCTAAAAAGGTGACAGAGGCCTGTAATTGTCATCAAAGGTATACCTCAACTATGAGAGACAAAATGTGCAAACAAATCCAGACAATCACATTGTCTGATTTTTGAAAGAATTTATTTGCAAATTATGGTGGAAAATAAGTCACCTACAAACAAGCAAGATTTCTGGCTCTCACAGACCTGTATCTTCTTCTTTAAGAGGCTCCTCTGTCCTCCACTCATTACCTGTATTAATGGCACCTGTTTGAACTTGTTATCAGTATAAAAGACACCTGTCCACAACCTCAAACAGTCACACTCCAGTGCAAACCTCCTCCCATCAGCAAGGGCATTGAAGATGAAACGTGGCTGGGTCTTTCAGCATGACAATGATCCCAAACAAACCGCCCGGGCAACGAAGGAGTGGCTTCGTAAGAAGCATTTCAAGGTCCTGGAGTGGCCTAGCCAGGATCCAGATCTCAACCCTATAGAAAACTTTTGGAGGGAGTTGAAAGTCCGTATTGCCCAGCGACAGCCCCAAAACATCTCTGCTCTAGAGGAGATCTGCATGGAGGAATGGGCCAATATACCAGCAACAGTCTGTGACAACCTTGTGAAGACTTACAGAAAACGTTTGACCTCTGTCATTGCCAACAAAGGATATATAACAAAGTATTGAGATCAACTTTTGATATTGACCAAATACTTTTTTCCACCATAATTTGCAAATAAATTCTTTTAAAAATCAGACAATGTGATGTCTGGATTTGTTTCCACATTTTGTCTCTCATAGTTGAGGTATACCTATGATGACAATTACAGGCCTCTCTCATCTTTTGAAGTGGGAGAACTTGCATAATTGGTGGTCGACTAAATGCTTTTTTGCCCCACTGTACATGTATATAGGTATCACTGTGAACTTCATAGTGAGAGCAATAATTCTAGAGCCAGAGCTCACATGTAACTCTAAATGGATAACCTGTAAAGGCTTTTCAAGTGTTGCCTATAGAACATTTCAGGTAGTGTAGTTTGTTGCCATCTCACAGGAGTACGCACATCTAAATCTTGACATTTGATATCGATTTAATTGAACAAACATCTTTTATATTATTTAAAAAAATATATATTGGGTATTATACTGTGTACTAAAATTAACTTCGTAAGAAGCATTTCAAGGTCCTGGAGTGGCCTAGCCAGTCTCCAGATCTCAACCCTATAGAAAACTTTTGGAGGGAGTTGAAAGTCCGTATTGCCCAGCGACAGCCCCAAAACATCTCTGCTCTAGAGGAGATCTGCATGGAGGAATGGGCCAATATACCAGCAACAGTCTGTGACAACTGATCTAGCCTCTGATCTAGTGCACAGAGCTGCATTGCGATCAAGCTCATGTAAGTATAAGGGGAAGAGCTGCATGCAGAAGGTTATTTTTTACCTTAGTGCAGAGGACATATTAAGGTAAAAAAAACCTGCTTTCAGAACCACTTTAAGTCTTAAATAATATCCAATTTTCTGGTTTACCTATGAGACAGCCACATGCGCTATTGAAATCTGTTAAAAATTGCCTTAGTCATTTAATGAATAAAACTGTGATAGAAGGAGCGGGGCGCATGCGCGGCTGCCTAGGAGAGCGGTAATGCTATCTTAGAGCTCCGCTCCTGGGACGATTGCACCGCAGGACTACAGGTTCCAGCGGCACCGCGAACGATACACAGCGATAGCTGGTACTTCCTAGAGCCCTCAGGTATCCTTATTATGGTCCTGCGGGGCCCAAAACTAAAATATAAAGCTGGTATGGCTAAAGAAGCGCCGGCCAGGCAGTCTTCCAAGATGGCGGCGGCAGTTACCTCACAGCCTTCTACACCGCACACTAGGAAAACACTGCCACACAGTGTAAAGACCCAGGATTTCACCGCTGAGTCTGACTCTGATACAGGTGGCTCACAGACTGTGATTCAATCTGACATGTTTAAAACATTTGAAAGAATGTTACAGAAAGCCCTCAAACAAACTTCAGATCACATTACTGATAAATTGACAAAGGGAGCTTGGACAGAGAACAGCTGAGTTGGAATTGAGAGTGGATGAAATAGATAGCCACACGCAGCACTTTATCTCTGAATTTGAGAACCTTAAAGAGGAAAATGTTATACTACAGTAACGTTTAGAGGATCAGGAAAATAGGGACAGACGATCGAATCTGCGAATTAGGGGAATCCCTGAGACTGTCATTGATCTTCAAGCCACCATGATAGCTCTATTCCAGGAATTACAGCCTGGTATTCCTGTAGATAGACTGGAAATGGACAGAGTGCACAGGGCTTTAGCTCCTCGCAAAACTAATGGCCCCCCTAGGGACATAATTGCCAAATTTCATTATTATAAAACCAAAGAGCAATTACTTTTAGCTGCTAGAGGGAAAGATTCTCTGCAATTTCAAGGCCATGTGTATCAGCTTTTTGCAGATATTTCCCCACTCACAGTAGCAAAGAGGCGAGCACTCAAACCCCAATTACAGGTATTACAACAAAACCAGATCACCTATCAATGGGGGTTTCCCTTTTCTCTTCGATTCACATACCTGGAAACCAAGTATGTTTGTCGCTCTTCAGAGGACTTGCAGTCGGCTATGATTGAAATGGGTATTGTAGATAAAGTTACGCCTAAAGAGCAACATCGTAGACGATCGGCCTCCAGCTCCTCTCCACAAAACACAGCAGCAGGCTTCAACAATCCCTCTTCTTCTTCACGCCAGAATATCCATAAACGTGGACGATTTGAAAATTCAACACCATCTAATGAAGACACCATGGACTGATCTATACACCTTTTTCAGACCACAACTCATTATTCGATCCCAGTACTCAATGCTGGTTTATACACTTTCCTATTGACACTAAAAACTAACAATTTTTTGCTGGACTCTCACTTTTTTTTTTTTTTTTTCCCTCTTCCCTTTTTTCTTTTTAGAAGGTTTTAGATTCTACTAGCTCACCTGATATATCTTATATTTGGTTTCTCGTTCGTTTTTGATGGTCCTTTTTATTTTTCTTTTTTTTTTTTTTTCTTTTTACCTCTTGATAACCAAACTACCACTTTTTTTGGCCTCATTAATTACCTTTTTCTTTTCTCTTTTCAGGTCCTCATGAGGTTATGTTTGCGTGTACATGTGTGTGTGTGCGTGTCTGCATATACATATGTATATATCTGTATGTATGTGTATATACATATATACGGGTATAATATATTTTTTTTTTCTCTTTTTTTTTTTTTTTTTTCTTTCTTTTTTGCTGATTAGAGTGAGCTTGGTAGTTGTTAGTTATTGTTGCACATAGATTAAAAATGCTCTATTTTAGTGTTAACTACTTATATAACCCCTGTGGTCCTCCGGTGTTGATCTTCCCTTAGGAATTTCTTGCCGCCCCCTTTACCACCCTCAGACCCCTGCTATTATGTGGGACTCTGTTGGTGGCCCTGGAGCCTCTCGGAGACTTCTGATTACTCTCTCGAGACGTTCCCACACCCTATTGTTCTGTCACAAATTAGCGATATTTGGTCCCTATTCTAGGGTAGTTCAATTTTATTATTTTACTTTTTTCTCTGTCACTTTTTTCTCTCTTTTATCTCTTCAGGTGGTGGTCCTGGTTCTTGGTATGTATTATATTCCTCATGATATAATGATATCCCTGACTCTATTATGGCCCCCATAAATATTTTATCTTTAAATGTACAAGGGTTTAATATCCCGCATAAACGCACAAAGGCTATGCGCTCCTTTACAGCTAAGAAAGCACATATTATATGTTTGCAGGAAACCCATTTTACAGACAAAATTTACCCTAAGTTCCTTTCGTCCTCAAACCCACAATTTTATGCTGCCTCTGCCTCAGTTAAAAAGCGTGGAACTCTTATTGGCTTCCACCGCAATACTCCCTTTACCCTTGTGTCACAGTTAAATGACCCGGAAGGTAGATATACATTACTTACTGGCTATATTTCTGATACTCCTATTATGATAGTATCCTACTATGCCCCAAATAAACGCCCAGAAGCTTTTTTATCCCATCTTTTTCAACTAGTTGATACGCACAAATTTGGTACGGTTGTCTTATGTGGAGACTCTAATGCTACGGTTTTTCCTTTCTTGGATAAATCCCCTTCAGCCCCACCTACAAGCTCTGCTAGATTGACTCTCCAATCTCTGCTTTCTACTCATAACTTAGTAGATACTTGGCGAGAACTTAATCCTTCCAGTAAATGTTTCACACACTATTCATATCCACATAACTCTTTCTCACGTATTGATCATATCTTAACCCCATCTAGCATGATACCAGAAATTATTTCCTCTAAAATAATCCCATTTCCATGGACTGACCACTGTGCTGTTTTCACAACCTTGGCTTCCACTATTCCCACATCACACGATACTACTTGGTGTGTTAATAACTCTTTATTGACTAATCCATCCCTTAAAACTGAGATTGAAGAGGCAATTACTGATTATCTTTCCTTTAATGACACGAATGATGTCTCCCCCCTCACATTGTGGGAGGCCCACAAAGCGGTCATTCGGGGCAGATTGATACAACAAGCATCAGCAATTAAAAAAGAACGTAAACTACAGTTTGCTAAGCTTGAGGCTGTTTATAATAAATGCCATATGGCCTTTCAATCTTACCCGAATGCCGCCAATAACTCAAAACTGGAGAAAGCTCGTCTTGATCTAGACCTTTTTTTAACTGATTCTGCTGATAAATTACTACGTAAACGCCAACATATCCAATATCTTAAAGCTAATAAACCAGATACCCCTATGGCGCGTAGTTTGAAGGCAATACAACATGCACAGACTTCTTTCAGATTGAAAATATCCCGTGATGGATATACTAGCAACCCAGTTAAAATATTAGAGATATTTCGCTCTAATTTAGCTAAATTATATTCCCCCGCTCACGACTTTGATAAAACAAAAGCAGATACTCTGTATTCCAACATAAAGCTCCCTACCTTAGACCAGGAACAACAGGATACCCTCGAGTCCCCCATAACAGCACCTGAAGTTCTGACTGCCATTAAACTATTAAAACCACATAAGAGACCTGGTCCTGATGGGTTCTCGGCATTATATTACAAACAGTATGCACACATTTTAGCACCAATCTTAACCAGGGCCTTTAATTCTATCCTGAAAGGTTATTCATTTGGGTCTGATACACTGACCTCCATTATAGCAATGATTCCCAAACCCCGTTCCGACTCTACCTCTTGGACCAATTACCACCCCATATCGCTCCTTAACCTAGACATTAAATTGCTAGCCAAGATCTTGGCGACTCGTTTGAATAACGTTATAGGTCAACTGATTCACAGAGACCAAACAGGTTTTATGCCAACGCGCCAGGCAGGTGATAATGTCAGGCGTGCTCTCTTACTTATTCACGCAGCTAAAGTCAGACACATCCCTACATGCCTATTATCTTTGGATATCAGAAAAGCTTTCGATTCTGTCACCTGGCCATATTTGCAGTACATGCTTCAAAAATGGGGATTTGGGAATCATTTTCTTACATGGATCTCCTCTCTGTATAATAACCCAAAGGCATATATTAAATATGCGGGATATAAATCTGCAATGTTAGACATTAGAAGAGGGACAAGGCAAGGCTGCCCTCTATCCCCATTGCTTTTTGCTCTCCTGATTGAACCATTAGCACAACTAATTAGGCCTCATCCAGATATTAAAGGTATCGAATTAGGCGGATATCAGCATAAGTTGTGTCTTTATGCAGATGATGTCCTTATTTTTTTATCTCATCCCCATATATCAGCCCCAAATTTACTAAATGTCTTGGACAAATTTGCCCAAGTATCTGGACTTTTTGTTAACCCCACAAAATCGAATGTGTTAAATATTTCTTTGCCACAAGCAGAACTTCGACACGTCCAAACCTCATTACCATTCAACTGGGTTACCCATCAGATCTCGTATTTAGGAATACAACTTACAACCTCGATTAAAGATTTATTTGCTGCTAATTATCTTCCTCTACTGAAACAAGTTACAGGCTCTATGAAACAATGGACATCTCTTCCATTATCATGGATAGGACGGATCAATGCTATAAAAATGTCTATATTACCAAAATTTTTATACTTGTTTAGGGTATTACCTATCCCGTTACCTACATATTTTTTAAGACTCACACAACGCAGAGTCATGTCTTTTATTTGGGGAAACACTAAACCCAGAATTTCCAAAACTACACTGTATCTCAAAAAATTGAATGGCGGATTAGGTCTGCCAAACTTCACTTCCTATTACTACGCTGCTCAACTATCACCCCTTCCTAAATATCACTCGTTGGCAGAAACACCCCTATGGGTTCATATTGAGTCAGTTGACAGCGACCCTATCTCTGTGGCCAATATGCTATGGCTCCAACCTAAAGATAGATCACATCTATCTAATCCCATAACAAAACATTCTTTGGCTATTTGGGATAAATTTAGCAGAGCTTGTAATCTCCAATCCCCACATAATCCTCTTCTTTCGTTCCTTAGGAACCCGGCCTTCTATCCTGCTTGGAAATTCCCGAAATCATTTGCTGCATGGTCTTCCGTGAATTTAATTAGATTTTATCAATTAAGCAACAATACCGATATTCATGCATTTCCGGTGCTATGTGAAACATAGGGGCTTCCTAGATCTGAAATTTTTCGTTATTTGCAAATCAAAAATTTTTATACTCCACTTCTTACCACAGGCTCTACAATGAATCAAATGTCACAATTTGAACGTATTTGTAAAAGCGACCCACATGTAAGGGGCTTGATTTCATCTTTGTACCAACAACTTACTGAGACTCATAATGGTTCACTACCCTCTTATACAGATAAATGGGCACAGGATATGAACCGAGTGTTTGACACTAATGACTGGTCCGATATATGGTTAGCCACTAAGAATTCCTCCCCGAACTGCTATGCTTTGGAAACAAATTTTAAAGTCTTAGCAAGGTGGTACTTAGTACCAGCCAGAATTGCAAAATTTATTCCGACATACCCAATTAACTGTTTTAGAGGTTGCTCTGCACCTGGTACCCACTTTCACATATGGTGGCAATGCCCCATAGCTCAAGAATTTTGGAAGAATATTTTTGGAATGGCCTCTAAAGCTCTGGAAACCTCTATTTCCCCAGACCCAGCTTTGGCACTCCTAAATTTGAAACCCACTACTCTTACCCGCACCCAATTTCAGTTATTTCTCCAGCTTAGCACTGCAGCCAAGCAAACTATTGCAAAAGCTTGGAAGTCTCAAACCTTGAATGTAGCGGAAGCCAAACACAGAATGAATAAAGCCCTCATTTATGCCAAAATGACAGCTATTGAGGACAATAACATTAATAAATTTTGCAAAATCTGGCAACCATGGGTTAAACATTTCTTCTCCTATGATTTTGACCAGTCGTTACTGTTACCTTACTAGGATTCTTGATTGCTTACTGTCAAAATATGTGTTGGAGCCGGGCCACCACCTGGAGAGATTCTTCTTCTTCTTCTTCTTCTTTTCTTTCTCTTATTCCTTTCCTTTATTTTCTTACTTTCTCTCTTCTCTACTATGATACATATTTTTGGGATACTCTTTTACTATTAATACATTATTTGCTATTTATAAATAATAATATGATTTATTATATCTGTATATTTATTTTGAGCAATCAAATTCTACAAATAAGCAGGTCAAGACCCTGATTTATAATAGATTTCATTTCATTTACCTCAGGATATCATTGTAACAAATATTTTTAAATGCCCCCACCCTTCCACAGGTTGCACCCATTGGGGTGGTAGGGTGGTCTGGAGGCATGGTTTATAGGTTTCACAAATTGATCAGAGGCTCTCAGCCCGATCTTAAACTATCTATAAGAATATAGATTGCTCATATACTTTACGCTCTGTACTTTTTCTTTTTTTTTTCTCTTATTTTTCATTTATTAAACCTTGATTGTATATCACAATATATTCATATATTGATCAAAAATCAAATGATTTGGACAGTATCCCTTGTAACAATGTTTATATTCTATTATTCTTCTTTATGTAAATCTTAATAAAAACATTGAACGAGAAAACTGTGATAGAATGTGTTACATGACAGAAATGCTGAAATCTCTGACATTGTTATTTCAGGCATGGATTCACCGATTGCACACCGCACACGGTCTAGGACAGCTCGCCGACAGCAACAGGAGAACGCCAGGTCCAATAGAAGTAGATCTCCAAGGGACCGCATCGTTGCTGAGGACCAGCCGACACCAGCCAGACCACTGTCCAGGGAGTATCAGGCGCTGCCCACATGTACTATCTGTTTAAGTGAAATTGAAGTGGGAGAGGACACTACCTTACACTGCTCCCACCAATTTCATTCAAACTGCATCGATACATGGAGGGCACAAAGCAATACCTGCCCTCTTTGCAAAGCAGTAATAGATTTTTTTCCTCCGCAGAATGTCATCAGGAGAGAAATCCGGAGGATAAACTTCTGGGATATACCCTTCCTCCGTGGGGAAGACGCCATCAACTTTGGTTTCCTCTATGAAATTGATGAATTTGGCAATGCCAACTTTGTTTTCTATGTGTAACATCTCTTCTGTTTGTTTAGATACCGGAAAAAGATAACACCTGCTAAGACCGCTATAAAGAGGAAAACAGGACCACCAACTACCTTGCTCCCATGGTGTAGTACTGTGTACTATATAAAAAAAGTATATTTGCTGTCATTGATAAAAATGTTTATTTGTGGGAAGGGCTGGGAGCACTCTATTAGGACAGATGGAGCACGTCCGGGTGGGGCACAGAGAGCCGGTGGGGCACAAAGCAAGACCCGGCGGGGCATTAGGCATATGGAGCCAGGCCCGGCGGGGCACTAGGCAAATGGAACCAGGGCAGTATAGGCATGAAGCAGATGGACCCAGGCCCGTAGAGGCACTAGGTGGATGGAGCCAGGCCCATAAAGGCACTAGGCGGATGGAGCCAGGCCTGTAGAGGCACTAGGCGGATGGAGCCAGGTCTGTGGAGGCACTAGGAGGATGGAGCCAGGCCCGTAGAGGCACTATGCAGATAGAGCCAGGCCCGTAGAGGCACTAGGCAGATGGAGCCAGGCCCGTAGAGGCACTAGGTGGATGGAGGCAGGCCTGGCGGGGCATTAGGCGGATGGAGCCAGGCCCGTAGAGGCACTAGGTGGATGGAGCCAGGCCTGTAGAGGCACTAGGAGGATGGAGCCAGGCCCGTAGAGGCACTACATGGATGTACCCAGGCCCATAGAGGCACTAGGCAGATGGAGCCAGGCCCATAAAGGCACTAGGTGGATGGAGCCAGGCCCGTAGAGGCACTAGGCGGATGGAGCCAGGCCTGTAGAGGCACTAGGAGGATGGAGCCAGGCCCGTAGAGGCACAAGGCGGATGGAGCCAGGCCCGTAGAGGCACTAGGTGAATGGAGCCAGGTCTGTGGAGGCACTAGGAGGATAAAGCCAGGCCCATAGAGGCACTACGCAGATAGAGCCAGGCCCGTAGAGGCACAAGGCAAATGTAGCCAGGCCCGTAGAGGCACTAGGTGGATGGAGGCAGGCCCAGCGGGGCACTAGACGGATGGAGCCAGGCCCGTAGAGGCACTAGGTGGATGGAGCCAGGCCCGTAGAGGCACTAGGAGGATGGAGCCAGGCCCGTAGAGGCACTACATGGATGGAGCCAGGCCCGTAGAGGCATTAGGTGGATGGAGCCAGGCCCGTAGAAGCACTAGGTGGATGGAGCCAGGCCCGTAGAGGCACTAGGTGGATGGAGCCAGGCCCGTGGAGGCACTAGGAGGATGGAGCCAGGCCCGTAAAGGCACTAGGCAGATAGAGCCAGGCCCATAGAGGCACTAGGCAGATGGAGCCAGACCCGTAGAGGCACTAGGTGGATGGAGGCAGGCCCGAGAGGGCACTGGGCGGATGGAGCCAGGCCCGTAGAGGCACTAGGCAGATGGATCCAGGCCCGTAGAGGCACTAGGCGGATGAAGCCAGGCCCGTAGAGGCACTAGGCGGATGGAGCCAGGCCCATAGAGGCACTAGGCAGATGGAGTCAGGCCCGTAGAGGCACTACGCAGATAGAGCCAGGCCCGTAGAGGCACTAGGCAGATGGAGCCAGGCCTGTAGAGGCACTAGGTGGATGGAGGCAGGCCCGGCGGGGCACTGATCGGATGGAGCCAGGCCCGTAGAGGCACTAGGTGGATGGAGCCAGGCCCGTAGAGGCACTACATGGATGGACCCAGGCCCGTAGAGGCACTAGGCAGATGGAGCCAGGCCCATAAAGGCACTAGGCGGATGGAGCCAGGCCCGTAGAGGCACTAGGCGGATGGAGCCAGGACTGTAGAGGCACTAGGAGGATGGAACCAAGCCCGTAGAGGAACTAGGCGGATGGAGCCAGGCCCGTAGAGGCACTAGGCGGATGGAGCCAGGCCCGTAGAGGCACTAGGTGGATGGAGCCAGGCCCGTAGAGGCACTAGGCGGATGGAGCCAGGCCCGTAGAGGCACTAGGCGGATGGAGCCAGGCCTGTAGAGGCAATAGGCGGATGGAGCCAGGCCCGTAGAGGCACTAGGTGAATGGAGCCAGGTCTGTGGAGGCACTAGGAAGATGGAGCCAGGCCCGTAGAGGCACTAGGTGGATGGAGGCAGGCCCGGCTGGGCACTAGGTGGATGGAGCCAGGCCCGTAGAGGCACTAGGCGGATGGAGCCAGGCCCATAAAGGCACTAGGCAGATGGAGTAAGGCCTGTAGAGGCACTAGCTGGATGGAGGCAGGCCCGGCGGGGCACTGATCGGATGGAGCCAGGCCTGTAGAGGCACTAGGTGGATGGAGCCAGGCCCGGAGAGGCACTACATGGATGGACCCAGGCCCGTAGAGGCACTAGGCAGATGGAGTCAGGCCCATAAAGGCACTAGGCGGATGGAGCCAGGCCCGGAGAGGCACTAGGCGGATGGAGCCAGGCCTGTAGAGGCACTAGGAGGATGGAGCCAGGCCCATAGAGGCACTAGGTGGATGGAGCCAGGCCCGTAGAGGCACTAGGTGGATGGAGCCAGGTCTGTGGAGGCACTAGGAGGATGAAGCCAGGCCCATAGAGGCACTACGCAGATAGAGCCAGGCCCGTAGAGGCAAAAGGCAGATGTAGCCAGGCCCGTAGAGGCACTAGGTGGATGGAGGCAGGCCCAGCGGGGCACTAGACGAATGGAGCCAGGCCGGTAGAGGCACTACGCAGATAGAGCCAGGCCCGTAGAGGCACTAGGAAGATGGAGCCAGGCCTGTAGAGGCACTAGGTGGATGGAGGCAGGCCCGGCGGGGCACTGATCGGATGGAGCCAGGCCCGTAGAGGCACTACATGGATGGACCCAGGCCCGTAGAGGCACTAGGCAGATGGAGCCAGGCCCATAAAGGCACTAGGCGGATGGAGCCAGGCCCAGAGAGGCACTAGGCGGATGAAGCCAGGCCTGTAGAAGCACTAGGAGGATGGAACCAAGCCCGTAGAGGCACTAGGCGGATGGAGCCAGGCCCATAAAGGCACTAGGCGGATGGAGCCAGGCCTGTAGAGGCACTAGGCGGATGGAGCCAGGCCTGTAGAGGCACTAGGCGGATGGAGCCAGACCCGTAGAGGCACTATGTGGATGGAGCCAGGCCCGTAGAGGCACTAGGTGGATGGAGCCAGGTCTGTGGAGGCACTAGGAGGATGGAGCCAGGCCCGTAGAGGCACTAGGAGGATGGAGCCAGGCCCGTAGAGGCACTACGCAGATAGAGCCAGGCCCGTAGAGGCACTAGGCAGATGGAGCCAGGCCTGTAGAGGCTCTAGGCGGATGGAGCCAGGCCCGTAGAGGCAATAGGTGGATGGAGCCAGGCCCGTAGAGGCACTACATGGATGGACCCAGGCCCGTAGAGGCACTAGGCAGATGGAGCCAGGCCCATAAAGGCACTAGGCGGATGGAGCCAGGCCCGTAGAGGCACTAGGCGGATGGAGCCAGGCCTGTAGAGGCACTAGGAGGATGGAGCCAGGCCCGTAGAGGCACTAGGCGGATGGAGCCAGACCTGTAGAGGCACTAGGCGGATGGAGCCAGGCCCGTAGAGGCACTAGGCGGATGGAGCCAGGCCCGTAGAGGCACTAGGTGGATGGAGCCAGGCCCGTAGAGGCACTATGTGGATGGAGCCAGGCCCGTAGAGGCACTAGGTGAATGGAGCCAGGTCTGTGGAGGCACTAGGAGGATGGAGCCAGGCCTGTAGAGGCACTACACAGATAGAGCCAGGCCCGTAGAGGCACTAGGAAGATGGAGCCAGGCCCGTAGAGGCACTAGGTGGATGGAGCCAGGCCCGCCTGGGCACTAGGCGGAAGGAGCCAGGCCCGTAGAGGCACTAGGCGGATGGAGCCAGGCCAATAAAGGCACTAGGCGGATGGAGCCAGGCCTGTAGAGGCACTAGGCGGATGGAGCCAGGCCTGTAGAGGCAGTAGGCGGATGGAGCCAGGCCCGTAGAGGCACTATGTGGATGGAGCCAGGCCCGTAGAGGCACTAGGTGGATGGAGCCAGGTCTGTGGAGGCACTAGGAGGATGGAGCCAGGCCCGTAGAGGCACTACGCAGATAGAGCCAGGCCCGTAGAGGCACTAGGAAGATGGAGCCAGGCCTGTAGAGGCACTAGGTGTATGGAGGCAGGCCTGGCGGGGCACTGATCGGATGGAGCCAGGCCCGTAGAGGCACTAGGCGGATGGAGCCAGGCCCGTAGAGGCACTACATGGATGGACCCAGGCCCGTAGAGGCACTAAGCAGATGGAGCCAGGCCCATAAAGACACTAGGCGGATGGAGCCAGGCCCGTAGAGGCACTAGGCGGATGGAGCCAGGCCTGTAGAGGCACTAGGAGGATGGAGCCAGGCCCGTAGAGGCACTAGGTGGATGGAGCCAGGCCCGTAGAGGCACTAGGTAGATGGAGCCAGGTCTGTGGAGGCACTAGGAGGATGAAGCCAGGCCCATAGAGGCACTACGCAGATAGAGCCAGGCCCGTAGAGGCAAAAGGCAGATGTAGCCAGGCCCGTAGAGGCACTAGGTGGATGGAGGCAGGCCCAGCGGGGCACTAGACGGATGGAGTCAGGCCCGTAGAGGCACTACTCAGATAGAGCCAGGCCCGTAGAGGCACTAGGAAGATGGAGCCAGGCCTGTAGAGGCACTAGGTGGATGGAGGCAGGCCCGGCGGGGCACTGATCGGATGGAGCCAGGCCCGTAGAGGCACTACATGGATGGACCCAGGCCCGTAGAGGCACTAGGCAGATGGAGCCAGGCCCATAAAGGCACTAGGCGGATGGAGCCAGGCCCGGAGAGGCACTAGGTGGATGAAGCCAGGCCTGTAGAAGCACTAGGAGGATGGAACCAAGCCCGTAGAGGCGCTAGGTGGATGGAGCCAGGCGCATAAAGGCACTAGGCGGATGGAGCCAGGCCTGTAGAGGCACTAGGCGGATGGAGCCAGGCCTGTAGAGGCACTAGGCGGATGGAGCCAGGCCCGTAGAGGCACTATGTGGATGGAGCCAGGCCCGTAGAGGCACTACACAGATAGAGCCAGGCCCGTAGAGGCACTAGGAAGATGGAGCCAGGCCCGTAGAGGCACTAGGTGGATGGAGGCAGGCCCGGCTGGGCACTAGACGGATGGAGCCAGGCCCGTAGAGGCACTAGGCGGATGGAGCCAGGCCCATAAAGGCACTAGGCGGATGGAGCCAGGCCTGTAGAGGCACTAGGCGGATGGAGCCAGGCCTGTAGAGGCACTAGGCGGATGGAGCCAGGCCCGTAGAGGCACTATGTGGATGGAGCCAGGCCCGAAGAGGCACTAGGTAGATGGAGCCAGGTCTGTGGAGGCACTGGGAGGATGGAGCCAGGCCCGTAGAGGCACTAGGAGGATGGAGCCAGGCCCATAGAGGCACTACGCAGATAGAGCCAGGCCCGTAGAGGCACTAGGAAGATGGAGCCAGGCCTGTAGAGGCACAAGGTGTATGGAGGCAGGCGCGGCGGGGCACTGATCGGATGGAGCCAGGCCCGTAGAGGCACTAGGCGGATGGAGCCAGGCCCGTAGAGGTACTACATGGATGGACCCAGGCCCGTAGAGGCACAAGGCAGATGGAGCCAGGCCCATAAAGGCACTAGGCGGATGGAGCCAGGCCCGTAGAGGCACTAGGCGGATGGAGCCAGGCCCGTAGAGGCACTAGGCGGATGGAGCCAGGCCTGTAGAGGCACTAGGAGGATGGAGCCAGGCCCGTAGAGGCACTAGGTGGATGGAGCCAGGCCCGTAGAGGCACTAGGTAGATGGAGCCAGGTCTGTGGAGGCACTAGGAGGATGAAGCCAGGCCCATAGAGGCACTACGCAGATAGAGCCAGGCCCGTAGAGGCAAAAGGCAGATGTAGCCAGGCCCGTAGAGGCACTAGGTGGATGGAGGCAGGCCCAGCGGGGCACTAGACGGATGGAGTCAGGCCCGTAGAGGCACTAGGAAGATGGAGCCAGGCCTGTAGAGGCACTAGGTGGATGGAGGCAGGCCCGGCGGGGCACTGATCGGATGGAGCCAGGCCCGTAGAGGCACTACATGGATGGACCCAGGCCCGTAGAGGCACTAGGCAGATGGAGCCAGGCCCTTAAAGGAACTAGGCGGATGGAGCCAGGCCCGGAGAGGCACTAGGCGAATGAAGCCAGGCCTGTAGAAGCACTAGGAGGATGGAACCAAGCCCGTAGAGGCGCTAGGCGGATGGAGCCAGGCCCATTAAGGCACTAGGCGGATGGAGCCAGGCCTGTAGAGGCACTAGGCGGATGGAGCCAGGCCTGTAGAGGCACTAGGCGGATGGAGCCAGGCCTGTAGAGGCACTATGTGGATGGAGCCAGGCCCGTAGAGGCACTACACAGATAGAGCCAGGCCCGTAGAGGAACTAGGAAGATGGAGCCAGGCCCGTAGAGGCACTAGGTGGATGGAGGCAGGCCCGGCTGGGCACTAGGCGGATGGAGCCAGGCCCGTAGAGGCACTAGGCGGATGGAGCCAGGCCCATAAAGGCACTAGGCAGATGGAGCCAGGCCTGTAGAGGCACTAGGCGGATGGAGCCAGGCCTGTAGAGGCACTAGGCGGATGGAGCCAGGCCCGTAGAGGCACTATGTGGATGGAGCCAGGCCCGTAGAGGCACTAGGTGGATGGAGCCAGGTCTGTGGAGGCACTAGGAGGATGGAGCCAGGCCCGTAGAGGCACTAGGAGGGTGAAGCCAGGCCCGTAGAGGCACTATGCAGATAGAGCCAGGCCCGTAGAGGCACTAGGAAGATGGAGCCAGGCCTGTAGAGGCATAGGTGTATGGAGGCAGGCCCAGTGGGGCACTGATCGGATGGAGCCAGGCCCGTAGAGGCACTAGGTGGATGGAGCCAGGCCCGTAGAGGCACTAGAAGGATGGAGCCAGGCCCGTAGAGGCACTACATGGATGGACCCAGGCCCGTAGAGGCACTAGGCGGATGGAGCCAGGCCCGGAGAGGCTCTAGGTGGATGAAGCCAGGCCTGTAGAAGCACTAGGAGGATGGAACCAAGCCCGTAGAGGCACTAGGCGGATGGAGCCAGGCCCATAAAGGCACTAGGCGGATGGAGCCAGGCCTGTAGAGGCACTAGGCGGATGGAGCCAGGCCCGTAGAGGCACTATGTGGATGGAGCCAGGCCCGTAGAGGCACTAGGTGGATGGAGCCAGGTCTGTGGAGGCACTAGGAGGATGGAGCCAGGCCCGTAAAGGCACTAGGAGGATGGAGCCAGGCCCGTAGAGGCACTACGCAGATAGAGCCAGGCCCGTAGAGGCACTAGGCAGATGGAGCCAGGCCTGTAGAGGCACTAGGTGGATGGAGGCAGGCCCGGCGGGGCACTGATCGGATGGAGCCAGACCCATAGAGGCACTAGGTGGATGGAGCCAGGCCTGTAGAGGCACTACATGGATGGACCCATGCCCGTAGAGGCACTAGGCAGATGGAGCCAGGCCCATAAAGGCACTAGGCGGATGGAGCCAGGCCCGCAGAGGCACTAGGCGGATGGAGCCAGGCCTGTAGAGGCACTAGGAGGATGGAACCAAGCCCGTAGAGGCACTAGGCGGATGGAGCCAGGCCCGTAGAGGCACTAGGCGGATGGAGCCAGGCCCGTAGAGGCACTAGGCGGATGGAGCCAGGCCCGTAGAGGGACTAGGCGGATGGAGCCAGGCCCGTAGAGGCACTAGGCGGATGGAGCCAGGCCCGTAGAGGCACTAGGCGGATGGAGCCAGGCCTGTAGAGGCAATAGGCGGATGGAGCCAGGCCCGTAGAGGCACTATGTGGATGGAGCCAGGTCTGTGGAGGCAATAGGAAGATGGAGCCAGGCCCGTAGAGGCACTAGGTGGATGGAGGCAGGCCCGGCTGGGCTCTAGGTGGATGGAGCCAGGCCCGTAGAGGCACTAGGTGGATGGAGCCAGGCCCATAAAGGCACTAGGCAGATGGAGCCAGGCTTGTAGAGGCACTAGGTGGATGGAGCCAGGCCCGGCGGGGCACTGATCGGATGGAGCCAGGCCTGTAGAGGCACTAGATGGATGGAGCCAGGCCCGTAGAGGCACTACATGGATGGACCCAGGCCCGTAGAGGCACTAGGCAGATGGAGCCAGGCCCATAAAGGCAATAGGCGGATGGAGCCAGGCCCGGAGAGGCACTAGGCGGATGGAGCCAGGCCTGTAGAGGCACTAGGAGGATGGAGCCAGGCCCGTAGAGGCACTAGGTGGATGGAGCCAGGCCCGTAGAGGCACTAGGTGGATGGAGCCAGGTCTGTGGAGGCACTAGGAGGATGAAGCCAGGCCCATAGAGGCACTACGCAGATAGAGCCAGGCCCGTAGAGGCAAAAGGCAGATGTAGCCAGGCCCGTAGAGGCACTAGGTGGATGGAGGCAGGCCCAGCGGGGCACTAGACGGATGGAGTCAGACCCGTAGAGGCACTACGCAGATAGAGCCAGGCCCGTAGAGGCACGAGGAAGATGGAGCCAGGCCTGTAGAGGCACTAGGTGGATGGAGGCAGGCCCGGCGGGGCACTGATCGGATGGAGCCAGGCCCGTAGAGGCACTACATGGATGGACCCAGGCCCGTAGAGGCACTAGGCAGATGGAGCCAGGCCCATAAAGGCACTAGGCGGATGGAGCCAGGCCCAGAGAGGCACTAGGCGGATGAAGCCAGGCCTGTAGAAGCACTAGGAGGATGGAACCAAGCCCGTAGAGGCACTAGGCGGATGGAGCCAGGCCCATAAAGGCACTAGGCGGATGGAGCCAGGCCTGTAGAGGCACTAGGCGGATGGAGCCAGGCCTGTAGAGGCACTAGGCAGATGGAGCCAGGCCCGTAGAGGCACTATGTGGATGGAGCCAGGCCCGTAGAGGCACTAGGTGTATGGAGCCAGGTCTGTGGAGGCACTAGGAGGATGGAGCCAGGCCCGTAGAGGCACTAGGAGGATGGAGCCAGGCCCGTAGAGGCACTACGCAGATAGAGCCAGGCCCGTAGAGGCACTAGGCAGATGGAGCCAGGCCTGTAAAGGACTAGGTGGATGGAGGCAGGCCCGGCGGGGCACTGATCGGATGGAGCCAGGCCCGTAGAGGCACTAGGTGGATGAAGCCAGGCCCGTAGAGGCACTACATGGATGGACCAAGGCCCGTAGAGGCACAAGGCAGATGGAGCCAGGCCCATAAAGGCACTAGGCGGATGGAGCCAGGCCCGTAGAGGCACTAGGCGGATGGAGCCAGGCCTGTAGAGGCACTAGGAGGATGGAACCAAGCCCGTAGAGGCACTACTAGGCGGATGGAGCCAGGCCCGTAGAGGCACTAGGCGGATGGAGCCAGGCCCGTAGAGGCACTAGGCGGATGGAGCCAGGTCCGTAGACGCACTAGGCGGATGGAGCCAGGCCCATAGAGGCACTAGGCGGATGGAGCCAGGCCTGTAGAGGCAATAGGCGGATGGAGCCAGGCCCGTAGAGGCACTATGTGGATGGAGCCAGGCCCGTAGATGCACTAGGTGAATGGAGCCAGGTCTGTGGAGGCACTAGGAAGATGGAGCCAGGCCCGTAGAGGCACTAGGTGGATGGAGGCAGGCCCGGCTGGGCACTAGGTGGATGGAGCCAGGCCCGTAGAGGCACTAGGCGGATGGAGCCAGGCCCATAAAGGCACTAGGCAGATGGAGCCAGGCCTGTAGAGGCACTACATGGATGGACCCAGGCCCGTAGAGGCACTAGGCAGATGGAGCCAGGACCATAAAGGCACTAGGCCGATGGAGCCAGGCCCGGAGAGGCACTAGGCGGATGGAGCCAGGCCTGTAGAGGCACTAGGAGGATGGAGCCAGGCCCGTAGAGGCACTAGGTGGATGGAGCCAGGCCCGTAGAGGCACTAGGTGGATGGAGCCAGGTCTGTGGAGGCACTAGGAGGATGTAGCCAGGCCCGTAGAGGCACTAGGTGGATGGAGGAAGGCCCAGCGGGGCACTAGACGGATGGAGCCAGGCCCGTAGAGGCACTACGCAGATAGAGCCAGGCCAGTAGAGGCACTAGGAAGATGGAGCCAGGCCTGTAGAGGCACTAGGTGGATGGAGGCAGGCCCGGCGGGGCACTGATCGGATGGAGCCAGGCCCATAGAGGCACTACATGGATGGACCCAGGCCCGTAGAGGCACTAGGCAGATGGAGCCAGGCCCATAAAGGCACTAGGCAGATGGAGCCAGGCCCGGAGAGGCACTAGGCGGATGAAGCCAGGCCTGTAGAAGCACTAGGAGGATGGAACCAAGCCCGTAGAGGCACTAGGCGGATGGAGCCAGGCCCATAAAGGCACTAGGCGGATGGAGCCAGGCCTGTAGAGGCACTAGGCGGATGGAGCCAGGCCTGTAGAGGCACTAGGCGGATGGAGCCAGGCCCGTAGAGGCACTATGTGGATGGAGCCAGGCCCGTAGAGGCACTAGGTGGATGGAGCCAGGTCTGTGGAGGCACTAGGAGGATGGAGCCAGGCCCGTAGAGGCACTAGGAGGATGGAGCCAGGCCCGTAGAGGCACTACGCAGATAGAGCCAGGCCCGTAGAGGCACTAGGCAGATGGAGCCAGGCCTGTAGAGGCACTAGGTGGATGGAGGCAGGCCCGGCGGGGCATTGATCGGATGGAGCCAGGCCCGTAGGGCCACTACATGGATGGACCCAGGCCCGTAGAGGCACTAGGCAGATGGAGCCAGGCCCATAAAGGCACTAGGCGGATGGAGCCAGGCCCAGAGAGGCACTAGGCGGATGAAGCCAGGCCTGTAGAAGCACTAGGAGTATGGAACCAAGCCCGTAGAGGCACTAGGCGGATGGAGCCAGGCCCATAAAGGCACTATGTGGATGGAGCCAGGCCCGTAGAGGCACTAGGTGGATGGAGCCAGGTCTGTGGAGGCACTAGGAGGATGGAGCCAGGCCCGTAGAGGCACTAGGAGGATGGAGCCAGGCCCGTAGAGGCACTACGCAGATAGAGCCAGGCCCGTAGAGGCACTAGGTAGATGGAGCCAGGCCTGTAGAGGAGGCAGGCCCGGCGGGGCACTGATCGGATGGAGCCAGGCCCGTAGAGGCACTAGGTGGATGGAGCCAGGCCCGTAGAGGCACTACATGGATGGACCCAGGCCCGTAGAGGCACTAGGCAGATGGAGCCAGGCCCATAAAGGCACTAGGCGGATGGAGCCAGGCCCGTAGAGGCACTAGGCGGATGGAGCCAGGCCTGTAGAGGCACTAGGAGGATGGAGCCAGGCCCGTAGAGGCACTAGGTGAATGGAGCCAGGCCCCTAGAGGCACTAGGCGGATGGAGCCAGGCCCGTAGAGGCACTAGGCGGATGGAGCCAGGCCCGTAGAGGCACTAGGCGGATGGAGCCAGGCCTGTAGAGGCACTAGGCTGATGGAGCCAGGCCCGTAGAGGCACTAGGCGGATGGAGCCAGGCCTGTAGAGGCAATAGGCGGATGGAGCCAGGCCCGTAGAGGCACTATGTGGATGGAGCCAGGCCCGCAGAGGCACTAGGTGAATGGAGCCAGGTCTGTGGAGGCACTAGGTGGATGGAGGCAGGCCCGGCTGGGCACTAGGTGGATGGAGCCAGGCCCGTAGAGGCACTAGGCGGATGGAGCCAGGCCCATAAAGGCACTAGGCAGATGGAGCCAGGCCTGTAGAGGCACTAGGTGGATGGAGGCAGGCCCGGTGGGGCACTGATGGGATGGAGCCAGGCCTGTAGAGGCACTAGGTGGATGGAGCCAGGCCCGTAGAGGCACTACATGGATGGACCCAGGCCCATAGAGGCACTAGGCAGATGGAGCCAGGCCCATAAAGACACTAGGCGGATGGAGCCAGGCCCGTAGAGGCACTAGGCGGATGGAGCCAGGCCTGTAGAGGCACTAGGAGGATGGAGCCAGGCCCGTAGAGGCACTAGGTGGATGGAGCCAGGTCTGTGGAGGCACTAGGAGGATGAAGCCAGGCCCATAGAGGCACTACGCAGATAGAGCCAGGCCCATAGAGGCACTAGGCAGATGGAGCCAGACCCGTAGAGGCACTAGGTGGATGAAGGCAGGCCCGATAGAGGGGACTGGGCGGATGGAGCCAGGCCCGTAGAGGCACTAGGCAGCTGGATCCAGGCCCGTAGAGGCACTAGGCGGATGAAGCCAGGCCCGTAGAGGCACTAGGCAGATGGAGCCAGGCCCATAGAGGCACTAGGCAGATGGAGCCAGGCCCGTAGAGGCACTAGGCGGATGAAGCCAGGCCCGTAGAGGCACTAGGCGGATGGAGCCAGGCCCGTAGAGGCACTAGGCGGATGGAGCCAGGCCCGTAGAGGCACTAGGCGGATGGAGCCAGGCCCGTAGAGGCACTAGGCGGATGGAGCCAGGCCTATAGAGGCACTAGGCGGATGGAGCCAGGCCCGAAGAGGCACTATTTGGATTGAGCCAGGCCCGTAGAGGCACTAGGTGGATGGAGCCAGGCCCGTAGAGGCACTAGGTGGATGGAGCCTGGTCTGTGGAGGCACTAGGAGGATGGAGCCAGGCCCGTAGAGGCACTACACAGATAGAGCCAGGCCCGTAGAGGCACTAGGCAGATGGAGCCAGACCCGTAGAGGCACTAGGTGGATGAAGGCAGGCCCGATAGAGGGGACTGGGCGGATGGAGCCAGGCCCGTAGAGGCACTAGGCAGCTGGATCCAGGCCCGTAGAGGCACTAGGCGGATGAAGCCAGGCCCGTAGAGGCACTAGGCAGATGGAGCCAGGCCCATAGAGGCACTAGGCAGATGGAGCCAGGCCCGTAGAGGCACTAGGCGGATGAAGCCAGGCCCGTAGAGGCACTAGGCGGATGGAGCCAGGCCCGTAGAGGCACTAAGCGGATGGAGCCAGGCCCGTAGAGGCACAAGGCGGATGGAGCCAGGCCCGTAGAGGCACTAGGCGGATGGAGCCAGGCCTATAGAGGCACTAGGCGGATGGAGCCAGGCCCGTAGAGGCACTATTTGGATTGAGCCAGGCCCGTAGAGGCACTAGGTGGATGGAGCCAGGCCCGTAGAGGCACTAGGTGGATGGAGCCAGGTCTGTGGAGGCACTAGGAGGATGGAGCCAGGCCCGTAGAGGCACTACACAGATATAGCCAGGCCCGTAGAGGCACTAGGTGGATGGAGGCAGGCCCGGCGGGGCACTAGGTGGATGGAGCCAGGCCCATAGAGGCACTAGGTGGATGGAGCCAGGCCCGCAGAGGCACAAGGAGGATGGAGCCAGGCCCGTAGAGGCACTACATGGATGGACCCAGGCCCATAGAGGCACTAGGCAGATGGGGCCAGGCCCATAAAGGCACTAGGCGGATGGAGCCAGGCCCGTAAAGGCACTAGGCGGATGGAGCCAGGCCCGTAGAGGCACTAGGCGGATGGAGCCAGGCCCGTAGAGGCACTAGGCGGATGGAGCCAGGCCCGTAGAGGCACTAGGCGGATGGAGCCAGGCCCGTAGAGGCACTAGGCGGATGGAGCCAGGCCCATAGAGGCACTAGGCGGATGGAGCCAGGCCCGTAGAGGCACTATGTGGATGGAGCCAGGCCCGTAGAGGCACTAGGTGAATGGAGCCAGGTCTGTGGAGGCACTAGGAGGATGGAGCCAGGCCCGTAGAGGCACTGCACAGATAGAGCCAGGCCCGTAGAGGCACTAGGAAGATGGATCCAGGCCCGTAGAGGCACTAGGTGGATGGAGGCAGGCCCGGCTGGGCACTAGGCAGATGGAGCCAGGCCCGTAGAGGCACTAGGCGGATGGAGCCAGGCATGCAAAGGCACTAGGCAGATGGAGCCAGGCCCGTAGAGGCACTAGACGGATGGAGCCAGGCCTGTAGAGGCACTAGGTGGATGGAGCCTAGCCCGTAGAGGCATTATGTGGATGGAGCCAGGCCCGTAGAGGCACTAGGTGGATGGAGCCAGGTCTGTGGAGGCACTAGGAGAATGGAGCCAGGCCCGTAGAGGCACTAGGAGGATGGAGCCAGGCCCGTAGAGGCACTACACTGATAGAGCCAGGCCCGTAGAGGCACTAGGCAGATGGAGCCAGGCCTGTAGAGGCACTAGGTGGATGGAGGCAGGCCCGGCGGGGCACTGATCGGATGGAGCCAGGCCCATAGAGGCACTAGGTGGATGGAGCCAGGCCCGTAGAGGCACTAGGAGGATGGAGCCAGGCCCATAGAGGCACGACATGGATGGACCCAGGCCCGTAGAGGCACTAGGCGGATGGAGCCAGGCCCGGAGAGGCACTAGGCGGATGAAGCCAGGCCTGTAGAACCACTAGGAGGATGGAACCAAGCCCATAGAGGCACTAGGCGGATGAAGCCAGGCCCATAAAGGCACTAGGCGGATGGAGCCAGGCCTGTAGAGGAGCTAGGCGGATGGAGCCAGGCCTGTAGAGGCACTAGGCGGATGGAGCCAGGCCCGTAGAGGCACTATGTGGATGGAGCCAGGCCCGTAGAGGCACTAGGTGGATGGAGCCAGGTCTGTGGAGGCACTAGGAGGATGGAGCCAGGCCCGTAGAGGCACTAGGAGGATGGAGCCAGGCCCATAGAGACACTACGCAGATAGAGCCAGGCCCGTAGAGGCACTAGGCAGATGGAGCCAGGCCTGTAGAGGCACTAGGTGGATGGAGGCAGGCCCGGCGGGGCACTGATCGGATGGAGCCAGGCCCATAGAGGCACTAGGTGGATGGAGCCAGGCCCGTAGAGGCACAAGGAGGATGGAGCCAGGCCCGTAGAGGCACTACATGGATGGACCCAGGCCCGTAGAGGCACTAGGCAGATGGAGCCAGGCCCATAAAGGCACTAGGCGGATGGAGCCAGGCCCGTAGAGGCACTAGGCGGATGGAGCCAGGCCTGTAGAGACACTAGGAGGATGGAACCAAGCCCGTAGAGGCACTGGGTGGATGGAGCCAGGCCCGTAGAGGCACTAGGTGGATGGAGCCAGGTATGTGGAGGCACTAGGATGAAGCCAGGCTCATAGAGGCACTACGCAGATAGAGCCAGGCCTGTAGAAGCACTAGGCAGATGGAGCTAGGCCCGTAGAGGCACTAGGTGGATGGAGGCAGGCCCGGCGGGGCACTAGGCGGATGGATCCAGGCCCGTAGAGGCACTAGGTGGATGGAGCCAGGCCCGTAGAGGCACTAGGAGGATGGAGCCAGGCCCGTAGATGCACTACATGGATGGAGCCAGGCCCTTAGAGGCACTAGGAGGATGGAGCCAGGCCCGTAGAGGCACTAGGTGGATGAAGCCAGGCCCATGGAGGCACTAGGAGGATGGAGCCAGGCCCGTAAAGGCACTAGGCAGATAGAGCCAGACCCATAGAGGCACTAGGCAGATGGATCCAGGCCCGTAGAGGAACTAGGCGGATGAAGCCAAGCCTGTAGAGGCACTAGGCAGATGGAGCCAGGCCCGTAGAGGCACTAGGAGGATGGAACCAGGCCCGTAAAGGCACTAGGCAGATAGAGCCAGGCCCATAGAGGCACTAGGCAGATGGAGCCAGGCCCGTAGAAGCACTAGGTGGATGGAGGCAGGCCCGTAGAGACACTAGGCGGATGAAGCCAGGCCTGTAGAGGCACTAGGAGGATGGAGCCAGGCACGTAGAGGCACTAGGTGGATGGAGCCAGGCCCATGGAGGCACTAGGAGGATGGAGCCAGGCCCGTAGAGGCACTAGGCAGAAAGAGCCAGGCCCGTAGAGGCACTAGGTGGATGGAGCCAAGCCCGTAGAGGCACTAGGTGGATGGAGCCAGGCCCGTAGAGGCACTAGGTGGATGGAGCCAGGCCCGTAGAGGCACTAGGCGGATGGAGCCAGGCCTGTAAAGGCACTAGGAGGATGGAGCCAGGCCCGTAGAGGCACTAGGTGGATGGAACCAGGTCCATAGAGGCACTAGGTGGATGGAGCTAGGCCTGTGGAGGCACTAGGAGGATGGAGCCAGGCCTGTAGAGGCACTAGGCAGATGGAGTCAGGCCCGTAGAGACACTAGGCAGATGGAGCCAGGCCCGAAGAGGCACTAGGTGGATGGAGGCAGGCCCGGCGGGGCACTAGGAGGATGGAGCCAGGCCCATAGAGGCACTAGGCAGATGGATCCAGGCCCGTAGAGGCACTAGGCGGATGAAGCCAGGCCCGTAGAGGCACTAGGCAGATGGAGCCAGGCCCGTAGAGGCACTAGGCAGATGGAGCCAGGCCCATAGAGGCACTAGGCGGATGGAGCCAGGCCCGTAGAGGCTCTAGGCGGATGGAGCCAGGCCCGTAGAGGCACTAGGCGGATGGAGCCAGGCATGCAAAGGCACTAGGCAGATGGAGCCAGGCCCGTAGAGGCACTAGACGGATGGAGCCAGGCCCGTAGATGCACTAGGCGGATGGAGCCAGGCATGCAAAGGCACTAGGCAGATGGAGCCAGGCCCGTAGAGGCACTAGGCAGATGGTGCAAGGCCCAAAGAGGAACTAGGCGGACGGAGCCAGGCCCGTAGAGGCACTAGGCGTATGGAGCAAGGCCCGTAGAGGCACTAGGCGGATGGAGCCAGGCATGCAAAGGCACTAGGCGGATGGAGCAAGGCCTGTAGAGTCACTAGGCGGATGGAGCCAGGCCCATAGAGGCACTAGGCGTATGGAGCCAGGCCCGTTGAGGCACTAGGCAGATGGAGCCAGGCCCGTATAGGAACTAGGCAGATGGAGCCAGGCCTGTAGAGGCACTAGGCAGGTGGAGCCAGGCCCGTAGAGGCACTAGGCAGGTGGAGCCAGGCCAGTAGAGGCATTAGGCTGATAGAGCCAGGCATGCAAAGGCACTAGGCGGATGGAGCCAGGCCCGTAGAGGCACTAGACGGATGTAGCCAGACTCGGCACTAGGCAAATGGAGCCAGGCCCGGCAGGGCAGTATGCGGATGAAGCAAGGCCCCTAGAGGCACTAGGCAGATGGAGCAAGGCCCAAAGAGGCACTAGGCGGATGGAGCCAGGCCCGTAGAGGCACTAGGCGGATGGAGCAAGGCCCATAGAGGCACTAGGCGGATGGAGCAATGCCTGTAGAGGCACTAGGTGGATGGAGCCAGGCCCATAGAGGCACTAGGCGGATGGAACCAGGCCCGTAGAGGCACAAGGTGGATGGAGGCAGGCCCGGCGGGGCACTAGGCGGATGGAACCAGGCCCGTAGAGGCACTAGGTGAATGGAGCCAGGCCCGTAGAGGCACTAGGAGGATGGAGCCAGGCCCGTAGAGGCACTACATGGATGGAGCCAGACCCGTAGAGGCACTAGGTGGATGGAGCCAGGCCCGTAGAGGCACTAGGTGGATGGAGCCAGGCCCGTAGAGGCACTAGGAGGATGGAGCCAGGCCCGTAAAGGCACTAGGCAGATAGAGCCAGGCGCATAGAGGCACTAGGCAGATGGAGCCAGGCCCGAAGAGGCACTAGGTGGATGGAGGCAGGCCTGGGGGGCACTGGGCGGATGGAGCCAGGCCCGTAGAGGCACTAGGCAGATGGATCTAGGCCCATAGAGGCACTAGGCGGATGAAGCCTGGCCCGTAGAGGCACTAGGCAGATGGAGCCAGGCCCGTAGAGGCACTAGGCAGATGGAGCCAGGCCCATAGAGGCACTAGGCGGATGGAGCCAGGCCTGTAGAGGCACTAGGCGGATGAAGCAAGGCATGCAAAGGCACTAGGCGGATGGAGCCAGGCCGGTGGAGGCACTAGGAGGATGGAGCCAGGCCTGTAGAGGCACTAGGCAGATGGAGCCAGGCCCGTAGAGGCACTAGGCGGATGGAGCCAGGCCTGTGGAGGCACTAGGCGGATGGAGCCAGGCCCGTAGAGGCACTAGGCGGATGGAGCCAGGCCCGTAGAGGCACAAGGCAGATGGAGCCAGGCCCGTAGAGGCACGAGGTGGATGGAGGCAGGCCCATAGAGGCACTAGGTGGATGGAGCCAGGCCTGTAGAGGCATTAGGAGGATGGAGCCAGGCCCATAGAGGCACGAGGTGGATGGAGCCAGGCCCGTAGAGGCACTAGGTGGATGGAGCCAGGCCTGTGGAGGCACTAGGAGGATGGAGCTAGGCCCGTAGAGGCACTAGGCAGATGGATCCAGGCCCGTAGAGGCACTAGGCGGATGAAGCCAGGCCCGTAGAGGCACTAGGCAGATGGAGCCAGGCCCGTAGAGGCACTAGGCAGATGGAGCCAGGCCCGTAGAGGCACTAGGCAGATGGAGCCAGGCCCGTACAGGCACTAGGCGGATGGAGCCAGGCCCATAGAGGCACTAGGCGGATGGAGCCAGGCATGCAAAGGCACTAGGCAGATGGAGCCAGGCCCGTAGAGGCACTAGACGGATGGAGCCAGGCCCGTAGAGGCACTAGGCGGATGGAGCCAGGCATGCAAAGGCACTAGGCAGATGGAGCCAGGCCTGTAGAGGCACTAGACGAATGTAGCCAGACTCGGCACTAGGCAAAAGGAGCCAGGCCCGGCAGGGCAATATGTGGATGAAGCAAGGCCCGTAGAGGCACTAGGCAGATGGAGCAAGGCCCAAAGAGGCACTAGGCGGATGGAGCAAGGCCCGTAGAGGCACTAGGCAGATGGAGCCAGGCCCATAGAGGCACTAGGCGGATGGAGCCAGGCCCATAGAGGCACTAGGCAGATGGAGCCAGGCCCATAGAGGCACTAGGCAGATGGAGCCAGGCCCGTAGACGCACTAGGCAGGTGGAGCCAGGCCCGTAGAGGCATTAGGCTGATAGAGCCAGGCATGCAAAGGCACTAGGCGGATGGAGCCAGGCCCGTAGAGGCACTAGACGGATGTAGCCAGACTCGGCACTAGGTAAATGGAGCCAGGCCCAGCAGGGCAGTATGCGGATGGAGCCAGGCCCTTATAGGCACGAAGCACGTAGAGGCACTAAACGGATGGAGGCAGGCCCAGCTGGGCATTAGGTCTACAGGGCCAAGCCCATAGAGGCGGATGGAGCCAGGCATGCAAAGGCACTAGGCAGATGGAGCCAGGCCCGTAGAGGCACTAGACGGATGTAGCCAGACTCTGCACTAGGCAAATGGAGCCAGGCCCGGCAGGGCAGTATGCAGATAAAGCAAGGCCTGAAGAGGCACTAGGCAGATGGAGCAAGGCCCAAAGAGGCACTAGGCGGATGGAGCCAGGCCCGTAAAGGCACTAGGCGGATGGAGCAAGGCCCGTAGAGGCACAAGGTGGATGGAGCAAGGCCTGTAGAGGCACTAGGTGGATGGAGCCAGGCCCATAGAGGCACTAGGCGGATGGAGCCAGGCCTATAGAGGCACTAGGCGGATGGAGCCAGGCCTATAGAGGCACTAGGCAGATTTAGCCAGGCCCGTTGAGGCACTAGGCAGATGGAGCCAGGCCCTTAGAGGCATAAGGCTGATAGAGCCAGGCATGCAAAGGCACTGGGCGGATCGAGCCAGGCCCGTAGGGGCACTAGACGGATGTAGCCAGACTCGGCACTAGGCAAATGGAGCCAGGCCCGGCAGGGCAGTATGCGTATGGAGCCAGGCCCTTATAGGCAAGAAGCACGTAGATGCACTAAACGGATGGAAGCAGGCCCAGCTGGGCATTAGGTCTACAGAGCCAAGCCCATAGAGGCACGAGGAAGATGGATCCAGGCCCGGCGGGGCACTAGGCGGATGGAGCCAGGCCCGTAGAGGCACTAGGTGGATGGAGCCAGGCCCATAGAAGCACTAGGCGGATGGAGTCAGGCCTGTAGAGGCACTAGGAGGATGTAGCCAGACTCGGCACTAGGCAAATGGAGCCAGGCCCGGCAGGGCAGTATGCGGATGAAGCAAGGCCCCTAGAGGCACTAGGCAGATGGAGCAAGGCCCAAAGAGGCACTAGGAGGATGGAGCCAGGCCCATAGAGGCACTAGGTGGATGGAGCCAGGTCCATAGGGGCACTAGGTGGATGGAGCCAGGCCTGTGGAGGCACTAGGAGGATGGAGCCAGGCCTGTAGAGGCACTAGGCAGATGGAGCCAGGCCCGTAGAGACACTAGGCAGATGGAGCCAGGCCTGTAGAGGCATTAGGTGGATGGAGGCAGGCCCGGCGGGGCACTAGGCGGATGGAGCCAGGCCCATAGAGGCACTAGGTGGATGGAGCCAGGCCTGTAGAGGCATTAGGAGGATGAAGCCAGGCCCATAGAGGCACGAGGTGGATGGAGCCAGGCCCGTAGAGGCACTAGGTGGATGGATTCAGGCCCGTAGAGGCACTAGGCGGATGAAGCCAGGCCCGTAGAGGCACTAGGCAGATGGAGCCAGGCCCGTAGAGGCACTAGGCAGATGGAGCCAGGCCCGTAGAGGCACTAGGCGGATGGAGCCAGGCCCGTAGAGGCACTAGGCAGATGGAGCCAGGCCCGTAGAGGCACTAGGCGGATGGAGCCAGGCCCGTAGAGGCACTAGGCGGATGGAGCCAGGCATGCAAAGGCACTAGGCAGATGGAGCCAGGCCCGTAGAGGCACTAGACGGATGGAGCCAGGCCCGTAGAGGCACTAGGCGGATGGAGCCAGGCATGCAAAGGCACTAGGCAGATGGAGCCAGGCCTGTAGAGGCACTAGACGAATGTAGCCAGACTCGGCACTAGGCAAATGGAGCCAGGCCCGGCAGGGCAATATGTGGATGAAGCAAGGCCCGTAGAGGCACTAGGCAGATGGAGCAAGGCCCGTAGAGGCACTAGGCAGATGGAGCCAGGCCCATAGAGGCACTAGGCGGATGGAGCCAGGCCCATAGAGGCACTAGGCAGATGGAGCCAGGCCCATAGAGGCACTAGGCAGATGGAGCCAGGCCCGTAGACGCACTAGGCAGGTGGAGCCAGGCCCGTAGAGGCATTAGGCTGATAGAGCCAGGCATGCAAAGGCACTAGGCGGATGGAGCCAGGCCCGTAGAGGCACTAGACGGATGTAGCCAGACTCAGCACTAGGCAAATGGAGCCAGGCCCGGCAGGGCAGTATGCGGATGGAGCCAGGCCCTTATAGGCACGAAGCACGTAGAGGCACTAAACGGATGGAGGCAGGCCCAGCTGGGCATTAGGTCTACAGAGCCAAGCCCATAGAGGCGGATGGAGCCAGGGATGCAAAGGCACTAGGCAGATGGAGCCAGGCCCGTAGAGGCACTAGACGGATGTAGCCAGACTCTGCACTAGGCAAATGGAGCCAGGCCTGGCAGGGCAGTATGCGGATGAAGCAAGGCCTGAAGAGGCACTAGGCAGATGGAGCAAGGCCCAAAGAGGCACTAGGCGGATGGAGCCAGGCCTATAGAGGCACTAGGCGGATGGAGCAAGGCCCGTAGAGGCACAAGGTGGATGGAGCAAGGCCTGAAGAGGCACTAGGTGGATGGAGCCAGGCCCATAGAGGCACTAGGCGGATGGAGCCAGGCCTATAGAGGCACTAGGCAGATTGAGCCAGGCCCGTAGAGGCACTAGGCAGATGGAGCCAGGCCCGTAGAGGCATAAGGCTGATAGAGCCAGGCATGCAAAGGCACTAGGCGGATCGATCCAGGCCCGTAGGGGCACTAGACGGATGTAGCCAGACTCGGCACTAGGCAAATGGAGCCAGGCCCGGCAGGGCAGTATGCGTATGGAGCCAGGCCCTTATAGGCACGAAGCACGTAGAGGCACTAAACGGATGGAAGCAGGCCCAGCTGGGCATTAGGTCTACAGAGCCAAGCCCATAGAGGCACGAGGAAGATGGATCCAGGCCCGGCGGGGCATTAGGCGGATGGAGCCAGGCCCGTAGAGGCACTAGGTGGATGGAGCCAGGCCCGTAGAAGCATTAGGCGGATGGAGTCAGGCCTGTAGAGGCACTAGGAGGATGTAGCCAGACTCGGCACTAGGCAAATGGAGCCAGGCCCGGCAGGGCAGTATGCGGATGAAGCAAGGCCCCTAGAGGCACTAGGCAGATGGAGCAAGGCCCAAAGAGGCACTAGGCGGATGGAACCAGGCCCGTAGAGGCACTAGGCGGATGGAGCAAGGCCCATAGAGGCACTAGGCAGATGGAGCCAGGCCCGTAGAGGCACTAGGTGGATGGAGGCAGGCCCGGCGGGGCACTAGGCGGATGGAACCAGGCCCGTAGAGGCACTAGGTGGATGGAGCCAGGCCCGTAGAGGCACTACATGATGGAGCCAGACCCGTAGAGGCACCAGGTGGATGGAGCCAGGCCTGTAGAGGCACTAGGAGGATGGAGCCAGGCCCGTTGAGGCATTAGGTGGATGGAGCCAGGCCCGTAGAGGCACTAGGTGGATGGAGCCAGGCCCGTAGAGGCACTAGGAGGATGGAGCCAGGCCCGTAAAGTCACTAGGCAGATAGAGCCAGGCCCATAGAGGCACTAGGCGGATGGAGTCAGGCCTGTAGAGGCACTAGGAGGATGTAGCCAGACTCGGCACTAGGCAAATGGAGCCAGGCCCGGCAGGGCAGTATGCGGATGAAGCAAGGCCCCTAGAGGCACTAGGCAGATGGAGCAAGGCCCAAAGAGGCACTAGGAGGATGGAGCCAGGCCCATAGAGGCACTAGGTGGATGGAGCCAGGTCCATAGAGGCACTAGGTGGATGGAGCCAGGCCTGTGGAGGCACTAGGAGGATGGAGCCAGGCCTGTAGAGGCACTAGGCAGATGGAGCCAGGCCCGTAGAGACACTAGGCAGATGGAGCCAGGCCTGTAGAGGCATTAGGTGGATGGAGGCAGGCCCGGCGGGGCACTAGGCGGATGGAGCCAGGCCCATAGAGGCACTAGGTGGATGGAGCCAGGCCTGTAGAGGCATTAGGAGGATGAAGCCAGGCCCATAGAGGCACGAGGTGGATGGAGCCAGGCCCGTAGAGGCACTAGGTGGATGGAGCCAGGCCTGTGGAGGCACTAGGAGGATGGAGCTAGGCCCGTAGAGGCACTAGGCAGATGGATTCAGGCCCGTAGAGGCACTAGGCGGATGAAGCCAGGCCCGTAGAGGCACTAGGCAGATGGAGCCAGGCCCGTAGAGGCACTAGGCAGATGGAGCCAGGCCCGTAGAGGCACTAGGCGGATGGAGCCAGGCCCGTAGAGGCACTAGACGGATGGAGCCAGGCCCGTAGAGGCACTAGGCGGATGGAGCCAGGCATGCAAAGGCACTAGGCAGATGGAGCCAGGCCTGTAGAGGCACTAGACGAATGTAGCCAGACTCGGCACTAGGCAAATGGAGCCAGGCCCGGCAGGGCAATATGTGGATGAAGCAAGGCCCGTAGAGGCACTAGGCAGATGGAGCAAGGCCCGTAGAGGCACTAGGCAGATGGAGCCAGGCCCATAGAGGCACTAGGCGGATGGAGCCAGGCCCGTAGAGGCACTAGGTGGATGGAGCCAGGCCCGTAGAAGCATTAGGCGGATGGAGTCAGGCCTGTAGAGGCACTAGGAGGATGTAGCCAGACTCGGCACTAGGCAAATGGAGCCAGGCCCGGCAGGGCAGTATGCGGATGAAGCAAGGCCCCTAGAGGCACTAGGCAGATGGAGCAAGGCCCAAAGAGGCACTAGGCGGATGGAACCAGGCCCGTAGAGGCACTAGGCGGATGGAGCAAGGCCCATAGAGGCACTAGGCAGATGGAGCCAGGCCCGTAGAGGCACTAGGTGGATGGAGGCAGGCCCGGCGGGGCACTAGGCGGATGGAACCAGGCCCGTAGAGGCACTAGGTGGATGGAGCCAGGCCCGTAGAGGCACTACATGATGGAGCCAGACCCGTAGAGGCACCAGGTGGATGGAGCCAGGCCTGTAGAGGCACTAGGAGGATGGAGCCAGGCCCGTTGAGGCATTAGGTGGATGGAGCCAGGCCCGTAGAGGCACTAGGTGGATGGAGCCAGGCCCGTAGAGGCACTAGGAGGATGGAGCCAGGCCCGTAAAGTCACTAGGCAGATAGAGCCAGGCCCATAGAGGCACTAGGCGGATGGAGTCAGGCCTGTAGAGGCACTAGGAGGATGTAGCCAGACTCGGCACTAGGCAAATGGAGCCAGGCCCGGCAGGGCAGTATGCGGATGAAGCAAGGCCCCTAGAGGCACTAGGCAGATGGAGCAAGGCCCAAAGAGGCACTAGGAGGATGGAGCCAGGCCCATAGAGGCACTAGGTGGATGGAGCCAGGTCCATAGAGGCACTAGGTGGATGGAGCCAGGCCTGTGGAGGCACTAGGAGGATGGAGCCAGGCCTGTAGAGGCACTAGGCAGATGGAGCCAGGCCCGTAGAGACACTAGGCAGATGGAGCCAGGCCTGTAGAGGCATTAGGTGGATGGAGGCAGGCCCGGCGGGGCACTAGGCGGATGGAGCCAGGCCCATAGAGGCACTAGGTGGATGGAGCCAGGCCTGTAGAGGCATTAGGAGGATGAAGCCAGGCCCATAGAGGCACGAGGTGGATGGAGCCAGGCCCGTAGAGGCACTAGGTGGATGGAGCCAGGCCTGTGGAGGCACTAGGAGGATGGAGCTAGGCCCGTAGAGGCACTAGGCAGATGGATTCAGGCCCGTAGAGGCACTAGGCGGATGAAGCCAGGCCCGTAGAGGCACTAGGCAGATGGAGCCAGGCCCGTAGAGGCACTAGGCAGATGGAGCCAGGCCCGTAGAGGCACTAGGCGGATGGAGCCAGGCCCGTAGAGGCACTAGACGGATGGAGCCAGGCCCGTAGAGGCACTAGGCGGATGGAGCCAGGCATGCAAAGGCACTAGGCAGATGGAGCCAGGCCTGTAGAGGCACTAGACGAATGTAGCCAGACTCGGCACTAGGCAAATGGAGCCAGGCCCGGCAGGGCAATATGTGGATGAAGCAAGGCCCGTAGAGGCACTAGGCAGATGGAGCAAGGCCCGTAGAGGCACTAGGCAGATGGAGCCAGGCCCATAGAGGCACTAGGCGGATGGAGCCAGGCCCATAGAGGCACTAGGCAGATGGAGCCAGGCCCATAGAGGCACTAGGCAGATGGAGCCAGGCCCGTAGACGCACTAGGCAGGTGGAGCCAGGCCCGTAGAGGCATTAGGCTGATAGAGCCAGGCATGCAAAGGCACTAGGCGGATGGAGCCAGGCCCGTAGAGGCACTAGACGGATGTAGCCAGACTCAGCACTAGGCAAATGGAGCCAGGCCCGGCAGGGCAGTATGCGGATGGAGCCAGGCCCTTATAGGCACGAAGCACGTAGAGGCACTAAACGGATGGAGGCAGGCCCAGCTGGGCATTAGGTCTACAGAGCCAAGCCCATAGAGGCGGATGGAGCCAGGGATGCAAAGGCACTAGGCAAATGGAGCCAGGCCCGTAGAGGCACTAGACGGATGTAGCCAGACTCTGCACTAGGCAAATGGAGCCAGGCCTGGCAGGGCAGTATGCGGATGAAGCAAGGCCTGAAGAGGCACTAGGCAGATGGAGCAAGGCCCAAAGAGGCACTAGGCGGATGGAGCCAGGCCTATAGAGGCACTAGGCGGATGGAGCAAGGCCCGTAGAGGCACAAGGTGGATGGAGCAAGGCCTGTAGAGGCACTAGGTGGATGGAGCCAGGCCCATAGAGGCACTAGGCGGATGGAGCCAGGCCTATAGAGGCACTAGGCAGATTGAGCCAGGCCCGTAGAGGCACTAGGCAGATGGAGCCAGGCCCGTAGAGGCATAAGGCTGATAGAGCCAGGCATGCAAAGGCACTAGGCGGATCGATCCAGGCCCGTAGGGGCACTAGACGGATGTAGCCAGACTCGGCACTAGGCAAATGGAGCCAGGCCCGGCAGGGCAGTATGCGTATGGAGCCAGGCCCTTATAGGCACGAAGCACGTAGAGGCACTAAACGGATGGAAGCAGGCCCAGCTGGGCATTAGGTCTACAGAGCCAAGCCCATAGAGGCACGAGGAAGATGGATCCAGGCCCGGCGGGGCACTAGGCGGATGGAGCCAGGCCCGTAGAGGCACTAGGTGGATGGAGCCAGGCCCGTAGAAGCATTAGGCGGATGGAGTCAGGCCTGTAGAGGCACTAGGAGGATGTAGCCAGACTCGGCACTAGGCAAATGGAGCCAGGCCCGGCAGGGCAGTATGCGGATGAAGCAAGGCCCCTAGAGGCACTAGGCAGATGGAGCAAGGCCCAAAGAGGCACTAGGCGGATGGAACCAGGCCCGTAGAGGCACTAGGCGGATGGAGCAAGGCCCATAGAGGCACTAGGCAGATGGAGCCAGGCCCGTAGAGGCACTAGGTGGATGGAGGCAGGCCCGGCGGGGCACTAGGCGGATGGAACCAGGCCCGTAGAGGCACTAGGTGGATGGAGCCAGGCCCGTAGAGGCACTACATGATGGAGCCAGACCCGTAGAGGCACTAGGTGGATGGAGCCAGGCCTGTAGAGGCACTAGGAGGATGGAGCCAGGCCCGTAGAGGCACTAGGAGGATGGAGCCAGGCCTGTAGAGGCACTAGGCAGATGGAGCCAGGCCCGTAGAGACACTAGGCAGATGGAGCCAGGCCTGTAGAGGCATTAGGTGGATGGAGGCAGGCCCGGCGGGGCACTAGGCGGATGGAGCCAGGCCCATAGAGGCACTAGGTGGATGGAGCCAGGCCTGTAGAGGCATTAGGAGGATGAAGCCAGGCCCATAGAGGCACGAGGTGGATGGAGCCAGGCCCGTAGAGGCACTAGGTGGATGGAGCCAGGCCTGTGGAGGCACTAGGAGGATGGAGCTAGGCCCGTAGAGGCACTAGGCAGATGGATTCAGGCCCGTAGAGGCACTAGGCGGATGAAGCCAGGCCCGTAGAGGCACTAGGCAGATGGAGCCAGGCCCGTAGAGGCACTAGGCAGATGGAGCCAGGCCCGTAGAGGCACTAGGCGGATGGAGCCAGGCCCGTAGAGGCACTAGGCGGATGGAGCCAGGCATGCAAAGGCACTAGGCAGATGGAGCCAGGCCCGTAGAGGCACTAGACGGATGGAGCCAGGCCCGTAGAGGCACTAGGCGGATGGAGCCAGGCATGCAAAGGCACTAGGCAGATGGAGCCAGGCCTGTAGAGGCACTAGACGAATGTAGCCAGACTCGGCACTAGGCAAATGGAGCCAGGCCCGGCAGGGCAATATGTGGATGAAGCAAGGCCCGTAGAGGCACTAGGCAGATGGAGCAAGGCCCGTAGAGGCACTAGGCAGATGGAGCCAGGCCCATAGAGGCACTAGGCGGATGGAGCCAGGCCCATAGAGGCACTAGGCAGATGGAGGCAGGCCCATAGAGGCACTAGGCAGATGGAGCCAGGCCCGTAGACGCACTAGGCAGGTGGAGCCAGGCCCGTAGAGGCATTAGGCTGATAGAGCCAGGCATGCAAAGGCACTAGGCGGATGGAGCCAGGCCCGTAGAGGCACTAGACGGATGTAGCCAGACTCAGCACTAGGCAAATGGAGCCAGGCCCGGCAGGGCAGTATGCGGATGGAGCCAGGCCCTTATAGGCACGAAGCACGTAGAGGCACTAAACGGATGGAGGCAGGCCCAGCTGGGCATTAGGTCTACAGAGCCAAGCCCATAGAGGCGGATGGAGCCAGGGATGCAAAGGCACTAGGCAGATGGAGCCAGGCCCGTAGAGGCACTAGACGGATGTAGCCAGACTCTGCACTAGGCAAATGGAGCCAGGCCTGGCAGGGCAGTATGCGGATGAAGCAAGGCCTGAAGAGGCACTAGGCAGATGGAGCAAGGCCCAAAGAGGCACTAGGCGGATGGAGCCAGGCCTATAGAGGCACTAGGCGGATGGAGCAAGGCCCGTAGAGGCACAAGGTGGATGGAGCAAGGCCTGTAGAGGCACTAGGTGGATGGAGCCAGGCCCATAGAGGCACTAGGCGGATGGAGCCAGGCCTATAGAGGCACTAGGCAGATTGAGCCAGGCCCGTAGAGGCACTAGGCAGATGGAGCCAGGCCCGTAGAGGCATAAGGCTGATAGAGCCAGGCATGCAAAGGCACTAGGCGGATCGATCCAGGCCCGTAGGGGCACTAGACAGATGTAACCAGACTCGGCACTAGGCAAATGGAGCCAGGCCCGGCAGGGCAGTATGCGTATGGAGCCAGGCCCTTATAGGCACGAAGCACGTAGAGGCACTAAACGGATGGAAGCAGGCCCAGCTGGGCATTAGGTCTACAGAGCCAAGCCCATAGAGGCACGAGGAAGATGGATCCAGGCCCGGCGGGGCACTAGGCGGATGGAGCCAGGCCCGTAGAGGCACTAGGTGGATGGAGCCAGGCCCGTAGAAGCATTAGGCGGATGGAGTCAGGCCTGTAGAGGCACTAGGAGGATGTAGCCAGACGCGGCACTAGGCAAATGGAGCCAGGCCCAGCAGGGCAGTATGCGGATGAAGCAAGGCCCCTAGAGGCACTAGGCAGATGGAGCAAGGCCCAAAGAGGCACTAGGCGGATGGAACCAGGCCCGTAGAGGCACTAGGCGGATGGAGCAAGGCCCATAGAGGCACTAGGCAGATGGAGCCAGGCCCGTAGAGGCACTAGGTGGATGGAGGCAGGCCCGGCGGGGCACTAGGCGGATGGAACCAGGCCCGTAGAGGCACTAGGTGGATGGAGCCAGGCCCGTAGAGGCACTACATGATGGAGCCAGACCCGTAGAGGCACCAGGTGGATGGAGCCAGGCCTGTAGAGGCACTAGGAGGATGGAGCCAGGCCCGTAGAGGCATTAGGTGGATGGAGCCAGGCCCGTAGAGGCACTAGGTGGATGGAGCCAGGCCCGTAGAGGCACTAGGAGGATGGAGCCAGGCCCGTAAAGTCACTAGGCAGATAGAGCCAGGCCCATAGAGGCACTAGGCAGATGGAGCCAGGCCAGTAGAGGCACTAGGTGGATGGAGGCAGGCCCGGGGGGCACTGGGCGGATGGAGCCAGGCCCGTAGAGGCACTAGGCAGATGGATCCAGGCCCATAGAGGCTCTAGGCGGATGAAGCCAGGCCCGTAGAGGCACTAGGCAAATGGAGCCAGGCCCGTAGAGGCACTAGGCAGATGGAGCCAGGCCCATAGAGGCACTAGGCGGATGGAGCCAGGCCCGTAGAGGCACTAGGCGGATGGAGCCAGGCCTGTAGAGGCACTAGCGGATGGAGCCAGGCCTGTAGAGGCACTAGGCGGATGGAGCCAGGCATGCAAAGGCACTAGGCGGATGGAGCCAGGCCCATGGAGGCACTAGGAGGATGGAGCCAGGGCCGTAAAGGCACTAGTCAGAGAGAGCCAGGCCCATAGAGGCACTAGGCAGATGGAGCCAGGCCCGTAGAGGCACTAGGTGGATGGAGGCAGGCCCGGGGGGGGCACTGGGCGGATGGAGCCAGGCCCGTAGAGGCACTAGGTGGGTGGAGCCATGCCCGTAGAGGCACTAGGCGGATGAAGCCAGGCCCGTAGAGGCACTAGGAGGATGGAGCCAGGCCCGTAGAGGCACTAGGTGGATGGAGCCAGGCCCGTAGAGGCACTAGGTGGATGGAGCCAGGTCCATAGACGCACTAGGTGGATGGAGCCAGGCCTGTGGAGGCACTAGGAGGATGGAGCCAGGCCTGTAGAGGCACTAGGCAGATGGAGCCAGGCCCGTAGAGACACTAGGCAGATGGAGCCAGGCCTGTAGAGGCATTAGGTGGATGGAGGCAGGCCCGGCGGGGCACTAGGCGGATGGAGCCAGGCCCATAGAGGCACTAGGTGGATGGAGCCAGGCCTGTAGAGGCATTAGGAGGATGGAGCCAGGCCCATAGAGGCACGAGGTGGATGGAGCCAGGCCCGTAGAGGCACTAGGTGGATGGAGCCAGGCCTGTGGAGGCACTAGGAGGATGGAGCTAGGCCCGTAGAGGCACTAGGCAGATGGATCCAGGCCCGTAGAGGCACTAGGCGGATGAAGCCAGGCCTGTAGAGGCACTAGGCAGATGGAGCAAGGCCCGTAGAGGCACTAGGCAGATGGAGCCAGGCCCGTAGAGGCACTAGGCGGATGGAGCCAGGCCCGTAGAGGCACTAGGCGGATGGAGCCAGGCATGCAAAGGCACTAGGCAGATGGAGCCAGGCCCGTAGAGGCACTAGACGGATGAGCCAGGCCCGTAGAGGCAATAGGCGGATGGAGCCAGGCATGCAAAGGCACTAGGCAGATGGAGCCAGGCCTGTAGAGGCACTAGACGAATGTAGCCAGACTCGGCACTAGGCAAATGGAGCCAGGCCCGGCAGGGCAATATGTGGATGAAGCAAGGCCCGTAGAGGCACTAGGCAGATGGAGCAAGGCCCAAAGAGGCACTAGGCGGATGGATCCAGGCCCGTAGAGGCACTAGGTGGATGGAGCCATGCCCGTAGAAGCACTAGACGGATGGAGTCAGGCCTGTAGAGGCACTAGGAGGATGGAGCCAGGCCCGTAAAGGCACTAGGTCAGGGGTCTCAAACTGGCGGCCCTCCAGCTGTTGCAAAACTACAAGTCCCATCATGCCTCTGCCTATGGGAGTCATGCTTGTAACTGTCAGCCTTGCAATGCCTCATGGGACTTGTAGTTTCACAACAGCTGGAGGGCCGCCAGTTTGAGACCCCTGCACTAGGTGGATGGAGCCAGGCCCGTAAAGGCACTAGGTGGATCGAGCCAGGCCTGTGGAGGCACTAGGAGGATGGAGCCAGGCCCGTAGAGGCATTAGGTGGATGGAGCCAGGCCCGTAGAGGCACTAGGTGGATGGAGCCAGGCCCGTAGAGGCACTAGGAGGATGGAGCCAGGCCCGTAAAGTCACTAGGCAGATAGAGCCAGGCCCATAGAGGCACTAGGCAGATGGAGCCAGGCCAGTAGAGGCACTAGGTGGATGGAGGCAGGCCCGGGGGGCACTGGGCGGATGGAGCCAGGCCCGTAGAGGCACTAGGCAGATGGATCCAGGCCCATAGAGGCTCTAGGCGGATGAAGCCAGGCCCGTAGAGGCACTAGGCAAATGGAGCCAGGCCCGTAGAGGCACTAGGCAGATGGAGCCAGGCCCATAGAGGCACTAGGCGGATGGAGCCAGGCCCGTAGAGGCACTAGGCGGATGGAGCCAGGCCTGTAGAGGCACTAGCGGATGGAGCCAGGCCTGTAGAGGCACTAGGCGGATGGAGCCAGGCATGCAAAGGCACTAGGCGGATGGAGCCAGGCCCATGGAGGCACTAGGAGGATGGAGCCAGGGCCGTAAAGGCACTAGTCAGAGAGAGCCAGGCCCATAGAGGCACTAGGCAGATGGAGCCAGGCATGCAAAGGCACTAGGCAGATGGAGCCAGGCCTGTAGAGGCACTAGACGAATGTAGCCAGACTCGGCACTAGGCAAATGGAGCCAGGCCCGGCAGGGCAATATGTGGATGAAGCAAGGCCCGTAGAGGCACTAGGCAGATGGAGCAAGGCCCAAAGAGGCACTAGGCGGATGGATCCAGGCCCGTAGAGGCACTAGGTGGATGGAGCCATGCCCGTAGAAGCACTAGACGGATGGAGTCAGGCCTGTAGAGGCACTAGGAGGATGGAGCCAGGCCCGTAAAGGCACTAGGTCAGGGGTCTCAAACTGGCGGCCCTCCAGCTGTTGCAAAACTACAAGTCCCATCATGCCTCTGCCTATGGGAGTCATGCTTGTAACTGTCAGCCTTGCAATGCCTCATGGGACTTGTAGTTTCACAACAGCTGGAGGGCCGCCAGTTTGAGACCCCTGCACTAGGTGGATGGAGCCAGGCCCGTAAAGGCACTAGGTGGATCGAGCCAGGCCTGTGGAGGCACTAGGAGGATGGAGCCAGGCCCGTAGAGGCACTATGCAGATAGAGCCAGGCCCGTAGAGGCACTAGGCAAATGGAGCCAGGCCCGGCAGGGCCCGTAGAGGCACTAGGCAGGCTCATAGAAGCACTAGGCGGATGGAGCCAGGCCCGTAGAGGCACAATGCGGATAAAGTGCGGCCCAGAGGGGCACTAGGTGGATGGAACATGGCCCAGAGGGGCACTAGGTGGATGAAGTGTGGCCCAGAGGGGCACTAGGCAGATGTAGCGTGACCCAGAGGGGCACTAGGCGGATGGAGCGCAGTCCCGAGGGGCACTAGGCGGATGGAGCCTGGCCCGGAGGGGCAACAGGCAGATGGCGCATGACCCGGAGGGGTCCAGAGGAGTAGAGACGATTATAGTATAGTGTATATATTATATAGCAAAAAAATTTAAATTTATATTTGCTTATCTCTATAAAAATGTATATTTACTTCTCTCTATAAAAATGTATATTGATTTAGCTTTATAAAAGTGTATATTTGTTACAACGTGCGGATTAGGGTAGGGTGGAGCAGATTAGGGCAAGGTAGAGCGGATTATAGTATAGTGTACACAAGGGGTATTGAATTAAAATTCACAGAGGTCCAATCCATAAAAAAATTCCACCTAAGGTCCGAGTGAATCGCCTGTTTGTGCGATGACTAAGATTATTCGCATCACAGCCCCCTCTTTTGAAATCACAATCTTGTTTTTGCACCACAGTTTTCCCTTGACAGTGGTGTCCTCTTTCCCCATCACATCACTCCCCCTACCCCTTCACAATGCAGCCCTTCTAAACTCTGCTCCCCTCCCCTATTCCACATTACAGGCCCCTTCAGCTCTGCTCCTCCCATTCACTGGGAAGCCCTCCTCAGCTTTGCCCCCCACAACTCTGCCCTCTTCCCAATTCACATTACAGATGACCCCACAGCTCTGTCCCCCCATTCACAGTGCAGCCCCCCTCAGCTCTATACCCCCATTAACAGTGCAGCCCCACTCAGCTCTAAACAGCGGAAGACACAGCATCTTTGGATGGAGGGCAGGGGCAGGCACTGACGGAGTTAACTTTTCAAGTGTCCTAGCAGGTGATTGGTTGCTAGAACCGCCCTTCATCTTTGGGCTGGGTGAAGGGGATTAGGGCAGGGTGGATTAGGGCAGGGTTATAGGGCAGGGTGGAGGGATTAAGGCAGGGTGTAGCAGACTACGGCAGGGTGGAGCAGACTATGGCAGGGTGAAGCAGACTACAGCAGGATTATAGGGCAGGGTGTAGTGGATTAGGGCTGGGTTACAGGGCAGGGTGGAGCGGACTACGGCACGGTGGAGCAGACTACGGATGGGTTATAGGGCATGGTGGAGTGGATTAGGGCTGGGCTATAGGGTAGGGTGGAGTGGATTAAGGCTGGGTGGATTTAGGATGGGTGGAGGGGATTAGGGCAGGGTGGATTAGGGCAGGGTTATAGGGCAGGGTGGAGGGGATTAAGGCAGGGTGGAGTGGACTACGGCAGGGTGGAGCAGACTACAGCAGGGTGGAGCAGACTACGGCAGGGTGGAGCAGACTACGGCAGGGTGGAGCAGACTATGGCAGGGTTATAGGGCAGGGTGGAGTGGATTAGGGCTGGGTTATAGGGCAGGGTGGAGTGAGTTATGGCAGGGTGGAGAGGATTAGGGCTGGGTTACAGGGCAGGGTGGAGGGGATTAAGGCACAGTGGATTTGGGCTGGGTGGAGGGGATTAGGGCAGGGTGGATTAGGGCAGGGTGGATTTGGGCTGGGTTACAGGGCAGGGTGGAGCAGACTACAGCAGGGCGGAGCAGACTACGGCTGGGTTATAGGGCATGGTGGATTAGGGCTGGCTTATAGGGTAGGGTGGAGTGGATTAAGGCTGGGTGGATTTGGGCTGGGTGGAGGGGATTAGGGCAGGGTGGATTAGGGCAGGGTTATATGGCAGGGTGGAGGGGATTAAGGCAGGGTGGAGCAGACTACGACAGGGTGGAGCAGACTATGGCAGGGTGGAGCAGACTACGGCAGGGTGGAGCAGACTACGGCAGGGTTATAGGGCAGGGTGGAGTGGATTAGGGCTGGGTTATAGGGAAGGGTGTAGTGAGTTACGACAGGGTGGAGAGGATTAGGGCTGGGTTATAGGGCAGGGTGAAGGGGATTTAGGCAGGGTGGATTTGGGCTGGGTTACCGGGCAGGGTGGAGTGGACTACAGCAAGGTGAAGCGGACTACGGCTGGGTTTTAGGGCATGGTGGGGTGGATTAGGGCTGGGTTATAGGGCAGGGTGGAGTGGATTAAGGCTGGGTTATAGGGCAGGGTGGAGTGAATTACGGCAGGGTGGAGAGGATTAGGGCAGGGTGGAACAGATTAGTGTAGAGTAAATTAGTGTAATCTAGTGTAGTGTAGATTAGTATAGTGTAGTGTAGGGCCTGGCCAGAGAGGGATTACTTTGACGCAGTTGGCCAGCTTAAACATGCATTGCAATGCATGTGAACTAAAAATCCCTATTTTTATGTAAAGTTTGCTAGAAGGGTTTATAGCTGTGTGCAGAATGTTCATTTAGTATCTTTAGCACCTTTAGCGAGAACTTACTTTTAACTTCGTAGTAGTGTATGTTTACTGAAAATTGATAAACAGTTGTGCTAATATTGTGTACCTTGTTGCTAGAATGTTGCTAGCGTAATCCCTGGCACTACTGCTTGCACTTACAAATCCCTACACATGTGTACTCCCTCTTCCTGGTCACAGCAGCTCTGAGTTCAGTGCTCCTCTGACTGAGGAAAGCACAAACAACGCATGCACAAGAATTATCTTAGCAATATCCTAGCATTAAGGCAGGACAGGGTAGGCACCATCTCTGAGAGGTACGTAAATGGCCTACACCAGGGGTAGGCAAACTGTGGCCCTCCAGCTGTTGCAGAACTACAAGTCCCATCATGCCTATGGCAGTAATTGTAACTGCCAGCCTTGCAATGCCCCATAGGTAATGTAGTTCCACAACAGCTGGAGGGTCCCAGGTTGCCTATACCAACAGAAGGGGCATAATTCAGCTTTATTCACAGTGCACAGTTGGCTTCATCAGATTCTGGGAAAGGTAAACTAAAGTAGGCCAGAGATTTTGCAACTTTCTTTCCTTCCACCACAGGTTGCTCATTTTTCCCATCAACAATGTCCAAACTTTTTCTTAGTTTTGAGTTGGAAGGGATTAGGACACCTGTCAGGTTTTTATTGCTGTCTGCCTCCCTATCAGTTATTACATTATGAGAAAAAAATATGGAAGCCACCACTGATATATTTAGAAAAGTGCTGTCATCCTTATCACCTGTAAGTAGCATGTAGGACAGGAGATCAGACCTGTCTGCCCACTCATTATAGGGGAGTGATGAGGGAGGAGTAAGTTTCAGGAGGAGGACGACGACCCTGGATCAGTAATGACAGATCACATGAGCACACACGTTATGGAATTGTACAGAGCTCATCACAGAGAGTGACATCTGCACAGGAATGGGCCAAAGGAGAGGTCTGAATAGGTGCAGAGCTGTACACACCTCGGCCACCTCCAATCCAATCACAGCGTTTTCTCGGATCAGTCTATAATACAAAAATGGGGGTGCTCACCACTGCTCCGGACAGTAGCTCACCCAATTCTGGCTGAATAATTGTTAATAACTGCAGAGTAAACGTGTAATGGGCTCTCTGGGAGGAGTATGCCAAGAAGAGAAAGCATGCTGGCTATGCTGAAAGGTTATCAAAACATTATATATTGTCTGAAAGCAGACACCCTAGAGAATAAAACAGTAGTAGTTCCAATTTTTTTATGTCACACGATATTACCGCAAAGGCAATATGAAACACAAAATTTCAGTTAAAAATACACTACAGTAAATTTCCGGGAACACAAGCGCAATAAAATGACAGAATTTTTGGTAAAATATAAAAGATGAGTTTGCACCGAGTAAAAAGATAGACAACATGTCAAACCTTGAATTTGTGTGCATACAAACTATTGTACTATTTTTTTACAATTTAAAACATTTGTTTTTTACTATCACACCGGCACCATTACTACGGGTGTGGGGAAGCAATCGGGCGGCAGCCTCTGTCTCTTCTCCATTCATTTTCAGTGCAGCTGAGGCTGCTTAGAAGGGGACTGGGAAACATGTGTCCTCAGTCCCTTTCCCTTTCTCAAAGGGGAAATGTCAGGGGTCTATTAAGACCCCTGATATCTTACCAAAGCCCCCCAACAGGGCTAATAATAATTACAAAAAAAAAGAATTGCAATGAATAATAAAAAGAAATTAATTGTAAAAAATAATAAAAATAAAATTAAAAAAACACACTGACACTGTCCACTCTCCCCCCCCCCCCCTTAAAAAAAAAAAAAAGAAAGCATTGTAAAAAAAACATAACAAAATAAATTGTAAAAAATAATTTAAAAAATTATTGTAAAAAATAAAATTGTAAAAACAAAAAACTACTGACACACGTGCCACTGTCACATGACATTAAAAAAAAGTATCGGTAATCGGTATTGGCGAGTACTTGAAAAAGAGTATCGGTACTTGTACTCGGTCTTTAAAAAGTGGTATCGGGACAACCCTAATGATATTAAATGTAGATCAATGCACACAAAACAATTGATGCATATAGAGGGGATTACATTCAATAAGGGAGATCACATTTGTAAAATGAAGGTAAAAAAAAATAAATAAAAGGTTTGCTTATTATGAGACACAATCAGCTTGGCTATGTATTAGAACCTGAAAAAACCTTGGTAGGAATCAAAAGCACTTTAGGCCTCATGCACACTGGACGCTTTGGCCAAATCTCTTAGATGTCCATCTTCTGGCATCAGGAAAAACACACTTGATGTTTCTGAATGGGTGTACCACATTTGGGCATCAATTAATTTCATTGGCCAGAAAAATAATTTATACTGTCCACTGAAATGAATTAATGCTCAAGCACTAAACAAACCTAGTGTTAACACGCATTGGGTTTTTTTTTTTCTAGCTAATCGCTCATCTCCGGGATATTTTTTGGTGCGTTCAGATTTGTGCCCTTAAACACCCCTGCCACTGAACTCCTTTAAATTGGCTATGTATGCTATGTGTTTGGACCACAGTTATCAGGGTGCCGTGACGAGGCTCTATGGCTTACGCATGCGTTTGCGAATGCGTGCGGACTAAACCCCTGTTTTTGTTCAAATAATTTTTATTGAAAAGTTTTTTTGTACAAATACATATAAATGCAGTCATACAGGAAAGGAATGAGTAACAATCCTGTACCAACTGTACAGAGAATATTCGAAAGTATTAAATAATTTTTAAACATTAAACATGTCTGTAGCATTCTTCTAGGTATCTTAATGAAAGTTGCTTTACTACTGTAGAGTTACTGTGAGAAATGAATGATTATGCGAGTCTCATAAATAACTATGAACATATCATATGGACTACAAAACTTGTATAGAGGGGGAGAAGATCCCAGGGCACCCCAATGGGAACACACTGTGCTCACATAGGATCACCCCCCCCCCCCCTTAGTATATTGGTAAATCATTAAACATTTCAAGTAATAATCAGAATGACTCGGGGAGTACGGAGATGTATTATTTTGCATATATTACCAGCTACAGCTAGTTTGAATGACTAAACGAAAGATTAAAATAAATAATTGGAACAAAGAAATAGTTTTCTCATATTCTGTTATAGTGTTTATTTTTATTTTTATGTCCTTGGTAGTTGGTACATCAATAGATTTCCACCTGTATATCAGTTACATTCTTGCTGCCAGCAAGATTTGTGTTACTATACATCTATGTTCAGGATTATATTGGTCCATATTTAATCCTAGAATAGCTTGTTCTATTTTTGGGACTACTGTGCGACCAGTTAATTTGGAGAGCATGTCATAGACCTTCCACCAAAATTTTTTGACTCCTGAGCATGACCATAGCATATGTGCTAGGGTCCCTATCTGTCCGCACCCTCTCCAACATAAGTTTGAGTTGTCTCTAGAGAATTTTGCCGTAATATACGGTGTGCAGTACCATCTTAACATTAGTTTTTGTGTCAATTCCTCATAGTTGGCACATCTGGAGAATTTACGATTATTAGTAATTGCCTTTTTCCATTGTAAATCTGTGAACTCTTTGCCTATTTCTTTTTCCCATTTGATAATCTTGTTATTTTTTGTAAAAGCATCTTTAGAGTGGAGACAGTTGTAGATCACTTTTATTCCTTTTATATTTGGGTTTTTGGATTGGAGGAAGGTCCATACTTTTTCTATTATAGATACATGTGTGGCCTTAGCCACTTGGAGTTATGAAGTAATCTGAGTATACGTTAAAAATTCAGAATTATTGAGATTAAATTTCTGTTGTATTGAGCTAAACGGTAACAGCTTGTTGCCACACATGATATCCACTATATTTAGTATTTTTGCTTTATACCAGTTGTGAAGGTTAATGTTGGGAATTGTCCATTGTAGTGTGTCTAGGGGAATGGTTATCATTGTTGAAGGGTAAAATTCATTCCCTGGAATGCAAATCTCTTCCCAAGATTGTAGTACTGCTTGTATTGTTTGTGGGAGGGGTCTTCTACTCTGTTTATGTGTTTTGGCAGCGATCAGAAATGATAATGGTGACAATTTGTTTAACCGTGCAATTTCCAAGTGGCACCAGGGTTTAGTAATAGGGGTAGAGAACCAGTTTTTAAGTTGGTCCAGAACTGCTGCTGTGTGATAGTCTTTCAGAGTAGGTAAGCCCATGCCTCCAACCGTTTTGTTTTTGGTTTGTATTTCAGGGGAGCACCTTGGTCTTTTCCCTGCCCATACAAAGTTGGATAATTGTTTTTGCATTAATCTAAAGAATGATGCTGGGGCTGGTATTGGTAGAACTCTGAATATGTATATTAGTTTCGGCAAGATGAGCATTTTGTATGCTGCTAATCGGCCTAGCCATGTCAAGTGGTGTTTCCCGAGTCTGGACAGTTCTGGCTGAAAGGAGGAAAGAAGTGGGGTATAGTTGATGTTATATATTTTCGATACTGGGTAAGTAAGCTTAATACCTAGGTAATAAATTGAATCGTTTGTCCATGGATATGGTAGGGAGTGTTTGAGGTGGTTTTCAAGTTTTTTATGTATATGTATTCCCAATATGCTGGATTAAGATGCATTAACTTTATAGTAGGATATCTTGCTGAATTGTGCCAGGACATCATGTGCTGTGGGTAGTGATTTGTCTGGGTTCGATAGGGATAGGATAACATCGTCTGCAAATAATGAGATCTTGTGGTGGTGTTCTTGTGATGTAATACCATGTATGGAGGGATGAGATTTTATTTTTTCCGCTAGTGGTTCCATAAGCATGGTGAAAATTATGGGAGACAGGGGGCACCCCTGTCTTGTTCCATTTGTAATACTAAATGGCTTAGAGAACATGCCTTCTGTGTATACAAATGCGGAGGGAGAGGAGTATAGCGCCATTATGGCTTTCTGCAATGGGCCGACCAGACCAAACTTATCCATAACTTTGGACAAGTACCCCCAATGTACTCTATCAAAGGCCTTCTCTGCATCCAAGGCCAGAAGCAGAGAAGGCTCTTTGGTTTCCTCCACCAAATGAAGAAGATTTAACATTCTTCTGGTGGCGTCTGTGGTCTGGCGACCCATTACAAATCCCACCTGGTCATAGTTTATTAGTTTGGGTAGAATACTGGATAATCTGTTTGCTATCAGTTTAGCGTGTAGTTTGACATCTACATTTAATAAAGATATTGGCCAAAAGTTTTGTGGAAGATTGGGTTCTTTGCCTGGTTTGGGTAGAGTTATAATTGTGGCTGTCAGCATTTCTGAGGGGAATTTTGCTGTAGTTGTTGCAGCTTTAAATACAGGAAGTAAGTGAGGGGTCAGGATAGAGGAGAATAACTGATAATATTCTGAGGAGTATCCATCTGGGCCTGGGGCTTTATTGCGTGGTAGACGCTTAATGGCGTCGTTTATTTCTTGTAGTGTAAATGGTTGGTTTAGGTATATTAAATCTTCTTGTGATATTTTAGGGAGATGTATTGACTCCAGAAATTCTGAGATCACCGCGTCATTGGGCTGAAAAGTATCTAGGTCTTTGTTAAGATTATATAGTTGCTCGTAGTAATCACTAAAGGCATCGGCTATTTCTTGTGGGTTGTTGACTTTTTTGTTGGATTTGGGGTTAAGGAGGTAGGATATTTTTTGTTTAATGGTCTTTTCTTTTAATTGTGTGGCTAGTGATTTCCCTGCCTTATTCCCGTATCTATATGACTGTGCTTTTAGTGATCTCAATTGGTGGTTATGGCTTGATATTAGAAGTGTTCGCAGTTACTGCCTGGACTTAAACAGTTCTTCTCTTACATTTTGCGTAGTGTGTTCTTTGTTTGTATTTTCTAACTGTTGAATTTGAGCTAGTATAGCATTGAGCTTTTCTGATCTCTGTCTTTTTGCTCTAGCACTCATCTGTATGAGTAAACCTCTCACGTAAACCTTATGTGCGTTCCATAGCATGAAGGGATCGCTCACCGAGGGGGCGTTGATGGCAAAAAATTCTTTAATTGCTGTTTCGATTTATGTTAGATTTTGTGGTTGAGATAGTGTGAAAAAGGAAAATTTATTATCAAATACTTACCGTAATTTTCCTTTCCTGATGGACTCCATGGCAGCCTACGTGTGGGTTTAACCCCGCCTCCTCTCCAATGCTATAGGACCCCATTCCCATAAAAGAGTACTCACCACTAGCTACTGTGTTCCGTAACTAGCCTACTCTATGACCAATGGGTGGGAACTCCGTCTGCCATGGAGTCCATCAGGAAAGGAAAATTACGGTAAGTATTTGATAATAAATTTTCCTTTTTCCTGACAGACTCCATGGCAGCCTACGTGTGGGAAATAACTAGCCGACCACACGGGTGGGTATGTTGAATCAAACCAAAAATTTTAATTTGCCCTATCAACCGATAGGATTCTCAAAGCAAAGTTTACAGAGGACAATGAAGCAGGCTCAATACAATAGTGAGACATGAAAGTATTGATAGAGGCCCACGAGGCCGCTTTGCATATGGTGTCCGGGGCCACGTGTCGAGCTGCCGCCCATGAAGCCGCCATCCCCCTGGTGGAGTGAGCTGTCACCGCCTGTGGAGGAGCCAAGCCCTTTGCCCTGTACGCTTGTTGAATAGTCTGAACAATCCAAGTAGCGAGTGTCCTAATCGAAGCTTTTTTCCCTTTATTGCTTCCTGAGTGTAAAATAAATAAATGGTCAGAACGTCTGAAGGGAGAAGTTATTCTCAGGTATTCTTTAATTGCTTCCCCTACATCCAGAGGATGAATTTCGGAGGATCCTGGAGACTTAAACGTAGGAAGGACTATTTCTTGATTATCATGGAATACTGAGGACACTTTTGGATTTAAACCCAGCATAGGGATGAGTACTACCCGGTCCGGGAAAAACGTCAGGAAGGGTTCTACACAACCCAGAGAGCCAATCTCAGAGACCCTTTTTGCCGATGTGACGGCTACTAAAAAGGCCACCTTTGCCGAAAAGTCCTTAATAGAGAGCGGGGAAGGCCCGCTAGTACTGAGTCCCGAGATTGAATCCAGAACTAGTGGCAGATCCCATTTGGGGAACCTGGATTTTCTTTGGGGCTTAAGCCTTGAGGCGCCACGAAAGAATTGCCGGATTAACGGATTATTTGCCCAAGAGGACCCCGAGAAGGCAGACAGTGCAGATACCTGGACTCTAAGCGAGCTGATGGATAATGGTAGGTCTAAACCTGTTTGAAGGAAGCTGAGGACGTCTTGCACCTCCGGGTGTCTACAAGACCTGCCGTTAGAAGAGCAGAAATCCACGAACTTGGACCAGATCCTACTGTAGACTTTATTCGTGCTAGGTCTTCTTGAGCTCATAAGAGTTGAGATCACTGTGGGAGCGCAACCAAGCGAGATTAGCCTCTCCCTCTCAAGAACCAGACCATCAGTCTCAGTACTGCCGGACATGGGTGCAGAACTGACCCCTGAGAAAGAAGGTCCGGCCTGAGAGGGAGAGGCACCGGGTCCCTGAAGCTGAGCTGGACAAGGAGAGGGAACCATGGCCTGTTCGGCCAGTATGGAGCTATCATCAACACTTCGGCTGTTTCCGAACTGAGCCTCTGCAGGAACCTCAGTATGACTGGAAGCGGTGGAAAGGCATAGGCCTTGTTGAATCTCCAGAGATCCGTCAGTGCGTCCGACCCGAGAGCCTGGCTGCAATGACCTCTGGCATAATATTTCTTCAGCTTGCAGTTGTGGCGTGAGGCGAATAGATCCACCTCGGGTTCGATCCCCAGTGATGAGACCCATCTGAATGTCTCCATATTCAGGGACCACTCGTTGTTGTCCAGCTTGGTGCGAGAAAGGAAGTCTGCTTGGGTATTTTGGACCCCTGGGACAAACACTGCCGAGATGTTGCATAGGTTCTTCTGTGCCCAGGAAAGGATGGGCTCGACTTCCCGAAGGAGATTGAGGCTCCGGGTACCCCCCTGCCTCTTCACATAGGCGACTGCCGTTGTGTTGTCCATTCTTAGTAATACTGAGTTCCCTTTCAGTAGGTGAGAGAAGGACTGCAGTGCACACCAGGCCGCTCTGAGCTCTAGGACGTTCGAACCCGGGACTGGCAGGCATGGATCCCATTTGCCCTGTGCAAGGTTCGAACCGCAGAGGGCTCCCCAGCCCGTCCCGCTGGCATCGGTCGTAACCGTGATCCAGGCGATGGGAGCAATGGAATGACATGTCAGTAAGTTCTTGCGTTGGAGCCACCAGAAGAGGCTGTTTCTCATTGATGATGTCACCCGGATGACCTGATTCTTGTCCCCTGTTTTCTATTGCTGCAGGAACCCTGACTGGAAGGGACGTAATCTCCACAAGGCCCATTTGACCATGGGAGTCGTGGAGACCATCGTGCCGATGATTATTAGACACTGAGAGGCCTTCAGGTGTGAGGTATGTAGAGCCCGAGCAATTCTGTCCCGGACCACCGGAACTTTCTGTAGTGGAAGAGAAATAGTGCTCCTTACGGTGTCGAACTGTGCTCCCAGATATATTAGGCGTTGAGTCGGAATTAGGTGGCTCTTTGCAAGATTCAGAAGCCACCCGAAGCTGGATAGAGCGGAGATCACCTGCTCCCGGTGGGCCAGCAGCTGATCCCTGCTTTGAGATAGAACCAGGAGGTCGTCGAGGTAGTGGTAGAGCCGCACCCCCTTTAACCTTATGAGGGCCACCGTGGCTAAGAGGATCTTTGAGAAGACCCGGGGGGAGGTTGTCAACCCGAAGGGGAGGCAAATAAACTGCAGATGCTCCTGCCCTACTTGGAAACGTAGGTACTTGTGAAGCCGCTCCTCTACTGGGACGTGGAAGTAAGCGTCCTTCAAATCGATGGAAATCATCCAATCGTTTGGCTGAATGGCTTGCTGAATGGTCGACAGAGATTCCATCTTGAACTTTCCTTGCTCTATAAACTCGTTCAGGTAGGTCAGGTCTATGACCGGGCGCCAAGAGCCACTCTTTTTTCGAACTAAGAAAAGGGGAGAATATACCCCCTGAAACCATTCGTCCCTGGGGACATGTACAACTGCTCCTTGAGACTTCAGAAGGTCCACATAGGACAGAAGAGCTTTCCTTTGATCTTCCGACCAGGGAAGAAGAGTGGAGACAAATCTGGGGGGAGGAATATTGGAAAAGGTCCATCTGTGACCTGTTGAAACTGTTCTTATCACCCAAAAGTCCGAGATCGAGGCCACCCAGACGTGCCGGAAGAGGCTTAGCCGTGCCCCTACCCGACCCGCCTGGGCGGGCGTAATCTCAAAAGGACTTTGCCTGCTCACGACCACTGGATGTCTGGCTTTTAGCGGACTTGCGAAAGGAAGCTTGACCTCTGCTCCAGTTCTTCCTGAAGTCCCTGCCGGGCTTGTAAGAGCGAGCTTCCCTGGAGCGCTCTGGGGAACGTCTTCTAAACTGAGGTTTCTTCCGCCCAAGAAGGCGTCTGTCCTGGGGAAGGAAGCCCGACTTGCCACCCGTAGCACGTGATATGGCATCATCGAGTTTATTGCCAAACAGTGAGGATCCCTCAAAGGGAATTTTACACCAGGCCTGTTTAGAAATAGGGTCAGCAAGCCAAGGACGTAACCATAATGCCCGTTTGGCCGTGACTGACGATAGCATAACTCGCGCCAACAGGCGTATCAAATCAATGGATGCCTCCCCCAAGAAGACTGCCGCTAGCTTTAATTCTGCGGCCGCTGAACTTCCCGCCAGTTCTTCCGAAATTCCCTTAAGGAAGGAATCCACATTCTCCGCCCAAGCCTCCATGGCTTTTGACATGGCTGCCAGAGCAAACGCTGGTTTACAGGCCGTGCCTGCCAACCCATAGATTCTCTTCAGATCCTGGTCAATCCTTCTCTCGAGACCATCTTTGAAGGATACCGTATCCTCCAGGGGAAGAGTGACATGTTTAGCCAGCCGCATCAGGGCAGCGTCTACAAGGGGAGCATTCTCTAGATATTTCACCTCTTCTGACTTGAAGGGGTACAATCTGGAGGTTTTGTTAACCATAGAGGATTTCCTATCCGTTTTGCTCCATTCCTCATCTGTAATATCTTTCAGCTCTGAAAGGAGCGGAAAGCTTGAACGTTCTTTTCCGAGGTGTTTGAAGAATTTCTTCTGCTTGGCCGGGGGAGTAGCGGGATCCTCCCATTTAAGGGCCTCTTTGATTGCTTTAATTAAAGGTGACACCATGTTGAAGTCAAAGCCTCCGATTTCCTCTTCCTCCCGAAGATCATCATCTGAGGAATCAAGAGAGGCCGCATAAGGCTGGGACGTGCCCGGGTCTTCACGGGCCTCATCAGCCGGGGGGCCAGACAGCACCGTAGACTGACTCAGCGTGTGGGGTGAATCCAGCTCTTTCAGGGATTGCTGTACCACACGTTTAACTAGAGATTCCAAATGCTGGGTCTCTGTTTCCTTTTCCCTGACCGCCCGGGCATAGCACCGGTCACATAGTGATTTGCCCTCCGGAACTCTTGTTCCACATCCCCAGCAGGCTCTACGATCAGAGCGGCTGTCATGGCGGTGGGAGCGGTGTCTGGAGGAGGAATGAGATCGTCTCCTCTGGTGGTGGTCTCCAGAAGCAGAGTCTCATCTGGATCTTGAAGGAGACTGGCGTTGTGGCCTGGCAAGGTCTTTAACATTCTGGACCGGAATCTGAGGGTCCGATCTAGAAGGGCTGGAAAAAAGCACAATAGGGAAGGGAAAATGATGGGACCGTCATCAGAAAACGCATATACCATGCGACTGACCTTCCACCCCTCCCCTCTTAAGCACATACCTTGTGCGAGAGGGCTGGCCACTTAAAGGCGGTGAACTATCCATAATTTGCTTCTTCTATAAGAAGTGCGATACAATGCAGCTGGTCTGCAAAAAGAGAGAAAGAATGGCCTAGATGGGCCAACAAACCAGTAAGAAGGAGTCTGTTGCCCCTAAAGAGTCACAACATCTCATCATATATCAAGAAGAAAATTTATTTATATATATTATTTATTTTCTTTATTATATATATATTTTTTTTTTTTATATCGTTTCCCCTTTTTTTTTTTTTTTTTTTTAAACTTTGAATATAATTAAATATATATATATTTTTTTTTTTTTTTTTTTTTTTATTTACAAGTATATGCATTTCTTCATTTCCACACACAAAGTATACCAAAGTGCTCAAAACACTCACCTAGAGTTGACCAGTGCTGGGCATGGGGAAGACCGCTGCACTCCCGTTCACTGTGAGGGAAATCCCACTGTGAGGGAGTCTCAGAGCGGCTTTTAAAGCTCCCCGCCCGTGACGTCACCGCCCATGACGCGCCTGCGCCATGGGTCAGCGATCGTACCGCGCACGCGCGGTTTCCAGGGCATTATGCCGTACTGCGCGTGCGCGAGCCAAGCCTCGGTCTCGAGGAGGCTATTGCGCACGCGCGAACAGCAAGAACGCCGTACCCGGAAGTAGTGAGGCAGGCTGGAACGCACCAGCGCTCCAGCCGCCATGAGGGGCGGAAAAGGACCCAAAACGACCGGTCTCGCTGACATAGAGACCGGAGATACCTGGGGAAAGACAGAATACAAAGAAAACACTGCCATGGAGACAAACATGCTTCCGACCTTGCCAGCCGTTCGGTACGTCCAGAAGTTTTCAGCATACAGAGGCAACCATCCCTCCACCACAAGGGGAAAATCCTCAGCCTCAAACGCTACTCGCCCGCCCGTGGCTGGGCCCTGAGCTGCACCGCAGGAGGTATGCCATAATCCTGGATCCGTCCGACCGGACGTGAACAACTTGAATAGGTCCATTGGAGGAGGACAAAAAAGGAACGCAGTAGCTAGTGGTGAGTACTCTTTTATGGGAATGGGGTCCTATAGCATTGGAGAGGAGGCGGGGTTAAACCCACACGTAGGCTGCCATGGAGTCTGTCAGGAAAATGTCATTGCGCCATCTGTTAGCCCTGGTCTCGGCGCAGCGATCCCCCACGACTACCGATATCGGAGCATGGTCCGACCAAGTAATACAGTGCAGTTCAGATTTAGTAATCTGTTGTAGGATAAATTTATCTACTAAAAATAAATCTATTCTAGAATATGTATGGTGAATGCTGGAAAAAAATGTAAAGTCCTTTTCGGAGGAATGTTGGCACCTCCACACATCATACAAACCGGAAGATGAGATGAAATCGTTCAGGGTCAATCTGCTTCTCGAATGTTTGGTCTGGCTGGATACATCTAGGTCTCTATTGGGGACAGCATTAAAATCTCCACACATGATGGTATGACCTTGTTTCATCGATGAGACTTTTTTCCATACTTTCTTTAGAAATGATAGCTGTTTGGAGTTTGGAAGGTAAATGTTCACTAAGGTGAATTTCTTGCCGTTAAGTTCACATACTAAGATAATGAATCTGCCTGAATTGTACAAATGGATATCTAGACTTTGGAATTGTACGGTGTCTTTAATAGCTATGGCGACACCCCTTTTTTTGAGGAATAGTTTGCTTGAAAAATGTGCGGAAACTGGCGATTTTGAAAATTAGGTGATTTATTTGCTGCAAAGTGGGTTTCCTGGAAACATATCACATCACAGTGAAGATTTTTGGCTTCTTTCCAGGCCATTTGCCGTTTGTATGGGCTATTTAAGCCTTTTACATTGAGGGATACAATTTTGATTGGCATGATGATCTTTTCGGTTATTCTTAGTTATAAGCCTTGACAACAATATTGATTCCGGTTACCTTGAGGTTGGTGAACGGCTCGATTCTGGTCAGGTAGGCAATGTTCAGTCATTGGCAGTGTGGTGGTCCGTGAGGTGGGACTTGCGGTTGAGGGAACTCTCAGGTGGTGGCTGTTGCAGATATGCTGTGAGGAAATACTGCAGGTGGGGTATCTGTTTAGGTGGTGTAGTAGGTAGTTCCTTGAGTTACACAGAGATGGATCCGATTCTTGGAAACTTCTTGAAGAAGAAAAAAAACAGTTAACAGCAACAAACAGAATTTGTGATTCTTAAAAGAATCTGTGTGGTAAGAATAACCGCTGAATCGAGGGGTGTTTAACAGGTAAACGAAAGGTGGCAATCCCTGGGGCCATCAGGGATGCAATAGTAGTAGAGGTTGCCTAAAAGCAGGTTTGGTTTGTGGACCTTTTTCTTTCTAGCCATGGTTGTCTTGGACGTCTGCGTCAGGTAGGATGATTTGCCAATCTCGCAGGAGGCGGAGGCCATCTTTGATGTTAGAGATCACATGTGTGGTTCCGTCTCTTATTATCATGAGTTTTACTGGGTATATCCACCGATATGTGATATGGTGGTTATTCAGTGGCTTCGTGATAGAAGCTAGTTGACGCCTCTGTTGCATAGTAAAAGCTGACAAATCAGCATAAAAAGATAGTTCTTGGAACTCCTCTGGTAGGGAATCACGGTTTCTTGTGGCTGCCATAAACTGATCCTTGACATGGTAAAAATGTATCCTGACGATAGTATCCCTGGGAAGGTGAGCGGCTATATGTTTAGGTTTAGGCAGTCTATGTATACGATCCACTACTAGTTCATCTTGGGGAACTTCTGGAAGGGCAGATTTCAGCATTTGTATAAAGTGAGGTTTCAGGTCAGGATTTTTAACTGATTCAGGTATCCCACGTATTTTAACGTTGTTCCTCCTGGACCTGTCTTCTAAATTTGCTATCTTTAGTTTCATTTGCAGCATGTCGTCATCTCTATCATTGTGGGCATCAACTAAGTCATTGAAGGTGCATGCAAATTCACCCATCTTTGTTTCTACATGTGAGATTCTCTTGTTAACTGATGATATTTCAGACTTGAATTGTCTAGTCAGTGATTGAATATCAGCATGCAATGTGGATCTGAGAGATATCAACATATCTTTGAGTGTAGTGTCCATAATTGGTGTGTTAGCGGTGGGGAAGTCAGTTATGGAGTCCTGCAATTCTCTGGTATCATCCTGAGATGAGTGCAAGCTTACCTCTTCATCATCCTCCTCTGTGTGATCCAGCTTTGGCTTGCTTTTGGCTGGGCTAGATGAGGCTGAAGGAGGCAGGGAGTACTGCTCAGCGGTGGGTGAACTGTAAGCTCTGCTTGATCTTCTCCCCTGTGCAGCGCCGTTCTGTGTGTGAGAGACTCGTGTGCCTTTCCCCTGCTTGCCGCCGCCATCTTGCTCAGGGGACCGCCGCTGCCACATGAAGTAATCAGGCAGTTTGTTGGGATAGATATCCTCTTTTCTTTTCCTGGATGTCATCCTTAATGTTCCCCCAGCTGAACCGCTCTGATGGCAGTAAATTTCTAGGCTGTAGGTCGCTGTAAAAGTGTCTGATGGCCCTTGGCAGAGAGGAGCTCTTTCAGTGAGCGTCCATACACCGCGCCGGCTAGCCACACCCCCCTAAACCCCTGTTTTTAACGCATACTGTTAGACAGGTTAATTTGGTTGTCTGCGAGCTGGTGGTAAGTAGGCTTGGAATTTTTTCCTGGGCATTCCCCAGGCCTTGTTTATATCTGTTTGTAGCCCTCCAATGCCACTTACTGCGATAGCCAGCTATAAATGAGGGTGGTGGCAAGTTTTTTGAGATCACCTTGGTGTGTGTATTGGTCCAGCAACGCACCAGCACCTTTGCAGCCATTGTGCTATTTGCTGGGTGTCTGGTGTGCTCCTGTACCTTTAAGAAGGGATGGGCTGCCCTTCAGTCCACCTGCTCTCATTTATCCATCAGAATGCATGTGCCTCCACTGTGGGGACACTCATATTTTAGTGTTAGGACCACAGATATCAGGGTGCCGTGACGAGGCTCTGTGGCTTACGTATGCGTTTGCAAATGCGTGCGGACTAAACCCCTGTTTTAACGCATACTGTTAGACAGGTTAATTTGGTTGTCTGCGAGCTGGTGGTAAGTAGGCTTGGAATTTTTTCCTGGGCATTCCCCAGGCCTTGTTTATATCTGTTTGTAGCCCTCCAATGCCGCTTACTGCGATAGCCAGCTATAAATGAGGGTGGTGGCAAGTTTTTTTGAGATCACCTTGGTGTGTGTATTGGTCCAGCAACGCACCAGCACCTTTGCAGCCATTGTGCTATTTGCTGGGTGTCTGGTGTGCTCCTGTACCTTTAAGAAGGGATGGGCTGCCCTTCAGTCCACCTGCTCTCATTTATCCATCAGAATGCATGTGCCTCCACTGTGGGGACACTCATACTTTAGTGTTAGGACCACAGATATCAGGGTGCCGTGACGAGGCTCTGTGGCTTATGCATGCGTTTGCAAATGCGTGCGGACTAAACCCCTGTTTTTAACGCATACTGTTAGACAGGTTAATTTGGTTGTCTGCGAGCTGGTGGTAAGTAGACTTGGAATTTTTTCCTGGGCATTCCCCAGGCCTTGTTTATATCTATGTATGCATGGACCCATAGGCTAACATACAGGGGCATTTTGGGGCAGAAAAAAAAACTTCAAACACTTGTAAAATAAGTATTTAGGAGGGGCTCAAGTGTGCATGAGGCCTTAGAATATTAGGATATAAAATAATAGATCTTAGTTTCCATTCTCACATCGGCATGTACAATTACATGTGGGAACCCCAATGAAGGTTCCTGGCCATTAGCTGAAAACCCTGCCTCCAGGGCCAATCATTGCAGGTAATCCCTCCAATCACTTCATGAGGAACGAGGGGTAGACAACTCCTGCAGCAAATCGCAGGCACTAGCATATAATTGCTCATGCATCCAGGGCTGAATACTTACAGGTAATCGCTGCTTGAGGGAGGGATGGAGGAGATGTGAAATAGGTGGGGATGTGTGAAGAAGAATCGGTCAGATACCGGGGTGGATTAGGTATGTAAATAATTGATGACAGATGGAAATATAAATTTTGTAATGAGAGATGAGGATGGAGAAAGATGGAAGACTGGTGGAGGCAGAAGAAGGCAAGTGGGGAGACAGATATGAACCTAGTGGGGAAATATGGGCAGAGATATGGCAGATGCACAGATGTTTGTGTATAATGAACGGATGGGGTGATGTGGGAGACAAAGCCCCTGTACACAGGACAAAGGGAAAAATTAAGGAAAGTCCCATCTGGGACTGTTGGGAGGGATGGAAAGGGGTTTGCATACAACAGGGGTGTCCAAACTTTTTTCAAAGAGGGCCAGATATGATGAAGTGAACATGCGTGAGGGCCGACCATTTTGCCTGACATTCTTTGAAACATTAAAATTTGGTCTGTGTGTTAGTTTGAGCACTAATATACTGCCCAACAAGAATCCTTGTGCCTCTGTGGCTGTGTGTGAGTAAAGAGATGATCTCAGGGCGTGTTATTTGGATATACCGTATTTATTGGCGTATAACACGCACCTTCACTTTAAGAGGGAAGTTTCAGGGAAGAAAACAAAATTTTAAATAATAGAACTATGAAGCAAAATAGTATGGTCAGGAATGCAGCACCCAGTATGGCCAGGAATGCAGCACCCAGTATAGCCAGGAATGAAGCACCCTCCATTGCCAGGAATGCAGCACCCACCATTGCCAGGAATGCAGCACCCACCATTACCAGTATTGCCAGGAATTCAGAACCCCCATTGCCAAGAATGCAGCACCCAGTATTGCCAGGAATGCAGCACCCAGTATGGCCAGGAATTCAGCACCCAGTATGGCTAGAAATGCAGAACCCAGTATGGCCAGGAATGCAGCCCCTATCATTGTCAGAAATGCAGCCCCCATCATTGCCAGGAATGTCAGGAAGGCAGCCCCCATCATTGCCAGGAATGTCAGGAATGCAGCCCCCATCATTGTCAGGAATGCAGCCACCATCATTGTCAGAAATGTCAGAAATGCAGGCCTCATCATTGTCAGGAATGTCAGGAATACAGCCCTCGTCATTGTCAGGAATGCAGCCCCCATCATTGTCAGGAATGCAGCCCCCATTATTGTCAGGAATGTCAGGAATGCAGCCCCCATCATTGTCAGGAATGCAGCCCCCATCATTGTCAGGAATGCAGCCCCCATCATTGTCAGGAATGTCAGGAATGCAGCCCTCATCATTGTCAGGAATGTCAGGAATGCAGCCCTCATCATTGTCAGGAATGCAGCCTTCATCATTGTCAGGAATGTCAGGAATGCAACCCTCATCATTGCCAGGAATGCAGCCCCCATCATTGTCAGGAATGCAGCCCCCATCATTGTCAGGAATGCAGCCCCCATCATTGTCAGGAATGCAGCCCACATCATTGTCAGGAATGCAGCCCTCATCATTGTCAGGAATACAGCCCCCATCATTGTCAGGAATGTTAGGAATGCAGCCCTCATCATTGTCAGGAATGCAGCCCTCTTCATTGTCAGGAATGTCAGGAATGTAGCCCTCATCATTGTCAGGAATACAGCCCTCATCATTGTCAGGAATGTCAGGAATGCAGACTCACCATTGCAATCAGTGCAGCCTGAATTATGCCCATCCATCTACAGCCTCGGAGGGGACAGGGAGGGGGCAGGATGAGTGCCAAAAGATCACATACAGGATAAACTCCTGTTTTCTCGGCGGCCTCTTTAATAGAAAGTCCCGCCTCCTTTGATGGACAGAACAGTTGTCCAATGGTAGCGCTGGAGACGGGACTTCCTATTATAGAGGACGCAGTGTAAACAGGAAATACTCCTGAGTGCACGGCTCTCATCCCACCTCCTCCCTGTCCCCTCCAAGGCACCTGGATATATATATCTTTTGTGGCCCCGGCGCTGGGAGATTGTTGGGGGCCACAAAAGATATATATATCCAAATAACCAGGTGGGCCGTTCAAAACCGGAACACGGGCTGCGATTGGCCCGCGGGCTGGACTTTGGACATGCGTGGCATACAACAACCTGTACAAGTCAATGACAGGCTATGGTTGTACGCTGGTAATCGCACATCCATGCATTTAGTTGTGTACAGGGACAGATGTGCACCCCTGAACACAGACAGTTTGGGTCCAGCCCTGCTCATCTTTTCCTATTTGCAAGTAAACAGGGGGATATGTGGTTTTCGGAGTACATCCAAACTTTTTTGAAAGAGGGCCAGATATGATGAAGTGAACATGCGTGAGGGCCGACCATTTTGCCTGACATTCTTTGAAACATTAAAATTTGGTCTGTGTGTTAGTTTGAGAGCTAATATACTGCCCAACAAGAATCCTTGTGCCTCTGTGGCTGTGTGTGAGTAAAGAGATGATCTCGGGGCGTGTTATTTGGATAAACCATATTTATTGGCGTATAACACGCACCTTCACTTTAAGAGGGAAGTTTCAGGGACAAAAACTAAATTTTAAATAAAGAACTATGAAGCAAAATAAGGGTCAGTGCCCATGTTCTGCTCCACCACTGCCACAAATGCAGCATCACCATTGCCACGAATGCAGCGCCCACCATTGCCAGGAATGCAGCACCCAGTATGGCCAAGAATGCAGCACCCAGTATAGCCAGGAATGCAGCACCTAGTATGGCCAGGAATGCAGCACCCAGTATTGCCAAGAATGCAGCACCCAGTATTGTGAGGAGTGCAGCACCCACCATTGGCAAGAATGCAGCACCCAGTATAGCCAGGAATGTAGCACCCTCCATTTCCAGGAATGCAGCACCCACCATTACCAGTATTGCCAGGAATGCAGAACCCCCATTGCCAAGAATGCAGCACCCAGTATTGCCAGGAATGCACCACCCAGTATGGCCAGGAATTCAGCAACCAGTATGGCTAGAAATGCTGCACCCAGTATGGCCAGGAATGCAGCCCCTATCATTGTCAGGAATGCAGCCCCCATCATTGCCAGGAATGTCAGGAATGCAGCCCCCATCATTGCCAGGAATGTCAGGAATGCAGCCCCCATCATTGTCAGGAATGCAGCCCCCATCATTGTCAGAAATGTCAGGAATGCAGGCCTCATCATTGTCAGGAATGTCAGGAATACAGCCCTCGTCATTGTCAGGAATGCAGCCCCCATCATTGTCAGGAATGCAGCCCCCATTATTGTCAGTAATGTCAGGAATGCAGCCCCGTCATTGTCAGGAATGCAGCCCACATCAGTGTCAGGAATGCAGCCCCCATCAGTGTCAGGAATGCAGCCCCCATCATTGTCAGGAATGCAGCCCCCATCATTGTCAGGAATGTCAGGAATGCAGCCCTCATCATTGTCAGGAATGCAGCCCTCATCATTGTCAGGAATGTCAGGAATGCAGCCTTCAGCATTGTCAGGAATGTCAGGAATGCAACCCTCATCATTGTCAGAAATGTCAGGAATGCAGCCCCCATCATTGTCAGGAATGCAGCCCCCATCATTGTCAGGAACGCAGCCCACATCATTGTCAGGAATGCAGCCCTCATCATTGTCAGGAATACAGCCCCCGTCATTGTCAGGAATGTTAGGAATGCAGCCCTCATCATTGTCAGGAATGCAGCCCTCTTCATTGTCAGGAATGTCAGGAATGTAGCCCTCATCATTGTCAGGAATACAGCCCTCATCATTGTCAGGAATGTCAGGAATGCAGACTCACCATTGCAATCAGTGCAGCCTGAATTATGCCCATCCATCTGCAGCCTCGGAGGGGACAGGGAGGGGGCAGGATGAGTGCCAAAAGATCACATACAGGATAAACTCCTGTTTTCTCGGCAGCCTCTTTAATAGAAAGTCCCGCCTCCTTTGATGGACAGAACAGTCGTCCAATGGTAGCGCCGGAGACGGGACTTCCTATTATAGAGGACGCTGTGTAAACAGGAAATACTCCTGAGTGCACGGCTCTCAACCCACCTCCTCCCTGTCCCCTCCAAGGCACCTGGATATATATATCTTTTGTGGCCCCGGCGCTGGGAGATTGTTGGGGGCCACAATAGATATATATATCCAAATAACCAGGCGGGCCATTCAAAACTGGAACGTGGGCTGCGATTGGCCCGCGGACTGGACTTTGGACATGCCTGGCATACAACAACCTGTACAAGTCAATGACAGGCTATGGTTGTACGCTGGTAATCGCACATCCATGCATTTAGTTGTGTACAGGGACAGATGTGCACCCCTGAACACAGACAGTTTGGGTCCAGCCCTGCTCATCTTTTCCTATTTGCAAGTAAACAGGGGGATATGTGGTTCTTGGAGTACAGCCGCAGCATGTCATTGATTTGTACAGGTGGCTGGTTCTCTGTCCCGTGCAAATCAGCCCTAAGCAGAATTAAATCTCATTTTGGTAGGAGTAGCAGCTTCTCAGACATGCCTTTTATCAGGCAGACACAGTGCTGAAGGGACATCATTTAATACCGACAGCTATACAGAACAAAGTCCAGCTCGCAGTACAGTAAGCATTCACATGTGCTCAGAGACTTTGGCTTATTAACCACTTGTTGACTGTCCATAGCGGAAAAACGGCTGAAGGGCGGTCGGATAACTCTTGGATGGGGCATCAGGTGTGATCACACCTGATGGGGCATCAGGTGTGATCAATTTTCAATGATTGGCACCCTAGATTGTAGACTCTATAACTTTCACACAGACCAAATAATATACACTTATTTGGGTTATTTTTACCAAAGATATGTAGCAGTATAAATTTTGGCCAAAATGTATGAAGAAAAATTACAAAATTGCAAAATAAACAGAAACGAAAAATATATAATTTTTTACAGAAATTTTTGGTATTTTTTCATTTATAGTGCAAAAAAAACATTTTGAGGGGGATGAACAGATTGTACATGCAAGGTAGAGGAGGCCCATTCAAAAGGGAACTTTGAGCCCCCTATCCTCAGTAGCCACCTTAATGCATTCCTCATGGGAATTCCCAAAGAGAACCTTAGAGGGGCATGTGTAAAAGATACCTTTTCTGAGCCAGATCAGCTGGCCAACCTTTAAGCAATAAAATTCTGTGAATACCCTGTTTCCCCGAAAATAAGACCTAGCTTGATTGTTGGTGATGGCTGCAATATAAGCCCTACCCCCCAAATAAGCCCTAGTTAAAGTCCTTGTAGGTCTTATTTTCAGGGTAGGGCTTATTTTCGGGGAAAGAGGGTAGGGCTTATTTGGGGGGCAGGGCTTATATTGCAGCCATCACCGACAATCACGCTAGGTCTTATTTTCGGGGAAACAGGGTATGCACAGAAAGTAAGGACATTCTGGAGATATATCACACATTCCGTGGCATCTACACAGTAGGGTCAAGAGCAGGAGTTTGCAGAAAGAATGGGACTAACCATGTCGGAAGAAAGTTCACTATGTCAATAGCTGTCTGCAGAGCTGGACCTCCAAAGAGTCTATCAACTACATCCCTGAAGGAGGAAATGCCCTCAATAAAAACAGTAGATAGATTTAGTGCATGAATGACTGGGTGCACAATGGAAACAGTCCACTTTACAATAAATTCCACCTCCATGGGGCACAAGGCTTCAATATCTTCAGGAGGAGTGGGTACCCCCTCAGAGTTGGGCTGATCATTATATAAGGCTCAATCAGCTTGATCAAGACTAGGGAAAGGCTTTCTAGAAATACCCTTTTTAGGCTTTTTTGTGCCTATAAGAATACGTTGGCAACATGCAGCACTAGGTGTATTTAGTCACAGACTATGTAGTGACTCGATTAATACCACACTCTGCAGTAGCCAGCATGTGGTGAGAAGCTGAAATAGTAACTACACAAAATTTTGGTGGTAAGGAATTTTCAGCAGCCACCGCTAATATGTTATTATCCCCCTTGCCTTCTGCAAATTAAAGTGTGCCAGATAATTTAACCAGTTCCCGCCCGGCATGAAGTCAAATGATGGCCGGTTAAGACACCCGTCATTCCAGGTGGACGCAATATGATGTCCTGCCCAGAACACGCCATGTGGGCACCCCATGGGCCGCACTGCAGCGCGATCTGTCACCCACTGTGTGCTCCAGACACAGAAGATGCCTGATCAGTGTATGGCCGCTGCCGGTACAATGTGATCGATGTGACCAATCACAGCAGATCACGTGACAATTGTACTCAATGGATGGCGTTCATTCATGCCATCCATTGTGTAGTATTGTGTTGATCTCAATGATTGGTCACAGTGATCACATGGTACAGACCAGGCCAATCACAGCCCATCTGTACCATATGATTAGCTGTGGCCAATCACAGCTAACAATAGTAAATACTGAATGAATCGATTTCATTCAGTGAAAATGGTTGCTTATAAAAAGTGAAATACAGTGGTATAAGCAATTATAGTGTGTAAAAAAATCCTGATCACTTCCCCAGAGTCGTACAGTGTTACTATGGTAACACTGTATTGCTCTGGTCACAGTGTTTTAAAAAAATGTAAAAAGTATAAAAAATTAATTAATTAATTAATTTAAAAAAAAATAGTGAAATTTTTTTCTTGCATACTGTCAGCAGTAGGGATGAGCTTCGTGTTCGAGTCGACCATCGTCTGTTCGACCATTCGTCTAATTGCGAACGATATGGGCCGTTCGTGCCAAATTCGTGTGGCGGGTCATGGCCCATAATTCACTGCGGCATCGTAGTGCATTGCTGGCTGATGATTGGCCAAGCATGCACTATGACCCGCATGCTTGACCAATCACAGCGCCGTCAGTAGAGAGAGCTGTAATTGGCCAAAGCCAGGGTGGCTTTGGCCAATTATGGCTCAGGGGGTTTAGAACACGCCCCACACTATATAAGGCCGCCTGCACGGCGGCCCTGTGTAGTGTGTTCCGGCGTGCTGAGAGATAGAGAGAGAGAGAGACGGTGTCATTTCATTTGAGTTAGATAGATTAGGCAGGACAGTCAGTCAGTTAGCTGCACTTACAGTGTATTGTGTATACATATGCATCCCAGGTGTTGTATATATATATATATATACATACACACTGTATTCAGTTTAGCTAGATCCGTTCCTGTTATCTTCCTACTGGCAGGAAGGCTTGTCTTGTTACAGTATTTACAGCTACCTGAAGAAAATTTGCTGGTGTTCTTTTGATCCTATTAGTACCACAGTCAGGCAGCTAGACTATTTACAGTTAGTGTAGTGCGTCCTCCTCACAGTGTTCAGCTAAAGCTACAAGTTAGTGTAGTGCGTCCTCCTCACAGTGTTCAGCTAAAACTACAAGTTAGTGTAGTGCGACCTCTACACAGTGTTCAGCTAAAGCTACAAGTTAGTGTAGTGCGTCCTCCTCACAGTGTTCAGCTAAAGCTACAAGTTAGTGTAGTGCGACCTCTGCACAGTGTTCAGCTAAAGCTACAAGTTAGTTTAGTGCGACCTCTGCACAGTGTTCAGCTAAAGCTACAAGTTAGTGTAGTGCGTGCTCCTCACAGTGTTCAGCTAAAACTACAAGTTAGTGTAGTGCGACCTCTGCACAGTGTTCAGCTAAAGCTGCAAGTTAGTTTAGTACGACCTCTGCACAGTGTTCAGCTAAAGCTACAAGTTGGTGTAGTGTGTGCTCTGAACAGTGTTCAGCTAAAGCTACAAGTTAGTGTAGTGCGTCCTCCTCACATTGTTCAGCTAAAGCTACAGGTTAGTTTAGTGTGACCTCTGCACAGTGTTCAGCTAAAGCTACAAGTTAGTGTAGTGCGTCCTCCTCACAGTGTTCAGCTAAAACTACAAGTTAGTGTAGTGCGACCTCTGCACAGTGTTCAGCTAAACCTACAAGTTAGTGTAGTGCGTCCTCCTCACAGTGTTCAGCTAAAGCTACAAGTTAGTGTAGTGCGACCTCTGCACAGTGTTCAGCTAAAGCTACAAGTTAGTGTAGTGCGTCCTCCTCACAGTGTTCAGCTAAAGCTACAAGTTAGTGTAGTGCGACCTCTGCACAGTGTTCAGCTAAAGCTACAAGTTAGTGTAGTGCGTCCTCTGCACAGTGTTCAGCTAAAGCTACCTGTAGAAGGTTGGTGGTGTTTTCCTGATCCTATCACTACCGCAGGCAGCTAAAGTATTTACACGTTAGTGTAGTGCGACCTCTGCACAGTGTTCACCTAAAGCTACCTGTAGAAGGTTGGTGGTGTTTTCCTGATCCTATCACTACCGCAGGCAGCTAAAGTATTTACACGTTAGTGTAGGGCGACCTCTGCACAGTGTTCAGCTAAAGCTACCTGTAGAAGGTTGGTGGTGTTTTCCTGATCCTATCACTACCGCAGACAGCTAAAGTATTTACATGTTAGTTTAGTGGGACCTCTGCACAGTGTTCAGCTAAAGCTACAAGTTAGTGTAGTGCGTGCTCTGAACAGTGTTCAGCTAAAGCTACAAGTTAGTGTAGTGCTTCCTCCTCACAGTGTTCAGCTAAAGCTACAAGTTAGTGTAGTGCATCCTCCTCACAGTGTTCAGCTAAAGCTACAGGTTAGTTTAGTGTGACCTCTGCACAGTGTTCAGCTAAAGCTACAAGTTAGTGTAGTGCGTCCTCCTCACAGTGTTCAGCTAAAACTACAAGTTAGTGTAGTGCGACCTCTGCACAGTGTTCAGCTAAAGCTACAAGTTAGTGTAGTGCGTCCATTGAACAGTGTTCATCTAAAGCTACAAGTTAGTGTAGTGCGTCCTCCTCACAGTGTTCAGCTAAAGCTACAAGTTTGTGTAGTGCGACCTCTGCACAGTGTTCAGCTAAAGCTACCTGTAGAAGGTTGGTGGTGTTTTCCTGATCCTATCACTACCGCAGTCAGCTAAAGTATTTACACGTTAGTGTAGTGCAACCTCTGCACAGTGTTCAGCTAAAGCTACCTGTAGAAGGTTGGTGGTGTTTTCCTGATCCTATCACTACCGCAGGCAGCTAAATTATTTACACGTTAGTGTAGTGCGACCTCTGCACAGTGTTCAGCTAAAGCTACCTGTAGAAGGTTGGTGGTGTTCTCATACTGTAGGCAGGCAGTTGATTTTGCTAGCTGCAGTATCAGTATATATATATATATATATATATATATATATATATATATATATATATATATATATGTATATATCCCAGCTTAGTGCAGCTACAGGCCATTAGTATGTCTGGAAGGCCAACAAGGAGAGGCAGACAGTCACAAGCCAATAAAAGAGGGCAAGCAGGCTCTGTGTCTAGAGGCAACGGTGCTGGTCGTGGAGACGGTGCATCCTCATCAGCACGTGGCCGTGGGACACGCTTGGCCTTTTTTTCGGCAGTTGGCCGTGTTGAGCCGCAACATGCGGAAGACTTGGTCGAGTGGATAACCAAGCCGTCCTCATCCTCCTCACCCTCCCTCACCCATGCTCAGGGTACTTTGTCTGGTAAAGCAGCTGCCAACGTGGCCTCTTCCCTCGGCTCAATGGCATCAGTGACTCCTTCCCTAGCCCCACCATGTACTCCTGAGGAGTCCCTCGAACTGTTTGACCACAGTGTTGGGTACATGCTCCAGGAGGATGCCCAGCGTTTAGAAGGCTCTGATGATGATACTGAGCTAGATGAAGGCAGTAACGTGGGCACGGACAGAGGGGGTGCCCAAGAAGGACAGCAATCTGGCAGTCATGCTCCCCCTGCTGCAGCATACTGCCAGGTTTGCTCCAGTGATGAGGAGGGAGGGGATGATGAGGTCACTGACTCAACGTGGGTGCCTGATAGGAGAGAGGAGGAGGAGGAGGAGGCACATCACCAATGAGGCAGGATGCCCTCCAGGGGCCAGCCTAAGGACAGCACACTGACTGCATCACACCGCAAAGTTCCGCATGTGCAGGGCGCTGCTGTCTCTGCGCGTTATTCCAAAAGTTCTTTGGTGTGGGCCTTTTTTGAGACGAGTGCATCAGATCGCATGCTATTTGCAACATATGTCTCAAGCGTATCTCACGGGGCCAAAACATCTCCCGCAATCTGACGTCGGTACACCGACGTCAGATTGTTCCAGGCAAATTTCCCTGCCCCAGCTCCTGCACCGCTGAAAGAAGTTCGCTCCCAGCCATCCACATGCCCAGCGGTTGAATGCTAGCTTGTCAAAATTGCTAGCACTTCAACTGCTACCTTTTCAGTTGGTAGACTCTGCCCCCTTCTGTGAGTTTGTGGAATGTGCGGTTCCTCAGTGGCAGGTACCCAAATGCCACTTTTTCTCACGGAAGGCGATTCCGGCTCTTTACCGGCATGTGGAAGGCAATGTCTTGGCCTCGCTGGACAGGGCGTTCAGCGGTAAGGTGCATATTACCGCTGACTCATGGTCCAGCAGGCATGGACAGGGACGTTACCTAAGTTTCACGGCGCATTGGGTCACTCTGCTGGCAGCTGGGAAGGATGCAGGACAAGGTGCAGTAGTGTTGGAGGTTGTTCCACCACTACGTCTCCAAAATGCCACTACTAATGATTGTGACACACCTCTCTTCTTCACCCCTTCCTCTTCTTCTTCCTCCATGGCCTCTTCCTGTGCTTTGTCCTCGGAACCAGCGGTGCTCCGTAGCCGTTCAAGGGGCTACGCAAGTACGCAGGCCAAAAGAAGCCACGTCGTATTTGAGCTTGTGTGCTTGCGGGACAGGAGCCACACTGGGGCAGAGGTTCTGTCAGCTCTGCAGGGGCAGGTTCAGAGGTGGTTGACGCCACGCCAACTTAAGGCAGGAATGGTGGTTTGCAACAATGGCACCAACCTCCTCTCCGCCCTCTGACAGGGACAACTGACCCCTGTGCCCTGTTTGGCTCATGTCCTTAACTTGGTGGTACAGCGGTTCTTGGGCAGGTACCCGGGCTTACAGGATGTCCTGAGGCAGGCCAGGAAAGTCTGTGTGCATTTCTGCCGGTCATATAATGCCAGTGCTCGGCTGGCAGACCTCCAAAAGGAATTTACCCTGCCCAAGAACCACCTAATCTGTGACATGTCCACCAGGTGGAACTCAACGTTGGCCATGCTGCAGCAGCTGCACACGCAGCAGAGGGCCATCAATGAGTACCTGTGTGACTATGGCACCAGGACAGGGTCAGGGGAGCTTGTTTTTTTTCCCCACGCCAGTGGGCCATGATCAGGGATGCATGCACTGTCCTGTCACCATTTGAGGAGGCAACGAGGATGGTGAGCAGTGACAGTGCATGCATCAGTGACACTGTCCCTGTTGTCCACCTGTTGGAGCACACGCTGCGTGGAATAATGGACATGGCACTTGAGGCAGAACAGAGGCAGGAAGAGGAGGACTTCCTTAGCTCTCAAGGCCCCCTTTATCCAGACAGTGTTCCTGCGTGCTCGCCGATCACACAGGAAGAGGACTAGGAGGAGGAGGAATGTGTCAGTATGGAGGTGGAGCCTGGCACTCAGCATCAGCAGCAGTCTTTAAGGGATCATTTAGTCCCAAGAAACACATGGACTTGTACATGGCTGGGAGGAGGTGGCTGCGGATCATGTCGTCCTTAGTGACCCAGAGGACTCCGGACTGAATGCCTCAGCAAATCTATGCTTCATGGCCTCCCTGATCCTGCAAAGCCTGCGGAAGGATCCTCGTATTCGTGGTATCAAGGAGAAGGACCAATACTGGCTGGCAACCCTCCTTGATCCAGGTTACAAGGGTAAGGTTGCGGACCTTATCTTGCCGTCGCAGAGGGAGCAAAGGATGAAACATCTTCGGGAGGCCTTGCAGAAAAGTCTGTGCAACGCGTTCCCAGAGACTGGGAGGTTACAAACTCCTGTTTCTGGACAACGTGTTGCTGAGGCTTCGATCAGTCAAAGAAGGAGCGGTGGAGAAGGTGGCCGTCTGACCGATGCGTTCAGGCAACTGTTTAGTCCGCAGCCCCAAGGTATGATCGCTTCCAGCAACCATCGCCAGCATCTGTTTTACATGGTGCAGGAATACCTAGGGACAAGATCTGACTTGGACACCTTTCCCACCGAAAATCCTCTGGGTTACTGGGTCTTGAGGATGGATCACTGGCCAGAGCTTGCACAGTAAGCAATTGAGCTACTGGCCTGTCCTGCATCCAGCGTTCTTTCGGAACACACATTCAGTGCTGCTGGAGGCTTTGTAACCGATCACAGGGTGCGTCTGTCCACCAACTCGGTTGATCGACTGAACTTCATAAAAATGAATCAGTCTTGGATCACCACCAGCTATCAAGCACCTGATGCTGATGTAACCGAATAATTTTTTTGGGAAATGTCAGATCCCTTCAAAGACTGCCTATGCTGATGCTGAGTGACTATCCTGTTATGCCGAGTAATTATCCTCTTTCTCCTCAATGATCATGCTGATAGCTTGTAAGGACAATTTTGGTTCTGGGCGCCGCCACCAGTGCCTGATGCCATGTATACATGAGCCGACTTTCCGGCAGACTTTGCCCGGCGGACGGGATTTCGTCGGACAATTTGATCGTGTGTGGGCTCCAGCGGACTTTGTTTTCTCAAAAGTTGGACGGACTTAGATGTGAAACATGTTTTAAATCAATCCGTCGAAATCGAGTCCGGTCGAAAAGTCCGCTCGTCTGTATGCTAGTTCGACGGACAAAAAGCCACGCTAGGGCAGCTATTGGCTACTGGCTATGAACTTCCTTGTTTTAGTCCGGTCGTGCGTCATCACGTACGAATTCGACGGACTTTGGTGGATTGTCTATAGGCAAGTCCGTTCATTTAGAAAGTCCGTCGTAAAGTACGTCGAAAAGTCTGCCGGGCAAAGTCTGCCGTAAAGTCCGCTCGTGTGTACGCGGCATGAGGCCCAATTTTTAAGCCCCTGTTTAACAGGGGCATGTAATTACATTTTTTGATGCAATTCTTTGCAGCAGGGCTAGTTCCTGCGCTCCAACTAGAGTATCTGTGAGGGGTTGCAGTGTTGTGGCACCAGCTCCAGTGCCTAATGCCCAATTTTTCAGCCCCTGTTTAACAGGGGCGTGTAATTACAATTTTTGATGCAATACTTTGCAGCAGGGCTCGTTCCTGCGTTCTAACTAGAGTATATGTGAGGGGTTGCAGTGTTGTGGCAACAGCACCAGTGCCTAAGGCCCAATTTTTTAGCCCCTGTTCAACAGGGACATGTAATTAGAATTCTTAATCTAATATTTCACAGCAGGGCCCGTTTCTGCGCCCACCAAGAGTAACTGTGAGGACTTACAGTGTTGTGCCACCAGCACCACCAAAGGCCCAATTTTTCTGGCCCTGTTCAAGAGGGGCATGTAATTACTATTCTTGATCTAATATTTCACAGCAGGGCCCATTTCTGCGCCCAACAAGAGTAACTGTGAGGACTTACAATGTTGTGCCACCAGCACCACCACCACCATCCCCAAAGGCCCAATTATTCTGACCCTGTTCAACAGGGGCATGTAATTACAATTCTTGATCTAATATTTTCACAGCAGGGCCCTCTGAGGGCTTACAGTGTTGTGGCCACAACAACACCTAAGGCCCAAATTTCTGCTGAGTATATAGGGCAGGCCCCTACTTTCAAACATCCAACTTACAAACGACTCCTACTTGGAAACGGAAGGAGGCAACAGGAAGTGAGATGAAATCTACCCCATAGGAAGGGAAATTCTCTCCTGTAAGAATTAATATGGGAAAAACTTTTCTCCTTTACACTGATGCTTTATCACCAATCCTTGTTTCACTAAAAAAAAACAAATTTTCAAAAAAAATTTGTCATTAGGACAAAAAGTGAGGTGAAATCTTCTGAAGAGGAGCACAGACAGCAAACCAAACGTCACAGGGGTGATAAACCTTCCCTATGTTTTCCAAAAAGCTTAAAAACAGATTTTTTGGCTGGAGCTACACTTTGAAAATGTACCAGTTCAAAATTACAAACAGATTCTACTTAACAACAAACCTATAGTCCCTGTCTTGTTTGCACTGCCTGTATACTGCTGTTCAGAGTATATAGGGCCTGGGGGCCCCACACCTTTCCTTTTTTAATTTGGGTGCGGGGTTCCCCTTAATATCCATACAAGACCCAAAGGGCCTGGTAATGGACTTGGGTGTACCCATGCCATTTGTCTCACTGATTTTCATTCATATTGCCAGGACACGACATTACATTAAAGCCGCAAGCAGTTTTAAATGACTTTTTTTCCTTTAAAAATGTCATTTTGTGCAGGGACTGTTCTAAGCACGGGAAACATGCGCTACTTTACAGGCATACTATAGACACCCCCCCAGGTACGATATTTAAAGGAATATTTCACTTTTTTTTTTTACTTTAAGCATCATTAAAATCACTGCTCCCGAAAAAACGGCCGTTTTTAAAAGGTTTTTTTGCATTGATACATGTCCCCTGGGGCAGGATCCGGGTCCCCAAACCCTTTTTAGGACAATACCATGCAAATTAGCCTTTAAAATGAGCACTTTTGATTTAGAAGGTTCGAGTCCCATAGACGTCAATGGTGTTCTAACGTTCGTGCGAATTTTCGGTCCGTTCGCAAGATCTGGTGCGAACCGAACCGGGGGGTGCTCGGCTCATCCCTAGTCAGCAGTCAGTAGCGTTGGGCCAAACACCCCCCCGGTCCGGCTCGCACCCGAACCCTATTAACCGCTTCAGCCCCGGAAGAATTTACCCCCTTCCTGACCAGAGCACTTTTTGCGATTCGGCTCTGCGTTGCATTAACTGACAATTTCGCGGTTGTGCGACGTGGCTCCAAAACAAAGTTGACGTCCTTTTTTTCCCACAAATAGAGCTTTCTTTTGGTGGTATTTGATCACCTCTGCGATTTTTATTTTTTGCGCTATATACAAAATAAGAGCGGCAGTTTTGAAAAAAACGCATTATTTTTTACTTTTTGCTATAATAAATATCCCCAAAAAATATATAAAAAAAACATTTTTTTTCCTCAGTTTAGGCCGATACGTATTCTTCTACATATTTCTGGTAAAAAAAAAATCACAATAAGCGTTTATTGATTTAATGATTGGTTTGCGCAAAAGTTATAATGTTTACAAAATAGGGGACAGTTTTATGGCATTTTTATTAATATTTTTTTTTTTTACTAGTAATGGCGGCGATCAGCGATTTTTATTGTGACTGCGACGTTATGGCGGACATGTCGGACATTTTTGACACATTTTTGGGACCACTGTCATTTATAAATCAATCAGTGCTATAAAAATGCACTGATTCCTGTGTAAATGACACTGGCAGTGAAGGGGTTAACCACTAGGGGGCGGGGAGGGGTTAAGTATGTCCTAGGGGAGTGATTCTAACTGTAGGGGCGATGGGCTGTATATGTGACGTCACTGATCTCTGCTCCGATGACAGGGAGCAGAGATCCAGTGACACTGTCACTAGGCAGAACGGGGAGATGCTGTTTACAACGGCATCTCCCCGTTCGTCCTCTCCGTGAGGCGATCGCGGGTATGCCCGCGGCAATTGAGTCCGCAGGACCCGTGACCCGACTCACGGAAATCGCGGCAGGCGCGCGCGCGCACACGGAGGCAAATTCGAAGTAACGTACAGGTACGTTACTTTGCGCAGCCGTGCCATTCTGCCAACGTATATCTACAGGAGGCGGTCGGGAACCGGTTAAAGTCTATGGGGCCCGAACTTGAAAAATAAAAAGCCCCATTTTTACCACTTAAGGACCGCCTCACGCCGATATACGTCGGCAAGGCGGCATGGGCAGGCAAAATCACGTAGATCTACGTGATCTGCCTCCCGCGGGTGGGGGGTCCGATCGGTCCTCTTTTGTCCCCCGGCGCTCGGAGGTGAGGGGGAGGCCATCCGTTCGTGGCCCCCCCCTTGCGATCGCCGCCGGCCAATCAGAACATTCCTTTGCTGCTGTATGCTAAACAGCAGCAAAGGAAATGATGTCATCTCTCCTCGGCTCGGTATTTTCCGTTCCGGCGCCGAGGAGAGAAGACATCAATGTGAGTGCACAACACACACACATACAGTAGAACATGCCAGGCACACAAAACACCCCCCTTTACCCCCCGATCCCCCCCGATCACCCCCCAATCACCCCTCCCCCCTCCCTGTCACACTGACACCAAGCAGTATTTTGTTTTGTTTTTTTGTTTTTTTTCTGATTACTGCATGGTGTCAGTTTGTGACAGTTACTGTGGTGGGACAGTTACTGTTAGCCCCCTTTAGGTCTAGGGTACCCCACTAACCCCCCCTAATAAAGTTTTAACCCCTTGATCACCCCCTGTCGCCAGTGTCACTAAGCGATCATTTTTCTGATCGCTGTATTAGTGTCGCTGGTGACGCTAGTTAGGGACGTAAATATTTAGGTTCGCCGTCAGCATTTTATAGGGACAGGGACCCCCATATACTACCTAATAAATGTTTTAACCCCTTCATTGTCCCCTAGTTAACCCTTTCACCACTGATCACCGAATAACCGTTAGGGGTGACGCTGGTTAGTTCGTTTATTTTTTATAGTGTCAGGGCACCCGCCGTTTATTACCTAATAAAGGTTTAGCCCCCTGATCGCCCGGCAGTGATATGCGTCGCCCCAGGCATCGTCAGATTAGCGCCAGTACCGCTAACACCCACGCACGCAGCATACGCCTCCCTTAGTGGTATAGTATCTGTACGGATCAATATCTGATCCGATCAGATCTATACTAGCGTCCCCAGCAGTTTAGGGTTCCCAAAAACGCAGTGTTAGCGGGATCAGCACAGATATCTGCTAGCACCTGCGTTTTGCCCCTCCGCCCGGCCCAGCCCAGCCCAGCCCACCCAAGTGCAGTATCGATCGTTCACTGTCACTTACAAATGACTAAACACATAACTGCAGCGTTCGCAGAGTCAGGCCTGATTCCTGCGATCGCTAACAGTTTTTTTGGTAGCATTTTGGTGAACTGGCAAGCACCAGCCCCAGGCAGCGTCAGGTTAGGGCCAGTACCGCTAACACCCACGCACGCACCATACACCTCCCTTAGTGGTAAAGTATCTGAACGGATCACTATCTGATCCAATCAGATCTATACTAGCGTCCCCAGCAGTTTAGGGTTCCCAAAAACGCAGTGTTAGCGGGATCAGCTCAGATACCTGCTAGCACCTGCGTTTTGCCCCTCCGCCCAGCCCAGCCCAGCCCAGCCCAGCCCACCCAAGTGCAGTATCGATCGATCACTGTCACTTACAAAACACTAAACACATAACTGCAGCGTTCGCAGAGTCAGGCCTGATCCCTGCGATCGCTAACAGTTTTTTTGGTAGCGTTTTGGTGAACTGGCAAGCACCAGCCCCAGGCAGCGTCAGGTTAGCGCCAGTACCGCTAACACCCACGCACGCAGCGTACACCTCCCTTAGTGGTATAGTATTTGAACGGATCAATATCTGATCCGATCAGATCTATACTAGCGTCCCCAGCAGTTTAGGGTTCCCAAAAACGCAGTGTTAGCGGGATCAGCCCAGATACCTGCTAGCACCTGCGTTTTGCCTCTCCGCCCGGCCCAGCCCAGCCCACCCAAGTGCAGTATCGATCGATCACTGTCACTTACAAAACACTAAACGCATAACTGCAGCGTTTGCAGAGTCAGGCCTGATCCCTGCGATCGCTAACAGTTTTTTTGGTAGCGTTTTGGTGAACTGGCAAGCGCCAGCGGCCTAGTACACCCCAGTCGTAGTCAAACCAGCACTGCAGTAACACTTGGTGACGTCGCGAGTCCCATAAGTGCAGTTCAAGCTGGTGAGGTGGCAAGCACAAGTAGTGTCCCGCTGCCACCAAGAAGAAGACAAACACAGGCCCGTCGTGCCCATAATGCCCTTCCTGCTGCATTCGCCAATCCTAATTGGGAACCCACCACTTCTGCAGCGCCCGTACTTCCCCCATTCACATTCCCAACCAAATGCAGTCGGCTACATGAGAGGCATTTTCTTTATGTCCTCCCGAGTACCCCTACCCAACGAACCCCCCCCAAAAAAGATGTCGTGTCTGCAGCAAGCGCGGATATAGGCGTGACACCCGCTATTATTGTCCCTCCTGCCCTGACAATCCTGGTCTTTGCATTGGTGAATGTTTTGAACGCTACCATTCACTAGTTGAGTATTAGCGTAGGGTACAGCATTGCACAGACTAGGCACACTTTCACAGGGTCTCCCAAGATGCCATCGCATTTTGAGAGACCCGAACCTGGAACCGGTTACAGTTATAAAAGTTAGTTACAAAAAAAGTGTAAAAAAAATAAAATATATATATATAAAATAAAATAAAATATTTGTCGTTTTATTGTTCTCTCTCTCTCTATTCTCTCTCTCTATTGTTCTGCTCTTTTTTACTGTATTCTATTCTGCAATTTTTTATTGTTATTATGTTTTATCAAGTTTGTTTTTTGCAGGTATGCAATTTTTTATACTTTACCGTTTACTGTGTTTTATTGTTAACCATTTTTTTGTCTTCAGGTACGCCATTCACGACTTTGAGTGGTTATACCAGAATGATGCCTGCAGGTTTAGGTATCATCTTGGTATCATTCTTTTCAGCCAGCGGTCGGCTTTCATGTAAAAGCCATCCTAGTGGCTAATTAGCCTCTAGACTGCTTTTACAAGCCGTGGGAGGGAATGACCCCCACCGTCTTCCGTGTTTTTCTCTGGCTCTCCTGTCTCAACAGGGAACCTGAGAATGCAGCCGGTGATTCAACCAGCTGACCATAGAGCTGATCAGAGACCAGAGTGGCTCCAAACATCTCTATGGCTTAAGAAACCGGAAGCTATGAGCATTTCATGACTTAGATTTCGCCGGATGTAAACAGCGCCATTGGGAAATTGGGAAAGCATTTTATCACACCGATCTTGGTGTGGTCAGATGCTTTGAGGGCAGAGGAGAGATCTAGGGTCTAATAGACCCCAATTATTTCAAAAAAGAGTACCTGTCACTACCTATTGCTATCATAGGGAATATTTACATTCCCTGAGATAACAATAAAAATGATTAAAAAAAAATGAAAGGAACAGTTTAAAAATAAGATAAAAAAGCAAAAAAATAATAAAGAAAAAAAAAAAAGCACCCCTGTTGCCCCCTGCTCTCGCGCTAAGGCGAACGCAAGCGGCGATCTGTCGTCAAACGTAAACAGCAATTGCACCATGCATGTGAGGTATCACCGCGAAGGTCAGATCGAGGGCAGTAATTTTAGCAGTAGACCTCCTCTGTAAATCTAAAGTGGTAACCTGTAAAGGCTTTTAAAGGCTTTTAAAAATGTATTTATTTTGTTGCCACTGCACGTTTGTGCGCAATTGTAAAGCATGTCATGTTTGGTATCCATGTACTCGGCCTAAGATCATCTTTTTTATTTCATCAAACATTTGGGCAATATAGTGTGTTTTAGTGCATTAAAATTTAGTGTGTTTTTTCCCCAAAAAATGCGTTTGAAAAATTGCTGCGCAAATACTGTGTGAAAAAAAAATGAAACACCCACCATTTTAATCTGTAGGGAATTTGCTTTAAAAAAAATATATAATGTTTGGGGGTTCAAAGTAATTTTCTTGCAAAAAAAAAAAAATTTTCATGTAAACAAAAAGTGTCAGAAAGGGCTTTGTCTTCAAGTGGTTAGAAGAGTGGGTGATGTGTGACATAAGCTTCTAAATGTTGTGCATAAAATGCCAGGACAGTTCAAAACCCCCCCAAATGACCCCATTTTGGAAAGTAGACACCCCAAGCTATTTGCTGAGAGGCATGTCGAGTCCATGGAATATTTTATATTGTGACACAAGTTGCGGGAAAGAGACAAATTTTTTTTAATTTTATTTTTTGCACAAAGTTGTCACTAAATGATATATTGCTCAAACATGCCATGGGAATATGTGAAATTACACCCCAAAATACATTCTGCTGCTTCTCCTGAGTACGGGGATACCACATGTGTGAGACTTTTTGGGAGCCTAGCCGCGTACGGGACCCCGAAAACCAAGCACCGTCTTCAGGCTTTCTAAGGTCGTGAATTTTTGATTTCACTCTTCACTGCCTATCACAGTTTCGGAGGCCATGGAATGCCCAGGTGGCACAAAACCCCCCCAAATGACCCCATTTTGGAAAGTAGACACCCCAAGCTATTTGCTGAGAGGTATAGTGAGTATTTTGCAGACCTCACTTTTTGTCACAAAGTTTTGAAAATTGAAAAAAGAAAAATAAAATGTTTTTTCTTGTCTTTCTTCATTTTCAAAAACAAATGAGAGCTGCAAAATACTCACCATGCCTCTCAGCAAATAGTTTGGGGTGTCTACTTTCCAAAATGGGGTCATTTGGGGGGGGGTTTGTGCCACCTGGGCATTCCATGGCCTCAGAAACTGTGATAGGCAGTGAAGAGTAAAATCAAAAATTTACACCCTTAGAAATCCTGAAGGCGGTGATTGGTTTTCGGGGCCCCGTATGCGGCTAGGCTCCCAAAAAGTCCCACACATGTGGTATCCCCGTACTCAGGAGAAGCAGCTGAATGTATTTTGGGGTGCAATTCCACATAGGCCCATGGCCTGTGTGAGCAATATATCATTTAGTGACAACTTTTTGTAAATATTTTTTTTTTTGTCATTATTCAATCACTTGGGACAAAAAAAAAATATTCAATGGGTTCAACATGCCTCTCAGCAATTTCCTTGGGGTGTCTACTTTCCAAAATGGGGTCATTTGGGGGGGGTTTGTACTGCCCTGCCATTTTAGCACCTCAAGAAATGACATAGGCAGTCATAAACTAAAAGCTGTGTAAATTCCAGAAAATGTACCCTAGTTTGTAGACGCTATAACGTTTGCGCAAACCAATAAATATACGCTTATTGACATTTTTTTTACCAAAGACATGTGGCCGAATACATTTTGGCCTAAATGTATGACTAAAATTGAGTTTATTGGATTTTTTTAATAACAAAAAGTAGAAAATATCTTTTTCCGTTTATAGCGCAAAAAATAAAAACCGCAGAGGTGATCAAATACCATCAAACGAAAGCTCTATTTGTGGGAAGAAAAGGACGCAAATTTTGTTTGGGTACAGCATTGCATGACCGCGCAATTAGCAGTTAAAGCAACGCAGTGCCAAATTGGAAAAAGACCTCTGGTCTTTAGGCAGCATAATGGTCCGGGGCTAAAGTGGTTAAAAGCTTATATGCAAGTTATTGGCCACAAAAAGGGTATGGGGGCCTGAGTACTGCCCTGGGGGACATGTATCAATGCATTTTTTTTTTTAAAGATCATTTTTATAGGAGCAGTGACTTTAATGCTTAAAGTGAAAGAATAAAAATTCCTTTAACCACTTCCCGCCCGGCCCATAGCAGATGACGGCCGGGCGGTGGTTCAGTTATCCTGATCGCGGCGATCGGTGGATCGGTGTGTCAGTCTGACACACCGCTACACCAATCTTGGTAAAGAGCCTCCGGCGGAGGCTCTTTACCACGTGATCAGCCGTGTCCAATCACGGCTGATCACGATGTCAATAGGAAGAGCCGTTGATCGGCTCTTCCTCACTCGCGTCTGACAGACGCAAGTAGAGGAGAGCCGATCGGCGGCTCTCCTGGCAGGGGGGGTCTGTGCTGATTGTTTATCAGCGCAGCCCCCCCTCAGATCACCAAACTACACCACCAGGGATGGCCACTAGAACCACCAGGGAAGGGGCAACATGTGGATGGCCAGGTATGTACCCCATGGCCATCCACATGTGCCCAGTGTGCCCAGTCAGTGCCCAATCTGTGCCAATCAGTGCCCACTAATGGGCACTGATTGGCACCATTATGTTGCAGTGATGCCCAGCAATGCCACCCTTAGGGGCATCAGTGCAAACAATCAGTGTCATCAGTGCCACCCATCAGTGCCCATCGGTGCCTCCCGTCAATGCCCATCTGTGCCCATCAGTGCCCACCTATCAGTGCCCATCCGTGCCCATCTGTGCCAACTATCAGTGCCACCCATAAGTACCCATCAATGCCACCTACGAGTGCCCATCAATGCCACCTACGAGTGCCCATCAGTGCCGCCTATGAGTGCCCATCGGTGCCACCTATGAGTGCCCATCAGTGCCGCATACCAGTGCCACCTATCAGTGCCCATCAGTGCCGCCTATCAGTGCCCATCATCAGTGCCCATCAGTGCCACCTCATCAGTGCCACCTCATTGGTGCCACCTCATCGTTGCCCATCAGTGCCGCCGTATCAGTGCCCATCAGAGCAGCCCTATCCGTGCCCGTCATTGAAGAAGAAAACGTACTTATTTACAAAAATTTTTAACAGAAACAAAGAAAAACTTGTTTTTTTTTCAAAATTTTCGGTCTTTTTTCATTTGTTGCGCAAAAAATAAAAACCGCAGAGGTGATCAAATACCACCAAAAGAAAGCTCTATTTGTGGGAACAAAATGATAAAAAATTTGTTTGGGTACAGTGTTGCATGACCGCGCAATTGTCATTCAAATTGCGACAGCGCTGAAAGCTGAAAATTGGCCTGGGCGGGAAGGTGTCTAAGTGCCTGGTATTGAAGTGGTTAAATATAGTGCATGGGGGTCCCTTTAGTCTGCCCGGCATTCATTCATGCCATCCATTGTGTAGTACTGTGTTGATCTCTGTGAATGGTCACAGTGATCACATGGTACAGACCGGGCTAACCAAAGCCCATCTGTACCATATGATTAGCTGTGTCACAGCTAACAACAATTGTAAATACTGAATGAATCGATTTCATTCAGTGAAAATGGTTGCTTATAAAAAGTGAAATTCACTGGTATAAGCAATTATAGCGTGTAAAAAAAATCCTGATCACTTCCCCAGAGTAGTACAGTGTTACTATGGTAACACTGTATTGCTCTGGTCACAGTTTTTAAAAATATAAAAAAAAATTTTTTAAAAATATTAAAAATGTTGTTTTGCATACTGTCAGCAGTCAGTAGCGTTGGACCAAACACGGGCCCAAACTTGCACCCAAACTCTATTAAAGTCCATGGTGCTCGAACTTGAAAAATCAAAAGTCCTCATTTTAAAAGCTTATATGCAAGTTATTGGCCATAAAAAGGGAATGGGGGTCTGAGTACTGCCCTGGGGGACATGTATCAATGCAATTTTCTTTATTTTTAAAAAGATAATTTTTATAGGAGCAGTGACTTTAATGCCTAAAGTGAAACAATAAAAATTTCTTCTAAATATAGTGCCTGGGGGGTCCCCTTAGTCTGTCTGTAAAGTGGTGCATCTGTTGCAGCAAACCATTTATAAAATAAAAAAATGACATTTAAATTGACGAAAATTCAATACCATTGCCAGGATTACAATAAAATAAAAAAAAAACAGTGTGGGGTCCCTCCCAAAATCCATGCCAGACCCTTATCTGAGCATGCAGCATGGCAGGTCAGGAAAGGGCGGCAGCTTTGCAGGAAGAGCAGGCATTCAGTTGCTAGCATTCGTCGCAGGCGAAGCATTTTTGTTTTCGGTCTGGCGGGGGCGTCGAGTGTCATGATTGACATTGGATCTACATCGGGGGACATTGGTTTTCTATTTTTTTAATAAAGGAATTGTCAAAAACTGCCTCCTGTCTATTTATAATAGACACTTTTTTGGGGTGAATGCTTTGGGGCAGGGGGAGCAGCTCTGCAGGCAGAGCAGGTATTTGGATGCTAGCCTTCGTCGCAGGTGGAGCGTTTTTGTTTTCAGTCCGGCGGTGGCGGGGGTGTCGGGGGACATTGGTTTTTATTTTTTTAATAAAGGAATTGTCAAAAACTGCCTCCTGTCTATTTATATTTGACACTTTTTTTGGGGTGAATGGGTAGGGGTACAATGTACCAGATACTCATTCACATGGGGGGGGCGAGATCTGGGGGGCCCATTTGTTAAAGGGGGCTTCCAGAGTCCCCTGCCCACAGACCACCACAACCACTGCCCAGGGTTGTCGGGAAGAGGCCCTTGTCCCCATCAATATGCCCCCTGCCCCAAAGCAACCCCCCATGTTGAGGGCATGTGGCCTGGTATGGTTCGGGGGCACTCGGCGATTGTTATTTTTTTATGTTATTTTTCATTCAGCTGTCAGCAGGGAAGCCCGTTGACAGCTAATGACTCATCCATTGTTAAGGATGCAGCGCCCGGCTTTCCGGCCCACTCCTTAACAACCAGCTATTTACAGTGCCCCGATCGGGCAAAGGTTTGCCCAATCAGGGCTTACAATGCATTGTGCAGTGCGCAGTGCAGTGTGGGCCGCTCAGCAGGTGAACATCCCGCCAACTGACCCACAAATTTGAGTGTTTCGGCGATGTTCAGGCCTAAATTTTGCTTGGCTCGACCTGTTTGTTAGACATGTGCACTGTCGAAAAATTAGTTCGTTTTGGTTTTCATTTCATTTGTTTTTTTGGTTTTTTCGGAAATTCGAAAATTCGGAATTCGTAAGTTTGTAAATTCTAAAATTCTTAAATTCGTAAATTGTAAATTTTGGAATTCTAAAATTTGTAAATTCCTAAAGTCTAAAATTCATAATTCGGAAATTCGAAAATTCGGAACACGTTGTTATGTTTATATGTAATTAGTCTCTGTATATATGTACTCCTCCTGGAGAAATGTTGTAACAATCATAATTCATACTTATATAGATATATACTACATTGAATACTTACACATGTACTTCCTTGTTTTTAAATATACCAGCACCTACCCAGTACTTGTCCTGAGGAAGCTAATATTTTAGTGAAACCCGTCGACGAGCACGTTTTTGGAGGCATTACTGGATCAGAAATTTTTCTTTTACCTTGATACAGTATTAAATTAATCTTTGTACCGTAGGTCCAGTCCTTTGTAACTGCATTATTGGGTAACTGTGACCATGGGTGTTGTTTATATGTTGTTTATATGTTTTTTAACTATGTTGTAATAAAAGTCATACTTTTTTACTGATTCTCTATCTCATTATGTGCCCACAAAGTCCGCAAATTTTTTGACTTGGTCAATCCTTGAATATCAGAAATTTGTAAATTAGAAAATTCAGAACTCGTAAATTCGTAGATGCGAAAATTTGTAAATTCGAAAATTCGGAAATTTGAAAATCCTAAAATAGGAAAGCAAAATCCGAAAATTAGAGAGAATGAAAATCCAACAATTCAAAAATTCAAAATAATAACAGCAAAATTTGAAAGGAGATTACAATACCTATAATTTAATAGTTAGTAATAGTTAAGTTATTATTAGTTAGTTATTATTTCAGATTTTCGAGTTTTGGGGTTTTTGAATTTTCTCATTTTTGTTCTTTTGAATTTTTGGATTTTCATTCTTATTTTTGGATTTCTGAATTTTAGAATGTCTGAATTTCGAATTTCTGAATCTCCGATTTTTCGAATTTTCAAATTTTCAAATTTCGAATTTCCGAATTTCCAAAATTTAGAATTTCCAAAATTTAGAATTTTCGGATTTTCAAATTCCGTTTTTCCAAATTTTCAAATTTTCGAATTTCCTAATTTCCGAATTTTGGAAATTTCAAATTTCCGAATTTTCGAATTTCCGACTGTGGCACCTCCACTTTGAGTGTATAAAAGCCTGTATTTTGTCAATAAAGATAGATTCCTGTTTGAACTTACATACAGCCTGCCTGGTGTTTGTTCTGAGCTATCACAACTGGACTAGAACGGCACAGAGCTGTGGTTCTAGTCCCGGACCATTGGATGACCGAACCATCAGACGTTGCAATCTGATTCAATAGCTGCAGAGGAGTGTCGGGAGAGTGGAACCGAGCGAGCAAGGGGCTTGTTACACCGACTATTCGGGAAAATTCAGAAATTTTAAAATTCGGATATTTCCGAAATAACAAATTTGTCTAAATTCGTTAAAAAACTAATTTGGAACAAAACGAATTGCACATGTCTACTGTTCGCCCAACTCTAGCAGTCAGTGTCCCTGATTACCGCCAAACCAGTTATATGATGACATTGTACTGCAGAAGTGACAGTATGTAAAAAAAATTTTTTCTAAATTTCTTAATTTTCCAAAACATTTGGACAAAAAAAATACAACTTCAAAAGACTTTTAATGCCTTTCACTAAGTACCTTGGGCTGTCAACTTTCCAAAAAAGGGGCATTTGAGGGGTATTTGTACTGTCCTGGCATTTTAGGGCCTCAAGAAATGAGATCGTCCATCAGTACATCAGGATTGATCAATTTTGAGATATACTGTATATATTCAATATGTCTCATGTATATAATGTATGTGCGGTTGTCCCCTCCTTGTTTTTCTGCCTCCCAGCCACTGGGCGGTGTTGTTCCTCTTCCTCCCCTCTGCAGGGGAGTACTGTGGTTACCCGGAATGCACACAGCCCTGAGAGGATGGTTCACCCTGGGGGCATCATTAGAGACGTATTGGGGGGGCAGGTTCCTTTTTTTTATTTGTTTCTGTGTTGTCAATCTCCCCTCCCATCCACTGCGTCTCTCCAGTTGGGTGGATATTGTGTGTGCCGGTGTTCTGTCAAAATAGCCAACTCGTCGAAATCTCCAAGCATGTCACTTCCAGTGACTCTCCAGCATCAGTAATTGGAGATTTCGACGAGTTGCCTCCTTTTCTCACACCGGCAGCGTATACACTACAGTACATGATGAGTTGGCTGTTTTGACAGAACAGCTGCTGAAGGGGAGAAAAGTTGTCGCTGCCTTGGCGGTGGCCATGTTATTGGTTACTAGCGGGTGGACTAACAATGTCCACTCATTATATCGCGTACTGTAGTGTATACGCTGCAGGTGTTGTGTAAAAACAGGCAATGCGTCGAAATCTCCAATTACTGATGCTGGCGAGTCACCGGATGTGACATGTTTGGAGATTTAGACGAGTTGACGAGTTGGCTATTTTGACAGAACACCAGCAGATTCTAGGAGTCTGAAGTCATCCTGCAATGCAGACGTGGTCATGCATGTGACATCATCTCGCGCCCGGTGGCAAGGTGGCCCTGCGAACCAGGAGTTCGGGGGTCCAATCACCGATGACGGTCTGCCATCATTTCGGCCCATTTTTGGACCCAGGTGTTCGAATCTGGGCGTACTCCTAAATGTATTTTTACTGCCCAGCTCTGGGAAGGTGTTGCTCTCTGCCATCCATGGCCTGCCTGGCATCTAGACCTTGTCACTTTACATTCCAGGTGAAAATCTAGACATTTATGACATCAGTACCTATACTTCTGAGCTACTGTATCGTTGTGGCCATAGCTTTGTACATCATATCATTTATTTTACTTGTATATATTTTTTCCCTTTATGGGGTTTCTAATAAATTTGTCACATTGTTACTGGTGGTTCTATGACATCTATTACTGATAACATGCGACCCACAATCTTAGTTACATTTTTTGTGGCTTGCCGACTTTATAGTGTATAAGTACTTTAGATATACCTATTATACAATTTTTTAAGATATTGTTCCATGATCTCTGTTGTATGGAATTTCTGACAAGTCTTACATAAGTGTTTCAAGTCAACTGTAGATCACGGGTGGGAATTCTCTTGGCAATTATTTGACAACTTCCACTACTTTTTTACACAGCGGAAGGGCTATGCTTTATATGTTTACCAGAACATCTGGGGACATTGTGCTCCCCTTGTTGGAATTGAGGATCTGGGGTCCCCTTGGCTGGTGGGCTAGATGGTAACAATCGCACATGTTTTTAACCATTACGGCTTTCTTCTCATGATCATTACTGTCTACTTAATTGTTAGGTAACAGATATATACAGAACCATGAATTTGTGACTATAGACATATGCCTTTGTACATGTTGTGTAATATCTTTGTATTATAGAGATGTGATATCCTTTATACCCCTAAACAATGATTTTTATATCTCTGAAACGCATTAGGTGAATGGAAATATATCATACAAGTTTGCATTATCAATGATCGTGTCTTTGAAATATGTGAAACATTTTTCTTCAAGTGTATAAATTTTTTTAATATTCTTAGTTTTTAACTGCTTGCTGAGCGCAGACTGTACATATACTGCAACAATGCAGGCTAGCTGTGCAGAATCACGTATACTTAAAAAAAAATCCAACCTTCTCTATCAAATTTTCTCATTAGTGTGGTTGGAAACAAACCTAGATTTGACCTCACTAACAATTAGAAAAGGTAACACACATAAGAGATTTAGATGGGCACACTCACACGATTACACGGACAGCTATTGCAATGTGGGACGGGGTACACAAACGGGAAAAGTGGGGGTATAATTCCCCACTGATACCACTAAGCGACACTTATTATTTTGCACCAGGGAAAGAGAGGTTTTTTGGTAGGTGGATTAAGCATAAAGACATACAATTAAAAGATATTACACTCAACGGTAAAATATGTACTTTTCAAGAATTGATTAATAAAAAAGATGTTTTAGAAATAAATAGGTGGAGGTATGCACAGTTGAAACACTTTGTGGAATCCCTCCCCCAGCCGATCAGATCGGAGGACAGCCTGCTTCCATTTGAGCGGCTGTGCCTGGCAACAGATGGTAGGAGAAGGATTTCGAGGATTTACAAAATTTTAAATGGATTAAAAATATTGGGTCCCCCGCCATTTATTAAAAAATGGGAGGAAGAGATGGGAACAGGAGGCATGGAGGTAGACGTTTCTAAAATACTAAGGTTGACACATGCTATATCACGGATTGTAGTTCGTTAGAAATGAACTACAAGTGCTTGGCATGATGGTATAGCAGAGGTGGGGGACTCGAGTCACATGACTTGACTCGAGTCGGACTCGAGTCACCTGTTTGAGGACTTGCGACTTGCTTGACAAAATTAAATAAATGACTCGACTTGACTTTGACTTGCCACTAATGACTTGCGACTTGACTTTGACTTGGGCTATTTGACTTGCAATGACTTGCAATGACTTGGCACCACCAGTGCTGTGTCTTGGCCTAGGCAAAAGCCGCCCCCCCACAAAAGAAAGCTCCCCCGAGTCCCGGCTTCTGCCCGCACAAATACAGCTTGCTAACATTGTGGGCGGGGATCGCATAGGTGTCCGCGAGCGGCGCTTGCAGTGTTCGCGGCCGCCGCAGACTTTTTTTTTATTTGATGATGACTGCGCTGCAGTCTCTCCTCCTAGGCTGTACAGGTCTCTGTATTCCGTCCGGCCAGGCCGTGACGCCGCCCGCTCCTACTGCGGAGTGATCTCTGAGGGAGGGGCTGGGCTTCTGTGCAAGTGTGCAGAGCCAGCAGCGTGAGTCGCGGGCCTCACGGTGGGGCAGGAAGAAGGAACTGGAAGTTGCCCAAGGAGCCAGCCAAGCCTAGCCGACTGACTGAATCTGAGTGGAGTCCAGTCCAGCAGCCATAGAGTAAGTCATGGCAGACTATTATTCTTCTACTGAGGGGGCACTGGAGCAGGGACAGTCACACGACTCAGGGAGGAACAGGTCTGAGAATGGGGGACAGTGCAGTGGTCGTCGCAGCACAGAAGAAAAAGCACAGAGCCCGGAGCCGAGGAGGAGGAAACAGATTTGCAGAAGCTGCAGGTTTGTTTGATGCAGTGCCAAGCAAATGCTTCCCTGCAAACTTTGCAGGGAAGCATTAGCTTGCTTGGCACTGCATCAAACAGACCTGCAGCTTCTGCAAATCTGCACTAGTGATGTAGCAGCTAGCAGGGCCCTGGCCTGTACTGATGATTACAGGACGCAGATATGATTGCAGATGCAATCAATCATCAATATCATTGCACATGCTAAAACTATGAAACCTAGGTAGGTACAAACCTTCTTTCCTTGTTTTCTCCTCCTCCTCGTGCTTTTTTTCTCCTGCGCTGCGACGGCCACTGCACTGACCCTCAGTCCCAGACCAGTTCCTCCCTGAGTCCTTCACTAATTAACTATTACTTGTGCGAAGTACAAAGTGCTCAACGTGAATATTACATAAAAATCATATTGCTGAATTAAGTTCTCCATGCGTACTACAAACTCATTAAACAGTCCACATCCAGTGAAAGTTCATGTACTGCAATGCTCCATGCATGCTGAAATCAATGCAAACTTTAGCACTGGTCACTGTATTGGCGTCACTGGTGCCCAAAAAGTGTCACTATGAGTCACTAATGTAATATTCTAATCTGGAATGATAAACGTGTCACTGTTTTAAACAAGGTTAGGTTAGGACCGTATATATATAATACATTAAAAATAGTTCTGTAAGTACTAGTGTACTAAGCAGCAACACCTTATTTTCTGGCAGTGCCTGGGCCATCCCGACAGCAAACTCTGGATCCACCCCTGACAGATCAACGCACAAGGCAGCTATAATGGAGGGAGCGATTCCAAAAATATTTGGATTTAAGGATTATATTTTAGATGTTGGTGAAAAGAAGAGAACGGCGATATGCAAGGTCTGCAACTCAAAAATAAGAGACACGTCCACCACAACATCCAACTTCATCCGTCACTACAAAACCCACAAAGAAAAGTAGGTACAGTAACGTCACGTGTATGTATATATATATATATATATATATATATATATATATATATATATATGCAAATTAGGCCTACATCCCACTTTAGGTGGGAGCAGAGTGTATTGTTGTTCAAATCAATAAATCACATAGCTAACTTTTTTTTCTATCTCTCTTCTGTTTACTCTATAGATATGAAGAGTACATCCATACCAAAGGGACTTTTGATGATACCCAGCCTCAAATCTCACAATTCATCGCACAGGGGACTGTGCAGCTATACCACTGCAACCACCAGCAGCAAAAGGCAATTACAAACTCAATCCTGTCAGACCTCATTATAAACTGCAACATGCCACTGTCCATCATTAAACATCAAAGCTTTCGTCGCTTTTTGTCAATAGTAGACAACAAGTACTCTCCAGTAAGTAGAAGAACAATTACTGGCAAGCTTGACAATCTGGTGGCAGATAGGAAAATGAAGCTGAAAAATGAACTCGAAGTGGTAGATCATCTGTCATTGACTGTAGATATATGGTCAGACCGCAGGATGAGAGGCTTTCTTGGAGTCACAGTGCACTGGATCAACATTGAGGATGACCGTCTTCAGTTAAAATCACAGTTGCTTGCGTGCAACCGCTTCAAAGGTCCCCATACAGGGGAAAGAATTTGTGAGGAATTTGAGCATATATGTGAAGAGTACAAGATTAAAAAAAAGGTAGACCACATCATCTGTGACAACGCCGCAAACATGAAAAAAGCATTCACTACATGTTTTCCAGGACAGCTAGATGAAGACGATGACCTTGATGATTCAGACATTTGGAATGACCTGTCAGTGGAAGAACAGGAGATGTTTGACAATTATTTGAGTGCAAAAACCCAGACTAGACTTCAATGTTTTGCACACACGCTTCAATTGGTAATAGGTGATGGACTTAAAGAGACTAAATTAGTCAATGCAGCTCTCGCCAAAGCTTCCAGGTTGAGCTCCTTGTTACACACAAGCACCTCTTTCAAGGAAAAATTTGAGGAGGAGTTTGGACAGCGTGGAATCCCTGCCTCTGTTACCACACGCTGGAATTCCACACTGAGGCAATTGAAATCAGTGGTCAGCTGTGACCAGCTGAAACTGACTAGAATGCTTGAAGATGGGGGACACAAAGAGACTGTATTCACAGCTAGAGAGTGGAATCAGATTAAGGAACTCGTGGATGTCCTTTAACCTTTTGGAGAAGCCACAGACCTCTCACAGGGAGAAAAACTTGTGACAATAAGTGCTGTTGTACCCTGTATCCTTTCTCTGAATCACCACTTGGAAAATCATAAAGAGAGCGTGCGCTACCTTGGTGGCTTGATCCGTAGCCTGCAAGAATCACTCCAAAGACGATTCGAAGGGATCTTTGTCAATGTGAGGATGGTAGATGAACAGAATGATGTAGCAACCTTACCCTTCTCTGACCCTCTATACCTAAAAGCTGCTCTGCTGGATCCTTCATTTGGCACCATGTTGTTGACCCATGATGTTTTGGCTACCGAAAATGTCAAGGAGGCTGTGTCTGCGATGATAAAAAGTATGTTATGTTTTTGGTAATAACCCGTTTGCAGTAATAACACCTGAGTGCATTGAGTCACTGTTTTATGCTTGTGTTTTTCAGACTTGATTCTCAAAGAGGACTGCAAGCCCACCCCAACAACCACCGATGAAGACGAGCAAATGCCAGTGGCAGAGTCAGAGAGTCAATCTGGGCTGTTCACAGCATACCGCAAAAAACAGAAGAGAGATTCATGTTCCAGTCCCCAAATTCAGCTGAACCAGTATTTAGACATTTGTGATGGACAGAGCTGCCTTCAGTTTTGGGCCATGAACAGGCACATGCTCCCCTCTTTGTTCAGGGTAGCGGTAAGAGTAATGTCAGTCCCTGCATCAAGCGCACCTGTTGAACGTGTGTTTAGCCATGGTGGGGTGATAATGCGACCCCATCGCTCACAACTGAGCGAGAAAGTACTTTCAAATTTAATTTTTTGCAAATGAAATGCATTTTAGGTGGCTATTCTTAGAATAGCCACTTAACATGCATTGCATTTGCAAAAAATAGTATTCTGAGAAGTGAGAATACTATTTTTTGCAAATGCAATGCATTTTAAGTGGCTATTCTAATAACTAAGAAAAAAGGAATAGAAGTTAGGCGCTGTTTCCAAGCCTGGTGAATTCAAATGTGTTATTCCCTTAGTGGGAGGGCAGTATGGAGTGGGAAAGATTGTAAAGATGTTGCCTATAGTATATTTAGTGAATGTTTATCCCGTGGAATTACTATAAAGGTCCTGGATGTGCATAAGTCAAGTTGGTTGTCTGACTTAATAAAGTGCAGTGTGTGCTCTAAAAAAGATATAACTTAATCCGTATAAATATAATATATCCATATATAAATGAACCCTATTTTTAAATTAAAAATATTTGTGCAAAATTATGTGATCCATAACGTAATCGATAATGTACATATGTAGTGAACAAACAAATATATATAATCAAGTGCTTTCAGTGCTGCTACAAAAAAAACCCCTGCATTCTGATGGATATTCCAATAAGTAAACCTTTCAGTGTGTGCCTTAATCCGTGTTCTAATAGTGATTGATTGCACTCACCAGATCCTAGCAGCACTGAAAGCACTTGATTATATATATTTGTTTGTTCACTTCATATGTACATTATCGATTTACGTTATGGATCACATAATTTTGCACAAATATTTTTAATTTAAAAATAGGGTTCATTTATATATGGATATATTATGTTTATACGGATTAAGTTATATCTTTTTTAGAGCACACACTGCACTTTATTAAGTCAGACAACCAACTTGACTTATGCACATCCAGGACCTTTATAACACATTTGAATTCACCAGGCTTGGAAACAGCGCTATTTACTTCTATTGCTTTTCTCTTATATCTTACTCCACCTAGTGGAAGTAATCGGTAGTGGCAGCAGTTCCAACAACATTCTTTAATTTTTAAATTTTTATTCCATTGCATGCATCCCATTGCGCGGGTGTTTCTCCGTCTTTTTTCTATTCTAATAACTAAGCTCAAAGTTTGAACTTGACACAATGCAAAATTGCCAATATCTGGACACTTGAAGAATGGTGATGGGAATACTATTATTCTCATCACCATTCAAGTGTCCAGATATTGGCATTGTGTCAAGTTCAAACTTTGAGCTTAGTTATTTTCCCCCTCAGCAAGGACTACATTTTTTTCAGGCTTGTTGGCCATTTAATTGCTGAGTGTTCTGCTCCTTGTCTGCTATTTGGGCATTCAAAGTGTTTCTTTAATATGCCAAGAAAAAAGCACTAAGCTGTTTTGTTAATGTTGAAAATAAAACAAAACCTTTCCTAAAAACTGACTTTTAACTCATTTAAAGGATGGAAATGGGGTAGATCAGTATTTTGACTTAATTTGTGACTTGACCAAAATAAATGACTTGACTTGACTTGCTTGACTTCTAGCAGGGACTCGACTTGACTTGCTTGCTTTTCGCCACAGTGACTTGGGACTTGCTTATGACTTGAAGGTTAAGACTTGAGACTTGCTTGTGACTTGCACATGTGTGACTTACCCCCATGTCTGTGGTATAGAACTCCAGATAAATTACACCAATTTCAAGGGAGACCTCTAATCTATGTTGGAGGGGATGTGCAGAAATCGGAACTATGTTCCATATTTGGTGGACATGCCCTAAAATATAAGTCTACTGGAAAGAAGTATTATTAATAATAGAAGAAATCACTGGCACTAAAATACCTGAAGAGCCATGGGTATGTCTGTTCCATGGGGTTAGTATGTCCATCAAACAATATAGGAGATCACTGCTGCCCCATCTCCTAAAGGCAGCAAAAAGTGTAATTCCCTGGACAGTGGAAGGACCCCGAGAGCCCTTCATTAAAGCATTGGGTAGGTAAAATTAACAAATTTTATAACATGGAGTTCCTAAGGTTTAGTGGCGAAATAGGAGAAGAAGGGTTCAAAAGGAGATGGAAAGATTGGGAAAAGTACAAGCAATCACCGAGATACACCGAAAGGATGGTAGAGGGAAGGCAGTGTGAGTGAAGGTGAGAGGGCTGGATTATAGATAGGTACTTGGAGAGATTTGGGGGTGGACGGGGGGGGGGATTTTGGGGGGGTGGAAGGTTGTAATTTTGAGACTATTTTTATATGTATAGCAGGGTCGGGGTGGCAACCCGGCTTAGGCTGAACTTGTTTTGTATGAATGTTTTTTTTGTCTTAAAAAAAAAAATCCTAATAAAGAGATGGAAAAAAAAAGAAAAAAAAAAAAGAAAAGGTAACGAACATTCTTAAAATAAAAAATTTAAACTGAAATCCTATATAGCTACATCCAGTTTAGGAGTAATACTTTCAGTTATTTATAAGATCCCACATAGATCACAGTACTCTTTATAACAATGCCTTACTCTTTTTTCTCTCCAGGATGGCGCCATTTTCAGGGATCATCCAGAGTCAGCATCCAAGTCCTAAAGAAATCCTGGACGGCCGCACACAGCTGAAGGCATCTTTATTGTTGAAATAACAACAGGGTTTGCGGCCGTCCAGGATTTCTTTTCTTCTTCCAAGTTTGTGCAGAACCAGCACCTGAAAGTTCATCATAGGGTGGGTGTTTCCCTAAAGGTTCAGAGCTTTTTGGAGCGGCAATCCCCTTTCCATCCAAGTCTTAAAGGAGTGGACAGAAGCCGTAGGATTTCCAAAGCTAATAGAGTGGGGGTAGTGTTGTTGTACAGAGTCTAGACACTTTGGGCTGTTGCTGAAGTAAGAGTGTGAGATTGGATCACCACAATGTAGTGTTTCATTGCAAAAAATATTTTTTTTTTCAAATAAATTGTCAGAAAACAAACTCTATATAAGGCCAGTACAGTATGGGTAAGCCTTTATCCCTTTTAACAGGGATAGGAGGATAGGAGATGTTAAAAATTAATTTGATACGATTAGTATTATACAAAGTAGTTTGAACAGGAACATGGTTGTTCGCAGCTGGTTGATGATGTCAAAATATACAGCTTCTACATAACCTTTCAGTGGAATAAACTAGTATTTAGACTTTAGCAATTACAGAGTAGTGCTTCAGTCTCACATTTTCTACCTTCATCATCTTTCTGAAATTCATTCCATTTTTGAAATATGAGCTCCACTCATTTTAATAGTACCCTGCTTCTGAAGTCTATCAACTGTGCCAAACATATTACAAAATGAACTAAATATTACACTCCATTTTCATTAAAGGAGCTTTGCAGTGCTCAAGGATTGTTTTCCACTAAAGTGTTGATAGGGATAGGAAAATAAAGCAGAGCAAAACTGTATTTATCTGTATTGTCGTATTCATACCAGAAGCCACAATTCTCCTCTTTCCTTTGACAAGTTGACACATACAGCCGCCTAGAACAGAAATGCTGCCTTGTAGCAACATTTTATAGTGAAAATAGAGCAACTGGAATAGAAAAGCCCAAAAAAATTAACCTAGACTCATTGCAAAGTCAAACTATAAAAGGGTATTTATTGTCCTATTTTATCATGTTTTCTCATTAACAACAAAACCCAGATGTGTTTAAATAATAAATAACCTATCTACAAGGCATAACTTATATTTTGTACATAGCAAGCAACATTAGCAAACATTATTCCACATTGCTATATGCTTCTTTTCTCAAAATAGGGCTAAACCCTTCTTATAAACAGCTTAAAGCGGTTCTTCAGTTGCTGACTTTCTTCACAGTGCTTCAGTCCTGGGCGCTGGCATACTAATGCCCCGTACACACGGTCGGATTTTCCGACGGAAAATGTGTGATAGGACCTTGTTGTCGGAAATTCCAACTATGTGTAGGCTCCATCACACATTTTCCATCGTATTTTCCGACACACAAAGTTTGAGAGCAGGCTATAAAATTTTTCGACAACAAAATCCGTTGTCGGAATTTCCGATCGTGTGTACACAAATCCGACGCACAAAGTGCCACGCATGCTCAGAATAAATAAAGAGATGAAAGCTATTGGCTACTGCCCCGTTTATATTCCCGACGTACGTGTTTTACGTCACCGCGCTCAGAATGATCGGATTTTCCGACAACTTTGTGTGACCGTGTGTATGCAAGACAAGCTTGAGCCAACATCCGTCGGAAAAAATCCTAGGATTTTGTTGTCGGAATGTCCGATCAATGTCCAAACGTGTGTACAGGGCATTACTGTGGACAGCTGGTTGTTACTGCTTGCAGCTTCCCAGCTGGCTGCCCACTGCGCATGCTCGGTCCTGCAGCTTTCTGAGACGTGTGACATGTGCCAGAAGACTGCGTGGGAAGGATGGGGGCCGAACTTCTGCTTGGATTGGAAGTGGGGGAGCGGGTACCTGTCAAAACCAGATACCCGCTCATCCGCCCCCGCCCCCCCAAAAAAAATATGATGTGCCAAATGAGGAGGAGGAAGAAGAGCAGAACTTCCCCTTTTGAGTGAAGTTCTGCTTCAATTTTTTTATAGAAAAATTAACCAAATGGAAGGTTCTTTAGGGAGCATGAGCAAGCTTTCTAGTATTTTTAATTACAGTAAAACCTTGGGTTGCAAGTATAATTCATTCCGGAAACATGCTTGTAATCCAAAGCACTCGTATATCAAAGCAAATTTTCCTATAAGAAATAATGGAAACTCAGATGATTTGTTCCACAACCATTTATTCATAAGTCCTTGAGTTTATAGTCCATAAAAAGATTATAGCAATGTGATAGGTTGTGTAACCATAAAATGTCCATCCACAAAAGGAAGCCTCCGCAAGGGAATTAGAAGCAAAATCCAGCAGGAGAAGAGAAGAGAGGCGCCTCGAAGTGTAGCAATATGGTTACATTTAATGAAGGTACAAAATTTAGCAACTCACATGGTTGATGATTAAAAGAGGCACATCTCACTGTCGCCGGATGCTTCTACTATTTGCCTTTACATTTTGAAAAAGAATTTTGTTTGTATTTAAGTGAAAAGTGATGTTTTGTTCAACTGTGCAGGACCATTTTGCCTTTCTTTTCTTCAGGCCTGTATTTTGGCATTGTCTTACTCAATAAAAATCATTGTACCAGAAAAGAGGCGCATCTAAGTATGCAAGCATCTAGGGTAAAGCTGTCCACATAGACCATCCTCAGCTCCACTGGCTCTCACCACTGTCAGTCTACAATTGTGACCTAGGAACACTAACCCGGCAGTAGAGCTATCTGAAAACGAGGCTTGAAGAGCTCCTGGAGCACAGCATGGAAGGAATGACGTCGATGGCGGTGCAGAGGACGGTCTATGTGGACAGCTTTGCCACGGATGCCTGCATACTTAGATAAGCCTGTTTAAATCAACCATGTGAGTTGCTAAATGTTGTACCTTCATTAAATGTAATCATATTGCTACACTTAGAAGCACCTCTCTTCTCTTGTATACTCAGTTGTGACATGACGCTACTTGTATATCAAGACATCGCTCATTTATCAAGTCAAATAAAACAAATTTGCCTGTCTTGGAAAACACTCTCAAACCAAGTTACTCTCAATCCAAGGTTTTACCGTATATAGACTTGTGCAGTGTTAAAAAAATTAAAACACATTTAAAAGGCTTAAAGGTATATAAGTGTTTCACCAGGCCTGCAAAAACACCGCTCAGCGCCAGACTCCCAAACAGACCCAAGATGTAGATATATTAATATTAAAAAAGGAATAAATAAATATTCAAGAATGCATAATCGTAAATACACATCAGTATGCCATTAAAAGTTAAGCATAAATCAGATTGAACTCCACTGTGTCTGTCTAGGCAGAGAGACAATCTATTGGGCAGCAGCTGTCTCAAATCAGAGAAAAAACAAATATAAAAGCAGCGTTATAAAGTAATCAGCATTTAGACTAAATTATCACACTAGACAGCGCTAATGTTGAGCAATAGAAATTTGTGGCCAACAACACATATATGAACAGTCTTAAATCAGAAAAGAGTCCTTTAAAAGAAAATCCCTTATAAAGGGAAGTGATGAAAAGTTCAGGGTGCGATTCAGATAATCAACAGGTGATCTTGAATAAACATCAATCCTCCACATGCACCTTCCACCGATCACTGTGAGATCCACCCAGGTGACACACACTCTCCCCCTAGGGGGTTAGACTCACCAGAAAAGGGGAGTAATAGAGCCTTCAGAGTCAACACTCTTTAGAGATAGTAGGTTGCCATCATCACTATAGATAGGGTCACAGGTTTGCAGGGCTCATAATGAATCAAAAAAACAGAAAGAAAGGTGCACATAGCGTAATCCTGTTTATTGATTCAAACCCCTTGCACACAGACAGACTGAGAACCCCCTTCAATAAAAATACGTACATCAAATAAAACGATCAGTGAGCAATCAATCAAACAGGCAGGTAATGCCAGTGTGTACACTTCACCCAAAACCGTCAGCGCCGCTACACAGGAAAGGCTTGATACTTCCTGGTTGTGCAGATGACTCAGGTGGAGCGCACACGTCACTTCCTGCGTCGAGTTGGCCACGCTCTGACGCGTTTCGTCATATCCTTTGACTTCAACAGAGGGCGCAGGAAGTGACGTGTGCGTTCCACCTGAGTCATCTGCACAACCAGGAAGTATCGAGCCTTTCCTGTGTAGCGGCGCTGACGGTTTTGGGTGAAGTGTACACACTGGCATTACCTGCCTGTTTGATTGATTGCTCACTGATCGTTTTATTTGATGTATGTATTTTTATTGAAGGGGGGTTCTCAGTCTGTCTGTGTGCAAGGGGTTTGAATCAATAAACAGGATTACGCTATGTGCACCTTTCTTTCTGTTTTTTTGATTCATTATGAGCCCTGCAAACCTGTGACCCTATCTATAGTGATGATGGCAACCTACTATCTCTAAAGAGTGTTGACTCTGAAGGCTCTATTACTCCCCTTTTCTGGTGAGTCTAACCCCCTAGGGGGAGAGTGTGTGTCACCTGGGTGGATCTCACAGTGATCGGTGGAAGGTGCATGTGGAGGATTGATGTTTATTCAAGATCACCTGTTGATTATCTGAATCGCACCCTGAACTTTTCATCACTTCCCTTTATAAGGGATTTTCTTTTAAAGGACTCTTTTCTGATTTAAGACTGTTCATATATGTGTTGTTGGCCACAAGTTTCTATTGCTCAACATTAGCGCTGTCTAGTGTGATAATTTAGTCTAAATGCTGATTACTTTATAACGCTGCTTTTACATTTAAAAGGCTAAAAATAAAACCTATGTGGCTCACAGTCAAAGTTAAAAAAAGCTATAAACAATAAGAAAAGAGCTTTGAAAAAATATAAAAATGAAGGAACACTAGTGTTGTTTAAATGTTACAAAAAATTTTACAGAATATGTAAAAAGGAAATCAAGGATGCAAAAATTCAAAACGAACGACAGATTGCAAAAGATAGTAGGACAAACCCCAAAAAATTATTTAAATATATTAATAGTAAAAAGGTCAGGTCTGAGCATGTAGGCCCTTTACAAAATAATCTAGAGTGGGTGACTGGGGACAAAGAAAAGGCTAATTTATTAAATACTTTCTTTAGCTCTGTGTATACAAAAGAGCATGGGGGAGCTCATGTCCATAATGGGGGTGGTATTGACATGGCCCCGAATGATCCACAATGGCTCAAAAGTGATATGGTCCAGAAATATTTAGACAGAATAAAGGTGGATAAAGCACCTGGACCTGATGGCATCCACCCACGGATCCTAAAAGAATTGAGCTCTGTAATTTCAAAGCCATTGTATCTAATGTTTAGAGACTCATTAATGACGGGAATAGTACCACTGGATTGGCGCAGGGCGAACATGGTGCCTATATTTAAAAAGGGATCAAAGTCTTTACCAAGTAACTACAGACCTGTTAGTTTAACTCCTACAGTCGGGAAGATACTGGAGCGTTTAATAAAAGATCACATAGACGAGTTCTTGCTGGAAAAAAACATTTTAAGTAACAGACAGCATGGATTCATGAAAGACAGAAGTTGTCATACAAACCTGATTTCTTTTTATGAAGAGGTAAGTAAAACCTTGGACAGAGGGGTGGCTGTGGACGTGGTATACTTGGATTTTGCAAAAGCGTTCGATACAGTTCCGCACACATGGCTCATGTGTAAGGTAAAGTCTACAGGCTTAGAAATATCAGTTTGTAAATGGATAGAAAACTGGCTAAAAGACGGAATTCAGAGGAGTAGTGGTTAATGATTCTTACTCTGAAGGGTCTAAGGTTATCAGTGGTGTACCCCAAGGTTCAGTGCTGGGACCCTTACTTTTTAATACCTGTGTAAATGATATTGGGTCTGGGATCAAAAGTAACACTTCTGTCTTTGCAGATGACACCAAGCTATGCAGTGGAATAACGTCCTTACAGGATGTCTCCAATTTACAAGCCGACCTCAATGCACTGTCTAATTGGGCGACTATGTGGCAGATGAGGTTTAATGTTGAGAAATGTAAAGTTATGCACTTGGGGGCTAAGAATATGCATGCATCATACATGCTAGGGGGAGTACAACTGGGGGAATCCGTAGTGGAGAAGGATCTGGGGGTTTTGGTAGATCATAAGCTCAATAATAGCATGCAATGACAAGCTGCGGTTTCCAAAGTGAGCAAAGTCCTTTCTTGTATTAAGAGAGGTATGGACTCCAGAGAGAGAGATATAACTTTGCCCCTGTTAAATCATTAGTAAGACCTCATCTGGAATATGCAGTTCAGTTTTGGGCACCAGTTCTCAAAAAGGATATCGGGGAACTGGAGAAAGGGCAGAGAAGGGCAACCAAACTGATAAGAGGCATGGAGCAGCTCAGCTATGAGGAAAGATTAGAGGAACTGAATTTACTCACTCTTGAGAAGAGGAGAATAATGGGGCGTACACACGGTCGGACTTTTCAGCTACAAAAGTCCGACAGCCTGTCCGACAGCCTGTCCGACAGACTTTCGACTGACTTTTGCCGGACTTTCAACTGACTTTCTAATGACCGGACTTGCCTACACACGATCACACCAAAGTCCGACGGATTCGTACGTGATGACGTACACCGGACTAAAATAAGGAAGTTGATAGCCAATAGCTGCCCTAGCGTCGGTTTTTGTCCGTCGGACTAGCATACAGACGAGCGGATTTCTGGGTCCGGTGGAGTTACGACGTAAATATTTGAAGCAAGTTCCAAATCTAAAGTCCGCCAGATTTGCGACTGGAAAAGTCCGCTGAAAGTCCGGGGAAGCCCACACACGATCGGATTGTCCGCCGGATTTGGTCCATCGGCGTCCGTCTGACTTTTGTAGCTGAAAAGTCCGACCGTGTCTACGCCCCATAATGGGGATATGATCAACATGTTCAAATATATAAGGGGTCCATATAGTGAACTTGGTGTTGAGTTATTCTCTTTACGGTCAACACAGAGGATATGGGGGCACTCTTTAGGTCTAGAGGAAAAAAGATTTCATCTCCAAATACGGAAAGGTTTCTTCACAGTAAGAGCTGTGAAAATGTGGAATAGACTCCCGCCAGAGGTGGTTCTGGCCAGCTCAGTAGATTGCTTTAAGAATGTAGACATGTGCATTCGTTTTCGTCCGAATGCATTTTCGTCCGAATTTCAGGTATTTTCGTTATCGTTTTAACAAACGATAACGAAAGCGCAGATTCCCGAAAAACGAAAGATCCGACATAAACAAATGCTTTATTTTCATTTTCGTTGCGACAACAGTTCGATATAGATAGGAGATTCGACATGACGCTAACAATAACAATTTGTGTCTATCGAACCTGTGGTCGAATGTGCCTAACCTTAACTCTATAGTCTATCCACCATAGTAGTCCAAGATTATTCGAAAAGATTCAACATAGAAAGAAAAGATTCGACATAGAGAGAGAAGATTCGACATAGAGAGAAAAGAGTCGACGTAGAGAGAAAAATTAAGTAAAATAAAAATAATGATGATGATGGTTATTGGCCAATTGTAACCAAAGAGGAGGGGCAGTAAAATAGCTAGAACCGCATGTACAGCCAACTTAGTTTCACTTACGATTTGCTAGCAGAGAGAGACAGACACGCTAATTCATTTCAGAACAGTCAATCTTAACTGGTCCGTTTGAATTCATTGTCACTTTGTCAGAGAACCTGAACTATTTCATTTGAGCATAAGCTAAGCACAGCAGCAGAACAGTAGTGAAGCAAGCTACATCTGTGTTGTGAACTTGATAGATAGACTAGTGATACTTGTGTTGCTGCTAGTGTTGTGATAGCCTCAGAGGCTGCCCGTGTTGTGGTGGGGGGGGTGATTTATAGATTGAGATTCTATATACCCTATCTCCACTCCAGTCCATTTTCTGACTTGCAGTTGCTGTAAAGTGTAGAAATGTACCGTTCTAATGTAAAAGTGAAGGCTGGTAGAGGTAGTGGTCATGGTCGCGGTCGCGGTGGACGTCTTGCTAAAAAAAGTGTCAAGGTCTCTGCTACTAGTGCCTCTGACACTTCTGGCGCCACCAACATGCTGTCCACAGCAGTGGGTGTCACCGCCAGTGCCACCAGCAAAGCTAGTTCCACCAACCCCAGTTCTTCTAATATTACTTTTCCTGCCAGACCACCAACATCTGCTGCCGCTTCCACTGCCAGTGCAGCGCCTCCTTCCACTTCTACAGGTGTCATGGCTGCATATTTTTATGGAATAGGCAAGAAACCTAGTAAAGTGGAGTTGCCTTTACAGTCACCACCACCAATCACACTACCAGTGCCACTGCCCAGCTCCCCAAAGAAGCAATTGAGGGAGACAGCAGCAGAGACAGAGTGTGAGACTTTTTCTTCATTGGCCCAAGAAGATGATTTAGAATGTGATGCTCCTCTTTCCCCAAACACTGCGGATGTTTTATACAATCTTAGCCCACAGGACTTACAGCTTGACCTGGAGAAAGTGCAAGAGGGATATTCTGTGAGGAGTAGGACAGGTAGCAGTCCACTTTTTTCATCTGCTGCTAACTCCCCTTCTCCCTCTGTTATTATGGAAGAATCCTGTGATGATATCACTGAGCTCCCAGTCCCCAGCACCCCTGCCATTAGCAGCACTAGTTCTAGTTCACCAAGTGTAACTGTAGTGGCATCAGCTTCCACCACTGGTGTGCTACCTGCTGCAGCTATATCAGCCCTAAATAGATATCAACAGGGTCAAGGGGCTGCATCCCGCCGCAGCAACGTTTGGAAATACTTTCAAACATTGGAAGGTGGGTTCTTTGCCAAGTGTAAATTGTGTGGGAAGCAAGTAAGTAGGGGTAAAAAGTTAGGTCATTTAACCAATGCTGGTATGAACCTACACCTTAAAAATTACCACCACTCTACTTTACTGCGTGCAGAGGCAGAAAAAGAAGATGGTAGCGCAGGAAGCAGCGTAACAGACTCTGACTGTACTGGTGGTACCTCCTCAAGCACACCACTTACTCAGAGCACAGGAGGCAATAGAGAGGGTTCAATTAATACAACCCGTCCACGTGCAGTAATTCCACTGCAGACCCAATCAGGCTCCTCATCCTCCCAAGGACATCATCAGCCTACCATCGATAGTTTTGTTGGCTTTAGTTCCAAGGGCATGTCAAAACAGCAGGCCAACAAGATCACCCGCCTCATTGGCCAATTCATTGCTGTTGGAGGAGCCTCTTTTCTCATGATTGAAGGGGAGCCGTTTAAACAGCTCATGCATGCCCTTGCTCCACGATACGTTGTTCCTGCACGAACAACTTTCAGCAGAAAGATTATTCCAGCACTATACCACTCGTGCGTTGGATTTTTGAAGGAAAAAATGGCCAAAGCCGAGGGTCAGACAATTCATTTGACAACTGATTTGTGGACAGCTCCCAGCGGTCAACACGCTTTCCTGTCTTTGACTGCACACTGGTGGCAGGCCACTGTGCCTGTTGGTGGTGGCACTGGTGTAAGAGTTCAAACTCCATCAGGAAGCAGGTCTGCAGCGCAAGACCAGCAGGGTTATCAAGCTTTCCTGCTCCACACAGAAGTCCATGATGACCAACACAGCTCTGCCAACATATTGCAGGCAATTAGATCAATGTTGGCCAATTGGTTTGGAGGGCAGGCAGTCACCAATGTCTCTGTTGGGTTCATTGTGACAGACAGAGGTTCAAACATGGTTAAAGCTCTCCAAGATGGACCTTTTGTCGGTGTGCGCTGTTCTGCACACATACTGCATTTAGTGGTCAAGGGTGCAATCCCAGTGGAGAAAAACAACAAGATTGCTCAAATCTTGGACCTTTGCAGAAAGATTGCAGGGCATTTCCACCACAGTGTAGGGGCTAGTCAACTGTTGAGGGAGGAGCAAGAACAATCAGGGCTCCCCATACATCGCCTGAAACAAGAAGTCAGCACCCGGTGGAACTATACCCTGGATATGCTGGAAAGCATTTTGGAGCAAAAGACAGCCATCCACAATCTATCATCCCGCCACAGCATCGGGATTGATTCCACACTGGGACGTGATGACTGGTGTATAATTGGGCAGCTCGTTTATGTCTTAAAACCCTTTCGGAATGTGATGGAAAACTTGAGTCAGAGCAATGCCAGCCTAGGACAGGTCATACCCTTGTTTACCTATCTCATAGATAAGATGGGATCGTTCCTAGAAAACAGTGAGCCTGTTTGTGGCAGCTCACTTCATGCCGATGTAGCATCTTTCATCAGAAAGCTACAAGCTAACTTAAAAGATCGGCTAAATGACTGTGTCCGCAAAAGCCCTGAACTCATGCTGGCTTCCCTGTGTGATCCCAGGATCAAAGGTAAACTGGCACTCAGAGACAACAGCCTCTCCTACTGGAAACAAAAATTGATTGAAAGGGTCCGGAATTTGCAGCAACAGAGATGTACGATGGATGAGGCCAGTTTGGAAGATTCACCTGCCATGTCTGCTATTCCAAGGCCTGGCACCATCACTCAAAAACAACAGAGTAGAGCATGTGCATGTTGGGTAGAGGCACTTGAAAATCTGGTGGATGCAGGTCAAGCAGCAGGTAATCGAGAGGAGAGCAGTGCCTCTGAAATGGTCAGGGCCTACCTATATGAAGCACCTTTGCTTCCTACAGAGGACCCTTTGACCTATTGGGATGGTAAGAAAAGTTTGTGGCCTGGTCTTTGCCTGGTTGCCCAGCAACTACTATCCTGTCCTCCAACCACTGTGCAAAGTGAGAGAGTTTTCTCTATTACTGGGAATATCCTTAATCCACACCGTTCACAACTAACACCCCATTTGATGGAACAAATAACTTTCCTCAAATTTAACCTCCCCAAGCTGGGTTACCCTACCCTTAACTTGTGAGACCTGAATCATTGTTACCATGTGAAGATAGATGGGACTAGAGTGACTTGAGTGTGCGTGGTTGCATGAATGAATCTTGTGTGAATGGACAGTGAAGATAGATGGGACTCAGAGGAACCATCCAAATATGGGGAAAATCTTTTTTTTAATTTTCTTACCACTTGACACAATAGCAGTTGTCTACTTGACTTTGGTGTGACCCCAAGATTTAAATAGAATTATATTGTTTTAAGCAATCCAAATTTTTCCCTTTATTCCTTCCATCACCCTTTTTTGTAATGAATGTTGTGTAGAGTGACTAGAGTGTGCGTGATTGCATGAATGAATGTTGTGTGAATGGACAGTAGCAAGGGTTGAAGCCTTGACGTGGCGCTACTGCTCACGTGTTGCTGTCTTTGTAAATACAAATAGCAACATGTGCTAATTTAACCATTTTTGTTTGATGGTCTGGAAATAAGAGACAATGATTAAAGATGACCTCAACAGCATCACAGTTCCTCTTGATGGAGAGACTGTCAACTCAAGGATCAGAATATGCTACCAACACAACATAGCACAAAGAAGCATACAGTTGGAAACGTGATTCTATGCAAGATAGATTAGTTGGTCACTGCTGAGCTGCATCCAGATGCCCAGGACCCCTCCCATTTGCCATCTCTGACCCTGGGGACACCAGGGCCCTCTCTGATCCTCCGCCTGTTTCATGACCATCTGCAATTGTCCAAAGTCACCAGTGTGAGTGAGTAATCTACCCTGCTGCCATGTTACTCAAGCCCTGGAAATGATGACTGCCTGTCAGGTCACCTTGAGGCTAGGTGACAGATGCACTCTGTAGTAGTGGACCCTAGGACTGACTGCTGTGGATTGAACCCTGGGAGGTTCAGGAAGCAGGTCTACTGGATCACTAACACAGATCCCACTGGGAGCTAGAGCATAGATTCCCCAGGGCGCGGAGTCTAAAAGCCAGCAGGTGTTCACCAGAGCCTCTAGTGGTGAGGATGGACTGTGCTGCAGTCTGGCTCCAGGTCGCGGCCCCCAGGGTCTCACATCTCATGCTCACAGTAGACTACAGGAGAAGAGGAAAGAGGCAGCAGGCTGGAACAACAAGCAAGTAAGGGATAAGCCAAGGTCAGGGCCACAAGCAGACAAGGACAACAGAGTACACGCCAAGGTTCAGGGTCACAGTCAAACAGGGATGGTCAGGGACACGCCAAAAGTCAGGGTCACGAGCAGAGAGGAATAGTAGAGAACAGGCCAAAGTCGGTTAACTGGAATCAGACGTAGGAAACACAGCCAGTACACACGAAAGCTAACACACAATGGTTGATCAGCACTGCTGGCTTGCAGTGCACAGGTTAATATAGGGTTCCCTGATAGGAGCTGGGGTGGAGCCATGCTAGAGGAGAGCTTACAAAAGCAGTCAGATGAGGGTCAGCTGGTCTCTAGAGATGAAAACATGGAGACAGGTATGCTGACAGACAAACTCTATTGCATAACCATGACACTGCCCTTTGAACTGTTGCCCCTTGTGATTGCATTAGCCTGTGAACCTCTGTCCGGTTAACTGTTGCCCTCATAATTGCAAGCCTGCAACCTATGTCCTATGAACTGTTGAGGACTGTATAGTAACCCCTGCTGTAACGATCTGCTGTGTATTCTGGTGGAGGGAAAGCTGAACGGCGTGACTGGACACAATACATGGGATTACCCTTTGCACATTGAAATAGTGTAGAGAGAAATCTCATCAATTTTCTAAGTTCAGCCTGATGGTTAAATGTAGAAAAACTACAATTATAAGGCCTCTAGTAAGTTAGTAACAATATATGGACTAGTTCATTTAGATAAACATCACACAAATCTAACAAGGAAAGCAAAACTCAAGAAAACAATTATTTCTGAACAAAATTTTTTTATTTATAACATAAACAAAACAAACAAAAAATTAAAATAAAAAAAATTAAAGTACATTCTCCCCCAACCTGGTGACCAGTCGCTGTAGGGACATATTAATACCAGCCAACTGGTCACCAAGGTACCGCGTAGCCTCCAGGTGTCTCCTGAGGCTACGTTGGTACCTCTCCAGAGCCACATAGTGACGGAGTTGTGGAGGGCCAAAGATCGACACAGCCTCCGAGTTACTGCAAATTGTCTTTCTTGGACCTCCACAATGCGCCGCAGATAATCAGTCACATGTGGCTCTGGAGGGTGGGGGATGTGCGCTTGTTCTGGAGCGGGTGAAGGATGCACTGGGGAGGAGGCAGCAACAATGGGTGTGTCACTGTCCAGGTGGGGGGATGTTGAAGGGTGGAGGAGAACATGCCCTGTAGAAACCACTGGGGACTCGGAAGGACAGTCAGTCAAACCAGAGGCGGGCAGGTCCAGGCCTTTGTCCACAGGGTGCAGTTGAAGGATGAAGACTTCACCTGTGAAGAAAAGAAAATACATTAGATAGATAGATAATACAATACACATGGCTTATTCACCCTAACATTATATAAAGGCAAAAATCTCCCAGCCCTTGTAGACAATCCTGTAACATCTTGAGATGTTTTCACTTCCATACCAGTTTTCCACTTTTGATATTTAGTGAGATGCACCTAATCAATTTGTGTGTAGGAGATAGTGGTGTCTGTGTCAATTCGCTGCGTCATACCAAGTTTGCAGAGCTGTGCAGGAAGGTGTAGTACTACTTTACTGTACTCTGACCCGGGTGGAGCTGAGTGTCCTCCCCGGCCAGAGTACAAAGGGATTCCCCTCTACACATCGAGCAGTGTAAAGGGGAATCTCCCAAAAATTTTATCCGCTTGGTCGCACGGGCGGCTGGAGAAAATCTTAAGGTGTAATGGACGCCTAAGTGCTAACTAATCAACCTCATCCAGACTGACTGACTTTGGCAAATATGGAAGATCAGTTGCACTTGCAGAAAAACATATCAGCTATACCAGCTTTTAACATTACACTCACCAAAGAGAAGCCATTCAAGCCATTGCATTTGGGATGACCTAATAAAAAGTTGTTTAATAAAATATAGCAGGCTACTTTTTAAAGTTGATATATTTGTAAGGCCACTGATTGTTGAATAAGCCCCACTTCTGTTCTAGGCTAGGTAGGTTACTCACTCCTGGTCTAGGCTAGGAGGTATAACAGGTATAACATCATGAGAAAAGTGTTAATGCATGCATTAGGGGCATGCCAGAGATTGAACATGTCCAGGGACTGCCAGCCAATAGCTGGAGATTCTTTTCTGACACACCCCCTCCAGCCTGCTGTGTTATTCACAATGATTAACAGTGATTGGCTCAGACTGGGAATCTGAACTGCAGCAAGAAGGTAGCGTGATCAGGGACATTGAGGAAATAACAAGCACAGGGCACGCTAACAGGAAGACTGAAATTAGCTGCAGAGGGGAACTAATATAATTAATAATTCCAGCTAAACCGAAGCCTTGCAGAATAAATCACAAGCTATTCTAGACAAGGTATGCCATCAGCATTTCATATTTAAAATACTATATTTGCCTGGAAAATACAAAAAAAGTTATGCTTACTCCCTGGATCTGCCGCGTCTGGAGGTTCTGCCGCATCCCCAGCAGCCTCTACAGGGCAGGTCTCCTCCACCTCCTACTCAGCCTCAGTAGCTGTTGATTAATGATAGAAAAGAACATTACAATCTGCAGTGTACAACAATCCCACACATTAGTACAAGAACATTGAAACATGTATGATCACTCAGCAGATACCAGCAAGATTATACTAACTTAATGTGGGCGTTGCTGCCTCAGCCTCCTCCTCAGTCTCCCCATCTGACTGGATGACACCTATTTATAAAGGAGAAATGATGAACGTTAATAAACGTAAATAAATATACTGTAGTGTAAGTAGATCAAATTATTAACCATTAGCATGGCAATACAGGGCAGGTCACTAACGTTTATCTACAAGGCAGGGACATGCATTCACCATTTAGAAAAAATCATTAAAAAAAAACAAATACGAGGCACTTACCTGTCCTGGTTCCAGCGGCGCCGGCGAGTGCTAGGTGCACCGCCACTGATCAGGCACCTCAGTTCAGAGCGGCGACGTTCTGTCAGATTACGTAAGTTACGCAATCGCTTGTGTTACCTGACAGAGCGTCGCAGAGGCTCTACCTGTCACTGCATGAGCGAGAAGCAATGACACTGGAATCAACAATGGAAGGTTGGACAAATGGAAAAGGAACCACTGTATTAGTGTCACTAACTACAGTACTTACCTCACGTTGATGACGTGGAGGACTGCTCCTCCGCCCTCTGCCTTCGGCGGCGCTGGGCCTGGAGACGATCTTTAAATAAAATCAAACACATCATGGTAAATGACTATGTCGTGTCGCATGCTTGACAAAAAAAATGTCCTGCACACAATGCAATGCTGACACCAACCTTGATGAGCCAGCAGCTTTCTTATCTCATCCTCCCCTACAGCTGCTAAGAGCTCCTTCTCATGGGGGAGGAGAGGCACCTGCTTTCCTCTGCGCCCCCCCCCCCCCCCCAACTGCCTGTGCTTACGCGCTATGGAACTGCAAAACAAAAAGAGAAGAGAAACGGGTTCCACAATTAAACTACAATTGTAATCTGAAAATGACATCAACACATGAAACACATGTAGAATGAACCCGTAGAATGAAACAATGCAAATGGAATTTTTGGATTAGGCACATTTTTTCATGTAGCACAAGGTTTGCACATTTATTTATTAACCAAATTTATTGTAAGAAAAAAGTATGCTTTTTTGGTGCACAATAAATAATAAAAGACAGGATTGGGATTGTGCCGAGTAAATGTCCATTGTGTCCACTCCAGTCCACCTTTCTATGACGCGCTTGTGTGAACTGTGTATAGTGTAAAATTTCCTTTCTTGTTTCTTTTGCAAAGCATTAACCCACCTGCGGATGTGGACCCCCTCATAGTAACTAAACATATGGCGGGTCCGCAAGCTGGTTAAGTCCAGCCACCATAACACTTATATATATATATATATATATATATATATATATATATATATATATATATATATATATATATATATTTTAACTTTTTTATTTTTCAATAACAAAAAATGGAAAACCCAGCGGTGATCTAATGCCACCAATAAAAGCTCTATATGTGGCGGGAGAAGAGCATAAATTTAATTTGGGTAGTACATCGCAGGAGCCTGCAGTTTAAAGCTGCAACACGCTAAATAGCAGAATATGGCCTGGTCAGAAAGGGGGCGTAACCTACAGGTGGTCAGGTCAAGTGGAACTTAAAAGCCACTTACTGCTCAGTTTAGTGATAAATAACGAAGAACAAATAACGGGCATGTAAATATTCCTCTTAAAATGATCGTGGCGATAATATATAACATGTGCAACTGCAAACTATGTGTAGCCTAGGCACACCTATGCGCAAATTTGGTTTTTCACAGGAGGGAGGATAGATTGAAAATTATTTATTCCTTTTTTAAAAAAAATTTCACTTAACTTTACTGACATCACATGTGATAGCAATAATATATGTTTATGTGTGTGTGTGTAAAATCTGTGCATTTTTGGAGCTTTTATCATTGTATAAATGACAATGGTCCCGAAATGGCATCAAAAGTGTCCGATGTTGTCCGCCATAATGTCGCAGTCACAATAAAAATCGCTGATCGCCGCCATTACTAGTTAAAAAAATTGTTAATAAAAATGCCATAAAACTATCCCTATTTTGTAGACGCTATAACTTTTGCACAAACCAATCAATAAACGCTTAATGCAATTTTTGTTACCAAAAATATATAGAAGAATACATATCGGCCTAAACTGAGGAAAAAATGTGTTTTTTATAGATTTGTTGGGGATACTTATATAGCAAAAAGTAAATAAAAAATGCAGCAGTGATGAAATACCACCAAAAGAAAGCTCTATTTGTTGGAAAAGAAGGACGTCAATTTTGTTTGGGAGCAACGTCACACCACCGCGCAATTGTCAGTTAAAACGTCGCAGTGCCGAATCACACAAAGTGGCACAGTCATTTGGCAGCCATACCTCCGGGGCTGAAGTGGTTAAAATGTAAAAAAAAAAAAAAAATCAGACACGTTACTTACCGTTTTATGTCGCTGAATTTTTTGCGACAGGCAGTCGGGTCACGCCGATGGCGATAGGTCTCCTCGACCTTCCTGGAGATCTCCCACTTCTCACGCTTCCACTCCGCAGTGGTTTCCCTGGAGCGGGGGCCACACAGCTGCATCCAGCAAGGAAGCGTTTCCCTTACAAGGACCTGGGATTCAATGTGAGTCCACATAAGGTTACGCTTCCTGCTGGTTGCAGCTTATGTCCCCCTCCTGCGCCCATTTTTGGATGCTGCCTCCATAGAAGGCCTAGGAACGTCCTCCTCCAAGCTTTCATGGGTTCCTGCTGGTGCTGCCATTGCCATATTATCTCTATTCTAAGCCAGACACAGCATCTCATGTTGCGGCCGCACTTCCGCACTTCCGATTGAGAAACGAATGTGAAAGTTTGGTTGGCTGACTGTTGCTGGGGCAGAGAAGACCAATGAGCATGAACGATGAAGATTCAACGCAGAAACGAAAACATGAAAATGTAAATCTTTGGCTATTGGAGTCTGTCGAAAGTTAGAAGATTCGACGGAGCAGCTAAACAAACTGTACGATGCTGCTATCGTACATTTCCGGTCAAATGCATCCCGGAAAATTCGACCAGAATGTACGATTGCGACGTCGTACAGTTTAGCTGCTCAGTCGAATCTACTTTGAACATCCAACAGACACCATAAGCCTTTAATGACAGATTCGACCTTAATTCATTTCGATTTTCGGACAAATGCAAGTTTTTAACAAAAAACGAAATAAAGAAAACGAATTTCGGGAGTAACTAAATAAATGTATTTTTCGGACGAAAACGAAATTCCGAAACAAAATATTTCAGTGTGCACATGTCTATAAGAAAGGCCTGGATTCTTGCCTAAATGTACATAATATAACTGGGTACTAACATTTATAGGTAAAGTTGATCCAGGAAAAATCCCATTGCCTCTTGGGGGATCAGGAAGGAAGTTTTTCCCCTGCTGTAGCAAATTGGAGCATGCTCTGCTGGGGTTTTTTGCCTTCCTCTGGATCAACTGTGTGTATAGAATTGGGTATATTGGATTGTACGATATTTTTTATTTTATTTATTTATTTTTTTATGGTGGAACTGGATGGACTTGTCACTAGTGTGACAAGTGCAAGTAATAAAAGTCCTGAAGACCCTGTGCTTCTAACTAATATGAATTTCACCACCAAAGAAACAACTAAAATCTTAATAATAACAAAGTCTAAAACACTTAACGTGTTTGCCAAATTTAAAACCTTTGTTCTAGTTTTAGATAGCATTGGGAAAATTTAGAGCCCTGGTAGGGGTTTAATAACTCTTGGGGCTCCATTAGAGAAATTTCCCCTGAATAACTATCCCTGGAATATTAGGTAATCCAAAGTCACTGAGCAAATTGGCAGCTGTCTGAGGAAATTTCTGCCACAAAGATGATTGTGGTATCTTATGAGCAGGTGAATTGCCCTCTGTATGGCTTGCCCCCCCCCCCCCCCATGCTTGTAAAATAAGATCCCCCTATGGTAACCTCTGGTTATTCCTGGCACAAAGCCCATGCACTTTTGGCCAGGGATCATAATGACCTGTCCTTGAAGACCCCATATGGTTTTATCAGTATATACCAGAGCTGTACAACCATTTTAATACTGTGTGATGGCCGTCTAAAGGTTTAAGTTCAGTATCTGGATCAAATATTTCAAAACAATGCTTTTGTGGACTTTTATTCCTTGTAGAAGCATAAGACAGTTTAGGTATCTACTCCTAACACATGCCATTATGAAACAATTTGAATAACTGTGAGTAAATCTGTTGCTCAGTCTTCTTGAATCATTGTGGGTTCAGGACCTTGAGTAAGTGGTTACTAATATACTTACAAAAAATATTCTACAATCTGCATCTGTAATATTTTTCCACAGCTTACTCCCTGATTACATTAGTTGATTTTAAATTGCGGGCGGAATTGTTGAAATTCTGCCCATGATTCCATATTCCAACAAAATGCATGACACATGTTTGGGTGCCATTATTCTTAGGGTTTCAAAATCGCAGATGGGAATACCCATTCCTGCAACGTGATATCTCCCAGCTCTGAATGAATATAAGACTTACCCCAAGAAAATGCTATTTGTATCTAATTTGTATATGAAGTTTGGATTTGTATCCCTCACAGCTGTTCCCACTTCAGCAGTGCCTGCTTCTCTTCTCTGCTGGGCATCGCTCTTCCAAGATCCCCTGATCTCCTGCACTAGGTGAGTGCTCCGAGGGGGCCCCCTCACCAGAGCCCCAGTTCCGTTCTTAGCAGCATGAAGCAGGGAGATGAAACACTAGTATGCGGTAAAGCAGGAAGAAAGTTAGTCACCTCTTGTGCCAGGGCCTGTCAATGCATGTGATTAGTTTGTAGGACGCCAGGCGGTCACAGGTTGGGGGACAGAGAGAGAAGGGGACAGGAACCCGAGCCTCTGTGTCCACAGGTGAACATGTTGGTTAAAAAATGGTTGGTGGGGCTGATCTGTCATCTTTGCTTTCAGCACAGTTGGTCCTTGGAAAGCCCAAGCAAGGTAATGCACCAAGTCACTGATGGCATGGGGCTAACAGCCTGCATGGCAAGGTTTAACCCCAATCTACTGATCTGGGCCATGTTCTTGAAATAAATGGAGACTCCCTTACATTAGATTCCCCCTTTACATCATGATCCTCAGTGTTCCCCTTTACATCAGGGTCCGCAGAGTTCCCCCACTGTGTGCATAAAAAATATGTAATGGAAATGATTAATTTTTAAAAAATTATCCTTTGTTCTGAGGTTTAATTGTGTCTCGTGGTAAAGTAATTAGCAATATTTTGTGGTTACAAGGACCGTTAAATGTGTGTAGTGTATATAGCGACTAGACACAGATTCTTTTTAATGATCCCATTTAAGCCCCTCCCACTTTTAGCCAAAATCTGGGCAAACAGACTGATCGCCACTGCAGGCATAGCAGAACTTATTATCAAGCAAAGGAACACCCCCAAATATTCAGCAAAGAGACATCTTAATCCAGCAAAAAGACAGTCCAATCCAGCAAAGAAAAGAGAGAGGGACGCCAAGATGACCATAGTGTAGTAAGAAAGTTTATTGTAGAGATCAAAAAAGGAGAGAAGTTGCACTCGCAAACAAATATAGATAAAAGTGTGTATATTAAATTAGTGTGCAGTCCAGACATCTGTGGAGATGGAAGACCAGAGTGCATCTCCCTCCGTACCAGGGGAAGAACCACCTCTGTGGGACACACAAGACACCGCCAGATAATGTGTTCACACTGCCAGGACATGTGTAGTTGTAAGGGCCAGAAGGTGTAAGGGCCAGAAGGTGGATCTAATACAAAGAACAAAAGGCCTCTACCTTGAATAGTACTGTATCACTGTGCTTTTATTTAAAAAAAGGTTAAAATACAACTCACATGTAGTTGTAAGAGAATGAGCATAAAATATACAGTGTCACCAAGGTATTCCCATCAGGGGCCGTCTTCCTTCAGTGGTGACCCTAGGCAACTGGACTGATCCCACTTGTGCTCTCCTAATTCCCAACACATTTCAATGGAATGACTATCTTCATCAGGGGGAAGAAGCACAAGCAAACTACTTCTTTTTAAGATCTCTTTGGTTACTGCCCACTAATAATAATCCCCTCCCACCCAGCCTACTGTAATATGGTGACCGAGCGGGAACCCTGTTATCTTGGGAGGAAGTCATAATGTACTACCAGAATCGGACCTTGCTCTGGCGTGATCAGTCACCGGCTGTGTCCACCAGACACAGACGATGACAGATCACTGTACCGGCCCGTGTCTTGGGGAGAAAGTTCCCCCGGCGGATAAGGACCCCCCTGTACTGCACATGCGCAGTGCTTGCGCAGTACCAAGCACTACCAAGCCTCCACCAAGCCTCCGAGCCGCCGAAAATAGCCGAATGATACACCCACGCCTGCGCAATTAAAACACCACTTTAGAACACACGCTCCCGATGCTACGTCGCACGGTCCCGATACTCCCATACTCCCGATGCTCGTGCTACTCTACAAAGGGGCGTGTTTAAGGGCGGAATTTGAATTTGCATGTTTCATGGGTGATTTCATTAAATACTTCACCACTGAATGCATTAACCCCTTCACCACGTTTCATGGGCGATTTCATTACAATACTTCACCACTGAATGCATTAACCCCTTCACCACCCTTCACCACTGAATGCATTAACCCCTTCACCACTGAATGGATTAACCCCTTCACCACCCTTCACCACTGAATGGATTAACCCCTTCACCACCCTTCAACACTGAATGGCAACAGGGATACATATATTGGCGGGATGGATGGATGTATACAGCGGTCATATATTGGTGGCATGGATGGATGGATGTATACAGCGGTCATATATTGGCGGCATGAATGGATGTATACAGCGGTCATATATTGGCGGGATGGATGTATACAGCGGTCATATATTGGCGGCATGGATGGATGTATACAGCGGTCATATATTTGTGGGATGGATGGATGGATGTATACAGCGGTCATATATTGGCGGGATGGATAGATGTATACAGCGGCCATATATCGGTGGGATGGATGGATGTATACAGCGGTCATATATTGGCAGGATGGATGGATGTATACAGCGGTCATATATCGGTGGGATGGATGGATGTATACAGCGGTCATATATTGGCGGCATGGATGGATGTATACATCGGTCATATATTGGCGGGATGGATGTATACAGCGGTCATATATTGGCGGCATGGATGGATGTATACAGAGGTCATATATTGGCGGGATGGATGTATACAGAGGTCATATATTGGCGGCATGGATGGATGTATACAGCGGTCATATATTTGTGGGATGGATGGATGTATACAGCGGTCATATATTGGTGGGATGGATGTATACAGTGGTCATATATTGGCGGGATGGATGGATGTATACAGCGGTCATATATTGGCGGGATGGATGGATGTATACAGCGGTCATATATCGGTGGGATGAATGGATGTATACAGCGGTCATATATTGGTAGCATCGATGGATGTATACAGCGGTCATATATTTGTGGGATGGATGGATGTATACAGCGGTCATATATTGGCGGGATGGATGTATACAGCGGTCATATATTGGCAGCATGGATGGATGTATACAGAGGTCATATATTGGCGGGATGGATGGATGTATACAGAGGTCATATATCGGTGGGATGGATGGATGTATACAGAGGTCATATATTGGAGGCATGGATGGATGTATACAGCGGGCATATATTTGTGGGATGGATGGATGGATGTATACAGCGGTCATATATTGGCGGGATGGATGTATACAGCAGTCATATATTGGCAGCATGGATGGATGTATACAGAGGTCATATATTGGCGGGATTGATGTATACAGAGGTCATATATTGGCGGCATGGATGGATGTATACAGCGGTCATATATTTGTGGGATGGATGGATGTATACAGCGGTCATATATTGGTGGGATGGATGGATGTATACAGCGGTCATATATTGGCGGGATGGATGTATACAGCAGTCATATATTGGCAGGATGGATGCCTCACTACTGTTTGTTATTATCAATTGCTTCCAAGTGTTTTTCACTGGGATCCTCTGCTTCCCCTTTATGTTCCGTAGCTAGAAGCCGGTGCTTGGCCCTCCCCCTATGCTTCTCTGCGGCGACTCGGTGAGATCCCTGGCGGAGGGGTCGGTCTCTGACACAGGGCCGCCCCCCCCTCTTGCACTTATCCTAGTTGGGACTTTGTCCCTGTCTGCCTAAGGGTAAGTGCGCATGTGCATGGGTGCGATCTCCTCGCGCGCGCGCTGTGTGGGACCTCTGACCTTGTGACGTCATGCGCCGGCGCCGGCCGGCGTGTGGTCAGCGTCATTGGGTTGGGAGCTACATATAGCAGGCTCTGCCTGTTTGTTGACGGTCGGCTCTTGGTTCGGGGGATCGTGCATCATGGCCACAACCTTGTAAGTTAGAGGGTAATCCTTATCCTATCGTCTACCCTAGTCCTGTACCCCTGGGCACCAGCAGTGGTTATATCCTAACCTTGCCTTCCCCTCCAGATACTCCAGGCATGGGCGAATACGTTTCAACATGCCTCCGCCTGTTACCTATTTGGCAAACTACCTCTTTGTTGGCCCGGCACGATACCGACTCCGTGTAGAGTGCATTCTCTGGCACCCTCATATGTTTACATCAGCACCAGGTATTATTGCCCCTATTATTTCACACCCCACTATTTGCCTCCCCTCCCCTTTACCGCTACCATCCCTGGTTCCCTTCTTTCCTTCTCCCTCCCTTCCCCCCTTTTTCCCCTCCCTTCCCCCCCCCCTCCCTTTTTCCTCCCCCTTTTCCCCTCCCTTTCCTCCCCTCCCCCCCTTCCCCCCCCCCTTTCCCCCCCCCCTTTCCCCCCCCTCCCCCCTTTTCCCCCCCTTTGCCCCCCCCCTCTTTTCCCTCTCCCTTCCCCCCTTCTTCTACCCTTTCCCTAGGTTTCCCTTCTTTCCCACTCTTCACTCCCACTTTTGGCTTTAACTTCATCACTCTTATGCCCTCATTCACCTTCCCTCACCCTATCCAATACTATCCCACCTGCCTACCAGTTTTCTTTTTTGTCTTTTCACATTCCCATGCACTACCTTCACTCTATGTGTGCACTATGTAATTTACCCTATCACCCTGTACACTTTCACCTAAGTATCAATCCTTCCTACCAATTATATCACCAGCTCCCCCTGGCAATTTTACATATCCAACTACCTCATTATCATTTTTATCCCTATTATCCCCGTCATCTTTGCAGCTCCCCCGGGTCGCCGTGGGAGATTACCTTGGGTGGAGGAGCCCTGCGTCCGGGTTCTGTTGGGACATGGGTAAGCAGACTTGTCCCCTTTCCCCCCCCCCCCCTCAATTTTTTACATTGTTTAACTTTGATGCCACAATATTATTATCATTTTATATTTTTTCAGTGTAATCTTACTGTACTTTTTCTGTATTGTTAGGTTTAGACTGTTTAGTCAGAACTTGCTATCTTCAGATTCCCTCCTGACGAAGCGGTTTCATCCGCGAAACTAGTCGAGGAATATTTCTGAGATCAATTGTCTTACTGCAAACTCATGACCCTATTGTTGTTGTCATTTTATGCATTTTTTACTGTGCTTTAACGTATTACTTATGATTTGTCCTGTGCATCAATAAAATCGATTACACTTTTATATTATTGATACATTCTTTATATTTTGTGTACTGTACCGTAATAGTCCAATACGCCCCCCATTCTCTTGGTCGCCTGACTGGGGATCAGGCTCCCAATTTTGCCTAATTATTCATTCCTGGATGATGGTACATCTAACTTTGCTTACCTCATTATTTTACTACAGAGGCCACACTACTAATTGTATACAGAGGTCATATATCGGTGGGATGGATGTATACAGCGGTCATATATTGGCGGCATGGATGGATGTATACAGCGGTCATATATTTGCGGGATGGATGGATGTATACAGCGGTCATATATTGGCAGGATGGATGGATGTATACAGCGGTCATATATCGGTGGGATGGATGTATACAGCGGTCATATATTTGCGGGATGGATGGATGTATACAGTGGTCATATATTGGCGGGTTGGATGTATACAGTGGTCATATATTGGCGGCATGGATGTATACAGCGGTCATATATTGGCGGCATGGATGGATGTATACAGCGGTCATATATTGGCTGGATGGATGTATACAGCGGTCATATATCGGTGGGATGGATGGATGTATACAGCGGTCATATATTTGCGGGATAGATGGATGTATACAGAGGTCATATATTGGCGGGATAGATGGATGTATACAGCGGTCATATATTGGCGGCATGAATGGATGTATACAGAGGTCATATATTGGCGGCATGGATGGATGTATACAGCGGTCATATATCGGTGGGATGGATGTATACAGAGGTCATATATTGGCGGGATGGATGGATGTATACAGCGGTCATATATCGGTGGGATGGATGGATGTATACAGAGGTCATATATTGGCAGGATGGATGGATGTATACAGCGGTCATATATCGGCAGGATGGATGGATGTATACAGCGGTCATATATCGGCAGGATGGATACAGCAGCAGTAACATATAAGTGTCACATATATGAGATCACACATGTGTACACATATGTGATCTCATTACGAGGATATGCTGGTCTGTGCACATAAATAAGACATATACTGGACATCTATTGACACCTGAAAGGCGCAGTACTAAGAATCGCTCAGAGCTCTGTGTAACTCTATAGGGCAGGGTTAAAAATTTCAAGTCCTACGCTACTAGCCAGGCCTCAAGTCTTATTCGCCACCAGTGCCCCACTCAATCCCTTCCCTACCTTGCCCCGCCCCTAAACACGCCCTCATAAATCTCATTTAAAAAAATAGTAAATGTCTTATAAAGAATTATGTTACAATAAATATTAACAACAACTTCATCAGTGCCCCCATGTGAGACTGCAGTGGGCACAGTAAGGCTGATTGCAGCCTCACTGTGCCCATTGCAGCCTCGGCTGGGCAGAGTAAGAGTTGAGACGCGGGAAAGCATGCTGTTACAGCTTACATTATAATTGTCTATGCTCTACACAGCCCCGCCTCCCCCTGGCCCCGCTATCCTTTGGCCCCCTTCTGCCAATTTCGTGTTAGGTCAGCATTGTTCCAGAGCATGCGTGTTTGTACTTTCGACCTGTGTGATGGATTTGTGAGATTACCAACATTTACTAGCCTATTGTCCAATATTTTTTGTCCAAAAATTGGACAATTGTCAAAAGTAACGTACCAACGTTAATATTTTAGGACAAATTTTGTTTGTTGGCAGGGGATTGTCTGTTGACAGACAGTCTGTCAACAGACAATCCCCTGCCAGCAATCGAACTGTGTGTACGAGGCTTTCTATCACCCACTGTGTCATTTCACCTGTCACACTGAGAGACAAAGCTTTGTCAATAAAACATGGAAATTTATTGCCTTCCATGTAGAGCTACACCGCAATCATACACCCCCTTTTGCATTTCTAATCAGTTTTTCAGAATTTGTTATTTTACAAACATTATTATGAATACGTTTTCTTTTCTAGTCAAGGACTCCAATACCCCAGCTGGGTATCTCCTACACAAACCGCTATTATATGATATAATAAATATTGAAAGTCATTACAGCCAAAACCCCCCTTATAACCATACTCAATCAGTAATTAGAAATACATTTCTCTTTTATTATACAAACTAGTTAAAGGGGAAAAAAAAAATATTATAAAAGCACAAAGAATTCCCAACGCATCCAGGAAAGGGCGAAATAAACCCCCCGTATTGTAAATGGGAGGAAAAAATTCCCTTTTGACCCCTGTATCTTCTAGGCGGTCAGACTTTGGTTTTGTTGTCCCTGGAAGGCTGCCACATTATTTTTGAGAAGGGTTAACTATGTCTTTGGCAGTTTGTGGAAAGAAAGTCCCATTGGTCATAAGGAAACTCAGATGAAAGTCCACTACAATTCGGGCACAATCCGGAAATCAGCCACATCTTCTTCTGGCTCTCTTCTGGTCTGCCTCCTCCCATCTTCCATGGTCATCTGCTGTGCATGTTCCACCTCGCGATGCTCAGTACCTGAAAAAAGTAATGCCCCTTACACATGGTCGGACATTGATCGGACATTCCGACAACAAAATCCTAGGATTTTTTCCGACGGATGTTGGCTCAAACTTGTTTTGCGTACACACTGTCGCACAAAGTTGTCGGAATTTCCGATCGCCAACCACGCGGTCACATACACCACGTACGACGAGACTAGAAAAGGCTAGTTCAGAACCAAGCGTGGCACCCTTTGGGCTCCTTTTGCTAATCTCGTGTTAGTAAAAGTTTGGTGAGAGATGATTCGCGCTTTTTCAGACTCGTGGCTTTCAGATCGTTTTCTGCGGTTCAGTTTGTGCTTGTGGGTTTGTATCTGCTCTTCAGTGCGTGCAGCGAGTACCCTTGACTTGTCATTGTGTTCTTGTTAGTTCGTTACTGTTTTTCAGGTCGCTCTTCACAGGCCTTGCTGTTCTTCAGTGCGTTCTGTTACTTCGTTCTGAGCAGCCGACCGTTTTCTAGCAATGTTGCGTATACGTACTCCTCGTAGAGTTCGTGCTGTGCGGGGGCTTGGTGTTGGGGTCCTGACCTTGACACAAGTCCAGTCCGTGAACAGGGTGGGGAGGAGTTCATGGACCAAGAATTGGTTGCTTCAGCGTGACCAGTTCTCTCATATGCCTTTGCTCCGTGAGATCCGTGAGAATAATCCTGACGGTTTTTAGGAACTCTCTCAGGATGACGGACCCCGTATTTCACCGTTTGTTGGCTTCGCTCACCCCCTATATCAGCAGGCAGGATACCTGCATGAGGCAAGCCATCACTCCGGAGCAGAGGCTCGTCGCTACCCTGCGGTACTTGACGACAGGGAGAAGCCTGCAGGACTTGAAGTTCTCGACAGGCATCTCCCCCCAGGCTCTGGGGATCATTATCCCAGAGACCTGTGCTGCCATCATCCAGGTCCTGCAGAAGGAGTATATGAAGGTAACATTTTTATCATTTAATATCACATTTTATTGTATTTAATGTTTGCTAATATATTGTATTTCTTTCCTCATTCCCTAATTACCATGATTGTAATATGCTGTGAATGTCCCCTTTCTCCTCATGCATGCTGGATTTTTCTGTAATTATTTTTTTTGTCCTTCATACATATTTGCCTTCACTTACCTCCCCAGCATGCTCTCCTGGCCCTATATTCACCTCATGTAGTCACTTAACAATGTATTTTATCAGCTCCATAGTAGTGCTTTACCCCAAACACCCCTAAAATGTTTAGAAATCTGATTTGTGCTTTAAATTCAGCCAGAGTGTCAGAGGCTTTTTTTGTAGTGTCCCCAAATCATTTTTATTAACCCTCCCTCCCCCCCAACTGCTAAGTCAGCTGATACCAATTCTCTATCTATCCTTAATCATCTATCTGCTGACTTTGCCAAACCCATACACACTATACCCATCTCTTGAGTCGTCAGATTTATGGATGAATTCCCCAAAGCATGTAGGGCAAGGGCCTGCCCGTATACTTTCAAATTGTACTGTTTAAAGTTTTTGTATCCTATTATTATCTTGATAGGTAATAGCAGAATGTCCAAATGTGCTCAAATGTGTACAGTGTGTATTTATATCTTTGTATTATGACACTTCTTACCTGTCCAGTGGGCTGCCAATAGTGTAACTAAGGAGGGGCTGTTCCAAGTAATACCCTGTATTTAGGCATTCATCTCTCAATGAAGTGAAGAGGGTTACCTGTCCAAGATACCCCCCCTATAATGTTAGAAATGGCCCATGAGAGGGGGGGAGGGGGAATATGATAGGTGAACCTTATACTTTGGTGTTGTAAAATTCCCCTTAAAATAATAAATGTTATCTGGATGTTGGCCAAGAAGGTTTGTGTCTAATCTGCTTTCCATGTTTATGTGCAAAAATACTCATTTTTTTTCCCTCAACAGTTTCCTTCCACGCCACAGGAATGGCAGACTGTGGCCTCCCACTTTGCCCAGCGATGGGACTTTCCTAACTGCGGAGCGGCAATTGATGGGAAACACGTCCACATCGTCCCACCACCCAACTCGGGGTCATACTGTTATAATTACAAGGGGTTCGATAGTATTGTGATGTTGGCGGTGGTGTCGGCTAATTACGAATTCCTGTATGTGGACGTGGGGAAGAATGGCCGGATGTCCGATGGTGGAGTCATCGCCCAGACGGAGTTTTACAGGCGTCTCCAGAATGGCAGCTTGGACTTGCCACCTCCAGAAGAGAATGTGGAAGGACTCCCATTCGTCTTCGTTGCGGATGAAGCATTTGCGCTGGGGGACCATCTCATGCGGCCATTCCGATGAGGACCCTCACCCCGGAACAGAGGGTTTTTAATTACCGGCTGGCCAGAGCCAGAAGAGTGGTGGAGAACACATTTGGAATCATGGCCAGCCGGTTCCGCCTATTTCTGACACCCATCCATATGGCGGAGTATAAACTTAATCATATAATCCTGGCATGCTGTGTTCTACATAACTTTTTACGCCAACATTCTGCCAACTATGCTGGCTCAGTTGGGCCTGAGGCCGGAATGATAAATGAAACAACCCTGACGGCGCTTGAAAGTGGCCGTCCTGGCTTGCCCTCCCTGAGTGCCCGTGATGTCCGGTTAAGATACCTTGAGTTCTTTGCGGGTAGGGGGGCCATCAATATGCCAGCAAATTTGTGAAGCCTTTATCAAATAAAACCAAAAAAAAAACAAATCTTTGTTGACATTTACTGCTTGTGTTTGTTTTAGCTGACCCTGACAGAGATGTGGGGAGTCCTGAAAATGGCGTGATTGTGTAACCTTATACAAAGCACTGTTGGGTTTTATTTACTAAAGGCAAAGACACTTTGCACTACAAGTGCACTTGAAACTGCACTGAAACTGCACTTGTAGTGCAAAGAGGATTTGCCCTTAGGAAATAACCCCCATTGTCACAGAAAACAGCAATTACATCACCACAAAAGTGTTGTAGTGTTGAGACAATAGTCCACACATTCTTGATTAACAATCTTTTTAATACCTGCACAATCACATGTGCATTTAGAAAAGGTTTTTAAAACAAACCAACATGTTTGTTGTATAACAATTTTTGGGGGGGCATTATAAAAAATATAAATGTCCATTTAAGATAAAACAGGCATGTGTAAAACCAACAAGAAAGACACAAATCTTGAACTTACAAAGTTCACATTTGGTAGAACTTGAAGGCAATATCAGACATGAGTATTTAGGAACTGTGTTTGATATTGCGTTCAGATGGGGTGAAGTCACCCCAGGAAAAGCCAAATTTGGAAGATGCACACCAATTTAAGAAGTTCAACATGTGCTAGCTGCCATCACGGGGGATCAAGGGACGTGTTTTGGGGGAGAAACCCCTTCCTCTCAGCTACTTTATTATTGAGGAAGGGGTTGCACCCCCCAAAACGCGTCCATTGATCTCCCGTGATGGCAGATAGCACATGTTGGCACACTGTGTGCATCCTCCAAATTTGGCTTTTCTAAAAATCACTAAAACATTTTTAACATTGTAGCACACAAAAAAAAACAAAGTGTTTTGGAGGGGTTTTAAACTCGCCCCAAAACATCAGTGATGCTTTTATTTTTTTGAATAACATCATTGATGTTTTTCTTGAGGTTTTCCAATTGTAAATTGCACCCCATGATCTCCCCGATCAGGATCTGGGCACTTTCTGATGGGAAAGGATCTGGATCCACAACATCACGATCACCTAAAAATAGAGAAACCAAACAAAAACAGGTATCAAAAATATGCCGGCATCCATCTCTTACCTGAGCCTGTGGTCGCAGACACTCACCTCTTGTGGTGACAATTTCCACCACGTCTTCTTCCTCCTGCTCTTCTTGTGTTGGGGGGATTTCCCCTTCTTCCAGAGGTGGGGGGTCTGTGGTCTCCTCAGATGAGGGGTGTCCTCCGAGTCTTTTCTCCCCTATGTAAAACAAAAATGCTATACTTAGCATACAGATATTTGATGGCAGAACTATAAATAGGAAACATTGCTTGGAAGTGGGGTACAATTGTCTATTTTGGCAGAGTTCCAAAATGTAGCATTTTCAGTGTCCTTTGTCAAGCTGCAATACTTTACCTGTTTGGTACAAGCTTCCCAGATGGAGTCACCCCTATAGTATACACTGGAGCACCTGTGTGGCCCCCCTAATAAAAATGGTGTTCTGGGGTCCCACACTAGTGCTCCAGTGTCCAGATGTGAAAACCGCTGCTCAGTGTCCTCTCCTTACACAGAATCTAGTTTGCATTTCATTCTAGTAACAAAGCCATCTACACAACCAAATTAATTTCATACAAGTAGGGCGTAAAAAATGTGGCCAAATGCATATGGCCAAAACAATGGTGTTTTATAGGCCGAAAGAAAAATGTTTGATACGAACGAATAATGTGCCCATGAACCAGAAAGTTGCCATTTTAAAATGTACACTTGTAAGAAAAGCACATGGAGCAGCACAAACGTAATAAACACAAAAAGAATAGGAACACAGCACAACTATTTACTTTTTTGCAGCACTCTCCAGATCTTTCTGTACTGCTTGTGTTCTCGTAATTTAAGGTCCGACCACCGTTTCCTGAGCTGATCTTTCGATCGACGTACCCCGAAATGCCGGTGCAGACGTTTGACCACTTTCGCCATGATCTTGGCCTTTCTGACATTGGGGTTGGGGTAAGGTCCATACTTCCCGTCATAGTCGGCCCTCTTCAAGATGTCGACCATCTCCAACATCTCCCCAAAGGACATATTTGAGGCCTTAAATCTCCTTCTGGATCGGGACGTTTCTGGCTCCGGGCTTTCCTCCTCCTCCTCGATCCTGTAATTAGCACGCACCTGCTGTGTATCCGCCATGTGCTCTTCCCCCACTGCGCAGAATGAAAAGGGGTGGGGAATAGACTAGAAAGAACGTCAGGGGCGGGCGGAGTTACACGCATGCGCAGTGTGTATAAAGCGCAACACGCGTGCGTATTACGTACGATCTGTGAGCGGAGGAAGGAGCATCGGAGGCGGCGATCGTGATAACGGAGGTAAGATCTAAACTTGGGCCTATACAGCTTCGAAATTGAAGCCTATATTGTAACAAGATTAGGAGAGTTTGGCCTGACCTTAGGGTTTGTCTTGTGTTGTGTCTTGCAGAGAAAATGGATGGCTTCAACGACCACAATTTCCTCCCCCTGTTCATAGACAAATACAGGGAGCTGCCCTGTCTGTGGCAGGTGAGACATCCCCATTATAACAATAAACAAAAGAGGCAGGCAGCGCTGGAGAAACTGCTGGAGTTGGTGAAGCCGGTGGTCCCCACAGCAACCATCCCCTATTTAAAAGCCAAAATTGGTGGCCTGAGGAGCACTTATCTTAGTGAGCGCAAGAAGGTCACAGATTCCCAGAGGTCCGGAGCTGCAGCAGATGACGTTTATGTCCCCAGGCTGTGGTACTATGAGAGACTGCGATTTCTGTCAGACCACACTGAAGTCAGGGAATCCCTCTCTACTCTTCCACTGTTCCTTCCACCCCAGCTGAGGCTTCCGATGTCCAACCTGGGCCTTCCAGCCAGGAAGAAGTGGAGGAGCCCAGCTGGAGTCAGGTATTGCATTGTTCTACAGATTTCATGTCAATAAAGAAATGATCTTTACTAGATGTTATTATTGATCACTAATTTCTGATTTAAAAAAGTGTTTTACATATCAATAGACAGTAGTGGGCACCCAAAATTGGGACAAGAATGAAAAATGCTGGGCTCAGAATGATAGTCTGTTATATTTGTTAACATTCAATTTGCAACAGTCAGGAGGTGACAATTGTGTGTGATTGATGAATAAAAAACTAAAACTATGTCCCTTTTTCATACACAGGAAGACCTCAGCCAGGAGGAGGCTGTGGAATGTGACAGCCAGGAGGAGGCGGGGCTAAGTTGCAGCCAGGAGGAGGCGGGGCTAAGTGTCAGCCAGGAGAAGCCTGGGACAAGTCAAAGCCTGACCGAATCGCAGGTCCCTCCCCTCCGCCTTCCATACAAAAGAGCGAGGAAGGGGAGTCACGTTCAGGATTCCGCACTCAGGCTTATTCAGGAGGCTTCTGCGTCCCTCAGAGCCTTACCCACTCCTGAAGAGGCCTTTGCCTGCATGGCTGCCACCAAACTGCAGGGCATGCAGGAGGGTCAACGCCTCATGTGTGAGCAACTTATTTATAAAGTCCTAAATAAGGGGGTGAGTGGCGAAATCACACCCAAGACCGACGTGATTGAGTTGGACCATCCTCCTCCTCCTCCTGCTGCCACAACTCCACCACCACAGCCACAGCGTGGAAGGAAGCGTGGAAAGAAGACAAGAGAGTGATGGCCCTGGGTTCAGTCTGGTCTGACAAAAGCTGCAGTCTCTTGTATGAACACAGCCTGGGGACACAGATGTCATCTGCTGCTTTCCGGATCTCTGGGACTTCTGGACCAGACTGCACTCCCTTAGATAAGGACTCCTCAGGCCACCAATTTTGCTTGAAAATAGTTGATGTGTGCCCTGGGGGTCCAAGGCTTCACACATTTCTGCTGTTTCTCCAGCGTTGCCTCCCTCTTTGTTTAGTTGTGAGCCCTTAATAAATGATTTTTTTGGGAAAATTATACTCTCCTATGTGTGTTTTCATCCAAAAAGGACAGTTTGTTGGTGAGGATTCAGGTACATTTCTAAAGTACAATGTGAAATTAACAAGAGACAACAACACCAAACAATCTCCTACAGATTAAATAGAACATCATATCAATGGTGTTGTGGTAACTTGACACACAAAACACACACAAAAATATTCTGGAGTAAAAATAAAAATACAATAAAACAAAGATCAGCCTTGAAAAAAAGACAAACCAAAAAAAAAAGATTCTGCCTTAAAACCTAAAAAAAATATTCCAACACAAAAAAAAATGTTGTCAGATGTGACAAATCTAAATGTATTAAGGGAATCCCGCTAAATAATAAAGAAATAAGTTTGTGAGAAGTGTGTGTGAATATGAGCAGCAAAACTACTTCATTCTTCTCACATTATAAAGAAGAAGAGAGTGCGCTGTATTAAACCATTTTTAACATTGCACCATGACAAAAGTGTTGTATCCATTGCGAACGCTAAGTTTACCAGACCGAGCTGTTCCGTCTCGGAAATTTTTTCTGAGCATGCGTGGCACTTTGTGCGTCGGAACAGGCCACACGCGGTCAGAATTGACGCGATCGGATTTTGTTCTCAGAAAATTTTATAGCCTGCTCTCAAACTTTGTGTGTCGGAAAATCCGATGGAAAATGTCCGATGGAGCCCACATACGGTCGGAATGTCTGACAACACGCTCCGATCGGACATTTTCCATCGGAAAATCAGACCGTGTGTACGGGGCATAAGAGACAAAGCAGATTATATGTTCCTTACAATTGTGCCAAAAAAATAGCTCACATTTCTCTATCTGCTCATTGGTTAATGCTAAACTATTGTAGGGTGCCCACTGTTGCCTTGAAACACTTTCACGAAAAAAGCATAGACTTCCAACGCAACTAATAAACTTGCATGTCTCTCCTAACACAGGCCTGCTCAATAGCAGGCTTGTGTAGAGACATGCAAGTGTTCTCAGTATGGTACATTTTTGCAAAGTGCACCATTTTAGGACAGCAGAAAAATTTTATGTGAGTGAATCTACCATTCCCAACCACTTGCTTCCGCTTAAGCAATGCTGGTATAGGATTGCCATCCATTTCCTCTCTAGTGAGCCCCACCTTAACTAAATCAATACACGCATCTCCTGGAGATCGTAGGGAGAGGGCATTCCTTGTATCTGACTCAACTCAGCCATTTGAGTTGATCAAATCCTCAGATTCCTGATTGTGGGAATTAACAGTGGCACATAAAATAATAAGGAAAGAAGAAGCACTCAGGTCGCCACATCCGTAAACATGAGAAAAAAGGGGATACTAAATAGTAACCAAAAAAAAAAAATGGACTTTGTAGGCATGGAAACAATGGAGAAGGTAAAACAACTATTGTTGAATCCAAAAATATTTATTAAAAAATAAACATACAATAATTCATGAAAAGTGTTCAAAAAAGATAAAAACGTGATTCAAACTGAGCTATTGGCTACTGGCTATCAACTACCTTATTTTAGTCCGTTGTTCGTCATCACGTATGAATCCGTCTGACTTTACTGTGATTGTGTGTAGGCAAGTCCATTTGTTAAAAAGTCAGTCGGAAGTCCGTCAAAAGTCCGCTGGAAAGTCTGTCGGACCAGTCCGGTCGAAAAGTCCGCCCGTGTGTACGCGGCAATACTCTTCCTAAACAGTGTACCCAGCATCTTCCCCCAGCACAAGGAACAAAACACCACAGAAAACCGTTTTGCTTCAGTTGAGATTTTGAATTGTACCAATACTTTACAAAACTGGAAAAACTGCACATACAACCCAACTCATAGCTTCCAAAAATATGCCTACAAATATCATGTACAATATGTACGCATTAATTATACTAAACAGTTACTCAACTTAGGATTTCACATTTCATGTTTCCTTGGTTCCTTGCTCAAAGTTATCCCACTCCTATTCCCGCACCTGCTCAGTCATGATGATCTAAAATAAATGTGTACATTTTGTAAACAGGTTTCAGAATATGTTAAAATGTCAAGCAAACATTATTTCAAAATAAATAAATTTTAGACGATGTTTGTTGATTATTTTGCAAAGTTTTCATGGAGTTAGTGATATGACTGACCTTTATACTCCAGTAGGGTGCATGCTATTTGGAGTCGTGCATCCAATATTGCTTCTGGCGAGGTCTTAACATTGCTTATAGTTCTACTTTGTAGATACTCCTTTGCAAACTGTAAAACATTAAAAGTTTATAAAAAAAGGTATTTTTTCTAACACATATCATACGAAAAAAAAAAATATATATATATATATCTAGATATATATCTATATATATCTAGATATATATCTATATATATCTAGATATATATATATATATATATATCTAGATATATATAGATATATATATATATATTCAATATTTTGAAAAATTGATAGTTCTAAAAAGTATTAAAAAGTACATTTCTGCTGTCTTCAGGTTGGTCACATTACTCATGGCTACTTTTTATCTCCGATTGAAGTCTTATGGTGGAGGAGCGGTGATCTCGAGACCTCTGCCGTCAGACGGGGAGCTCACGTGTCCGCTCAGCTCCTCCACAGAATCGGTCTCGTAGGTGTAAAGCGGCCGGAAGTCATGTGACTAGCCTGAACACAGCTCAGATTCAGTATCTAGAACGCTACCTTAAATCCACTTACTTAGTGTGCTATGACAGCCTCTAATAGAGCAGCCCTTACTTTTTGTGTTCAGAGCAGAGCTGGCATACATCAAAAAGGTCCCTGACAGAATCAGGGACCTTTTTAAAGTTTCAAGGGGAGCAGATAAAAGCACGAGCACTGTGCAGTGTAATTTGCTTTGGAGGATCGAGATATGTATTATTTTTTGGGGTTAACACTTTAACATTTAATTCATGACTAAAATAAATAATGTGTGAAAATAGTTACCATCAAAATAATAACTCCACAACTACTGGTGGCCTGTTGTTTGTTGTGGTTTAGAACATATATTTTCCATTGGACACCTTGATCTTTGCGCGTGACCATACTCCGGACCAAACTAGAATAAAATAAATAAATAAATAAACAAAAAAAATAAATAAAATTGCGCACATAATTTTTTTACGAATTGTTTAATTAAACTACTTTTACATAAGGCACACTTACCCCCAGTTATTGTGCAATTTGGAAGCATATGTAATTTCAGCTCCCATAGGGTCCATAATAAACATGACTTGCTCTTTCATGCAGAAAATCTAAAATAAATGTTACATTTTTTGGTAAACACAAGTCACAATTTGGCCTCTATAGAACAGATACACTCTGCAAGGTTATTGTGTTAAAGATCAATATCTATATACACATTTGGTTGAAACCTGTCACAGATTGACCAAGAAATGTTTTGGTTTAGAATTGTGTCCATTGTTATGATGAAGAGGTTACACAAGTTAGGTATTAATTAAGATTTATACATTTTATGACTTTTGCATAGTTAATCTGATTTTGCTTTAACGATAAGGTGGCAAACCGATATACATGACAGAAGTCCAATAACATGAGTAAAGAAAGATAAACTTAGAATAAATACCACTAAAGTCCAGTGTTGTCCAACATTTACGGGACACACCCAAATGTTCTCGGGAAGAATGTTCTGCACAAAATGGTTTAAATGAAGTAAGTAATCAATGTGATACATTTCTTACATATAGCTTTAACCTCGATAAATAACCCACCTTTCCAAGTTTTTCTATTTGCCCATCAAACAACGCACCGGCAACAACTGCACTAATTTGATGGACAGATTCCTGTGTAATATGACATTAAAAATGATCATGCTGAACAATAAAGAAACCACAATCACACATAGTTCACAGAACTCAAACTTGCCTGCTGGTTTTTAACTAGGTGATGTAGGTATGCGTCAATTACCTGTATTTTTTAAAAGAAAAATAATAAAATCCCTATAAGAACACATTTCACTTGAATACCTTTTCACCAGTAGTGAAGTAGTCTCTTACCTCATCTCCCAGCCACTGTGTTGCACGCAGTGTTTTAAATGAGTAGACATACAGCGGGTAAGGCCCTACAACAACTTCCTGTGAGTTCTCGTCTTCTCTCTGCCATAAGACTTTAACTGGGGAGGCAATAGAAAAAAATGGAGCATGATTATAAAACCTGTAAGGACTGGATAAAAAGTAATGCCAAAGATTGGCAAATTTTTAGAAAAAGCCAGAAAGGCCAAATGGTAGTAAAGGCAATACCAACAGGGCAAAGCCTAAATTGACCAACGTGGTTCCAGTAACAAAGGAATGCAGTAAAAGTATGCCAAATAGTGGAAACTTTAACCACAAACTATAAAGGCCACACCAACAGGGCATGGCCAAACATATGACCAACGGGGTCAAACTAGCAAGAGTGCAGTAAAACAATGCCAAACAGTGGCAACTTTATCCACAAACTATTAAGGCCACACCAACAGGGCATGGCCTAACATATGACCAACGGTGTCAAACTATCTAAAACTACCTCTCTCTTCTATGGTGCGCACGACATTCCGTGAAGTATCTATTGAGGGCTTAAAATTCAAGATTGACGGTCAATATATATTTTATATATATATATATATATATATATATATATATATATATATATATACACACACACCATAAAAAAGTCATATACTGCTTGGAGGTTAAACAGAGTGACAAAATGTTGGCAAAACAAAACCATGAAATTATATATTTATTTATATCTTATGCAGATACTGTGTTTGCTTGTACCTCAATAGTGACCATCACTTTCTGTACTTCTGCAGCATAACTCTGTTGAGCGGTATTAGTAATGCTGTGTCCTTTAGGCGTCTCCATAGAATGATCATCACCTTCCTTGTCCTCATTTTTTGGCCTCAGGAAAGGCTTTAGGTGGTCAACATTGTATTTGGTCTTTAGAGAAACTTCATCAGAATTCAACAATGTGACCAGCTTCCCAGATATTGCCTCTATTGTGTAAGGGCCATTGAAGTCTGGTTCTATCCTTCCACCTTTCCTGCCTTGTTTCCTCTTGTTGAACAGCATTACCTCTTGTCCAACGGTATAAATTAAAGTTTTATACTTTTTCTGTATATTTTTATCATGGGCTTCCTTTTGTCTATTCTGAGACTTGGAGATATTTTCCATCGTGGCTGCTTTCACTCTCTCCATTGCTGATTTCTTCTCCTCCATGAAGGAAACATACCGTATATACTTGAGTATAAGTCGAATTTTTCAGCCCTTTTTTTTGGGCTGAAAGTGTCCCTTCGACTTATACTCGAGTACCTGCCGTCTGTCTGCATGATCAGCGTGTCATGCAGGCAGACGGCGGCCGGCGTAGTGTTCGCCGGCTATTGCAGCTTTCAAAAGCCGCGCCTCCTGCTCATCTGTGATAGGCTGAACAGCTGTCAGTGTACAGCCTATCACGGACATTCTCTCATCCTCGTCCGTGGTATGAGAATGAGAGAATGTCCGTGATAGGCAGTCAGCGGTCAGCCTATCACAGACGAGGAGGAGGCGCGGCTTTTGAACTGTGGAATGGCCGCCGAACAGTATCATCACACGCCGGCCCCGATTGAAGATGGAGATCGCCACAGAGAGGATGGAGATCGCCACAGGGAGGCTGCACAGGACACAGGTAGGACACATGCACACATACATGTACAGGACACAGGACATGTACAGGACACACACACACACACACATACACACACATGTACAGGACATGTACAGGACACACACACATGTACAGGACACACACACACATGTACAGGACACAGGACATGTACAGGACACACACACACACACACACATGTACAGGACACACACACATGTACAGGACACACACACACACACACATGTACAGGACACAGGACATGTACAGGACACACACACACACATGTACAGGACATGTACAGGACACACACACATGTACAGGACACACACACACACATGTACAGGACACAGGACATGTACAGGACACAGGACATGTACAGGACACACATGTACAGGACACACACACATGTACAGGACACATGCACAGGGTACAGGTAGGCTGCACAGGACACAGGGAGGCATGCAGCTGCAGATGGGCATTATTGACCCTCTGCATTTTTCACCCTCGACTTATACTCGGGTCAATAAATTTTTCCCAGTTTTTTGTGGTAAATTAGGGGCCTCGACTTATACTCGGGACGACTTATACTCGAGTATATACGGTAACTAGTCTCATGTGGGAGAATGATCTGTAAAAGCTAACAAAAAAGACAATATATATATTAATTAAGCCATAAAAAAACAAAATTACAAATACATATAATACCCTAAAAACGTTAAAAAAAAACCGTAATGAAAATACAGAAATGCAGGTGCACAACGGCACATAAAGCCGTATTGACTTCCTAACTCTAGGAAGAGAACAGCCTCTAAATTTATAGCCCTGCAGCCTTAAATCATGTCCACTCCACTGAAAGTCATATGTTTGAGTATGTGAGCACAGATTTGTAGCACAGTTGTACATAAACTAACCGGCATTTCAACAGGAACTACGGCGGAGAAAACTGCCTCCCTTCCATACATCAATTGAAACGGCGAAAATTTTGTGGTGGTTTGCATTTTGGAACGCAAAGAAAATAACGTAGGTTCCAAATACAGATCCCAATCATCCTGCTTATCATTGACCACTTTCATTAGAGCTCTAGAGTGACAATAAAAAAAAATATATATATTATTATATATATATTAATAAAAAACAACAAGTTTACTTAACAACACATTTACAGATCTCTAGAAAACAGTCATGCTACGAGCCCCATACTCAGGAGAAGTATGTCCTAAGCTTAACCACTTGCATGTTCCAGATAAAATTAGTCCACCCAGTCAGTCACTTGTCAAGACATTGGTAGTGTAATAAATCACAGTTTATTCAAACACAGGTACAAAGATATACAGTCAAGGGAGGATCACAAATACAAATTAAACTTGCCGCTTTATGTTGTCGTTAGTTTTCTCATCAAGCCCATTCGTTTGTGGATGATACGCAGCTGTCACACTCCTTTCTATTCCCAGAAGTGTACAAAGCCCAATGTTGAGCTGTAAAAAGAAGAATGTTTTTAACCACTTGAGGTCCGGGCCATAGCCGAATGACGGCTACAGCGCGGACCTCAATCTCCGGGAGGCCGTCATAGGACGTCCTCCCCTTTCCTCGTTCCCCGTACGCGCTCACGTGCGCGCATCGGGGAAATTCTGTGCTGGCCGTGTCCCTTGGACACAGCCAGTCACAGATCGCGGTAAACGGCCAATCACAGCGGCCGTTTACAGCGCGATCGCCGGTTCCAATGAGAGATGATCTCAAATGTAAACATATGAGATCATCTCTCATTGCCGTCTCTCTCTCCTCACACAGAGACCGCGTGTGAGGAGAGAGAGGATACTGCAGCGATCTGTGCCTTGTGTGAGTTCTACTATGCATTTACCTGTTGTAAAAGTCATCAAACAGTGCCCAAACAGTGCCCAAACAGTGCTCAAACAGTATAGTGGGATCTGTGCCAGTCAGTGCCCACCTGTGCCAATCGGTGACCACCTGTGCCAATCGGTGCCCACCTGTGCCAATCTGTGCTCACCTGTGCCCACCTGTGCCCATCTGTGCCATTGGTGATCAGTGTCCAGACATCTGTGCACATCTGCAATCAGTGCCCACCTGTGCCACCTCATCGGTGCCCACCTGTGCCACCTCATCGGTGCCCATCTGTGCCACCTCATCTGTGCCCACCTGTGCCAATCAGTGCCCATCTGTGCCGCCTCATCAGTGCACATCTGTGCAATCAGTGCACATCTGTGCCGCCTCATCAGTGGCCATCTGTGCTGCCTCATCAGTGCCCACCTGTGCCACCTCATCAGTGCCCATCTGTGCTGCCTCATCAGTGCCCATCTGTGCCGCCACATCTGTGCCACCTCATCAGTGCAATCAATTAGTGCACAACTGTTCCGCCTCATCAGTGGCCATCTGTGCCACCTCAGTGCCCATCTGTGCCACCTCAGTGCCCATCTGTGCCATCTCATCAGTGCCACCTCATCAGTGCATATCTGTGCCATAAATCAGTCCCCATCTGTGCCGCCTCAGTGCACATCTGTGCAATCAATCAGTGCCTATCTGTGCAGCTTCATCAGTGCCTATCTGTGCAGCTTCATCAGTGCCCATCTGTGCCGCCTCATCAGTGCCCATCTGTGTAATCATTGCACATCTGTGCTGCCTCATCAGTGCACATCTGTGCAGCCTCATCAGTACCGCCTCATCGGTGCACATCTGTGCCACCTCATCAGTGCACATCTGTTCCACCTCATCAGTGCCCCTCTGTGCCACCTCATCAGTGCCCCTCTGTGCCACCTCATCAGTGCCCCTCTGTGCCACCTCAGTGCCCATCTGTGCTCATCAGTACCGCCTCATCAGTGCCGGCTTAGCACACACCTGTGAAGTCGCATCATCACCAGCAAGCATGTCCAAAAGAGTCTTTTCCGCCGAGGAGGCATACCAGATTCTTTCCCAGGCAACGGGGAGCTCTCTTGTTCAAATTCCATTTCAAACTCAGATTCTGAGTCGGACGTCAATTATGAGCCAGTCCTCAGTAGTGGAACACTGAGTGACTCAGAGGAGGAAGATATTCGGCCCGCCAAACGAAGGTGTTCTAGTGTGGAGGCAGTGGCATCCACCAGCACCGCAGTGCCTTCCACCAGCACCGCAGTGCCTTCCACCAGCACCGCAGTACCTCCACAAAAAAGGCCAAGGACCCATGCCAGCCTTCCCTATGCCCTTCAAAACCCCTTGTGGCTTTCTCCTAATTCAGGAGAAGCCAACATTTCCCCTTTCACTGCCCAGCCAGGAGTCCAGGTGGACACGGAAAAATTTTCCCCAATCAATTTTTTTTATTTAATTTTTACAGAGGACATGTTATCAACAATTGTGACCCAGTGCAACCTTTATGAACAGCAATTTATTTTAAATAACCCAACGTCCTATTATGCCCGTCCCTACGAGTGGAGAGACCTAGCGGTGGAGGAGTTGAAGGTTTTTTTAGGCCTCACATTTGCTATGGGACTCACCAAATAAAACACCTTGAATTCCTATTGGTCAACCCTCCCCATCCACCACATGCCAATCTTCTCCAAGGTAATGCCCAGAACCAAATACCAAATGATAATGAGGTTCCTTCATTTTAATGATAACACCCAGTGCCCTACCCGAAATGACCCAAATTATGACAGGCTTTTCAAAATTCGGCCAATATTAAATTATTTTTCTGAATTATTCCCCCAGCTGTTTACCCCGGACCAACATATATGTGTGGATGAGTCCCTTGTTAAATTTAGTGGCAGGCTTAAAATTAAGCAATTTATCCCCAGCAAAAGGGCCCGCTATGGGGTGAAGGTGTACAAACTATGTGACCGAGTCACAGGGTACATGTAGGCCTTCAAAGTGTACGAAGGGAAGGACACCCAGCTGCAACCCCCTAATTGCCCGGACTACTTGGGATCAAGCGGGAAAATTGTTTGGGACCTGATATACCCCCTACTGGAAAAAGGCTACCACCTGTATGTAGATAACTTCTACACATCTCTGCCCCTGTTCCACAACCTTCACCGGAAGAAGACGCCTGCATGTGGAACCATAAAAAGGAACCGGAAGGGCTTTCCTCAAAGTATTGTCAATAAGAGGTTGAGGAAAGGAGAAACGGCAAGTCTGCGGAATAAGGAGATTTTGGCAGTGAAGTGGAGGGACAGAAGAGATGTCTATATGTTGTCTTCAATCCACAATGATACCTTCGTAGAAATCCCTAGAAGAAATGGCCCCATTCAAAAACCAAAATGCGTTTATGAATATAATTTGTACATGGGGGGAGTCGACTTCAATGACTAAATGTTGGAACCATACCTTGCCACAAGACGGACATACCATTGGTATAAGAAAGTCGCAATTTATTTTTTTCAATTGGCCATATACAACTCATATATAATTTACCGTAACTCCACCCAAAACCCCAAACGCTTCCTTGGCTACCAGGAGGAAATTCACACTGCCCTTATATTCCCGAACGGCCCCCCAGAAACCATCCGATCAGATGTTCTTAGTCAACCCTCTCCGAACGCCACTTTCCAGATAGACTCCCTCCCAGACCAACAGGCCAACGACGTAAAAAAAAATGTAAGGTGTGTACCAGAACAGGAGTCAGAAGAGACACATCTTATTACTGTGCCCAATGCCCTTCCGAACCAGGCCTCTGCATAGGTGAATGCTTTTGCCGTTACCATACTTCACTAAATTATTAGTGAAGTATGGTAACATAATCCTCAGTTCCTGCCTTCACACACCTTCACACCCCTTTTGCCACTACCTGCTCTGTAACTGACTCTGGCTTGTTATTCGACCACGCTTCTGCCTGCCGATTCTGTACATACCGCTGCCTGATCTGGAACTGACCCTGGACTGTTATTCGACCATGCTTCTGCCTAACGATTCTGAACATAACGCTGCCTGATCTGGAACTGACCCTGGACTGTTATTCGACCACGCTTCTGCCTAACGATTCTGTACATACCTCTGCCTGATCTGGAACTGACCTTGGACTGTTTGATCATGATATTTGCCTGCCTCTTGGACTGATCTTGTACCCTGCAACTGGACTAGTGGGATTCAACACAGGGGTCTCACATATGTGAGGGGCTCCAGAATTGTTTTTCTTGATGAAGAAAACAATTTTTTTTGTTTTCTCATTCCTAGACTAGGGTCTGGAGACTCGGAGGCTTCAAAGAGATTTGGGTGGGAGAAGCCTCTACCCCTGTCCCCATTCTGTCCTGAATGATGCCCTACTGCTGCCTGTAGGACTTACTGCCATTATGTCCCTGCCTGTTGCACTGACCACACCACATGTTCCTGCCTACTACCAGGACCAATATTTATGGCACTTCTGACAATATCTCTGCCTGCACTAACCCTGGACTGTATATGGACAGTATCCCTGCCTGCTGCCTGGACAATTGTGTTTGCCGTTGCTGACAAAGTCCCTGCCTGCTGCCTGGACCAGTGCTATCCTCCTGTGTACAACTGCGCTACTACAACCACAGGTAATCTTTTGTTTACACTTTGCTCAGCATAATGTATTTTGGGGTGTAATTCTTGGTATGTGCATAAACTGACAACTTTGTGTAAAAAAAAATGCGTTTTCATTTTTTTCCACATTTTCCAAAAACTTCTGGAAAAAAATGAACCATTCAAAAGTCTCATTATGCCTCATAGATTATACGTTGGGGTGTTAGCTTTCCAAAATGGGGTCATTTTGTGGGTGTTTCTATTGTCCTGGTGCTCCAGGGCCTTCAAAAGTGTAATAGGTGGTTGAGAAATGAGATGTGTAATTTTTGCTCCTAGAACACCTGATGGTGCTCCCCTGCATGTTGGGCCTCTGTATGTGGCCAGGCAGTGAAAACATGTGGTATTGTAATACTCAGGAGGAGTAGCAGAATGTGTTTTGGGGTGTCATTTGTGGTATGCACATGCCATGTGAGAGAAATAAGCTATTACAATGACAATTTTGTGAAAAAAAAATAAAATAAATAAAAATCTTAATATTGCAAAGAATTGTGGGAAAAAAATACAACTTCAAATAACTCACCATGCCTCTTACTAAATACCTTGAAATGTCTACTTTCCAAAAAGGGGTCATTTGGGGGGCATTTGTATTTTCCTGGCTTGTTAGGGTCTCAAGAAATGAGATAGGCCACCAGTAAATCAGATGTGATACATTTTTTATGATTTGCACCATAGCTTGTAGACTCTAAAACTTTCAAACAGACCAAATAATTTCCACTAATTTTGGGTTATTTTTACCAAAGATATGTAGCAGTATAAATTGTGGCCAAAATTTATGAAGAAAAATTAACAATTTGCAAAATTTTATCACAGAAATTAAGAAAAATTCGTTTTTTTTCAAAATTGTCGGTCTTTTTTCATTTATAGCGCAAAAAATAAAAAACCCAGAGGTCATCAAATACCACCAAAAGAAAGCTCTATTTGTATGGAAAAAAGGACATTTGGGTAGAGTGTTGCATGACTGAGTAATTGTCATTCAAAGTGTGCGAGCACTGAAAGCTGAAAATTGGTCTGGACAGGAGGGGGGTTTAAGTGCCCAGTAAGCAAGTGGTTAAAAAAAAATGAAGGTAGCAACATAACTCTTAAAGCATTTCTACTACAATGCTATTTTTTAAAGTACACCTACTTGATTCACAAACTCTTTGCCCCTGTCAGACAGGATTCTTTTGGGACATCCATGTCTATATATCATAGAGCAAAGGTGTTGTCCCACTTCAGCAGCAGTTTTAGTTTTTAGTGGGAACGCCTCCACCCACTTAGAAAAATAATCTGTTGCCGTGAGGATATATATATTTCCATTCACAGTTTTTGGCAGAGGTCCCGTTAGGTCGATGCCAACGAGTTCCCACACATTCGACACCTAATAGGATTGAATACATTTTAAATGTATGAATGATATATTTTGATGCTTATCATATCCATTCTGTAAAAATAAAAACACAGCTTTAACAACATTTACCTTAATAAACTGCAGTGGCTGGCTACCTTTCAATGGTTTTCCCACCTTCTGACACTGCTCACATTCGAGTACCTTGAAGGAAAAAATTGTTAAAAAGGTGTACAGTTTTTGTGTATATGTAAATACACAAAATTTACTAGATCGCATACCCAGTTGTCAATGTGTACAGTCATTGCATTCTGAACACCGCAGATCGCATTTTTCACATGCCAGTATGTCCGCCAATAGGGGAAGCGTGAAATTGATTAAATATGCTCTTTGCCTCATCTTTGTTTTGAATGGCTCTTCTATTGCCATAGAAGAGATTTCCTTCTATTAAAAAAAATTGAGATTAAAAGATGCATTCATGAAAGAGCTATCCTACAATTTGTTGTCGTGCATTCTCCTTTCTAACACTCACCATTTATTGAAAAATTGGAGGCGTACTTCTGAAGGGCGCGTTGGTCATTTTTAGAAGACCCTAATGGGTACGCACCCTGAGCCAGGTAATTATATACCTCTTGCCACTTGTTCTCCATGCCTAAAAATATAGCAGAGCAATATTAGATAACGGTAAGCATTAAAACGTGTACGCACATGTTGGTAAAATCATAATAAAAAAACAACTGCAAAGTATGTTTTTCAGCCACTAAATTGCAAATATACTGAACATTTAGGAAGGAAGAAAACCCTGATGGGTTTACTTCCTCTTTGTTTGCCTGCAAAGGTAAAGCATAACGGGCTACTATGCATCGCATAGTAGCCCATTATGTGTCGTTTACCTGACACAGGAGCCTGCGATGTCACTGCTGTCCCCTCTGCTACGTAGCGTCCATCTACACTACCGTTCAAAAGTTTGGGGTCACCCAAACAATTTTGTGTTTTCCATGAAAAGTCACACTTATTCACCACCATACGTTGTGAAATGAATAGAAAATAGAGTCAAGACATTGACAAGGTTAGAAATAATGATTTGTATTTGAAATAACATTGTTTTTACATCAAACTTTGCTTTCATCAAAGAATCCTCCTTTTGCAGCAATTACAGCATTGCACACCTTTGGCATTCTAGCTGTTAATTTATTGAGGTAAGCTGGAGAAATTGCACCCCACGCTTCTAGAAGCAGCTCGCACAAGTTGGATTGGTTGGATGGGCACTTCTGGCGTACCATACGGTCAAGCTGCTCCCACAACAGCTCAATGGGGTTCAGATCTGGTGACTGTGCTGGCCACTCCATTACCGATAGAATACCAGCTGCCTGCTTCTGCTGTAAATAGTTCTTGCACAATTTGGAGGTGTGTTTAGGGTCATTGTCCTGTTGTAGGATGAAATTGGCTCCAATCAAGCGCTGTCCACTGGGTATGGCATGGCGTTGCAAAATGGAGTGATAGCCTTCCTTATTCAGAATCCCTTTTACCCTGTACAAAGCTCCCACCTTACCAGCACCAAAGCAACCCCAGACCATCACATTACCTCCACCATGCTTAACAGATGGCGTCAGGCATTCTTCCAGCATCTTTTCATTTGTTCTGCGTCTCACAAACGTTCTTCTTTGTGATCCAAACACCTCAAACTTGGATTCATCCGTCCACAACACTTTTTTCCAGTCTTCCTCTGTCCAATGTCTGTGTTCTTTTGCCAATCTTAATCTTTTTCTTTTATTGGCCAGTCTCAGATATGGCTTTTTCTTTGCCACTCTGCCCTGAAGCCCAAAATCCCGCAGCCGCCTCTTCACTGTAGATGTTGACACTGGTGTTTTGCGGGTACTATTTAATGAAGATGCCAGTTGGGGACCTGTGAGGCGTCTGTTTCTCAAACTAGAGACTCTAATGTGCTTATCTTCTTGCTTAGTTGTGCAACGCGGCCTCCCACTTCTTTTTCTACTCTGGTTAGAGCCTGTTTGTGCTGTCCTCTGAAGGGAGTAGTACACACCGTTGTAGGAAATCTTCAATTTCTTTGCAATTTCTCGCATGGAATAGCCTTCATTTCTAAGAACAAGAATAGACTGTCGAGTTTCAGATGAAAGTTCTCTTTTTCTGGCCATTTTGAGCGTTTAATTGACCCCACAAATGTGATGCTCCAGAAACTCAATCTGCTCACAGGAAGGTCAGTTTTGTAGCTTCTGGAAGGAGCTAGACTGTTTTTAGATGTGTGAACATGATTGCACAAGGGTTTGCTAATCATCAATTAGCCTTCTGAGCCAATGAGCAAACACATTGTACCATTAGAACACTGGAGTGATAGTTGCTGGAAATGGGCCTCTATACACCTATGTAGATATTGCACCAAAAACTAGACATTTGCAGTTAGAATAGTCATTTACCACATTAGCAATGTATAGAGTATATTTGTTTAAAGTTAGGACTAGTTTAAAGTTAGCTTCATTTAAAAGTACAGTGCTTTTCCTTCAAAAATAAGGACATTTCAATGTGACCCCAAACTTTTGAACGGTAGTGTACCTTCCAGGTATTGTGGCTCCGGTGCTGTGATTGGCCAGAGCAGCAATGACGTCACTCCCGCACATGCGCACGGGAGCCGCCACTAACGGCATATCGCCATTAGCAGCGGCGCGCTCAGTGCGTACAGTGCCTGTCTTTTTGCAAATATCTCCTAAACCGTGTAGGTTTAGGAGATATTTCTTGCACCTACAGGTAAGCCTTTATCTAGGCTTACCTGTAGGTCAAATTGGTCTGTAAGGGTTTACAACCACTTTAACAGCTGGTAAATAAACTGAGCCTATAATAAATGAGCATTAATAAAAATGGTCTTTATACAGGAAAAAAAATATGATACACGCCTCGGCAATTAAAATCATTCTTATATTACTCACTAGTTGGTGGAGTCTGATATATAGGGACTGCAATGCAACTGATCGAAACCAAATGCAAAGCATGTGAATAAAACAAAAAAAAGGGAAGATGCATAGATAAAAAGGTCTATTAAATGCTATATGGACCATCAACATTTCACGTAGCATGACAGGAATCAAGTATTACTCACTAGTCGGGGAGTCTGAGAGATCGGGACTGCAATGCAACTGAGCGAAACCAAATGCAAAGTCTGTGAAGGAAATAAAAGAAAAATAAGACGATACATAGATAAAAAGGTATATTAGATGCTAAATTGACCATCAACGTTTCAAACAGCAGTACAGTATTAAATAGTACTTACTAGTCGGGGAGTCTGAGAGATTGGGTCTGCAATGCAAGTGACCGAAACCAAATGCAAAGCCTATAGAAAAAAAAAAAAAATTTAAAGTTTGAAGATTAATAACACACCACACTGATTAAAATAGAACCGTTAACATAGAAGATATACAGAACATTTTTTTCTGTTTTTACATTTCAATGGGTATAAATATATTATATCTATTATTATTATATTATATTATATTTTATCTTTAGTTGTATACACAGATCATAGTAATGAGAGCACATATCAGTGTTAGGGATGAGCCGAACACCCCCCTGTTCGGTTCGCACCAGAACATGCGAACAGGAAAAAAGTTTGTTCGAACACACGAACACCGTTAAAGTCTATGGGACACGAACATGAATAATCAAAAGTGCTAATTTTAAAGGCTTATATGCAAGTTATTGTCATAAAAAGTGTTTGGGTCCTGCCCCAGGGGACATGGATCAATGCAAAAAAAAGTTTTAAAAATGGCTGTTTTTTTAGGAGCAGCGATTTTAATAATGCTTAAAGTCAAACAATAAAAGTGTAATATCCCTTTAAATTTCGTAGCTGGGGGGTGTCTATATTATGCCTGTAAAGGGACGCATGTTTCCTGTGTTTAGAACAGTCTGACAGCAAAATGACATTTCGAAGGAAAAAACACATTTAAAACTACTCGCGGTTATTGCATTGCCGCTCTGACAATACACATAGAAGTTCATTGATAAAAACGGCATGGGAATTCCCCACAGGGGAACCCCGAACCAAAATGTAAGAAAAAAAAATGACGTGGGGATCCCCCTAAATTCCATACCAGGCCCTTCAGGTCTGGTATGGATATTAAGGGGAACCCCGGCCAAAATCTAAAAAAAAATTACGTGGGGGTCCCCCTTAATTCCATACCAGACCCTTCAGGTCTGGTACGGATTTTAAGGGGAACCCCGTGCCAAAAAAAAAAATGGCGTGGGGTCCCCCCAAAAATCCATACCAGACCCTTATCCGAGCACGCAACCTGGCAGGCCGCAGGAAAAGAGGGGGGGACGAGAGAGCGCCCCCCCCCCTGAACCGTACCAGGCCACATGCCCTCAACATTGGGAGGGTGCTTTGGGGTAGCCCCCAAAACACCTTGTCCCCATGTTGATGAGGACAAGGGCCTCATCCCCACAACCCTGGCCGGTGGTTGTGGGGGTCTGCGGGCGGGGTGCTTATCGGAATCTGGAAGCCCCCTTTAACAAGGGGACCCCCAGATCCCGGCCCTCCCCCCTGTGTGAAATGGTAAGGGGGTACTTACCCCTACCATTTCACTAAAAACCTGTCAAAAATGTTAAAAATTACAAGAGACAGTTTTTGACAATTCCTTTATTTAAATGCTTCTTCTTTCTTCTATCTTCCTTCATCTTATTCTTCTGGTTCTTCTGGCTCTTCTGGTTCTTCCACCGGCGTTCTCGTCCAGCATCTCCTCCGCGGCATCTTCTATCTTCTTCTCCTCGGGCCGCTCCGCACCCATGGCATGGGAGGAGGCTCCCGCTCTTCTCTTCATCTTCTTCTCTTCTGGTTCAGAAGAACCAGAAGAAGAAGAAGATGAAGGAAGATAGAAGAAAGAAGAAGCATTTAAATAAAGGAATTGTCAAAAACTGTCTCTTGTCATTTTTAACATTTTTGACAGTTTTTTAGTGAAATGGTAGGGGTAAGTACCCCCTTACCATTTCACACAGGGGGGGGCCGGGATCTGGGGGTCCCCTTGTTAAAGGGGGCTTCCAGATTCCGATAAGCCCCCTGCCCGCAGACCCCCAAAACCACCGGCCAGGGTTGTGGGGATGAGGCCCTTGTCCTCATCAACATGAGGACAAGGTGTTTTGGGGGGCTACCCCAAAGCACCCTCCCAATGTTGAGGGCATGTGGCCTGGTACGGTTCAGGAGGGGGGGGCCGCACTCTCGTCCCCCCCTCTTTTCCTGCGGCCTGCCAGGTTGCGTTCTCGGATAAGGGTCTGGAATGGATTTTTGGGGGGACCCCCACGCCGTTTTTTTTTTTTTTTGGCGCGGTGTTCCCCTTAAAATCCATACCAGACCCTTCGGGTCTGGTATGGAATTTAGGGGGACCCCCACGTCATTTTTTTAAAAAATTTTGGCCGGGGTTCCCCTTAATATCCATACCAGACCTGAAGGGCCTGGTATGAAATTTAGGGGGACCCCCACGTCATTTTTTTTTTAAATTTTGGTTTGGGGTTCCCCTGTGGGGAATTCCCATGCCGTTTTTATCAATGAACTTCTATGTGTATTGTCGGAGCGGCAATGCAATAGCCACGAGTCGTTTTAAATGGGTTTTTTCCTTCGAAATGTCATTTTGCTGTCAGACTGTTCTAAACACAGGAAACATGCGCCCCTTTACAGGCATACTATAGACACCCCCCAGCTACAAAATTTAAAGGGATATTACACTTTTATTGTTTGACTTTAAGCATTATTAAAATCACTGCTCCTGAAAAAACTGCCATTTTTAAAACTTTTTTTGCATTGATCCATGTCCCCTGGGGCAGGACCCAGGTCCCCAAACACTTTTTATGACAATAACTTGCATATAAGCCTCTAAAATTAGCACTTTTGATTTCTCCCATAGACTTTTAAAGGGTGTTCCGCGGCATTCGAATTTGTCGCGAACACCCCAAATTGTTCGCTGTTCGGCGAACTTACGAACAGCCAATGTTCGAGTCGAACATGAGTTCGACACGAACTCGAAGCTCATCCTTAATCACTGTATATTTATGGCCCCCCTATAGGTGTAGGGGCCCAATTTGCAACATCCTGGACAAGACACGTCTCTATTCGTCCCCGCCATCTCAGCCATTGTATTCATCCCTCATCCCCCCAAAACATATCCGTCATTGTAAGTTGTATCCATCAACATGTCAGCTGTATCCATGAATATTACACGTAGCCTGTATATGATGTATATTACACAAATAGACATTAGGTCTTTTTAATGTGTTCCGGGAATAAGGGTTGTTGTTTGACATTAGATTTATATGTATATGTTTAAACCTTGGATAGTTAATTAATAAAGATTTATACCTCAGTACCGGTTTGTCCTTATAGAAGAGTTTCTTTGTGCCTGGCACGCAATTTTTTATGATTTAACAATAACTCAGAGGACAACTAAGTTCTGGCGTCTCTGATTTATACTCATTATCCGAGACGCCGGACTCAGACGGTACAATCTGGTTTAATCCCCATTAGAGGTCAGGGCCAATGCATGGCCACTTAGCTTCCTAGAGGGAGATCCGGTTTGGTATATAGGAGTAGTTGAGATATCCTTTTTTGCCTTTCCTTCTTTTTGATTACATGATATTCAGTGGGATTATACTTCCCTTCTAAAGGACTCCTCTCACTATCCACCTACCCATTTACTCCTGGGTCACTTTTAATACACAAAGAGGGACATTCTGAGTATACTCTTTATGATACATATATGAATCATAAGCGGGTATAAATTAGGGAAACTGTGGGGAATCATTGACCCTTTCCATTATCAGGTTGAGGATGGCATATCTATTGGATGAAGAAATAGACCTCGAAATACAATCTGCATTTTTAGATGAAGCGACAGCGACACATAGTGGTGGAGATGAAACCCTAAAAGGACTTTTAAAAAATCACAAAAAACTTACCATTAAATTCCTTAATAGAAAGTGGGACATCTCCTCACTAAAATCACATATCGCACATAAAATAATTCCCAGAGGTTTGAGGGAAAGAGTGACTCCAGCAGGGCATCTACATACCCCAAGATTTCTCCAGCTTTGGAAACAAAGCTGTTTGGAGCGCGGTCTAGCTATTCTTAACATGATAGTTGAGGAGGAACAGTTACAGCTAGAAGAGATTAAAAGGGACATAGACACAAGTGTCCAATTACTTGAACCATATAAAGAGGACCCTCTATTCATCAAATCTAATGAACTTTTAAAGAAAGAGGTAGAAAAAACACAAAGAACCCTGAAGTCTACAAAACAAGAAAAATTCAAACAAAATCTACAGGACTGGGAAAGTGGCGATGTATTTGACCCCAGCATACCTAGGGGTAGAAGTAGATCCCGTAGACGAAACCATAGAAAGAGGTCCAAAGTAACTCAATCAAGACACTCATCTACAGATAGTGAAACAGGAAATCTCGAAAGGACAGTTGCTTTTTTAGACACAGGGGGGGAGTTACCCAACAGCCCAAATTCCAGAAGGGACCAAGGGAAAACAGGAAGAATTCCTCCCCAAGGCAAAAACGGAAGGCAAGGAAGAGAAAGAGACACAAAAGGAAGTCAGAGGGAATTAAGATCGTCCTCACGGAGGACTTAACTAAGGAGGGAAATATGAGTGAAACACAAAACATACATCTTTCAGGTACGCAAGATAAAAAAGTGGTTAATTTATCCAACTTCCCTCTAAATCAGCACCATATATCACTTCTACAAAAAGGACTCTCTTTTTCACCTACAAGCTCAATGAGTGAATTTGAGGTGTTTAAAGATATAAACCTATTCCTACGTAAGGTCATCTTTAGATACTGGCACTCTGACAAAGGGGAAGTCTATCCCAAGGATGAGAAAACTAGGGAAGAGAGGGAGGCCTTAGAGATACTTGTATCTCTATTGGAAGAAAATGACAATACTAGTCCCAGTGATGAAATCAATAGCCCTTCATCCATACCTCTGCGTCCCTCAAATTTAACTATTAGATCTCTTAAAATGCCATCCCTCTCGAAACATAAACAGATCCAGGCATTCTTGGAGCAGGTCCAAAGGGACCTATCCACACTTAATTGGGACTATCATGGAATAGACAACTTAAGCCCGGAGGAGAGAAAGGCCCTTAGAGAACTTAAGGAATCTAAGGACATTATCATTAAAAGTAGTGATAAAGGTGGAAATACAGTATTGCTATCACCGGATATGTATGAGACGGAAACTATGCGTCTCTTAAATGATCAAACTACATATAAGAAACTACCGTACAATCCTTTTCCCGAAATCATTGATACTTTAAATTTCAAATTAAGGATGGCCTGTGATAGCAACCTCCTTTCGAATAAGGAAACAAAGTATCTTTGCGTCAGCGAATTTAATACGCCAACTTTTTATATAATACCCAAACTACATAAATCGATTACGAACCCTCCAGGAAGGCCCATAGTGTCAGCGATTAAAGGACCACTGGAGAGAGTGGGCAAATTCGTTGACGCAATGATAAAAGAATTAGTGACTGATCTCCCTTCCTATGTACAGGACACCCGCGATGTTCTAAGGAGGATCGACGGACTCAGGGTACCGACTGACACCTTGTTGGTGGGGATTGACGTAGAGTCCCTGTATACGTCGATCCCACATGAATGTGGACTCAGAGCGGTACAGCATTTCCTTGACTCTAAGTTCCCACAACTAGCCGCTCAGAATGAATTCATCGTAGACTTGTTACAGTTTATGCTGGATAACAACTGCTTCCAATTTCTTAATCAATACTATAGACAGATAAGGGGCACCTCCATGGGGGCACCATGGGCACCAGCGTATGCCTGTCTACACCTAGGGCTATGGGAACGGGAGCACGTTTATCCCTCGTCTATTTACCTCAGCCACTGTGTCCTGTGGCTGAGGTATATAGACGACGTGATTATGCTATGGAGGGGTACCCCCCGGGAACTGCAGTCCTTCATTGACGAACTGAACCTGAATGACCTAAATATCAAACTGACCTTTTCTTTTGATTCTTGCACCCTGCCATTTCTTGACCTTAAGATTCAGATCAACAATGACCAAATCTCCACAAAAACGTTCAGGAAGGATACAGCAGCCAATACTCTGCTTCTGGCTACAAGTCATCATCCGAGGTCCCTCATTCACGGAATCCCAGTGGGACAATTTTTACGTACCAGACGCAACTGCTCAGAGGACAATACATTCCTCCTGGAATCCCGCGAACTATACGGGCGATTCCGTGAGCGAGGATACTCACATGGATGTATCAGAAAAGCGAAAAAACGTGCGTACCTTACTGAACGATCATCCTTACTTTCTAAAAACAAACCTGTCCAACAGCTTGACAAGGCCACCTCTCCCCCAATAAGGATTATCACTAAATATGGGACACAATGGGGGCAAGTGCGTAGAATACTTAATCGCCATTGGCATATCCTAGCCGAATCCCCTATATTGGGGAGAATAGTAGGCAGCAGACCTTTAATGACGGCAAGAAGGGCTACAAATCTGAGAGACAACTTGGTCCACTCGGAATATACGAGAACAACCAGACGAAATTGGCTCACTAGCCTCCCTCCCCTTAGGGGTATGTTCCGATGTGGCAGATGCCACATCTGCAAATATGTAGACAAGACGGACAGATTTGCCAACTCGGACGGCACAAAACAGTTTAAAATCCATCATTTTATCAACTGTCGGTCAGTGAGGGTCATATATGTGCTCACATGCCCGTGTGGTCTTATGTATGTGGGCAAGACCAAAAGACAGCTTAGAGTCCGCGTTGGCGAACATGTCCAAAGCATATTAAATAGTGATGACGAGGGACCTCTATCACTGCACTTTTTGGAGAAACACAATGGCGACCCAAGTGGCCTTAAATGCAAAGGTATCTATAAACTGAATTTGCCCCCAAGAAGAGGTGATTTTGACAAAGTGTTATATCAAAAAGAAAAAATGTGGATATTCATGCTAAAAAGCATGCAGCCACGAGGCCTGAACAATGAGTGCAACTTATCTGTTTTTTTAGAACCATAAAGGATAACTACTATTGCAAAGCCCCCCCTTCTAACAAGGGGCTTGCGGATATGAATGGGGATTCTTCACATGATGGGACTGAACTAGGGGTCCCCATGACTGCCGTCTATCTGTACATAACCCCTTCGCCTGGACCAATAGGTATTATTAGGGACCTGTTACCAAAAAACCCCCATTCAACCTTTATATCCTCTATTAACTTGACATGTGTAGTTTCCTTATTTTGCATATATCAGCCACTTGTTTTATCCACCCTTTAGGGGTGTGTCTGCACTAGGTGCAGTGATGGCCTCCTTGCGTTACAAAATCGCTACATATATCTCTGTATCCACATAATAGTGGAATGTAGCAATCTTTCTAGAATGGCTATATTTGCTTACTTAACATGATAGGATTACTTCCCAAGAAGCCCAACAATCTGGGTCTAGGACGGTATTGGGCTGGTGATTCCCTAGACCCGGTGATTTCCTAGATCTACCCGTGAAAGGGGACCATGGCCGGGAAATAGATGCCAAGAAACCCTGTTTGGCGTTTTTTGTCCTTTGTGGACATTGCGTGTGAGGTTTCCCTGGACTTGTATTGGAGCGGCCCGCGCTGATCTACCTGTTCGGAAGGCAACCTACTTGGATGGATGATCAGTTTCTAGGTGCATACATGCACAGGGAATTGATTGGTGTTTTATCTGTTATGAATGATTATTCCTATCCATCCATCCATGTATCCACTAGGCACTGTAGCAGCTTTCAATGGATGATCTGTGTTTATATATAAAAACAATTTTCCCTAAACGATCTGGGATTTTTTATATAATTTTATTTTACTTAAACTGTGGGAGATCACTTTTAGTTACTTTGGTCAGCTTAAATAGGAAGGGCAATTCCCCTAAAGAAAATCCCAATATCTGCAATAACCCCAGATACATAGGGGGTTAAACTCTGAATGCTCCTTTGCACTATGTATGACTATGCACGGGTGAATGATATCATGAATGATTAAAGCGCTGTGGACTGCTGATCAGTAGCAACCAATTGAAACTTGATTGGTATGACGATATATAACTTGACTGACACACTAACGCGCATGCTCTGAAGAAGCTATCATTTAGCGAAACATGTAAGCATCATTAAGGTGATATCCACAAGAAGGTTCTACGGATGGCCACACACCTTTAACTGAATTGCTCCCTAAACCTCCCTCCCTATTGACCGTGGATAAGCATCAGAGCCTGACATCTGCGGCTCTCTCAGTGGGTATAGCACCTGTCATAGCATCAAGGAGACGATATTCGTATTACCAGCTGATGAAGACTGACATCGCAAACTGTGGATGACTACATCGAGACCAGTGGAAAGGGATCCCCTTGTCCAGCTTTAGTGACAGCGCTCTACAGCTCGCTATACATCTTTTAAATATCGATATCTGTACGCTGATCCCGCCGACACTTGGCATGATGTGACGCTTCCTGGTCCGCTCCAGCCTACGGTAAAATCAGATTTATCTCCAATACATTACATAGATGCTACTCTTTACATGCTACATTACCCTACTGTTGGTTATTATTGAACTGATCAGACTACTGACATCTGGTTCTACTTAAAGCCGCAATTGTCTTAAGCTAATCTCACGGAATCCATTTGGAACTGTTTCACCACACCTGCACTTTAAAAATCTTTTTATGAGACTGCTTTAATAGTGAATAAATAATCCATGATCGGGACTATCTATGATGATCCAACACGTGTATCACTACTACTGACAAATCCCATAATCACTGGATGAGTATTCAGACAGACTTGACAAGCGACTCTGATTGAATGGTGTATGTGGATGTGAGTATGAGAGGTTGATGAGATCTATTTGCAAACTGGTGGCCACCAATATTACCTTCAGACATTAGGTCTTTTTAATGTGTTCCGGGAATAAGGGTTGTTGTTTGACATTAGATTTATATGTATATGTTTAAACCTTGGATAGTTAATTAATAAAGATTTATACCTCAGTACCGGTTTGTCCTTATAGAAGAGTTTCTTTGTGCCTGGCACGCAATTTTTTATATTACACAAATAGCCAGCCATGTTTGAGGGAGGGGGGAGGCCACAATGGCCAATATATGTGATGGTCATCATGTATATTGCCCAAAGTGCCAGCCATGAGGAAGGGGGGAGGGGAGGAGACAATGGCCATGATGTGTGATGCAATATACATGGTGAGCATTAGACATCATGTCCATTGTCTACCCCCTCCCCCCTCCCTCATGGCTGGCACTTTGGGCAATTTACATGGTGAACATCACACATCATGTCCATTGTCTACCCCCCTCATGGCTGGCACTTTGGGCAATATACATGGTGAACATCACACATCATGTCCATTGTCTACCCCCTCCCCCCTCCCTCATGGCTGGCACTTTGGGCAATATACATGGTGAAGATCACACATCATGTCCATAGTCTACCCCCTCCCCCCTCCCTCATGGCTGGCACTTTGGGCAATATACATGGTGAACATCACACATCATGTCCATTGTCTACCCCCTCCCCCCTCCCTCATGACTGGCACTTTGGGCAATATACATGGTGAACATCAGTGATCACAGATCATGTCCATTGTCTACCCCCTCCCCCCTCCCCCCTCCCTCATGGCTGGCACTTTGGGCAATATACATGGTGAGCATCAAACATCATGTCCATTGTCTACCCCCTCCCTCATGGCTGGCACTTTGGGCAATATACATGGTGAACATCACACATCATGCCAATATATGACCGCCGTATACATCCATCCATCCCACAAATATATGACCGCTGTATACATCCATCCATCCCACCGATATATGACCTCTGTATACATCCATCCATCCCACCGATATATGACCTCTGTATACATCCATCCACCCCACCGATATATGACCGCTGTATACATCCATCCATGCCACCAATATATGACCTCTGTATACATCCATCCATGCTGCCAATATATGACCTCTGTATACATCCATCCATCCCGCCAATATATGACAACTGTATACATCCATCCATCCCACCGATATATGACCGCTGTATACATCCATCCATCCCGCCAATATATGACCGCTTTATACATCCATCCATCCCACCGATATATGACCGCTGTATACATCCATCCATCCCGCCAATATATGACCTCTGTATACATCCATCCATCCATCCCCACTGATATATGACCTCTGTATACATCCATCCATCCCACCGATATATGACCGCTGTATACATCCATCCATCCCACCCATATATGACCGCTGTATACATCCATCCATGCCGCCAATATATGACTGCTGTATACATCCATCCATCCCACCAATATATGACCGCTGTATACATCCATCCATCCCACCAATATATGACCGCTGTATACATCCATCCATCCCACCAATATATGACCGCTGTATACATCCATCCATCCCACCGATATATGACCACTGTATACATCCATCCATCCTGCCAACATATGACCTCTGTATATATCCATCTATCCCCACCGATATATGACCTCTGTATACATCCATCCATCCCACCGATATATGACCGCTGTATACATCCATCCATGCCGCCAATATATGACCTCTGTATACATCCATCCATGCCGCCAATATATGACCGCTGTATACATCCATCCATCCCACTGATATATGACCGTTGTATACATCCATCCATCCCGCCAATATATGACTGCTTTATACATCCATCCATCCCACCGATATATGACCGCTGTATACATCCATCCATCCTGCCAATATATGACATCTGTATATATCCATCCATCCCCACCGATATATGACCGCTGTATACATCCATCCATGCCGCCAATATATGACCTCTGTATACATCCATCCATGCCGCCATTATATGACCTCTGTATACATCCATCCATCCCGCCAATTTATGACCTCTGTATACATCCATCCATCCCGCCAATATATGACCTCTGTATATATCCATCCATCCCCACCGATATATGACCGCTGTATACATCCATCCATGCCGCCAATATATGACCGCTGCATACATCCATCCATCCCACCGATATATGACCGCTGTATACATCCATCCATCCCACCCATATATAACCGCTGTATACATCCATCCTTGCCGCCAATATATGGCCGCTGTATACATCCATCCATCCCACCAATATATGACCGCTGTATACATCCATCCATCCCACCAATATATGACCGCTGTATACATCCATCCATCCCACCAATATATGACCGCTGTATACATCCATCCATCCCACCAATATATGACCGCTGTATACATCCATCCATCCCACCGATATATGACCTCTGTATACATCCATCCATCCTGCCAATATATGACCTCTGTATACATCCATCCATCCTGCCAATATATGACCTCTGTATATATCCATCCATCCCCACCGATATATGACCTCTGTATACATCCATCCCACCGATATATGACCGCTGTATACATTCATCCATGCCGCCAATATATGACCTCTGTATACATCCATCCATGCCGCCAATATATGACCGCTGTATACATCCATCCATCCCACCGATATATGACCGCTGTATACATCCATCCATCCCGCCAATATATGACCGCTTTATACATCCATCCATCGCACCGATATATGACCGCTGTATACATCCATCCATCCCACCAATATATGACATCTGTATATATCCATCCATCCCCACCGATATATGACCGCTGTATACATCCATCCATGCCGCCAATATATGACCTCTGTATACATCCATCCATGCCGCCAATATATGACCTCTGTATACATCCATCCCGCCAATATATGACCTCTGCATACATCCATCCCACCAATATATGACCTCTGTATATATCCATCCATCCCACCGATATATGACTGCTGTATACATCCATCCATGCCGCCAATATATGACCGCTGTATACATCCATCCATCCCACCGATATATGACCGCTGTATACATCCATCCATCCCACCCATATATAACCGCTGTATACATCCATCCTTGCCGCCAATATATGACCGCTGTATACATCCATCCCACCAATATATGACCGCTGTATACATCCATCCATCCCACCAATATATGACCGCTGTATACATCCATCCCACCAATATATGACCGCTGTATACATCCATCCATCCCACCAATATATGACCGCTGTATACATCCATCCATGCCGCCAATATACAACCGCTGTATACATCCATCCATCCTGCCAATATATGACCACTGTATACATCCATCCATCCCACCGATATATGACCGATGTATACATCCATCCATCCCACCGATATATGACCGCTGTATACATCCTTCCATCCCGCCAATATATGACCGCTGTATTCATCCATCCATCCCGCCAATATATGTATCCCTGTAGCCATTCTCATCCATATAATAAATGCCCTATACAAAGAAAGCCCTGAAGGGGGATACAATTTCTATAATAGTGTACTTACCAAATAAGAGTGTCCTGCAATGAATCTGCAACAAATCATCAAAATTCGCACTGAAACTGTGATAAATTCATTCTGTTATTTTATTAAATAGGTTGTGCAAACCCACCCATCAACATTGTAAAACCCGCCCTTCATTTTATTAAACACACCCCGCAAACAGCTCTGCCCATTAATTCAATATTCGGCCTCTTCTGTAGCATCCGCCCCTTAGCACGATATCACCTAATAGACCCGCCCCTTGCAATATTCGGCCTCTTCTGTAGCATCCGCCCCTTAGCACGATATCACCTAATAGACCCGCCCCTTGCAGAGTAGCACAAGCATCGGGAGCGTGCGGCAGCGTCGGGTACAAGCGCCGTGAACACCTCACTGAAGCTGTTCAGCTTCTGAGATTTTCAGGGTATCCCTTGTTTTTCGTTCTGCGCAAGCGCTGCGCCTGCGCAGTCCGGGGGGTCCTTATCCGCCGAGCGGAACTTTCTCGGCAGAACACCTGCTCACAGCAGATCACATGGCAATTGTACACAATGAAAGGCTTTGATTCATGCTATTCCTTGTGTACTTTTGTGATGAGCTCTGTGATTTGTCATAGTGATCGCATGATACAGACAGGGTCAATCATAGCCCATCTGTACCATGTGATTACTATTGTGAATATCTGTGATTGGCCACAGCTAAACACTGAATTAATAGTTTTTATTCAGAAAAAAATGGTTGCTTATAACTGTAAAATTTACGGTTATAAGCAATCATAAATAAAATGAAGGCTTACCAGAAAGCCAGTGACCCCCCTTATTCCGGCGCTTTGTTGGGTCTGTGATCCACAGAAAAGATGTCCTGACGTCTCTCCCCAGTAGCCTCAGAAGGTACACACCAGGAACTTCACAGCTGATCAGGGCATGGTGTTTTAGAAAAGCCTCAGAGCTGGAGTATTTAAGAGAGATTAATAAGACTCGGGGCCACTCATTACAATTAGAAGAAAAGAGGTTTAACCTTAAACTATGTAGAGGGTTCTTTACTGTAAGAGCGGTAAGGATGTGGAATTCCCTTCCACAGACGGTGGTCTCAGCGGGGAGCATTGATAGCTTCAAGAAACTGTTAGATAAGCACCTGAACGACCGCAACATACAGGGATATGTAAGGTAATACTGACACATAATCACACACATAGGTTGGACTTAATGGACTTGTGTCTTTTTTCAACCTCACCTACTATGTAACTATGTAACTATATGAGTATATAGAGAGACAAAAAGACTCCACATAGTGTAATATTGTCTCTTCTTTGCAGTTTATTAGCAGCAGTGCATATACACAGGATAGTAAAAGTTCAAGCTGAGAGCATGTCTCAATCCAAACACTTCATTAAAACTTCCTTAAAATCCAGACAGCGATTGCAGCGATGCAAATGACATCATTAGACCCCAGATGATGTAATTTATGACGAAACTATCATTATCAGCAGTTTTTGGCTGGGCTGTTTTTTGGCTTTAAAAAAAACCCAAAACTAGTGGGTTCTGAGAGGAGTTTTTGAGCTGTTTTCAGCTGTAAAAATACTCTAACGTCAAAAAACTCTGATTAACGCCAATAAACGCTCGAAAACACGGCTCACAGCGGTTTCTGGCATTTTTGATCCATTGAAAAAAAATATATATATATATATATATATATATATATATATATATATATATATATATATATATTGTGGCAGAGCATTGCCCTGCCAGGGTCTAGAAGGAAGATGTGACCCAGAAATCTCAACCACAAGGGTTGGGGGGCTCCAGGGAGCTTGTAACATGAAGAGGAACCTGGCTTTTCAGTTTCCTCCTTTCTTAGAAAGGTCCACTTTGGGACCTGGAGCCTGGGGATTTCTGAGAGATCCGGGTGGGATGAAATCCCCAGTCCTGGGTCCTGATTTTGAAAACAGCCAGCATACTGATTGGTCAGGTGTGTGCTGGGCTTTTAGTAGTAACCTGGCCATGGTTCTGGGCTCCACCCGGCAGATAGGAAGTCTGAGTACCAGGAGTCAGGAGGGCTCCAGGTGGGAGCCAGTGCAGCAAGAGGCTGTTAGCTGTGTGCACCAAGGTGGTCAATGAAACAGTCTGTATGAGACAAACAAGGGCCTGGAGTGTAAGGCCAGAGCTGCAGTGCTGCAAGTGAGAGCCAACTAGGCTGAATGTAGTTTTGTGGATGAAAAGGAATGCTGAAACCCCTGCGAGGGAAACCTATCTTTGTTTGTTGAACTTTCTTTTAATAAAAATGGGCAAACAAAGCCCTTAAAAAGAAGAACCAGCGAGTGGCGGTGTCCTTCAGGCTCTACATTTGATGCTAATCCTTTACACGTGGTGGAGAAGTGCTGTGGGCACAATCTGAGATCCCTACAATCAAGTAAGTTCATCTGTTATATGAACTGTGTTTTGATGCATGAGATTGCATAATCTGTGTGTGCAGGTGAGGAGAACCTGCAAAAGAAAGGTGACTAGCCTTAAAGAGACAGTGCTCCAATTTATTGCTGAACTGTGCAGAGTTTTCTGGAGTGACTGTGAGAATGGGGCGGTCAAAGCGCCTAAAAGAAGCAAGGATGGCTGAGATGATAGATAGAGCTCTGTGGCTGGAGGAGTTGTTACCACCTGAGAGAACCCCATACATGCCTGAACAGATTTTGCCAAGGAGAAAGAGGGCTGGTGTTGTCCCTAGCAACACTGGTGCAATGAGTGCACAGGTGACTGCAAGTATGGAGAGTCCACCAAAGTCTGAGTCTGCAGTGGATTGGTGCAAGCGACACCTGGCAGCACTAGACCAAGTTAAAGGGGAAGTGCATGTTGTTGCCCTTGGCAACGCTGGTGCAAGTAGGCCAGCTATCAAGGTTCAGAGACCTAATCTTGAAAGCAGATGCAGTGTGGGAATCCCTGACAAGACATGGAACCAAGTGCGCTGTTTGCGGTGCAGTGAGTGGGGGCATGCAGTCTCCAAGTGCCCTTTGTCCCAGGCTCCAGTGCAAAGCTACCTAGCAAAGCAAAGGTCTTCATCTGTGTTTGAGAAGCCTGCTCTGAGTGCCAGAAGTGAGCAACAGGCTTACCAGAAGTTTGAAAGGAGTGCAGTTGCCCATAGCAACGCCTATGATGTCAGGTCGGAGGACCGCAAGACAAAGATATTGCCTATAGAGGATCGTGGCAAGTTTAAAGTGACACCGCTTCATAGAGAGAGAAGTCTACATGTTTGGGAGAGCCAGAAAAGTGCAGCTGGGAGAACACCGTTTCCATTAGCAACTAGAGAACATGTGCCAATGGGAATGAGGAGCTACAGGGAAGAGGTGCCCCACCATCCTCATAGATGCCAGTAAGATTCTGCATGTTGGGAGAGTGCCATCTCCCTTAGCAACAGGAGAAAGTCACCAAGTAACCTGCCAGGAATGTGGTCAACTGGGGCATGGGATCTTTTCTTGTCCCAGTTTGTGGAATACAGCTGCTGATATTGTTGCTGGGTTTAACTCTTTGCCTGCAAGCCCGGATTCCTGTGTTAAAATGTTTGCAGTCACCCCTGGCAACAGAGAGGAAATTCCTGTTGTGCCTGCTGTAGTTTCATCCTGTGGCCACCAAAGGGAGTCGGCCAGTAGAAGTTTAGTACAAGAAAGTCGACGTACTCAAATGAACATGGCAAGATCTGTTACTCGGATGGGTAAGACTGTTGCTGTTGAAGTCATGGGAAAGACTGACTGTGGGATTGCTCACACTGAAGTGGAAGTGATCCCAGAGGGGAGATCCACTATTGGTGCAGAAAAGGACTTGCCTCACTGCAGTGCCCTGTCCAGTGGGGAGGCAAGTGTTAAAATTGAATGTGATGATGTAAAACTTGCTGAGGAATATGTTCATACTGGTATTGAGTTAACTATGGCTGATAATGTGATGCTTAATGAGATAGGGGTGATCGCTAAGCAGGATATGCTATTCCCCTTAGCAACAGTATATAAGGCTGCAGAGGTGTCCCTGGAAACCTCAAGGGAGCTCTGTGTGTTGGAGCCAGAGGTTGCCTGGGACAACTGTGGTGCCGCTCTGATGGATAAGAGGGTACTTGACCTTGGTGATGAGAATGTGTCAAATAGTAAAACAAAAATGTCTGAAATTACTTGTGGTGATAATTGGTTACTGTGATCTGTCGCTGCTGACAGCAAAGATCTTTGCGAATTTAATGAAGCGCCACCCGAGCAAGGTGGTGAAGGTATGGTATTGCAGCCTGCTGTGTTTAAAAATGTTTTGCCACAGGTTAGTTTAAACAAAAGTATTATGTGCAATGTGCCTGCTGTGGCGCCACTCTGTCCGGTGTCTCCTTTGGCAGTTGGAGCTGCACTGCGTAGTACCTCTGATGGGAGCCCAGAGAAAATAGATTGGGACAGATGGGCAACATTATTGTATATAATTTTAAAAAAACGCTAAACGCTTTTGCAAAAACGTTGAAAAACTCACTTCGAAGCTACTGGCATTTTTATAACGTTATTTTAACGTCTAGTGTGCATGAGGCCTTATAAGCAATCATAGTGTGTGAAAACAACATAAAAAATCCAAAAAAGCACAGTAGTCGCGTGAAACACGTAACCTTTCATTTCTCTGCCTGTATGCTTTATGCCATCTGTGCTTGTTTTTAATCATCTCCTGAATAAACTACATTGCATCGTATGGGAGTGCGGTCGTCCTTTTCTTTTTTTTTTCATCCATATGTTTCTGCAGCAGTGACAGGGCGTGCACCACAACACAGGAGTCTGCTCATTCATTTACAGCCCTGCCCACTCACCTGGAGCAGCGGGACTAGTTTATAGTTTCTGTAGGGATACTGGTCATGATACTTGTCATAGAAGTCTCAATACAGCAATGTCACTTGTGCCCCCAAGTCCAGGAAAGCCTTGGTGTAGACCCCTTCTACTTGAATTGAGACTATAGGTAAGGGCAGGGCTGGGACAAGGGGAAAGGGCAGAAAGGGCATGTGCCTTGTGCACAGAAGCGCTATGTAGAAAGGGGAGCCAATGAGCGTTCTGATCTTCAGCTACCTGAAAGACAGGAGTGACAATGCCATTGCTCCTGTCATTCCGAACAGAGCACAGTGCAGGGCTATGATAGCTGCTGGAGAGAGGATTCTGCTCCCTACTCTCTCCAGCTGCTGAACTGGAATCTCCTTCCCCTACCACTTTCAGCAGTTTCAGGCGCTCTGGTACAGAACTACAAGAACAACCCCCAAGGAGGAGCTTTTTGTTTGCTGGCTATTGTTGTGTGGGTGAGATGGGGATGCAGCCAGCCACAGAGATCCTGCCGCCTGCCTGGAAGAGAGAGATGTGAGCTGAGAGTCAAATCAAAGAACCAAACTATGGTCAAACCTGCGCAGAATGAGCCTTCTTATATTTCAGTAACTGACTGTGTAACCTGTATTAGCAATGCCTTATGTGCTGCAAATGCCTGTATGTGTACATGAAAGTCAGGTAACTATAGTTAATGAAAACTGATCTTTAGGAGGTTTCTGAAGAATTTTACTAATAAAACATGTTGTAATAGAGCCTCTATGATCAACTGCAACTCCATTTTGTAATCTCTCCTCCATTTTATAAGCTTGTTTTTAAAGAATGTACGTGCCTTATCTTACACTTCTTTCTCGTTAGAGTTTTAGACTTTTTTGCTTGAGCCAAGTTTTAATTAAAACCTCCTCTGTATGACTCATGGTGTTTAGGCCGATTCTCGGTAGTCTATGTCCTTGCAGATAAGCTATCTTTGTAAATTCCTTTCAGCTGCCTAAACTAATGATGAAAAAATCTTTCTGTAGAAGCCTGGTTAACCCTTAGAAACTTAGGAGCGAGTTTACCCCTCCCCTCTTGTGTTGTAACGCACATATATATTAAATATCATTCTTAATAAACAGTTTAGGCTTGCTTTGCACACTGCCTGCTGTGTGTGTGTGTCATTGGGGTCTCCAGAATTCTGACAGGATCCCTGTGGATTACCAAGGAAGGGTGGTTGGCTGTCCAGTAATCTATCCTTTCAGATGGGGGCTCGTTTGGGTTAAAGCAATCATTCCACGGTAAGTGAATTTTTGTCTTATCTGGCGAATTATTTTCTTGCCGCGACTCTGATAAAGCTTTAGTCCCGTTTTAAATTGTATAGAAAGGAGATGGACCATGCCTACATAGACTAATATAGAAAAGGGACTTTGGCAGACCTAATGCCGCGTACACACGGTCGGACTTTTCGTCTACAAAAGTCTGACGGACTAAAGCTGGCTGACAATCCGTTCGTGTGTGGGCTTCCCTGGACTTTCAGCAGACTTTCAGCAGACTTTTCCAGCCTCAAATCTGACGGACTTTAGATTTGAAACATGCTTCAAATCTTTACGTCGTAACTACGCCGGACCCAGAAAGCCGCTCGTCTGTGTGCTAGTCCGACGGGCAAAAACCCACGCTAGGGCAGCTATTGGCTACTGGCTATCAACTTCCTTATTTTAGTCCGGTGTACGTCATCACGTACGAATCCATCAGACTTTTGTGTGATCGTATGTAGGCAAGTCCGCTCGTAAAAAAAAAAGTCTGCCACAAGTCTGTCGAAAGTCTGTCGGACTTTTGTAGACGAAAAGTCAGACCGTGTGTACGCGGCATAAGAAAGTCCTTTGGGAGGACATAAATATTTAAATAGTACTGTTTTCTCCTCGTCTATAAGGTAAATTCACAGTGACCCCAAACTTTTCTGCTTATTCTTTCTGTCGCTTAGAAGTATAAGATAATTTGTTGCGTGGATCAGATGACTGTAAGGTAAGACAGTCGTTCCCCACTGTCAATCTGGGTCAAAAAACATGGTAAAGATGTTCCTCCCCCTCCTCCCAACCCTGGGGAAACATGTAAAGATTATGTAGCTAGGGTTTGTGGTACGGATTATGAGTTCATAGTCCCATGGGAATGTGGGAAGAAATTGAGAAAGAAATGACAAGTGCATTTAAAAATAAGTCTTCCCTCCCCACTGCTATAGTGTGCAAACAAATATCAAGTGAATCGGTATTGCATTTTTGGAAGAGATTCATGGATACCTGGACTCGAGGCTGGGTTATCCTTGCAGGCAGATATGACTAGTCTGATGATTCAGACTTGCATCTCTAACCTGAAACCACAGATGGGCTTAATGGTCAGGCAAATGATTTCTGAATGGCCAACAAGTACGTTGGATGTTTTTCAGAAAACATTAACAGTAAAAGATGCTGCAGGATGTTTTGATACCAAGGAGGGGCAGAGAAAATGCCTCCCCAGGGTAATGGTTGGCAGTGGGGAAGAGGCAGAAGAAGGAGCAGAGGAAGAGGATTTTCTAGGGGTCCTCAGCAGCCAATTGTTTCAACTGAGGACAGGAGGGCCACTGGAGAAATCAATGCCCATATGAACCTTTTAATCAACAACAAAATAATCAAGCCCCTGCCTAGATACAGAACCCTCAGCAAAATCAGGGAGGGAAATACCCCATTCAGTGGACCCAGCCTAAACCACAACAGCAATGAAGCTGCATAGAAGGTAGTATCCCAGCATTCCCCCTTGTCTCTCGCTCCTTTGATGAACAACCAATAGTCGATCTGCATGTCCAAGGAAAGGTAACCCATTTCTTCCTTGATTCAGAAGCTACTTGTAGTATCCACAGTGAGGACTACTACAGAAGAGAGAACTAATGCTGAGCCTTCAATGGGAATTAATGGGATACTCACCAAAACTTTCAAAACCCCTCCCCTCCCAGTAGTAAATGTAGAACACGGATCAGTGTTGTTGCACCACAGTTTCAAGATAATACCAAACTGCCCTGTCAATCTTTTGGGGAGAGGTAGGTAAGTTGGGGATTAGAATGGAGATAACCAATCAGGGAGATGTGATTGCTCATTCTAGAAAGATCCCCATATGGCCCATAATGTTGAATACTGAAGTGCAAGAGACAGGCACAGGACTCCCCAGTGATTCTGACAAAGTATGGTCAGAGAGCGCTCTAGATGTAGGGCTTATCTCCTGGACCCCATACAAGGCCGCTATCAAAGAATGGGCACAACCCATTTATCACAAACAGTATCCATAGTCAAAAGAAAGAGAGGAAGGCATTGCACCTATGGTAGAACACTTCTTAAAGAAGGGCATTCTAAAAGAAGTTGTATCCCCCTACAACACACCCATCAACCCAGTTAAAAAGCCGGATGGCAGTTATAGGTTTGTTCAAGACCTTTGAGCTGTAAAAAACCTGGTGGTGCCCATTGCGCCTATAGTGCCTGATGTGCCATCACTCCTTACCTCCATACCATCCGATGCAGAGTATTTTTCTGTGATTGATTTAATTAATGCATTTTTCAGCGTCCCTGTGGATGAGAAGACACAGCCAATCCTTGCTTTTCTTGTAAAAACCGCCAGATGACCTGGTGTCGAATGCCCCAGGGTTATGTAGATTCCCCTGTAGTCTACTCAGTGGTCCTCCAGGCAACCCTGCGTTCCTGGACACCCCGTCATGGTTCTGTCCTGCTTCAATATGTTGATGATTTGTTGTTGTGTAGTCCAAGCCAGGCTGCATGCAAGGAGGATGGTTTAGATCTGTTACATTGGTTAGCAGATAATGGTCACTGCCAGGAGACTGTTGAATACCTTGGTTTTGTACTCTCCAAAGGAGAAAGGAAAATCAGTCACAGGAGAACTGCGACTCTCATCGGTCTGCACGGCCACTCACTAAGAAGGACATGCTATCCTTTCTTGGTATGATTGGTTACTGCCGCCAATGGATACTCGATTGTTCCTACTACGATAATCTCCTGAGGCAAGCCACAGGTACTGACATGCCAGATTGTGTGAAATGGAATGATGAAATGTACAATGCTTCCATGTATCTTATAACTGCAATGGTCACAGCTCCTGGACTTGGATTACCTGAATATGGCAAGATGTTTCACTTGTTTGCCAGGGACAACTGTAAAATCATGGCGGGGGTCCTAACGCAGGAGCATGGGGGCAAACTCCATCCTATTACTTTTTTTTTTTTTTCAAGGGTTGTGCCTATGCCAGTACAGGGCATGCCGGCGTGTCTCAGAGCTTTGGCATCCTGTGCGATGGTGGTGGGAATGGCTACATCATTCACTCTAGGACATGCCACCACCCTACACACTACTCACAATGTATCCATTCTACTAAAGAATATCCATACCCAGCACATGTCAGCCCAGAGGCTGAGCGGTTATGAAGTAATTTTACTTTCTAACCCAAAACTTGAGATAAAATATGCCTCTCCCACTTCTGGCCCAGCTCCAATCCTGAATGCCTTGCTAGGCTTGAAAGGTGAGGTAAATACCAACACCAAAACCGAATGCTCTGAAATAAAACTTCTAGATCTTCCACCACGAGTGCTCAGTATGAAGATGGCCACTCACCAGAGCTGTTTGACCCCTTTTTTTACAGGATGGTCAAACACTTTGGGAACCCCAAATTGGTTCCACTAATGGCATGAATCCACTCCAATGGCCACTCAGGAAGGAGCTAGAATGTAAAAAATGACTCCACAGGAGACACAGATAAAAGTCTCCATAGTGTAGTAATTTTTAATAGAGTAAAAACAGCAGCAATAATAGCAGTTACACTGAAATGTGATAGTGCCTGACCTGGCACTAGGTGTAAACAGCGTGTGTGAGTCAACTGATCCCGGGGGTAGCGTGCATTCCATGTCTCACTCCGAAGGTGCAAAGCCTGGAGTGGTGTATCAAATATGGACCCGGAAATGATGGAACCTCCACTCCGACATATGTTTCACCTTGAATGGCTCTACAGGAAGCAAAGAGCCCTTCCTGAAGATCCATTCACGGCGAAACAAATGTCGGAGCGGAGGATCCATATTTGATACACCACACCAGGCTTTGCACCTTCGGAGTGAGACGTAGAATGCACGCTACCCCCAGGGATCAGTTGACTTACACACGCTGTTTACGCCTAGTGCCAGGTCAGGCACTATCACATGTGAGTGTAAATTTTTGTTTATTAAAAAACTTACAAAACATAATAAAAACATTTACATATATAAGTTTTTTAATAAACAAAAATTTACACTCACATGTGATAGTGCCTGACCTGGCACTAGGCGTAAACAGCGTGTGTAAGTCAACTGATCCCTGGGGGTAGCGTGCATTCTACGTCTCACTCCGAAGGTGCAAAGCCTGGTGTGGTGTATCAAATATGGATCCTCCGCTCCGACATTTGTTTCGCCGTGAATGGATCTTCAGGAAGGGCTCTTTGCTTCCTGTAGAGCCATTCACGGTGAAACATATGTCGGAGTGGAGGTTCCATCATTTCCGGGTCCATATTTGATACACCACTCCAGGCTTTGCACCTTCGGAGTGAGACATGGAATGCACGCTACCCCCGGGATCAGTTGACTCACACACGCTGTTTACACCTAGTGCCAGGTCAGGCACTATCACATGTGAGTGTAAATTTTTGTTTATTAAAAAACTTACAAACATAATAAAAACATTTACATATATATATATATATATGTATAAAAACAAAAATAGCTTACATCAGCATAGCAAAAACACAAAGAAAACTAAACTAAATATACCAACCTAAACAAAGCCATAACCTCCACCTAAAACACCCTCAGGCTAAGAAACCATTACACATTTAACCCATGTGAGCAAAAGAAGAGTGTAGATGTGGTGCTGCTCTGATGTGATGCGATTTTTATAGTTGCCTTGTGTAATGACCTAATTAAAATCTATTGACTAAATGTGTTGTCTTACAAAATTCTAGGGTTGTGAACCTAAAACACAATATGGTGCTTATAAAGAGACTTCGCACTTGTCGCATATGCCAAAACTAAAAGTGGAAAATTGTTTGCTGGTTACAAATATTTGAATGCTTATAATTAAAGTGCCTTGTGCTAAATGTGGGTTATAAATGAAAAGATCGCGATCCTATATCACATACCATTTCATTTTTGGCTATCTAAGTGCAAAATGTGCTAGATATACTGAAATCATAAAGTGACTAGTGCTTAAACAGTTAAAGTGATTTGTGCTTCATAAGCCCAGTACTTGCTGGAAAAATATATACGTAGTTGTGATGAGTCTTTTTAAATAGCTCAAAAAAGTTTTTTTTTTAAATATGGTTTTGGAAAGGGTTAAGTCTTCATTGGGAGGTAGTGTTGTAGTAAACAATTCCTTGTTCAAGTGCTGGTCTTGTGATGGTGCTTCTTAACCGGGATCTTATTATTATGCTTGCACTCACCGGATGACAACACCCCTGCAGGGGTATGAGCAGTCACAGTGTTTGCCACTGTGTGGCAGCCCTGGATGTTTCCGGTCCGTGCTGTGAGTGTTGCTATACCGGCTTAGAATATTTTCACCATAGAAAAGAGTGAATGTCCATAGTGTGAAACCGTTTAAAACCTTGATTGTACTCACATTTTGAAAGATACTGGTAAGCGTGTAATGTTGAAGTCTGCGGTAATCGGCTTGTGATCGTCTATCTGGAGGTGACGTAAGACGTGGATAAGTCTCGGGACTTATCCACGTCTTGCGTCACCTCCAGATAGTTATTATAATAGATAATTATTTTTGCCAGTATCTTCCTATCAACATTGAGAAGGCTAATGGGCCGCCAATTCTCAATTTCGAGGAATCCTTACCCTTTGACAGAAAAATCACAGCGGATTGTCGCATGGAGGGAGAAAGCGAACCCTCTCTCAGACAGCCATTAAAAACCTCCACCAAATACGGGGCCAGAGTAACCTTAGAGTGCTTATAAAACTTGGCTATCAACCCATCTGGCCCAGGTGACTTCTTAATGGCAAGCTTATCAATAGCCTTAACCACCTCATCTGCTGTGATGTTCTCTGTCAAACTCGCAAGAGAACTGCCATTTCCCAGTCCTGGAATAGAATCTAGAAAGCTTGATATGCCTGCCCGATCAAGGTCCCTCCTGCTCAGGAGGTCAGCATAATATGACCTGGCGGTTTCCAGGATCCCCGACTTGGACTTTGTCAAGGAAACTTTACTGCCAACCAGGCCTACAACTGACTTAACTGCTCTACCTTGTTTGCAATTCTGGTAAGGGTCGGGCGAGTAATATTTCCCATAAACCCTTTCCAGAACCAAAGTGGCATGCCTGTCATATTTACACACCCTGAGCAGGAGTTTAACTATCAAGCTTCTTCCGCAGACACTGGTAGGTGACATACTTTTGAAGCTATTTATCCCTTCATATGGCCTTGAAAAACCCAACAATCCTTTGTTTTGTAAGCTCCCACCACTCTGACCTACTGCTGAAAAAGTCCATGATTGATACCTGTGCCTGAAAAAACCTATCTATTCTACTCTGACTACTACCTCGCTGAAAAGTGAATCCTGTGTCATCTGGGCAGCAATGAATGTGCACATCAACCAGACCTGCCTCTCTAGCTATTTTGTTCAAGAAAAAGCCGTCACAGTCCAGCCTGGCTCCGGTACCTTTCCTGTCACCACCGAAGACAACTTGCCGGGCTGTAAAAAGAAAAGGCTTGATCTTCATGAAGAGGCATTTCCTGTCCCACTTTGTCTGGGGCCCATAGATGTTGATCAGGCGCAGGTCCTGCCCCCCCCATGGAGACGTCTAAGACCATGCATCTCCCCATTTCTACCTCAATATTCTGCCGATAAGGTTACCATGCCGGAAAAAAGTACCGCAACTCCAGTGTAAGGCTCGGCCGCAAGAGACCAGAAAGAGGGGCCGCGCCTCAACTCCTGAATATCAGCCAAACTAGACAACCGGGTCTCTTGCAAAAAGAAAATATCAACATCAAACCTGCTGAGCAGAAATAAGGCCATATTACGAGCACTTACTGATTTTATGCTGGCGACATTAATAGTCGCCACCTTCAGTGGAGTGGGTACCGCTATCAGGATGATTGAGGTATACGTTTCTTAGCCTGCTTATCCCCCTCCCTACCTGGAGACCCTACACGCTTCAATGTCCCTTGTGATTCCTCCTTCATAGACTCATCACCAGAAGAAATTCCACCCTCCACCTCAGAAAACACCTCAAAAGCATTTGCCACCTCCACCCTCCCAGGTTCAGGAGCTTTGACATCCATCCTCTTTCTCTGCCTCCTTACCCTTTTCCTTTCTTCCTTTTTCCTCCCCAGGACATCCTCAGCCAAACCTCCCCCCCACATCATTCACCCCAACTTCCACATCTTACACCCTGACTTCCACATCATTCACCTTGCATTCTGCACCAGCCACTTTCATTCCCTTCCCCTTCCCACCTCCCCTTCCACCAACATCCAATCCATCACTCACTCCACCCCTCGGTGTCTGCTGACCTCGAACCGCAGCACTTCTGCCACGCCGAGGAGGAGTTATTGGCACAACCATACACACTAGTCCAGCACCCTCCACTGCCTTCACTACACTAGGAGAAACAATAGGTGCAGACACAGACTTGACAATCACACTTTCTGACACTGACTGGGAGACCTCAGACTGGGGGGACACTGACACCACAGATGGCCTCACAGACACCGATTCTGACGGGACAAAGACACTAGGATCCCCTGGTACAACCTCTGCCATCCCAGACTCTTCTCTATCCAGATGGAAGAATTCCTTCACTAGCTCTGGCTTATTGTGCAAAGCTCAGGGCACTGGCTATAAGGGTGACCAACCTTATCACATAGGTTACATTTATTGATGTTACAGTCCCTCGCCAGATGCCCCAGTTCCTGACACAAAAAAACACTTCTGTTCTGGACAGTTAGAGAACTGTCCCTTGATTCCACATTTATGGCACACCTTAGGTTGACCAGGGTAGAAAACGGTAATCCTATCTCTACCAATAAAGGCAGAGGAGGGCAAATGCTGGACCACATTCCCACACACTCGCAACCTCATTGACACCGACCACCCACCCATCCAAATTCCTCTATCATCCACAATCTTTTTTAGGGGACACAACGTTTCACTAAACCTCCTCAACCAGACCCATAAATCCTCAGGGGGTATAGACTAATTCCTTGTCAGAATAGGCACATTCTTTATCAAGGGCTGTCATGAGATTACCTTATGGACAAGCCCCTTCCAGTCCGGCTGGCCCCTATACACATTCTCAAACCGCTCCCAAAACAGATCCAGTGATTCTGGACGCACAAATGATAAATCATATTCAAAGGAACCAGCCGGACTGATAAGAGCATAAATATCCTCTGCCTTAAATCCCATGGCTAGGATCCTATCCACAACCACCCTCCTGATAGGTGGAATACCTCCTCCTTCCCACTTCAGCTGTACCACATTCCTGCGTTTAATGGAAGGTGAGTTAGGTGAAAGTCACACAACTGGCTCCCTTCCACCAGCAGCAGCATGACTTTGTACCGACACAGCATAGTTCATAACTGGGACAGATGACACATTTACTGGCTGCATAGGAATATTAACTGGCTGCATAGGAACCTCTGAAATCTGGTTTGGCAATTCACCCACCACTCGACCCTCCCCTCCAGCACAACAGTCCCACTCACCATAGTCTCAGAAGTAGCACAATTACCAGCAGTCCAGTTATTAGGTACACCAGCTGTTATAGCGTCTATGTGACTTTCTTGCTCTGCGATTTTAGCGATCATGTGGGACTCCTGCTCCTTCTTCTCACAGAGAACAAGAACTTCTTTGTCAGGATTGACACCATCTCCTCCTGCATTCCTTGCCGACTGCAAGGATCCATTGACAGATGCAGTTTCTTTGTCTGTAGCAGCAATCACAGGAATGGCATCCATACACGGAGAGATATTCTCAACAAGCATTCCTTCACCAGCATTTTCCTGAACTGAAACAGCCTGTCCTCCATTTGCAGACACTGTAGCATTGCTGCCATCTTGATCAGACTTAAATGAAACTTTTTCCACAACATTCTCCCTTACAGGCTGAGGGACAACATCCTCCTCCTCATCTGATGAGTCGGTGCCACTCAAGGGAGATTCCATTTCCATAATGGTTTGCAGCAATCCGCCATTTTCCTCAACCTCCTCCTGAGATGACCCAGGCTGTTGGTGAGGGAGGGAGGCAGATACCGACTCGGGTGCAACAGATTCTGAGACAGGGGTAGTACTGGGGCCACCATGTGAAGCCACTTCCTTACCCCCCATCCATACTGTCGCCGTTGCTCTGGCATCCAGCCTTTGGCTGGTACTGGCACAGGCACTCGTCTTCATCTGTTGGAATCTCTCCTCATTCTCATATTTTTCTCTAAATGCACCGCAGCTTTCCTTCAGAGAAGCAACCAACTTCTCCTGCTTCTTCAATGCCTCCTCCAGAGACTTTAGCTTGGAGTCTTCCCTCTTACTGCTCCCAGACGTACTGTGCAGAGATTTCTTTTTCCTGAAATCTGCTTTTAGGACAGCAAGTTTCTGTTCCTCTTTGGTAATACGACGAAGTCTATTCACCACTTTTTCCTGGAATGCTGATAAGGACTCCCCTTGCATGGGGACAGGCCCAGGATCCAATGCAGCATGAGCACATGGTGTAGGCCTCAGTGCCCCAGGGGAGCCTCCACCTTCGTCTTCCCCAACATGGTTCATGCTTGCCTGGGAAAAGCCTGCAGGACAGGCCCAGGCTTGCTGCTTCTCTCAGCTGAGATCACAGGAGAATGAGCCAACAGCACCTTGCAAAACAGCACCACCTGGTTGAGAAGCTCATGTGAGTGTAACTGCTATTATTGCTGCTGTTTTTACTCTATTAAAAAATACTACACTGTGGGACTTTCATCTGTGTCTCCTGTGGAGTAATTTTTTACATTCTAGCTCCTTCCTGAGTGGCCATTGGAGTGGATTCATGCCATTAGTGGAACCAATTTGGGGTTCCCAAAGTGTTTGACCATCCTGTAAAAAGGGGTCAAACAGCTCTGGCGAGTGGCCATCTTCATACTGAGCACTCGTGGTGGAAGAGCTAGAAGTTTTATCTCGGAGGATTCCATTTTGGTGTTGGGATTTATTCTCTTATGGACTTTATGCTTGCTTATTTTCTCATTAATGTGCACATTTGAGTTTGATGCAGTGTTTTTCATATGAACATATATAGCACCTTATTCTTTTTTATAATTTCGCACAGTTCCAGTGATTCGTTCACTTTAAAGGGGGCAGCTGTTTGTTTATATGTTCTCATCCCCACAAGGTGCCATTTTTTTGGTACACATTTTTTGAAAGATGAGGTAGTGCCTCAACATGAATGCATGGACCTCATCCACCAAGACACATCCCCCAGACCAGACATGTCTTCAACTGCTCTCCCTGGAGCACAGAATGTCTTTATGGATGGGTCTTGTTCAAGACCAAATGATAACACATACCATGCAGGGTATGCTGTTGTTCAGCTGCCTGACAAAATACTGGAAGCAAACCCTCTCCCATTCCAATCAGCACAAGCTGCAGAACCTTTAGCCCTTACTAGAGCTTGTCAGCTTTTTGAAGGACAGGATGTAAACATCTACACTGACTCCAAGTACGCATTTGGTGTTGCGCAAGATTTTGGAGTTATAAGGAAAAGAAGGGGCTACACAGCAGCAGATGGAAAATCCGTCTCACATTCCACACTTGTCACAAGCCTGTTAGAAGCCATACAACTACCAAAATCCATTGCTATATTGCACTGTAAGGCACATACAGGTCAGCAAGATGACATAGCCAAAGGAAATGCTTTAGCTGACAAAGCAGCAAGAGAGGCAGCATCCACACAGCCAGCAGACATCCAAATGCCATTGCTTTTACCTGAAATCCCAATCCTAGATAAAACATTGCATGATCTCCAAACATATGCTGCAGACAAAGACATCCAACAATGGAATGCTGTAGGTGTGCAGAAAAGCTCAGAATCTGAGCTTGTCTGCCATGAGGGGAGACCATGTATTCCTGCAGCAAGTGCTCCTTTATTCATTGCACAATACCATGGTGTAGGACACAGAGGCTGGCAGGTCGCGTGTGAATTATTAGACAAGGATTTTTACATCCCTGGTCTTCCCTCCTTCGTGAAGGCATATGTTTCCAGATAGATCACATGCATCCGGAATAATCCCAGGAACCTTCACAAGGCAAAACATGAACACCTAATCTATCCATCCACAGCATTCACTCATTTACAAATTGATTTCACACACATGCCTAAGTTAAGTAAGAAACAAGAATACCTACTTGTAATAGTGGACATATTCTCAAGATGGATAGAAATGTTTGTCACAACAAAGAAAGATGCAAACAGTACTGAGAATTCTTACATAGGAAATTATTCCCAGATGGGGTTGCCCGCTTCATATCAACTCAGACAATGGCCTTGCATTTGTGGCCAAAGTCTGCCAAGATCTAGTAAAAACGCTCAAAATTGACTGGAAGTTTCCCATACCTTATCACCCTCAAAGTTCTGGTATAGTGGAAAGGATGAACAGAACCATTAAGGATAAGATCAGGAAGGCCACTGGAGGTACGTATACCAATTGGAAGAAGGTCCTCCCAGCAGTTCTGGCTGAGGTAAGAATGACACTCTCTAAGAAAACAGGATACTCTCATTTTGAAGTCCTAATGGGTAGTCCATTCCTCACCTCATGGGGCAGACAGCCACTTATGTTAGAAAGAGGGAACCTTGATCTCATTCAGGAAGAATATGTAAGAAAACATTGAAACTTTGGATAAAATTAAAAGAAATTTTGCTTGCACCTCTCCTTCATCTTCACAGGAACCTACACACCCTTTCCAGGTGGGTGACACCATGGTGGTCCAGCAATTGAACCGCACCAAGAAGCAGGAGTATCCCTTCGGACCCCCAACCACAGTGATCGCAGTTACCCGCACAGCTATTCTGGTAGAGGGACAACAGGCCTGGATTCATGCCAGTCGTGTGAAGAAGGTGAACCAAACACCTAAGAGGAAGATAAAAGAAGAAGGTGAAGTAAGCAGTGAAAATCCTCGAATAGTGAGTGAAGCAGGTGGTCAAGACTCTGAAAAAGATGACCTCGCTTATTTGACCACAGACTTCCTTGAGCCTCCTATTCTTGATCACTTTGATTGTGTTCCTACCCAGATGGATCATAAGTAACTGTATATATCACCCTGACTTGGGTGCCATAAAAGGCATATGTGGAGCACAACCTATACATGACACATGTAACAGGTCAAAAAGAGAATCATTGGGAGAAAATGAGATAGGGGAAGGGTCAACCACATTCCATGATAAAATTTTACTGATGAGGTTCAAATATGCATATGCACAAAAATCAGGTTATGAGAAATATTGGATATGTAGTAAACTGCATCCTAGTACAGCCCGTATTCCCCTTATGGCTGTACCTTTTGAATATCACCCTTTTTTTTAAATTAAACTCCTCCCGTTGTTTTAACCAACATATCAAGTTTATATGAAAACAACACCGTTACTTTTCCAGTAACTGGTAGAAGTAATTTTCCTGACTGGTGTTTCAATTTAGGAAATGATACACAGACTAAGCCCTCTACATGCAGTAGGTCAATATTTAACATTTCTAGGTGTGAATCTAAGGGAAACTCTGCCTGTTCACTGTTCCACAAATCTGATCCTGATTTAAACAATACCTTGCATAACTTTTCTTCCCTCCCTGGTAATGTAAGTGATATACTACACCAATTCATAATTGCAGCACAGGACAAGTACACTCACAGGCTTATTGCTAAGAAACCATTTGCACTAGGACAAAGTATCTATGTGTGTTGTAGGAAAGTATGTTATTCTTGGGTTCCCCTTCATGTCCAAGGATGGTGTTACTTGGCCTCTTTAATCCCGATTATGGGAGTAATAGGTAACAATAAGGAAGACCACGTACTTGAGGCCAGTATGTATCCGAGACACCCTCTTAGGCGTAAAATGAAGAGAGAATTGTTTACTAAGGGAGACCAGGCCTGGGTCTGGTTCCTTTCATACACAGGGTGGGGAATAGATATGATGAGAAAGCTAAATAGTTCATCTAGGATTATTGATAATATTATGGAAAAGAACTCAGACAATATTGATCTATTAAGTATTGAGCAAAGGGCACTCAGAAAGAAGGTAGAATTACATGATCTGGCCATAGAAAGCATGAGTGCAGCACTGACTGGTCTCTGCAAACACATGGAGTACTATGAGTGTTGTACTTGGATATACAATACCAGTATGGAGGTGAGAAAAAAGAAAGAAAGGGCGCACTGGCTGTGTGCATTATCCTTTGGATGTGCATTTATTAAAAACATGATGAAAAGAAATAATTTGCAAACAGTTGTAGAAGATCTCAAAGTGTAAACAGTCTTCAAATGACAGCATGCAATAAAAGATCAGCGGAGCCCACCAGAGGTACAGAGGAACTCACAGCAATCACTGCTAACTGACGCGTTTCGAGGGGAACATCCCCTCTTCCTCAGAGCACAGCAGTCAGGAGTAGTGGCAGGCAGGTAGGCAGGCATTGGTTCTTGATGGTAGTGGCAGTGGTGGTACCGTCGTATGGGAGCTGGCATGATTGGGAGTCCACTGTCCAGGAAAATCCAACCTAATAGCACAAAGAAAAAAAGACAGAAGGGGGTTGGGTGAGGGAGAAAAGAAAACATTATGGTGGCCAGTATTATGTTTGCTTTTCTCCTTCACCCTACTGGTCAAGCAAACTGAACTTAGTTTGCACAAAATGACCAAATCATCTGAGTGCTGCCAGTAGGAGTACACAATCACATGTGTTCTGTCTCTCCAATCTAAGCAATGAAAGTGTGATCTCCGTAGCTTACAGTTAGTTGTGTTGAGATGTCGATAACCCCAATCCTATTTGGATAAACAGACAGTGACTCGATCCAGACAACACCTTGTTGATCTTGTGAAGTTTAATCAATAAACTGTGAGGATCTTACAACAATGAACAGCGGATAGGTCAAAAGATCATAATGTGATCCAGTCCACATGTGTGCAGAAATGCATTACTGGGAGAAGGGTGGGGCTAACTATACAAAATAAGCTGAGATACAGGAAGGGGAGGAACCGGGGACAGAATAATACATATAACATTTAAAGGCATATCACAAGGCATGTGAAACATGACAACATGCATGTGGCCTGTGCCAGCAGACGTAGGCTTAGGCAGGCAAGCGGCTTGACCTTTTTGCACTCTCAAACTGAATGCCCAAAATAATCTCAGTGATGGCAGTGGTGTAGTAGTAGTACACATTCACAACACATTCACAACACATACATGTGGCCTGTGCCAGCAGACGAGTTAGGTTTAGGCAGGCAAGTGTTGTGGCTTTTTTGCACTCTCTCAAATGCCCAAAATAATCTCAGTGGTGGCAGTAGTGTAGTAGTAGTAGTACACATTCATTCACAATATTACCTACAGTACATCATGTGGCCTGTACCCATAACTTCCATTTTTTTTTAGATGGGAGCAAAGGACATCTATTAGCAAAAGTAAGTAGACATTGGACATACCCTCCCTGCCACATCCCCTTAAAGGAGAATTATACAAAACAAATGATTAGTTAAACCCATAAGTACTTTTTTACCGCTACTATTCCTTTATAATGGCTTTTGAAATTTACAAATTCAGCAATTCAGAAATTGGATGAAAGGTTTAACAGTGTGAAACACTTTTTGAAAGATAAATAGTGCATTTTATATACAGCTATATAGATCAGACCAAAATGAGGGGACAAATGAGAAGAAAAGAGGGACGGAGGGACATTGTTCAAAATCAGGGGCAGTCCCTCGAAATTAGGGACATTTGGGAGCAATGTCTGTACCAACAGAGTTAGGCTTGCAAGCGGGTGGCCTTTTTGCACTCTCAAACTGAACTTAATGCAAACAAAATGCCCCAAATAAACTTAGTGGATGAGTAGTAGTGTAGTAGGACATACATTCACAATGACAAAAATATGGCCTGTGTGAGCGGACAGGCCTTAGGCAAAGTCAGGCAAGCGGCGTGGTCTTTTTGCACTCTCAAACTGAACTTAGTGCACACAAAATGCCCAAAATACTCTCAGTGGTTGGGGGGCTGTCAAGACTTGCGTGTAAATTGGATTAAAGTGAGGGAGAGGTGCGCATAGTCAACCTCACTCATCTTGCTCCAATGGCAGGACAAAAGTGGAGACAGTTGGAGATGGGCTGGGCGCAGTGGTTGACCAGGGCCTCTTTCGTGTGCTGCCGTGCTCTTAGCGTACTACATGGCTTGCAGAAACCGCCTTCATGACCATTGGTCCTATTTGGTAGGTCTCATCCGCTCAATCCGCCGGAGTCTGTCTTCACATGCTCGGGACAGACAAGTTCCTATCTCAAAGAATGTCAATGACACGATGGCTACCCTCAACCTGGTTTGGCCAGCCTCTCGAAGCTGTTGCCCGGGGTGTGGCCGCTGCACATGATACAGCTACTAGGAGCCACAGGTGAGAGCTAAGTGACAAGTGGGGACCAAAGGTAAACGAGCTGCCGTAAGAAGGGCACAACATGCCCTTACACCAGAGGTGCTACCCCCACCCTGAACACCCCATACACCCCAATCTCCGTGGAAGCAGTAGTATAGTGGGACACACATTTAAAATAAAAAAAATATGGCCTATGCGAGCAGACAGGTCTCAGGCATAGTTAGGCAGCAGCATGGCCTTTTTGCACTCTCAAATGCACACAAAAATGCCCAATATAATCTCTGTGGCACTGGCAGGGCAGAGTAGTACTAGCAAACATAGCAATTGTGTGGTCTGTGCAAGCGGAGTTAGGCCTTTAGCATAGGCAAGCGGTGCATTTTCAAGCTGAACTTTTATGCACATAAAAATGCCCAAAAATACCTGTGTCAGAGTTGTAATAACAAACATACCAAGTCTGTGGCCTGGGAAAGTTCCGCAGGCAAGTTGCAAAATAATAACTCCCAGCACAGATGTTAGTATTAATAACCCCCTCCTCCACACTGGTGGTCAGCTGCATTGAAATGCAACCCCTCCCATGATCACCAATGTCGAGGGAGAGGGCTAAATTTCACTGACATGACCACAAATGCAGAAGGAGGGCGTGGGATAAAATTTTACTGTCATTAAGACCAATGTAAGGTGGGGGGGGGGGGGTTAACATTTACTGGCATTGACCATGAATGCAACCTCCCATCCCCTATGTGCATTGGTGGACATGGCAATATTAACCCTTTCCTCAATTCCAGCCTGCTTCAGTCCCATTTCCCTACCTCCCATGCTCTGACATTGGACAGGGAGCAGCAGCGATACTAATCCATACTGCCAGCTGAACTTACCTCAGCACATTGAGACTTCTATGACAAGTATCATGACAAGTTATAAGGTCAAAGGTCGGCTCCTAAAATGGAGGGGGACATTATTGAAAAATTACTAGACATGGGCTGTGCTAAGAGTGCCCAACACATAATTCTAATTCATGAAGATAAACATTTCAGAGAGCTCAGCGAATCCAGATAGGTGACCTGGAAGATCTTCGAGAGCAACTGGCTGCATTGAAGCGGACAGGGATTATCCAAGAGATGTGGAGCCCTTACGTCTCTCCCATAGTATTGGTATAAGGAAGGAAAATGGTTCCCTTAAAATATGTATCGATTATTAAACACTCAAGTAGAAAACTATTCCTGACCAGTACACCACTCAATGAATAAAGGATGCACTGCAGTGCCTGTCAGGGGCAAAGTGGTTCAGTGTGTTAGATTTGAAAAGTGGGTATTACCAAATTCCCATGCACCCAGAAGACAGGGAGAATATTGATTTCATCTTCCCACAGGGGTTCTTCAAATTACACAGAATGCCCTAAGGAATGCCAGGAGCCCCTGCAACCTTTCCAATGGCAAATAAAACATACAGTAGGGGATATGACCTTGATTAAAGTACTGGTGCATCTCAATTAAGTCATTGTTTTCAGAAAGATCCTTAATAAACACAAAGAGACACTGGAAAAGGTACTGAAAAGGTACTGCAGAGAATCAATGAAGAAGGGTTGAAGTTGTCTTTAGAAAAATGTCAATTCTATTAACCACTTGCTGACCAGCCGCCGTCATTATACTGAGGCAAACCGTCTCTTTCCCGTGAATCGCCATAGCTTTAAGTCAGCTCCTTTAGGAGCCATAGCAGGTGCGCGTGCGCCTGCTGCACGGCGGGGGGACCCACTGTGCGTGGCCGGCGGCCACGATGTCTACCGGCCACCCGTGTTCGGAAAGAGAGCCAGAACGGGGATCTGTCAATTTAAACAGACAGATTCCCGTTCTGACAGGGGAGGAGATAGAGATCTGCTGTTCCTAGTGACTAGTAATAGCAATCTCTCTCCTCTTTCAGTCAGTCCCATCCCCCACAGTTAGAAACACCTCCCAGGGAACACATTTAACCCCTTGATTGCCCCCTAGTGTTATCCCCTTCCCTGCCAGTGACATTTACACAGTAATCAGTGCATTTTTATAGCACTGATCGCTGTATAAATGTCAGTGGTCCCAAAAAAGTGTCAAAAGTGTCCGATCTGTTCGCCGCAATGTCGCAGTCCCGCTAAAAATTGCAGTTTGCCGCCATTACTAGTAAAAAAAAAAAAAAATGCCATAAATCTAATACCTATTTTGTAGAAGTTATAAATTTTGCGCAAACCAATCAATATACGCTTATTGCAATTTTTGTTACCAAAAATATGTAGAAGAATACATATTGGCCTAAACTGATGAAGAAATTTGTTTTTTTTTAGGTTTTTTTGGACATTTATTATAGCAAAAAGTAAAAAATATTGTTTTTTCTTTCAAAATCATCGCTTTTATTGTTTATAACGCAATAAATAAAAAACGCAGAGGTAATCAAATACCACCAAAAAAAAGTGCTATTTGTGGTAAAAAAAGGAAATTGCATTTTGTTTGGGTACAGCGTTGCACAACCGCACAATTGTCCGTTAAAGCAACGCAGTGTCGTATCGCAAAAATTGGCCTGGTCATTAAGGGGGAAAATCTTCCGGTCTGTAAGTGGTTCAACCTCTGTCACCTATCTGGGGCATGTGGTGTCAGTAGAGGGTTAATCATAGACCCTAAAAAGTTGGAGGCCGTCATTTCCTGGCCAAGACCAAATAACAAAATAAAAGTCAGTGCTTCCCAAACTGCCAGAGTAGTAACAATTCAAAAAGCTTCTTCACAATCCAATCTTGCCTCTGTAGTGTCTTTACTTCTCATAAGAGGATTATCTCACAATGGCAGCACTCTCCCTCTATCCACTACAATAACAGATAGAGTGTAAATATACTGTAGCAGGGTGACCACGTGCTACTGTGTAAAATGATTTTGAGAGAAGCAAGAACACTGATTGCTCAGGTGTGTGCTGGCTTCATAATAGAGACAGAGTTAGAGCTCAGGTCCCCACCCTCCTAAGGGAGGTCAGTGTGTATGAAGGGAGCCATGTGAGATACTGTTGAGCAGAGGCGTTGCTAGGGGGTGGCTACTGGGGCTATAGCCCCGAATCTAGGGCCCATAGCCCCGAGTCTCTAGGGCAGGGGTCAGCAAGCCCCTGCAGAGTTATCCTGGAAAACCACCTCCCACACGCAAAAGCCAGTCTGATATTCAGCGGCTGTATATGAGAAGCTGTGCGGCTGGTTCCCGCCCACCTCCTTCACGCTGACATTGGCACTATCGATCTGTGCAGTGAGGGAGTCGGATGCCCTGGGGTCAGACAGAGTAGTAGTAAGTGGCAGCGGCAGCGGCAGTCTTTTATCATCTGGGTCATGGCCAGGCTTCTGTATGTTGAGTGTTCATCTGTTGTTTCTGAGCACTGCTTGTAACTAAGTAGCCACGCGACTAGCTGAAGGAGAGACCATGTTGGCTGTGGATGGAGTTTTTTTTAACAGGTTGGTTGTATAAGCAGGGTGTCACTACAGGGGCGGAGGGCTGCTGTGCTTAAAAATCTCGGGAGTCTGGTATTTTCCTGCCCCTGCCTAATGCAGCTCAAAGTGCACACAGGGAGGGGTCCACTCCCCCACTGCTTGCAGAGAGCATAGCGGACTGAGTGCACAAGTGACAGATAAGAGTGTTATCTCTTCCCCCCTCGGCTGAGAGGCATGAGAGCAGAGCACCTGGAGCTGTATGTCGGAGTTCTGGATGCCTTTGCCCTACAGATGGTCACTTTACTCCTAGATATTTTGCCTGTTCCAAGTCACAAAGCTCTGCATCCCTAACAAGTTTCCTGATGAAATGCTCCCCTGGGATAAGGTCACCAAAGAGACACAGACAGTGCCAGAGCAGAAAGGAATGCTCAGGTCCAGGACAGGGGGAGAGGGTGAGGGGGGATCGGGGTGGTGGCAGCCTGGCATTGAACTACAGTGAACAGTAAAGTTGGGACAGAAGTGACAGCAGTAAAGAGAAGAGAGCTTGAAGGAGCAGGCTCTGCTGTATTCCCCCTCCTCCATCTCCCCCCTCTAGTCAGAACAGTGCTGTATTATACATTACTGCCCACTCTGTACTCTGCCCTCCCCACTTGCCCTGCACTGTGCCCCCCCGCCTGCTCTGCACCCACCTGCCCAGCCTGTACTGTACCCTGAAGCCTTCACTGCACTGTACCCTCCTGCTTTCCCCCTACTGTACCCTCCTGCCCGCCCCGCACTGTACCCTCCTGCCTTCCCCTGCACCTTCCTGCCCACCCTGTACTGTAACCTCCTGCCTTCCTTGCACTGTACCCTTCTCCCCGCCCTGCACTGTACCCTCCTGCCCGCCCTGCACTGTACCGTCCTGCCCGCCCTGCACTGTACCCTCCTGCCTGCCCTGCACCTTCCTGCCCACCCTGTACTGTACCCTCCTGCCCGCCCTGCACATACCCTCCTGCCCACCCTGCACTGTACCCTCCTGCCCGCCCTGCACTGTACCCTCCTGCCTGCCCTGCACCTTCCTGCCCACCCTGTACTGTACCCTCCTGCCCACCCTGCACTGTACCCTCCTGCCTTCCCTGCACCTTCCTGCCCACCTTGTACTGTACCCTCCTGCCCGCCCTGCACATACCCTCCTGCCCGCCCTGCACTGTACCCTCCTGCCTGCCCTGCACCTTCCTGCCCACCCTGTACTGTACCCTCCTGCCCGCCTTGCACCCTCCTGCCTTCTCTGCACTGTTCCCCTCCTGCCCGCCCTGCACTGTGCTCTCCTGCCCACCCTGCACTGTACCCTGCTACCCACCCTGTACTGTACCCTCCTGCCCACCCTATACTGTCCCCACCTGCTCACAATGTACTGGCTTTGTGAGAAATGCTTTATATCTGGCTTTGTGAGAAATGCTTTATATCTGGCTTTGTGAGCAATGCTTTATATCTGGCTTTGTGAGAAATGCTTTATATCTGGCTTTGTGAGAAATGCTTTATATCTGGCTTTGTGAGAAATGCTTTATATCTGGCTTTGTGAGCAATGCTTTATATCTGGCTTTGTGAGCAATGCTTTATAATTGGCTTTGTGTGCAATGCTTTATAATTGGCTTTGTGAGTACTGCAAAGCCAGTTTTATAAAGCATTTTTTTTTACAAAGCCAGTTACAAAGTATTTATCACTAAGCCAGATATAATGCATTTCCTACAAAGTCAGTTATAAAAGAGTACTGCTTTATATCTGGCTTTGTGAGCAATGCTTTATAACTGGCTGCGCTATACACTGTAAAAAAAATTCCAAAACTGTGTATAAACAATAGAAGAAAAAGAATCAACAAATAAAGAAGAAAAAGAATCAACAAATAATACTGGGCAATAAATTTTAATGCAAATATTAATAAAGTGAATAGTGCTTAAAGTGCATATACTGTATTTAAACATATGTTTACTTATTCAAGTGCATCAACAATAGTAATTCATCAATGAAGTCCATTCAAGATATGCAGCAAGTCAAATTCTTGTGATGGTGCTCCAATATTTTTAATGCGACAGCACATGTGTGCTTCCCGCCGCATGCAGATATGTAACAATATTATATATATATATATATATATATATACACACACACACACACACACACACACACACACACACACACACACACACACACACACACACACACACATGTATATTATATACATATGTATGCCCACCCAAGCGTATGACTTTCTTTACTTCGCTGCTATGGGCTCTAGCCCCAGATCTTTTGTAGAACTAGCAACGCCCCTGCTGTTGAGCATCAGTGGTGTTCAGGCTGGTCAGAGGAATGCCCAAGCCTGAGAAAAAGTCCACGAGGACAAGAGTGAGTCCATGTCGGGCAAGAGAGACAGACAGGGAGCAGAACAAAGATAGTCCAAGAGGGACACAAACAGCTAGGAAGCTGTAAGGAAGACGCAGAGCTGTGGTGCAGCGTCTGTCCAGAAACACTGGAACGTGTTTCATGGTCAAGAAGAGCACACAAAGGTACTAAAGTTCAGGAGGGAACCTGAAGAGGTACCTGGAGCAGTTTCTACTAGCAACAACGTGCAGTTCATATGGGGTCAGCATAGGCTAGAACCAGAGCATTGATTAGACTTATTTTCAGCTACTGAAAATACCTGCTTGCCTTGATCTGTCCACTGGTCTTGGATAGATTCTTGAAATCTTTTAGATCCTTTACTTTGCTTGCTTGGTGTATGTGAGCCACTACAGTGTGCTTGCTTTTAGTGTGCACTGCAGGCAGATGATTTTGCTAGTTGTATCAGTACATATATATATATATATATATATATATATATCTATCCCAGCTTAGTGCAGCTACAGGCCATTAGTATGTCTGGAAGGCCAACAAGTAGAGGCAGACAGTCACAAGCCAATAAAAGAGGGCAAGCAGGCTCTGTGTCTAGAGGCAACAGTGCTGGTCATGGAGACGGTGCATCCTCATCAGCACGTGGCCGTGGGACACGCTTGGCCTTTTTTTCGGCAGCTGGCCGTGTTGAGCCGCAACATGCGGAAGACTTGGTCGAGTGGATGACCAAGCCGTCCTCATCCTCCTCATTCTCTCTTACCCATGCTCAGGGTACTTTGTCTGGCAAAGCAGCTGCCAATGCGGCCTCTTCCCTCGGCTCAATGTCATCAGTGACTCCTTCCCTAGCCCCACCATGTCCTCCTGAGGAGTCCCTCGAACTGTTTGACCACAGTGTTGGGTACATGCTCCAGGAGGATGCCCAGCATTTGGAAGGCTCTGATGATGATACTGAGCTAGATGAAGGCAGTAACGTGAGCACGGACAGAGGGGGTGCCCAAGAAGGACAGCAATCTGGCAGTCATGCTCCCCCTGCTGCAGCATACTGCCAGGTTTGCTCTAGTGATGAGGAGGGAGGGGATGATGAGGTCACTGACTCAACATGGGTGCCTGATAGGAGAGAGGAGGAGGCACATCACCAACGAGGCAGGATGCCCTCAAGGGGCCAGCCTAAGGGCAGCACACTGACTGCATCACACCCCAAAGATCCGCATGTGCAGGGCGCTGCAGTCTCAAAAAGTTCTTTGGTGTGGGCCTTTTTTGAGACGGGTGCATCAGATCGCACTGCTGCTATTTGCAACATATGTCTCAAGCGTATCTCGCGTGGCCAAAACATCTCCCGCTTGGGCACCACATGCTTGACCAGACATATGTTGACCTGCCATGCAGTTCATTGGCAAGCGTATCTAAAAGACCCAGACCAAAGAACAAAGAGGACCTCTCCTTGCTCCTCATCTGCTGAGATCTCCAACCCCACTATACCTTCAGTCTTCTCTGAGACCTGCACTGAGAGGAATGAAGGTGTAGAATTAGGTGTGTCACAGCCAAGTACTTGTGGGCAATCTGCTTTCGGTACACCGACGTCAGATTGTACCAGGCAAATTTCCCTGCCCCAACTGCTGCACCGCCGAAAGAAGTTCGCTCGGAACTTGTGCGGTTCCTCAGTGGCAGGTACCCAAACGCCGCTTTTTCTCACGGAAGGCGATTCCGGCTCTCTACCGGCATGTGGAAGGCAATGTCCATGCCTCGCTGGACAGGGCGGTCAGTGGTAAGGTGCATATTACCGCTGACTCATGGTCCAGCAGGCATGGACAGGGACGTTACCTAAGTTTCACCGCGCATTGGGTGACTCTGCTGGCAGCTGGGAAGGATGCAGGACAAGGTGCAGTAGTGTTGGAGGTTGTTCCACCACCACGCCTCCAAAATGCCACTACTAATGATTGTGACACACTTCTCTCCTCCACCCCCTCCTCTTCTTCTTCCTCCATGGCCTCTTCCTGTGCTTTGTCCTCGGAACCAGCGGTGCTCCGTAGGCGTTCAAGGGGCTACGCAAGTACGCAGGCCAAAAGATGCCATACGGTGCTTGAGCTGGTGTGCTTGGGGGACAGGAGCCACACTGGGGCAGAGGTTCTGTCAGCTCTGCAGGGGCAGGTTCAGAGGTGGTTGATGTCACGTCAACTTAAGGCAGGAATGGTGGTTTGCGACAATGGCACCAACCTCCTCTCTGCCCTCCGACAGGGACAAATGACCCATGTGCCCTGTTTGGCTCACGTCCTTAACTTTGTGGTGCAGCGGTTCTTGGGCAGGTACCCGGGCTTACAGGATGTCCTGAGGCAGGCCAGGAAAGTCTGTGTGCATTTCCGCTGGTTATATAATGCCAGTGGTCGGCTGGCGGACCTCCAAAAGGAGTTTAACCTGCCCAAGAACCGCCTAATCTGTGACATGCCCACCAGGTGGAACTCAACGTTGGCCATGCTGCAGCGGCTGCACACGCAGCAGAGGGCCATCAATGAGTACCTGTGCGACTATGGCACCAGGACAGGGTCAGGGGAGCTTGTTTTTTTTCCCCCACGCCAGTGGGCCATGATCAGGGATGCATGCACTGTCCTGTCACCATTTGAGGAGGCCACGAGGATGGTGAGCAGTGACAGTGCATGCATCAGTGACACTGTCCCCCTTGTTCACCTGTTGGAGCACACGCTGCGTGGAATAATGGACAGGGCACTTGAGGCAGAACAGAGGCAGGAAGAGGAGGACTTCCTTAGCTCTCAAGGCCCCCTTTATCCAGACAGTGTTCCTGCATGCCCGCCGATCACACAGGAAGAGGACGAGGAGGAGGAGGAGGATTGTGTCAGTATGGAGGTGGAGCCTGGCACTCAGCATCAGCAGCAGTCTTTAAGGGATCAGTCCCAAGAAACACATGGACTTGTACGTGGCTGGGAGGAGGTGGCTGTGGACCATGTCATCCTTAGTGACCCAGAGGACTCCGGACCGAATGCCTCAGCAAACCTACGCTGCATGGCCTCCCTGATCCTGCAAAGCCTGCGTAAGGATCCTCGTATTCGTGGTATCAAGGAGAAGGACCAATACTGGCTGGCAACCCTCCTTGATCCACGTTACAAGGGTAAGGTTGTGGACCTTATCTTGCCATCGCAGAGGGAGCAGAGGCTTGAAACATCTTCGGGAGGCCTTGCAGAAAGGTCTGTGCAACGCGTTCCCAGAGACTGGGAGGTTACAAACTCCTGTTTCTGGACAACGTGTTGCTGAGGCTTCGGTAAGTCAAAGAAGGAGCGGTGGAGAAGTTGGCCGTCTGACCGATGCGTTCAGACAATTTTTTAGTCCGCAGCACCAAGGTATGATATGTTCCAGCAACCATCGCCAGCGTATGTTTTACATGGTGCAGGAATACCTAGGGGCAAGATCTGACTTGGACACCTTTCCCACCGCAAATCCTCTGGGTTACTGGGTCTTGAGGATGGATCACTGGCCAGAGCTTGCACAGTATGCAATTGAGCTACTGGCCTGTCCTGCATCCAGCGTTCTTTCGGAACGCACATTCAGTGCTCCTGGAGGCTTTGTAACCGATCACAGGGTGCGTCTGTCCACCGACTCGGTCGATCGACTGACCTTCATAGAAATGAATCAGTCTTGGATCACCACCAGCTACCAAGCACCTGATGCTGATGTAACCGAATATTTTTTTTAAAAATCTCTGATCCCTTCAAAGACTGCCTATGCTGATGCTGAGTGACTATCCTGAGTAATTATCCTCTTCCTCCTCAATGATCACGCTGATAGCTTGTAAGAACATTTTTGGTTCTGGGCGCCGCCCCAGTGCCTAAGGCCCAATTTTTTCAGCCCCTGTTTAACAGGGGCGTGTAATTACAATTTTTGATGCAATACTTTGCAGCAGGGCTCGTTCCTGCATTCCAACTAGAGTTTCTGTGAGGGGTTGCAGTGTTGTGGCACCAGCACCAGTGCCTAAGGCCCAATTTTTCAGCCCCTGTTTAACAAGGGCATGTAATTACAATTTTTGATGCAATACTTTGCAGCAGGGCTCGTTCCTGCGTCCACCAAGAGCGAGAGAGAACTTACAGTGTGGTGGCACCAGCAAAGGCCCAATTTTTCTGCCCCTGTTCAATAGGGGCATGTAATTACAATTCTTGATCTAATATTTTACAGCAGGGCCCTGTGAGGGCTTACAGTGTTGTGGCCACAACAACACCTAAGGCCCAAATTTCTGCTGAGTATATAGGGCAGGCCCCTACTTTCAAACATCCAACTTACAAACGATTCCTACTTGCAAACGGAAGGAGACAACAGGAAGTGAGATGAAATCTACCCCTAGGAAGGGAAATTCTCTCCTGTAAGAGTTAATATGGGAAAAACATTTCTCCTTTCCACTGATGCTTTATCACCAATCCTTGTTTCACAAAAAAACCCAAATTTTCAAAAAACATTTGTCATTGGGACAAAAAGTGAGGTTCAATCTTCTGAAGAGGAACACAGACAGCAAAACAAATGTCACAGGGGTGATAACCCTTCCCTATGCTTTCCAAAAAGCTTAAAAAAGATTTTTTGGCTGGAGCTAAACACGTTAAAAATGTACCAGTTCAAAATTACAAACAGATTCTACTTAACAACAAACCTACAGTCCCTGTCTTGTTTGCACCGCCTGTATACTGATGTTCAGAGTATATAGGGCCTGGTGGCCCCACACCTTTCCTTTTTTTAATTTGGGTGCGGGGTTCCCCTTAATATCCATACAAGACCCAAAGGGCCTGGTAATGGACTGGGGGGTACCCATGCCGTTTGTCTCACTGATTTTCATCCATATTGCCAGGACCCGACATTACATTAAAGTCGCAAGCAGTTTTAAATGACTTTTTTTCCTTTAAAAATGACATTTTGTGCAGGGACTGTTCTAAGCACGGGAAACACGCGCCACTTTACATGCATACTATAGACACCCCCCAGGTATGACAATAGTTCAACCAGTTCAACCTGTGTAGGTGTACGTGTCAGTGTCGATAATTATTTCCCATATCCCTGTATGTTGTGTTCTTTAAGATGCACGTCCAAGAGATAAAAATATCAATACTCCCCGCAGACACCACCAATTGTGGAAGAGAGTTCATCATCCTTACCGCCCTGACAATGAAAAAAAACCCTGCGCAGCTTAAAGTTAAACCCCTTCTCCTCTGATCTCATTGTGTGACTTTGTGTCCTCTTACACGCCCTGAGACGATATCGTTTTTTCCTATGCTGGGATCACCATTGAGGTATTTGTAAATCGCTCAAGCATCTCTTGTCCAGTGAGAATACATTTTAGATGCTCTTTTTCTAATATTTATAGCGTACAGTAAGATTGCCATATCTTACTCAGTCATGTGTGTAAAGATTTGATGGGTGGGGCAACCAGGGCAATATGTGAAAAGGTGAAAACAGGTGGGGCAATAGGTGAAAATTAGCATAGCCTTTTTTGAATGTAGCATAATAGGCCCCATAGGAAAAAGTTTTTCTTGTTTCAAGAATGTTTTATTATGCATGATTATTTCAATTTTTTAAAATATTTTAAATAAAATATGTGTAATGGAATGCAGGTCCCAGCATGTCCTTAACTTGTTCCACAAATTCAAGTATAAATAGTAAAGGATATTTTGCATTGACCCAGTAAACCACCTTACATTTTTATTTAGTATGGTCATTTTTTTTGAGGAAATCCAACACATATTTAGTTTTAGTGAAGTAGCATGTCAGTTAAAAAGCCAAATGTATTATTGAAATATATTTACCTGCCAAACTGTATAAATCTTTGCAGCTACCCTGTTATTCATACATGTCTGTAACACTTTACAGCCAGAATGGTGATACTACCACTGTTACTCAGCTTCATGTGTCATCTAGCTGTCTCCAGACCTTTAGACTAGAGAGCGCGGGATCATGTGTAATTTATTGATGGTGTCCTTCAAAGTGACAGTTATTTTTAGCCCAGTCACAAAGATATGCGGTATGCAATAGAACCCAGTTAAGAAAGCTGACACATCAGAATAATGGCGGTCATACACACTTCAATAAATGATCAATTTATTTTCCAATTGATCTTCTCCAATAGTATTAATCATTCTAAAGTTGCCAAATAATTTAATAGATATACTACACAAGGGGAAGTGGATTTTGATCGATAGTTAAAACAGAACTACATTGCATCTAAAACCAAAAATGCAATGTATTAATTTTGAATATTCAAAGCAAACTTGTCTATCAATCCACATCTCCATGCTTTATTTTAGCTCAGGCATGCAGGCAGAAGAGTATGCCTGGCTGAGAAATTCTTCCATTCCTTGATCTCTTTTAATTTATAGAAGCTGTAGTACAGCTACAGTTTAGTACTTCTGTACTGTACTTACCTCCAGGGTTGCGAAACTGTCAGCACGTCCCCCTTCCTCCGAAGTCACTCCAGGAAGGAGTGATGGACCAGAGCAATTCTGATTGGCTAATGCCATCACAGTGGCATTTCTGATTGTCCAACGCCATCACAGCGACTTAGATCCAGGATGGAGGGGTGGACCAGAGCAATTCTTATTGGCTAATGCCATCACAGTGACTTGCTCTGATCTGCCCCTGGAATTGGTGCATTGAGAAGAGGGATAAGAGTGGGGATGGCTTAATGGGGTGCTGACAGCTCGGCAACCCCAGAGGTAAATACATTGGAGATCGGGGCTGGAAAGGGTGTCTGCAGTTAGTTTACCTTGAGCCCAGGTTCACACATATGCAATGTCAGACATCACATGTGATTTGCACTGCACTGCTGTGCAGATCACATGCGATACCTGTGCAATGCAATTTCAACCATACAGTTGTATGGCTGAACGCGCATTGGATTCACACAAAAATAGTGCAGGAATCTTTTTTTTCCCCGAACTGGCATCGGATTGCATGGGTGTTCAGACCCATGCGATCTGATTCCTGTCTGAATTCACAGTTCGCACTGCGATATGTGAACCCCTCTGGGGGTGTCATTAACTTTCTATTGACACCCGCAGCGGTTCACAGAGGGCAGTGCGAACTGCCTTGCGAGTCCTATGCGATCCGCCACTGCAATCGGGCTGGTTCCTGCATCGTACTAGTGTGAACCGGGGCTTAAATTCTTTCTGTAAGGCTGGGTTCACACTGGTGCGATGCGCATACCCCCCAACTTTTTGAGATGGGAATGAGGGACACCTAGCAGCAAACGTATGTAGGCATAGGACACGCCCCTGCCACGCCCCCTTAAAGGAGAATTGTACAAAAAACAAGATTGGTTAAACTCACAAGTGCTTTTTTTATACCACTACTATTCCTTTATATTGACTTTTGGAATTTATAAATGCAGCAATTTAGAAATCAGATAAAAGTTTTAGCGCTGGAAAACACTTTTTGATAGATAAAAAGTGCATTTTTATATACAACTATATAGATCAGACCAAAATGAGGGACAAATGAGGAGGAATGAGGGACAGAGGGACATTGCTCCAAATCAGGGACAGTCCCTAAATATCAGGGACAGTTGGGAGCTATGCGATGCGGGAAACACTGTGAATCCAGTGTGGGTTCCCGCATCGCACCTGCATCGCTGGGAATGGGAGATGAGATGGGAACGAGGGACACCTATCTGCAAAAGTATGCAGGAATAGGACACACCCCCTGCCACGCCCCCTTAAAGGAGAATTGTACAATAAAACAAGATTGGTTTAACACACGGGTTTTTTTTTACCACTACTATTCCTTTATATTGGCCTTTGGAATTTACAAATGCAGCAATTTAGAAATCAGATGAATGGTTTAGTGCTGGAAAACACATCTATATAGATCAAATCAAAATGAGGGACAAATGAGGAGGATTGAGGGACATTGCTCCAAATCAGGGACAGTCCCTCAAAATCAGGGACAGTTGGGAGCTATGCATACAATGTCTGACATCGCTACCGACATGCGAATCACATGCAATGTCTGACATCTCTACCGACATGCGAATCACATGCAACAGGGCCGGTACAAGGGGTGGGCAGAAGGGGCGGATGCCCTGGGCGGGACCATTTACTGGAGGAAGGGGGGCGCAGTAGAGGCTACACTACAGAACGCTTTGATCTGTGGCTGCAGCGCTCCCCTCCCACCTCCTCCTCTTGTTTGTTACACAGCTGGGTCTGTGTGTGTGTTCGGCGGCGCCGTAAAAAGGACCCGCCCCCCTAGACTGGCTCGTGTGGTAGCAGATTGAACCAGTGTTCCGCCTATCACACGAGCCAGTCTAGGGGGCGGGACCTTGTTACGCCACCGAACACACACACAGACCCAACTGTGTGACACACAGCCAGGGCCGCCATCAGAGGGGTACAGGCATAACGCCTGTCTCCAGGGGCCGACTGTCGCCCCCTGACAATCAGCGCGCCGTTGAGCCAGCCGAGCAGAGAAAAAAGAGATCACAAAACTTCGCTAGCACGCCCCCCCCCCCAGCTTATCAGCTGGGGAGGTGGAGTGTAAACATGAATGAAGAGAACAGTTTCGCTTTCGCTTATCGGCTGGGCTGGCAGCAGAAGAGGAGGAAAGTAAACAGCTCGGCCAGCACCCCCCTCCCCCCCGCTTATCACCTGAGGAGAAGGAGAGAGGAAACATGAGCTCAGTAATGTAATGTTCGCCAGCACCCCCCTCTCCGCCGAGGTTATCAGTTTGCTATTGGAGAGAGGAGGGGGAGGAAATGTTCTCTGCTTATCCATCCCTGCGGAGGCAAAGCCTAAGGATTTGCTGGACTGTGATTGGGCAAGACAGAGCCAGGGGGAGTGGCAAGCTCTTCGACAGTGCACATGGACACAGACACCAAAAATAGAGTGCACCATGGAGGGTAAGTCGCAATTTAATGTGTCCTGCTGACTGTGCCCTCATGTGCTGTTTATCTCCTTCTTCATAGATGGGACACCCTAATACCCCTTTCACACTGTGCCACCACCGTCATCAGCGATAAGGCAGTGCTATTTTTAGCGCTGCTTTACCGTTGTTTTAGCAGCGCTATTCGATCACTAGCGGGGTGGTTTTAACCCCCTGCTAGCAGCCGAAAAGGGGCTAAATCCGCCTGCAAAATGCCAACGGAGCAGCATTTTGCTGGCGGTATAGCAGCATTGCCCCATTGATTTCAATGGGGATGAGCGGTAGAGGAGTGGTGAGTTCACCACTCCAAATAAGCTGCTTGCAGGACTTTTTCTGACGCCCTGCCAATGCATCGCTCCAGTGTGAAATCTCTTTCATACTGGAGTGAATGGAGCCGCTTTTTTCAGGCGCTATTTTTAGCGCTGTAGCACCTGAAAAATGCCCGCAATGTGAAAGGGGTCTTAGGGTCTTTTCACACTGGGGCGGCGTCAGCGGTAAAGCGCCGCTATTGTAAGCGTCGCTTTACCGTCGGTATTCGGCCGCTAGCGGGGGCGGTTTTACCCCCCGCTGCATTGCATTGACTGCATTGATCTCTTGTATCATGTCTGCAGTCTCTGAGGGGAGTTTGCTTAATTAGCAATGGTATTGGTAATATGCAGCAAGAAGGGGGTTAATGCACTGTCACTGATGCATTAGTATAGATCCCATCGTCTGTAGGCACTGTAGCTTTTCACCGGGGGGGGGGGGGGGGGCGCAGTTTTTCATCTTCGCCCTGGGCACCGAATGACCTTGTCCCAGCACTGACATGCAATGTCTGACATTTCTACCGACATGCGAATCACATGCAATGTCGGACATCTCTACTGACATGCGAATCACATGCAATGTCGGACATCTCTACTGACATGCGAATCACATGCAATGTCTGACATCTCTACCGACATGCGAATCACATGCAATGTCGGACATCGCTACCGACATGCGAATCACATGCAATGTCAGACATCTCTACCGACATGCGAATCACATGCAATGTCGAACATCGCTACAGTGTGAACCGACACTAAAGGTGAATTAACCCTTTAAAACTTTGTGAATTGAGCTTTATGTACATTATTAATGCTTTATTCGTGTTTTAAACTCTGCTATATGTTGCATTTATGATGTACAGAGAACTACCCAATGTATGTACATATATACCAAAGCCCTATGTGTCTCCTTTATTAGGAGGTCTGTGTAGTGTTCTCCTATTGGTGGAGTGACCTTGCTGTGTGATAGGCTCGGGTCTGTCTCTGTGGATGGTCTGCTCTCTCTAGCTGTCCTCCCTCTTCCCTCCTCCATACTTGGCTCAGTATAGGGAAGGCCGATCAGCGCACTACGCATGTCCGCCCTGGATGATCAGAGTCAGCGCTCCGTACCAGGCAGAGCCCGATCAGCACCACTCCGCCTGGACAGCTCCATCACCATCACCCCGGGCCAGCGGTCCCCCATATCCAGGACTGTCATCGTCCTTCTACCGCCTCTGTCCTCATAGATATCCCGGATCTTGTGCAGTGACATGGAGGGACGCCATTGCCTGGAAGAACACGCTGGTGGCAGCTGTGTGGGAGACAGCCAAAGGGAGGAACCCAGGTAGAAGATTACCCAAAATCCTGCATGATCTCCATCTGCAGATCTGATCCCTGTCATCTGTCACTCTGCCTGTCCTACTTCTTCCCTCCATGGCTGGACTGTCATCCATCAATAAAAACTCTCTTCCATCAATGTCACTTCCCTGATTTCTGTGTTCTGATCACCTACCGTGTGCTGTGCCATCACCTACATCACACTCACCTCTTCACATCCCTTCTATTATATCTCATTTATTCTATTCTATCCAATGTATTCTATTATATCCCATTTATTCTATCATATCCCATTTATTCTATTATATCCCAATTATTCTATTATATCCCATTTATTCTATTCTATCCAATGTATTCTATTATATCCCATTTATTCTATTATATCCCATTTATTCTATTATATCCAATGTATTCTATTATATCCCATTTATTCTATTCTATACCATTTCATGTCAACTATATATGCATTGATATATGGCTTTGTAATGTGTCCTTTGTCGCTTACTTACCTAAAATAGTGCTAAATTTAGTTGTTTTTTTTCAGTATAGTAATATTTTATTTGCTTTGCTGTAACTCTAGCATTATAATTGATCTACACAGTTTATAATTGATAATTCTATGTACAGTAAGTCCCTGCAGTAACAGACATTATTTCACATAATCGCCATTTAAAATGACAGATTGTATATTTGGTATAAAAAGATTGGATATTTAGCTGCACAAGATAGGGACCGGGGTCAACCCCCCTCAACCTAATGTTTTAAATGATTTAAAACAAAATATAACTTGAAGCAGTAAACCCAAAAACAAACATGTTAACATATGCAGTTTACCGATTCTTAAAGTGGTTGCAAACCTATTTACACCACTTTTCTCTACAGGTAAGCCTTTAATAAGGCTTACCTGTAGGTACTGTAAATATCTACTAAGGCTTACCTGTAAGCCTGCACGGTTTAGGAGATATTTACCATATATGCTTGCGCCAAAATCATCGGCACATGTGCACTGAAGGACTGGCTCGCTGGTGCCGTTTCTTTAGCTGCCGAGCCGTGACCGGCGGCTCCTGCGCGAGGGACGTCATCGCGGTTTCAGCCAATCACAGCGCCGGAGCCCACGAACACAGAAATAACTCCAGGAGAAATGTCGCCAGCCACATCAGTGTACAGGGACCGCTGCAACAGCGTCAATCTTAAGTAAGTATTTCATAATGAGCTAGTATGCGATGCATACTAGCTCATTATGCCTTTGTCTTGCAGGGTTTTTTTTTTCTTTGGGTTTACAACCTCTTTAAAGTGATACTAACCACGTAACCTCCGGGCCTTTTCTGGCACTTTTTGTTTACATGTGGCAATCAGTATTTTTTGCCAGAAAATTTCTTTGAATGCCCAAATATTATATATGTTTTAAAATAAAGAGTAAATTGGTGGGTGTTGCAATTTTTTAAGTCACATGGTATTTGCACAGTGTTTTTTTTAAACACAATTTTCGGGAAAAACTACACTTTTTTTTTATTTTTATGCAAAAACAGAACAATACATAACCCAATTTTTTGGTAAAATATAAAAGATGATGTTATGCTGAGTAAATAGATACCAAACATGTCACGCTTTAAAATTTCACACGCCCATGCAACAGGCAACAAAAAAAGTACATTTTATCACACCAAGACCGCTGTGTTCAGATGCTTTGCCCATATAAAAATGGCGCTGTTTACATCCAGGAAAACCGGAAGTGACGACAGTATGCGTCATTTCCGGTTTCATATACCACAGAGCTCATCAGAGAGCTTTTTGTCCTCCGCGGGGCTGTAGTTCTCGGATCTCCAGTGGGAAAAGATCCCGGAGAGACATAGGCGGGCAGCGGGTCCTCCCATCACCTGTAAAAGCAATCCAGCAGCTAATTAGCCACTCAGATGGCTTTTACAAAAAGCAGAAGGCCTCCAGAAAAGCCCCCCTGTTGATGTTAAATGATATTTTTTAAAACTGTAACTGCCACTTTTGCTGAACAGTTTGGGTTGGTAAAGGGAGTGAAAAAATATGATTCTTAACCTCCTTGGTGGTATTCCCGAGTGTGGCTCAGGGTGAAATTTCAGTACCATTAGCGGTAACCCCAAGCAACGCTCAGGATTGCATCGCTGGATCCTGGAAGAGGTGACTTACCTTGTCCCTGGGATCCCGCTGTGTACGCCCAATGCTCTGTGTGTTCCAGCTTTTGTTCCCTGTGAACGACGCGACGCAGGGGGTTGGAACCGGCGGCAGATTTAAAAAGTATAAACCACAACACACACAATACATTGTAATCTTATTGGATTACATTACTGTTAGAGCCCTTTCACACTAGGGCGGTTTGCAGGCGCTATTGCGCTAATAATAGCGCCTGCAAACCGACCCGAAAGTGCCGCTGCTGTGTATCCAGTGTGAAAGCCCCGAGGGCTTTCACACTGGAGCGATGCGCTGGCAGGACGGTAAAAAAAGTCCTGCCAGCAGCATCTTCGGAGCGGTGCAGGAGCGGTGTGTATACCGCTCCTTTACCGCTCCTGCCCATTGAAATCAATGGGACGGCGCGGCTATACCGCCGGCAAAGCGCCTCTGCAGAGGCGCTTTGCGGTGGTATTTAACCCCTTCTCGGCCGCTAGCGGGGGGTAAAACCGCCCGCTAGCGGCCACATACCGACGGTAAAACGCCGCTAATAATAGCGGCGTTTTACCGCTGACCCCGCCCCAGTGTGAAAGGGCTCTTACTGTATAAAATAATTTGACCTCAGTTTGCCCCCCAGTGCTTTATCCAGTGCCCTTGCCTGCAGTTTTACTGTACTTTCTGTCTGGAAACTGGAGAATGACCATGGCATCAAAAAAGCACACCTCTACCTCAAAAGCGGTTTATGACGTGCTGGAAAACAGCTATAGCAATACAGAATTACTTGCAGAATTAAGTGATAGCGATTCATGGGGAAATTAGTCATCAGACACAGAAAGCGATTTTAGCGATGATCCTGCGACTGACCTCAGTGATGTGCAGACTTGGTGCTCTATTGACTGAGATACGGATCACGCAGTGCCCCCAAGATTCCCATTTACTGGAGCACCTGGTATGAAAGTGGATGTTGAAGATAACTCCTTGGCATACCTCCAACTATTTTTGACCGATGAGGTTATTGAAAAAATAGTTACGGAGACAAACCGGTACCAGGTGCAACAAGCTGCTACACATCAGTGGTTTTCAAGGAGCAGAAAGTGGGAACCAGTGACCAAAGAGGACATTTGGAAATTTCTGGGCCTAATAATTCTTCAGGGAGTGGTGGGGAAACCCCTGCAGAAGTGGTATTTGACAACCAATAAATTTTTAGCCACTCCATTCTTTGGCAAGTTCATGTCGGAGTACAAATTTTCCCTGATAATGAAGTATTTTCACTTTAAAAATAATGAAGAATTTGTGAAACTACTCATCCAGCACCCAAACTCAAGAAGATTTGGGAGGTATATCAAATGATCCAGAAAAATTTCCAACAGAGCTATGTGCCAGATAGAGACATCAGCATAGACAAAAGTCTAATGGCCTACAAGAGAAGACTCAGCTGCATACAATATATGGCGTCAAAAAGAGCATGATTTGGCATCAAATCCTTCATGGTATGTGAATCAAGCACTGGTTACATTTGGAACTCTGTCCTATACACTGGAAAAGGAACCAAATTCAACCAAAAATAAAGTAATCGTGGAATGGCAACATCTTCAGTTCTTTCATTGATTGAGCCATTACTAAATCAGGCTTATGCAGCGTACATACAAGTGGACTTTTCGACCGGACTGGTCCGACAGACCGAGTCCAGCGGACAATCCGATCGTGTGTGGACTTCATCAGACCTTCAGTGGACTTTTTCTGTTGAAAGTCTGACGGACTTTAGATTTGGAACATGCTTCAAATCTTTACGTCGTAATTCCGCCGGACCCAGAAATCCGCTCGTCTGTATGCTAGTCCGACTGACAAAAACCGACGCTAGGGCAGCTATTGGCTACTGGCTATCAACTTCCTTATTTTAGTCTGGTGTACGGCATCACGTAGGAATCCGTCGGACTTTGGTGTGATCTTGTGTAGGCAAGTCCGTTCGTTAAAAAGTCCGTTGAAAGTCCGTCGGAAAGTCCGTCGGAAAGTCCGCCCGTGTGTACGCGGCTTTATGTGTAACTACAGACAATTTTACACATCTCCTGAACTCTATGAGTTCCTACCACAGAACAAAACGGATGCCTATGGAACCGTTAGAGCTAACCGCCGTGACATGCCGCCAATCTTTAGCAATAAGAAGCTCAAGACAGGAGAAATGGTTGCCTGGCAGAAAGGCAAAATGATGGCACTGCAATGGCGTGACAAAAAAAGATGTGTGCCTAATGAGTACAATTCATAACACCTCCACTGTCATGGTACACACAAAAGGTGGGAAAGACATCATGAAACCACAAGTGGTGATAGACTATAACAACACCATGGGAGGTGTTGACAGAGCCAACCAGGCAATGACATTTTATCCAGCAATGAGAAAACAACAAAAAAAGTATTACAAGAAGATCTTCAGGCATCTTCTTGAGCAATGCCTGTGGAATGCTTTCATTCTGCTAAAAAAAAGGAATGACAAGCCTGTGGTTCATGTTGACTTTGTTTGGAAAGTTGCCGAACAGATCTTTCTGAACCACCAAACACCAACGGCTGTAAATAGAGTTGGACGTCGTGCTGCTGGTGTTGTCAACCCGGAACGCCTGACTGGTCGTCACTTCATGGACCACATCCCACCAACTGAAAAAAGTCAGCCCCCACAAGGATGTGCATGGTTTGTTGCTCAAAGCGTGATGACACTGGAAGGAAAATCCGAAAGGAAACCAGGTTCTATTGTCCTGATTGTACGTCGGACTTTGTGCAGTCCCATGTTTTAAAATTTACCATACCCGGGATGTTTACTGAAGCAATATGACTAGTAGTATTGCACCCTTGTTTGGCCCAAAAAATTTCAGTGTTTTTGATTCGATTATATTATTGACTAAAATTTATTGAATAACATGTATTTTATATATATATATATATATATATATATATATATATATATAAAATACATTAATTATATATATATATAATTAATTTGTTATTATTTATAGTTATTTATTATATTATAATTTAGGATTTTATGTTTCAAACTTTATCATACCCGGGATGTCTACTAGACTCTGGTTTGGACAGATTTAAGTGAGTTATTCCTATTAATTACAGGCCTACAATATAAAACGCCAAATTTCCATGCAAAATAATTGTACCGCTTTCAGCATCAAAAATCTAACATAATCATACCGCCAGGGAGGTTAAAGGTCAGATTACCAGATGAAAATAAAGGAAAAAAGAAAACAAATGCAGTCACAATATCTAAGAATTGGTAAGCTTCAATACATTACATTTTTTGTTTTGGGGTTTAATACCACATATATACTGCACTTTTTGTTGTAGTTGGGCAAGACATTATGCTACAGTCACAAGCAACTTTGACCATTGGGCAAAGGACACATTATGAACTATCGCCAATGGCTGATGGATATAGGCCTGGTTGGATTTCTGGATGTTCATCTGGGATAGTCTTGTGTTCATTTGAATGTTGAGCGATCTCATGACTCACACCGGCTAGCTTGTGGGTGGCGGCGAAAGTATAAAGTAGGTCCTAATATATCCCCTAGCAGTAGGATTGTTTATAAGAACGTTTCTGTTTATGTTGAACTTATACTTTATATGGCAACCCTTTGTGTTGAAAATTACTGGTGATATACTATTTGTTTTTATTGCTTTGATATTCCACCTGCATTGTGGACCTTATCCTTGATGTCATTCTTTGCCCACAATTTGTGTCCTCTTTGGAAAAAAACTCTTAATAAATATAGTGAAACAGAATGTTAAGCAATCTTTCACAGAACATTTTGTAAAAGTTTTCATTTTATGAACCACAATACAGGGCACTTTAACCCCCTTCCTGCCTAGGCAAATTTTCAGCTTTCAGCATTGTCGTGTTTTGAATGACAATTGCGCAGTCATGCAACACTGTACCCATATGAAACTTTATCATTTTTTCCCCACAAATAGAGCTTTCTCTTGATGGTATTTGATCATTACTGGGTTTTTTATTTTTTGCTAAACAAATTAAAAAAGGCCCAAAAATTTTGAAAAAAAAAAAAGTTTTTTTTAGTTTCTGTTATAAAATTTTGTAAAAAGGTAAGTTTTCTCCTTCACTGACAGACACTGATGGGCACTGATGGGCACTGATGAGGCGGCACTAATGGGCACTGATGATGAAGCACTAATATACAGCACTGATAGGCACTGCTAGGTGGCACTAATGGGCAGCACTGGTGAGCATTATTGATGGGCATCCCTGGTGGGCACGGGTTGGCATCCCTGGTGGGCACGGGTTTGCATCCCTGGTGGGCATCCTTGATGGGTCTGCACTGATAATCGAAGCGTTGATAATCAGTGCAGACCCCCCCCCCCCGTCAGGAGAGCCGCTGATCGGCTCTCCTCTACCTGTGCCTTGTCAGCACGAATAGAGGAAAAGCCGATAAATGGCACTTCGTGGTTGCGATGTGACCAGCTGTGATTGGACACAGCTGATCACATAGTAAAGAGCCTACGTCATAGGCTCTTTACCGAAATTGGACATGCAGTGTGTCAGAGCGATACACCGCACTACCGATCGCCCAGCCAGGATAACTGATCCCCCGGCCTATAGCAGAATGACAGGATGGGATGTGGTTAAGGAGATTTGTAGTTTCTCTTTCACTTAAATAGGTTGTAAACACAATTTTTTCCCCTAAAATTAAAAAAATAGGTTTATACTCAATGGTTTTGCACAGAACAGCCCTGGACATCCCCTTCTGGGGTCCCCCACCAGCACTCTCCGCTCATCCTCTTCTCTTTCTACCGTCATAGAAAACCACTTGCTATGGGGGCAGATATGTGGGCTCTCTACCTAGTTTGGCCCTGGTGTGCTTGTGTGTGCTTGGCCCTACCCCCCCACTCCTCACTGGTTTTGACTGACAGCAGTGGGAGCCAATGGCTCCCGCTGCTTTCAGAGCCTCCAGTGCGACCAGGAAGAGGAGAGAAGTACTGCAGCAGATGGCACAGCGCTGGATCTAGATTGGACTCAGGTAAGTGTTTAAAGCGGTTGTATACCCGCACAGAATTTTTAATTAAAAAAAAACCTGTAAGGCAAAGGCATAATGAGCTAGTATGCAGCGCATACTAGCTCATTATGAAATACTCACCTTATAACGAAGCGCCGGTATCTGATCCCGATCCATGTCGAGAGAGCTGACATTTTGTCCTCAGTGTTTCTTCCGGGTTCGCGGCTCCGGCGATGTGAGTGGCCGGAACTGCAATTACGTCACTCAATCGCATGTGCATGGGAGTCTTCCTCCCAGCAAGGTCCAGCAGCGTCTGCCGGACCTTCAGCCATGCCTTCATAGCGCATGCAATGCTGACGTCAGCGGCTCAATGCAAAGTGAATATCTCCTAAACCGTACAGGTTTAGAAGATATTCATTTTAGCTACAGGTAAGCCTTATTATAGGCTTACCTGTAGGTTAAAAAAAAAAAAAAAAAAAGGGTATACAACCACTTTAAGAGTGCATTAAAGCGGAGTTCCACCCATTTTATGCTCTCTATGGTATCCCCTCGGAGCATCCTTTTCCCAATGCAAATTCTTATTTTTATTTTTAATGGAAATACCTTTTATATTCTTCTTTCTCCTGCACTTCCTGGTGCGTCCGCCTAGGCGATTACGTCACCAGGCGATTCGCGAGGGCTCCTGGGATGGCGGCGTCATTTATCCCAGGAGTCCTTGCGAATCGCCTAGTGACGAAATCTCACGTTATTTCCACACTGTTGCTACGGCAACGTGTCAGGAGGATGGAGCGCCGCACGGTGACATTACTGCACATGCGCATGCTGGGAATCCAGCGGCACCTAGACCCGGAAATAGATACCAGAGGGCTTCAGATGCCCACAGTGGACATGGCCCCTGCCAGCTTCCGAGATCAAGGTAGTCTTTCTTTATTTTAAACTGAAATTAACCGGAATACACTATAGACACTAGCTAAATGTGCCAGATAAAGTTGAACAAATGACAGCGGCGTTTAAAAAAAAAATTTGACTGGGGGGACTGGAACTCCGCTTAAAGGTAAATAAACTTTTTTCTTTAGAACCATTTTAAAACTTGTTTAAGTATTTACTTCAGTTATGCAGTTCTGTGAAAAAGCATTTGCACAAGGTTATGTTTAGGTGTTCAAGTGAGGATTCTCAACCCCTTTGGTAAATCAGCCATTGAGCAGAACGCTAGCAATTCTTTATTTTACCAAATACATTTGTCCAGCTTGGCACAATGTAATTCTACATATCTTATATCTGGGGTTGTTAAAAACCACTGAGCTAACATACACTAAATACAGTGAAAGCCGTGACCTCCAGGTGCTTCTCCAGTAACGTCTTCTCTGCATACTGAATTCAGGAGATTTCTCACTTGTCACTGCTGCTATTCTGTGCAAACTTTCTGTTTTTTTTCCCCCCCATAGAATACAAGGTGTTTCTCTGATTGGAGGAAGGTGCAGAGGAGGGGTGGGTGATTTCAGGATCTACCATCATCTGATCAGAGAACGCTTTGCATTAAAAAAAAAAATATTCCAATGCTTAGTGAGCGACCCTTGTGTACAGAGGGGAAGTCCCTCGAACAGGACCCGAAAAATTGTGGCTATCACTGTATGTATGGATTACAACAGGGGTTTTCACCATCCACAGTGACCCTCCAGATTTAGGATATGGATAATTACATTATGACAAGCTGGAGAGATCTAAGTTGGCGATAAAGATTTCTTTTTAACCCCTTGCAACCGACTGTACACATACAGTCAGGTCCATAAATATTGGGACATCGACACAATTCTAAATTTTTTGGCTCTATACACCACCACAGTGGGTTGTAAATGAAATGAACAAGATGTGCTTTAACTGCAGACTTTCAGCTTTAATTGAAGGGTATTTACATCCAAATCAGGTGAACGGTGTAGGAATTACAACAGTTTGTATATGTGCCTTCCATTTTTTAGGGGCCAAAAGTAATGGGACAATTGGCTGCTCAGCTGTTCCATGGCCAGCTGTGTGTTATTCCCTCATTATCATTTTTACAAGGAGCAGATAAAAGGTCCAGAGTTCATTTCAAGTGTGCTATTTGCATTTGGAATCTGTTACTGTCAACTCTCAATATGAGATCCAAAGAGCTGTCACTATCAGTGAAGCAAGCCATCATTAGGCTGAAAAAACAAAACAAACCCATCAGAGAGATAGCAAAAACATTAGGTGTGGCCAAATCAACTGTTTGGAACATCCTTAAAAAGAAAGAACGCACCGGTGAGCTCAGCAACACCAAAAGACCCCAGAAGACCACGGAAAACAATTGTGGTGGATGACCGAAGGATTCTTTCCCTAGTGAAGAAAACACCCTTCACAAAAGTTGGCCAGATCAAGAACACTTTCCAGGAGGTAGGTGTATGTGTGTCAAAGTCAAAAATCAAGAGAAGACTTCACCAGAGTGAATACAGAGGGTTCACCACAAGATGTAAACCATTGGTGAGCCTCAAAAACAGGAAGTCCACATTAGAGTTTGCCAAACAACATCTAAAAAAGCCTTCACAGTTCTGGAACAATATCCTATGGACAGATGAGACCAAGATCAACTTGTACCAGAGTGATGGGAAGAGAAGAATATGGAGAAGGAAAGGAACTGCTCATGATCAAAAGCATACCACCTCATCAGTGAAGCATGGTGGTCGTAGTGTCATGGCGTGGGCATGTATGGCTGCCAATAGAACTGGTTCTCTTGTATTTATTGATGATGTGACTGCTGACAAAAGCAGCAGGATGAATTCTGAAGTGTTTCGGGCAATATTATCTGCTTATATTCAGCAAAATGCTTCAGAACTCATTGGACGGCGCTTCACAGTGCAGATGGACAATGACCCGAAGCATACTGCGAAAGCAACCAAAGAGTTTTTTAAGGGAAAGAAGTGCAATGTTATGCAATGGCCAAGTCAATCACCTGACCTGAATCCGATTGAGCATGCATTTCACTTGCTGAAGACAAATCTGAAGGGAAAATGCCCCAAGAACAAGCAAGAACTGAAGACAGTTGCAGTAGAGGCCTGGCAGAGCATCACCAGGGATGAAACCCAGCGTCTGGTGATGTCTATGCTTTCCAGACTTCAGGCTGTAATTGACTGCAAAGGATTTTCAACCAAGTATTAAAAAGTGAAAGTTTTATGGATGATTGTTAATCTGTCCCATTACTTTTGGCCCCTAAAAAGTGGAAGGCACATATACAAACTGTTGTAATTCCTACACCGTTCACCTGATTTGGATGTAAATACCCTCAAATTAAAGCTGAAAGTCTGCAGTTAAAGCACATCTTGTTCATTTCATTTCAAATCCATTGTGGTGGTGTATAGAGCCAAAAAGATTAGAATTGTGTCAATGTTCCAATATTTATAGACCTGACTGTATATGTGGTCTCATTGAAATGTGTCTTCTTCCTTGAGGCTGCATATATGTGTAGTGTGTTTGTGGTGCTCCTACCACAGAGACCAGCCTGTCGCTGAGAGCCCCAGATCTCGTACTAACAATCAGTAAACGGGAGACCCGTTTCCAGATAACTTAATTGCTGTGATAGCCTCTGATTGGCTATCACAGTAATCAGTCACTGTACAGCCCGCCTCTCTGTGTGTTTTCTCCTCTGATTGGAGAGAAAGATAAATTGTAGCTCTCTCTCCTTGCTAGGGGAGAAAAATGTAAACAAACAAAAGTGTGTGTAAAAAAAGAAAAAAGCAAAAACAAGCTAGATCAAGGTTTGACCTAGGTCAAGGTTGGAGTTAGAGTCAAGGTGAGGGTCAGAGTCAGTGGTCAGGTTTAGTATATTTTTAGGTAGGAAAAAAAGCATTTTTCTTTTTTTCTTTATTTAACCACTTGCTTACTGGGCACTTAAACCCCCCCTCCTGTCCAGACCAATTTTCAGCTTTCAGCGCTGATGCACTTTGAATGACAATTGCGCGGTCATACAACACTGTACCCAAATTAATTTTTTATATTTTTTTTCCACAAATAGAGCTTTCTTTTGGTGGTATTTGATCACCTCTGCGTTTTTTATTTATTTTTTTTTAGTTAAAAAGACCGAATTTAAAAAAAATAATTTTTATATTTTGTTATAAAAGTTTGCAAACAGGTAATTTTTCTCCTTCATTGTTGTACGCTGATGAGGCGGCACTGATGGGCACCAATAGGTGGCAGTGATGGTCACTGATGGGTGCCAGTGATGGGCACTGATGGGTGGCAATAATGGGCACTGATCGGCACTGGTTGTTTACACTGATAGGCAGCACTGCTAGGTGGCACTGATTGGCACCACTGGTGGGCAATGATAGGTGGCACTTGTGGGCATTGATAGGTGGCACTCATGGGCATTGATAGGTGGCACTGGTGGGCACTGGCAGGTGGCACTGGCAGGGGGTACTGGTGGGCACAGATGAGGTAGAATTGCCTCTTCCTCTATGGAACCGATGTCCCTTGCACATAAGCCGGTGATCAGCTTTTTTTTCTCCTCACGCTGTCAGCGTGAGGAGAAAAAAAATGATTACCAAGCTTTTGTTTACATCATGTGATCAGCTGTCGTTGGCTGACAGCTGATCACGTGGTAAGGGGCCGGGACCGGCCCCTTACTCGGATCGGTGATCACCCGAGTCTCAGTGACTTGGTGATCACAGCGCGCGCAGGGAGCGTGCAAAGTGGAGGACGTCATATGACGGTCAAGGGGTTAATATTATTGGAATTTTAGAATAAAACAATAATTTACAACATAGAATATCATAATATCAAAAGAAAAGCCACAACAAAAGGCAACATGCATCATATGAAATAGAATTGTAGGTAAGACAATTTAAATAATTGTTTGAAGTAGTTAGGTAGTGAAAAGGCTGGGAAATAACTGCAGAATAATACAATTCAACAGGAATAAAGATCCCAGGGAAAAAAATAAAAACATTTATAAGGTCTTAACATATGTGGCAGTGAAAACTACAATTTATGCACTAAGAAAAGAGAACCAAGGAGAAACAAAAAAAAAAAATACAAGATTTAAAAAAATGTGTTATTTTTTTTAAAGCTTTTTTTAAGTTAGTATCAGTGTCATTTAGTGTCAGTGTTTTTTAGGTAGGATAATAAAAGCAAAGTGAGCATCATTGTTTCAAAGGCCCTACTATGGGTACAAATAACAAATAACATACACATATGTAGTATTATTGCGATCATCAGGAGCAGGAGAATTTAATTTGTGCTGTTTGGTGGTAAATTCAAAAAATTACATTTTTTTTTTTTTTTTTACTATTTTGGGACAGTTTTCTTCTGACAATAAAAAATCAGGAGATATCCATTACTATTTACCACCAAATGAAAGCCCAATTTGTCCTGGATACAGTAAGCAGTTGTGGTGATTTGTACAGTGGTCTTAGTGGTCAGCCTTACTGGCTGGTATGTTCACGGTGGCACAGGTTACAAAAAATGACCATGCAAACAAACCCTTAAGTTATTCAGTCATGTCCACTCTTTCCCTTTTGTCTATGGCTATCCTAACAAGCAAACGTTATTTTTTCTGTGTTGAAGGTTATTTGTTAATCAACAACAAGGTGTGGCACTCTGTTGGTCCTAGAAGAAGCAGGAAAGTAAACAGAAATATTGGCAAAAAAGAAAGTTTAGCAAAGTTTGGAGCTGTCCTGAGTCCTATGTTATCTCAAGGATTCTAATTAGCCTTCCAAGCTTTTTAACTGCAAGAGTAGGAGGAGTAGAAAGGATTGCGCAATTTAGCACAAGACAGTTAGGCAGGGCTGACACCACTAATTACACAAAATGATGTGTGTTGTAAGCCCACAATAGGACTTAAAGTGGTATTAAACCCCACAAAATGTAATATATTGCTGATTACCAGTTCTTGGATGATGTGGCTGCATTAGTTACATTTTTTTAGGCTTTTTTCCTTTATTTTCTGATGATCTGCCCAGTAAGTCTGTTATTTTCCAACTTCCTTTACCAGGCCAAGTTGTTCAACAAAGTGACATTTAGGGGCTTGGGTCAAACCATTTAACACTGACAGGGGTGCTTACAATGATAAGCAATTTTTTATTTCGGTAAAACCTTTATCCCAAAAAACCCCCCAAAAAAACACTGTTGTCATAATATAATAAAATGTTAGCCAGAGTTTGGCTTTAATTTGTTAGAGAAGTCCATCTAAATCTGCTAGTTTACCTAATATTACCCTCTCACAAGACTGACAATACTGACTACTGTTCAAGGTGTCCCCAATTACTCCTCCAGTGGAATGGAGATACCCTTAGACAGGAAATGGGTTACTACTGGCTGGATCACTAGGAGAAAATAAAGGAAGAATCCTACAAAAAGGAAAACGAATGCAGCCACCACCTGTAATAAATGGCAAACTGCAGTATAATATATCTTTGTTTTTTGGTTTAATACCATTTTAAAAGTTGAGTGCATTTCTGGCAACTCCACTGGTGTCTTCTATACTTGTAGGGTCCTTAAATGCAAACAAGATGGGAAACCAAGCTATCACCCACTTTAAAACTCCAGGCACAACAAAAAATACCCTTGTACCCTTGTACCCCACATAGACTTGAGCTTTGGGGAGAGGAGCGAACACCATAGTCAGCTGGAGCGGAGAGTCGGGTAAGTAATACAGCCTCTTTTGCCACCCTCTTAAGCATTTAACCCTTGCAACGCAAGCGGGCCCCACTGCAAGGGTTTTTTGTTGTGTGTAAAAATGAGTTTTGATGTCATCCCGATCTATCTTTACCTTAAATTGGATGTAAACCCCATTTTACTTTAAAGTGGATGTAAACCCCATGCATGTCCTTTTACACTCCCTGAATAGTTTATCCCAGTATAAGAAAAAAACTATCCAGTCCCAGGGAGTGTAAAAGGACACAGGGGCATACAATGAGACCGGAGGAGAAGCGGTTTACCTTACTGCGTAGTGGGTTCCTCACTGTTAGGGCTATAAGGATGTGGAACTCTCTCCCACAATTGGTGGTGGCTGCGGGGAGCATGGATATTTTTAAAAGACTCTTAAATGTACATCTTAAAGGACACAACATACAGGGTTATAGGAATTCATCATAGACACTGATACACATACACCTACACAGGTTGAACTGGATGGACTATTGTCTTTTTTCAGCCTTACCGACTACGCGACTATGAAATCTGAACTGGGCACATATATCTGTAGTCTTTACTTATCTCTCTCCAAAGCCCTAAGTCCCATGTCTTTCTACCGCTCCGTTCCTCTGTTATCAGCATGATAACTTCTGACAAGTTCATCAACACTGGAGATAAAAGCAGCTGGAAGTTTGTGTCGGGGAGGGTACTTAGAGATAGATAAGCAGAGAGCTTGTCTATTCACAGCACAGCTCTACAAGTTTCTTTGTTCCTCTGCCTATGTGGAGAGGGGGGTGCCTTTCCTCCAAGCAACTCTCAGTGTATGCCAAGACTCCACACCCACTGCTGAATGAGGAAGAAAGATCTCTAACAGGATGTGCACTTTCTAAAGAGTCTAGAAAGTTTAAGACAGCAGATATACAGTGAGGACGGGAAGTATTTAGACCCCCTTAAATTTTTCACTCTTTGTTATATTGCAGCCATTTGCTAAAATCATTTAAGTTCATTTTTTTCCTCATTAATGTACACACAGCACCCCATATTGACAGAAAAGCACAGAATTGTTGACATTTTTGCAGATTTATTAAAAAAGAAAAAAACTGAAATATCACATGGTCCTAAGTATTCAGACCCTTTGCTCAGTATTGAGTCTTTTTGGGAAAGATGCAACAAGTTTTTCACACCTGGATTTGGGGATCCCCTGCCATTCCTCCTTGCAGATCCTCTCCAGTTCTGTCAGGTTAGATGGTAAACATTGGTGGACAGCCATTTTTAGGTCTCTCCAGAGATGCTCAATTGGGTTTAAGTCAGGGCTCTGGCTGGGCCATTCAAGAACAGTCACGGAGTTGTTGTGAAGCCACTCCTTCGTTATTTTAGCTGTGTGCTTAGGGTCATTGTCTTGTTGGAAGGTAAACCTTCGGCAGAGTCTGAGGTCCTGAGCACTCTGGAGAAGGTTTTCGTCCAGGATATCCCTGTACTTGGCCACATTCATCTTTCCCTCGATTGCAACGAGTTGTCCTGTCCCCGCAGCTGAAAAACACCCCCACAGCATGATGCTGCCACCACCATGCTTCACTGTTGGGACTGTATTGGACAGGTGATGAGCAGTGCCTGGTTTTCTCCACACATACCGCTTAGAATTAAGGCAAAAAAGTTCTATCTTGGTCTCATCAGAACAGAGAATCTTATTTCTCACCATCTTGGAGTCCTTCAGGTGTTTTTCAGCAAACTCCATGCAGGCTTTCATGTGTCTTGCACTGAGGAGAGGCTTCCGTCGGGCCATTCTGCCATAAAGCCCCGACTGGTGGAGGGCTGCAGTGATGGTTGACTTTCTACAACTTTTTCCCATCTCCTGACTGCATCTCTGGAGCTCAGCCACGGTGATCTTTTGGTTCTTCTTTACCTCTCTCACCAAGGCTCTTCTCCCCCCGATAGCTCAGTTTAGCTGCACGGCCATCTCTAGGAAGGGTTCTGGTCGTCCGAAACATCCTCCATTTAAGGATTATGGAGGCCACTGTGCTCTTAGGAACCTTAAGTGCAGCAGAATTTTTTTTGTAACCTTGGCCAGATCTGTGCTTTGCCACAATTCTGTCTCTGAGCTCTTCAGGCAGTTCCTTTGACCTCATGATTGTCATTTGCTCTGACATGCACTGTGAGCTGTAAGGTCTTATATAGACAGGTGTGTGGCTTTCCTAATCAAGTCCAATCAGTATAATCATACACAGCTGGACTCAAATGAAGGTGTAGAACCATCTCAAGGATGATCAGAAGAAATGGAAAGCACCTGAGTTTAATATATGAGTGTCACAGCAAAGGGTCTGAAAACTTAGGACCATGTGATATTTCAGTTTTTCTTTTTTAATAAATCTGCAAAAATGTCAACAATTCTGTGTTTTTCTGTCAATATGGGGTGCTGTATGTTAGGGCTGTTGAAATTAATCGCCGAATCGATGCATCGGCATCCGACCGTCCACGATGCGGCATCGATGCTATAGCTTTAAGGCATCAATTGAGGATGACGTCATCCTCGCGCCGCGTTATGCCCCGCCTCTGCGACCGAAGGGAGCCGAAAGCCGCCGAAGAGCCGCGGAAGTAAGCTGCGCCGGCTTTTCCTTCATGCTGCCTCTGACTTACGTCATCCCCCTGCTGCCCTGCGAGGAGCGACACTGTATGCATGTTCACGGGGACATGGAGCGCCGGTGGCTGGAGCTGCTGCTGCTAAGAGTGGCGGCGGCCGGCTTGTGGAGCACGGAGCTCCGAGGAGGAGAGTGGAGCCGCGGCATGTCAAGCCAGGTAAGGGGGCCGCATGGAGGACACCTCTGCTCTTCCCCCACCTCTACACAGTGAACATGCAAATAGGGCAATAAATCAAAAAATTGTGTGCAGAGCTTTGTGGTGATAATAAACACACAAAAAAGTCTTACTTATTCAAAGTAATTCCAGTGCTGAGTGTGCTGAGTGTTCTCTGCTGTGCCATTCCTGATTTCTGGTGAATGATTTGAACACAGCAGAGAACACTCAGCACTGGAATTACTTTGAATAAGTAAGACTTTTTTGTGTGTTTATTATCACCACAAAGCTCTGCACACAATTTTTTGATTTATTGCCCTATTTGCATGTTCACTGTGTAGAGGTGGGGGAAGAAGGATGGGAATTGGTCTGTGGTGACACTGGGCAGGGGAGCGCTATGGTAATAGTATTATATGGGGACAGGTTAGTGGTGAGGGGGGCGGGGTATTATTCATCTTGGATAGGACAGTCTGGCACCTCCCTTACCATGTCCAGCAGGTCTGCAGTCTCTGACCATCTCTTGTACTATGTCTGCAGTCTCTGACCATCTCCTGTACTATGTCTGCAGTCTCTGACCATCTCCTGTACTATGTCTGCAGTCTCTGACCATCTCCTGTACTATGTCTGCAGTCTCTGACCATCTCCTGTACTATGTCTGCAGTCTCTGACCATCTCCTGTACTATGTCTGCAGTCTCTGACCATCTCCTGTACTATGTCTGCAGTCTCTGATCATCTCCTGTACTATGTCTGCAGTCTCTGACCATCTCCTGTACTATGTCTGCAGTCTCTGACCATCTCCTGTATCATGTCTGCAGTCTCTGATCATCTCCTCTATCATGTCTGCAGTCTCTGACCATCTTCTGTAGTCATTTGGGGCAGTCTGGAGCTCCTCTTTAAGTTGTCTGCACTGTTTACACTTTGCTACATGCAAGGAGTGTTGTCTTTTTTTTAAGAACAGATAAAATTTAAAAAATGGAGTTCTTCTGACTACTTAAATTTTTTGGATGAAAACCGCGCGCAGTAATCGTGATGCATCGTTACTCGTGGACCTGATAATCGTAATCGAATCGAATCGTGAGGCCAGTGAAGATGCGCACCCCTACTGTATGTACATTAATGAGGAAAAATATGAACTTAAATGATTTTAGCAAATGGCTGCAATATAACAAAGAGTGAAAAATGTAAGGGGGTCTGAATACTTTCCGTCCCCTATGTACATGTAAAACTTATGTAGGGAGATTTGTTTCATCTCTGTGTATCATCTGAGGCTGTTCGCTTCATTGGGTATAGGAGAGGGTTTACATCCACTTTAAGTGGTGACCTGATATTAACTGAGTTGTCACATCTTTGTGTAGCTCACAGATCTGTTCCCTGATTGAGTCTTTTTTTAGGCTTTTTTATTTTTTTTATTAAGCCTTTCTTGTCTGTGCTTGTGCGCACATTTGTTTTTATTTGCTATTTTTTTCTGTGATGAGAAGCACAGGGTATTGCAATAAAATGGATTAATTAGCCAGTGTTTAGAAAATGTATTTAATTTGTTTGTTCAATAACAAAGTAGCTTATATTCCAATACTGAAAATAAGATTTTTAAAGCAAAATTCTCTGCACTAAGGGCTGCAATTATAAACAAAAGCAGGTCCTGCCAGCTGTACCTTTCAAACTCTCCTCCAGCAACCACAGACCCCTAAAATGTAAAGTGCTCCAATAGGCGAATACTGATGCTGGAAAGCTGGCATGCCCCATGCTGTGCCTAACTATCAGTCCTTAGACAAGATGGGTGGGATGTCTAACCAATAGTTAGGCAGGAGGAGGCAGAGCTCAGCTGCAGTTTAGTCTGTAGCTGGAGCCATCAGTTTAATATCTTTTTTTTTTTTTACAGCCGGAAATTAGTTGTTCAGTAAAAGTGATCTGGGTGGCTCTAACCTCCGTTCCTCCTAGGAACCCGGGACTACGGTAAATAGTCGGGATAGCCAGATACAGAGGAAATGGAAACATCTGTTCCCCGATCTCCTCTGTGACTTATAAAGCTGGAAGCAACTATGATTTCATCACTTCCAGTTTCAGAGCTGTCGTGTTTGTGTGCACTAAAATTAATTTAGTAATTTAGGATCCTTCAGAATTTACATCTAGACCCTCAGGACGAATATATTTCCAAACGCGTTGTTCTATTTCCCTACAAGAATGTAGAAAGCTTCTGCTATAATATTGTGTTCTCATGTTATAGGAATATGAGGGTATAATAGTAAATGGTGACAAGACAGATATTTCAACAAGTAAATTTTTTTTTTTTTACAAGCACATTACAATGAAAAAAATGAAATGATGTGGATTTTCACTAAAATGTTATGTTTGAATTGGCATGCCTAAAAAGTCCCATTTTTCAAATGTAACCATTTTATGCTCTTAAGGGGTGTTGGCATTGTGCATATATGTCACTTCACATATATTCAAAGTTAAAAAATTAGCGCACATTGGATTATTTACATCAAATAATCCTTATTACATGAATATCCAGAGATATAGAAAATGTTTGAATTCCTTTTCTGGCTATCAACAAAAAAAAGAAAGTGAGAGCTTCAAGAATTTCAAGTAAATGGAAAAGGAAAATAGAAGAGAATTTGTATTTGTATAATAATCAGTTTCTATGTTCTTTTGCATACAATGAACGGCAGATTCCTCTAATGAATCAGACTGGTAATTAAACAGCAAATCAGTGCATAACATCTCCCTGTTCATGTGAGTTATTTTTATCTGTGCACAAAGGAAGAATCCTAATTACAATATTCAAGCATATCTGGCTTAATGAGCCAAGAAAATGATCTGTGGCCAGGCATTTTAAACAGGCTTTTCTGTTCCATCCGGTAGTCAAATCTGTTATCTTTCAGCAGCCGGTGGTGGAAATTGACTTTATAGGGTTCCTGTGTAGATAATATTGGGTAGCACAAACACCCAAATGTTTCCCACATGTGTCTATACACTTGGCAGTATGTTACCCAGCTAGTGTATTTCAATGCTTAGAGCATTTTAAGGGGCAATATTTCAGAACATTGCCCTCACTACCTGCTGTGTCCTTCTACTCACATTATCATTTGCATCAGATAAATTATCTATCTCACATCATGCGGTATCGTTGACCCCAATAAGCATACTATAATGTCCCCCTGGACTCCTAAAGAGTTCTGATCTAGGCCTGGACTCTAAATATGAGACTGAAGCTGGCCATACACTGTGGAAGGAGGCCATATGAGGTGGATGGAGGATTTTGCCTCATCAGAAGTTTTCCAATATGTCCTTTCAACAAAAGTTGATCAAATGATCAACTTCTGTTGAGTGTGGACTGCCGCATATTGATCAAAATTAGGTTGGTCCCTGCTAAATTGGCCAAATGTTGATCAGTAAATAACCATCTTTAAAATATAAACAACAGTGCTGCGCTCATAGTGAAAAAATAGTTAGTGTGCAATGAACAAGTATGAAATCAAATAGTGTAACAATAAAATAATAGAACTAATAAAATGCATACAAATAGCAAAATATAAAGTCCATCAACAAACCATTGGAATAGTAATATCAGTGCTGTGAGCAATACCACAGAAAATGATGAAAGCATGAACATTCAATAACTTCAAAATAAAAGTGCGATAGAAGATAGACCACTTTACAGGAGAGGGAGGATTATTGTGGCAGGAGACCTGAATCTACGCCTAGAGCCAGGCAGAGATAATGCGTCGCGTGCCCGGGGGACTGGAGGGGTATGGCTGAATAAACTTAGAAAAAAATTGCACCAGTCCCAACTAGTCGATGTCTGGAGGATGCAACATCAAAAAATATTGGATTACACTTACTACTCCCCCGTGCACGCGACGTATTCAAGACTTGACTATATTTTTGTAGATCATAGGTTTTTAGAAGAGGTAGAAAATACAAATATTGGATCTATAACTTTCTCGGACCACGCCCCGGTGACATTACGAATAAAACAAAACAATCAAACACCCCCGTTTCACAATTGGAGACTAAACGAAGATCTCCTTCATGATAAGGAAATTGACAAATTAATAAATGAAGAACTGGAATTTTATTTTAGAACTAATTCCTCTGAAGAAATGTCAGAAGCAATAGTCTGGGAGGCCCATAAGGCTTATATCAGGGGGATAATAATAAAGGCGGGAGTGGAGAAAGAAAGAAGGCAGAACAAAGTCTTGGGCACACTTCAGGAGGAGGTGAAAAAATTAGAAAGGCAGCATAAGGACACGAGGGATAGAGGGATCCTGGGGAAACTATATGGTACTAGAGAGGCCTTGAGACAGCAGATAGAGGCAGAAAATCGTAAAAAATACAATTTAGTCAAAAAAGAAAGATACATTTCTGGTAGTAAACCGGGTCGACTCCTGGCAAGGGCACTAAGCAAAAAGAAAAGTAATAATTACATTGACAAGATAAAGACGAAATCAGGAGAATTTAAATACAAGGATAAGGACATAGCAAAAATCTTTCAGGAATTCTATGGGGAACTCTACTCAATAAATACAAAGGATAAGGACAAAGTGAGGGAGCAAAAACGAGAAAAAATTAAAAACTATTTAAAAGATACCGGGATGATTAAGATATCAATAGAGGAGAGTCTTGCGTTAGAAGTTCCCATTACAGAGGCTGAGGTAAGGAAAGCTATTAAGGAGATCCAGACAGGAAAGAGCCCGGGTCCAGACGGACTGACAGTACTATACTATAAGAAATACCAAGAGCATCTAGTCCCAAAATTATGTACCTACATGAATGAGATAGGTGAGAGAGGGGAAATGAGTAGAGACGCATTGGCAGCTACTATAGCGATAATTCATAAGGAGGGAAAGGACAACACACTGTGCTCTAGTTTTAGGCCCATATCCCTCTTAAATAATGACACAAAAATCTTCGCAAAAGTTATTGCGGGTAGAGTTAAGCAAACGATGAAAAATATCATCCATCCCGATCAAGTGGGGTTCATACCAGGTAGACAAGGTAGGGATAATAGTATTAAAACGCTATTGATAACCCAGGAAATTAAAAAGAGCGGGGTCCCAGGACTACTGCTATCAATAGATGCTGAAAAAGCATTCGATAGAGTAGACTGGGACTTCATGATAGAAACACTCAAAGAAGTGGGCTATGGGGAGAGGATTTGCAGTTGGATAAGGGCGCTCTATACAAAACCTTCAGCGAGAGTCAAAATAAACGGGACCTTATCCGAGCCTTTTAATATGTATAACGGAACTAGACAGGGATGCCCAATCTCCCCAATGCTCTTCCTGATAGTATTGGAACCCCTCCTTGTTAGGATAAGACAGAACCCAGACATTGGAGGAGTCAATATAGGGGGAATTGAGTATAAGCTCGCCGCCTTTGCGGATGATATCCTCCTCTACATAACAAACCCGAGAATTTCTCTTCCGAATGTCCTGGCTACATTAGAAGAGTACGGGAAACTGTCTAACTTTAAAGTAAACACTACCAAGTCAGAAGTACTAGATATCAACCCAAATAAGACAAGAGATTTCGCCTATCAAAAACATTTTCCTTTTAGGTGGGAGAAGGAAGCTCTAAACTATCTAGGAATTAAAATCACAACGTCCGTAGAAGAACTATTCCATGCGAATTTCATCCCGCTCATAAACGAGGTTAAATTAGAACTAAAAAGAATTCAGCAGGGGCAACTGTCGTGGTCAGGAAGAATTAATATATTCAAAATGGTTTTGTTACCAAAAATAACATACAAAATGCAAATGCTCCCAGTTACTCTCCCACCTGGTTACCTTAAAAGGCTGAACTCAATGATATCAAAGTTTATATGGAAAGGGAAAATACCACGGATAAAATATAATCAATTAATAAACACTAAAAGTAAAGGGGGATGGGGAGCACCTGACATCAGTAAATATTATGAAGCTATTGCACTGGGGAGGGTAGTAGATTGGGATAAAAATAAAGGTAAACACTGGGTAGAAATTGAAAATAATGTTAGTAAGTTAAAACTTCACAAAATAATATGGTGCCCACCAAAATTAAGAAAACAAGATATAAAATTGCACGAAATCACTAGTCACGCACTTAGAATATGGGATCGGATCCATAAAAGGGAACACTGGGAATATAATTCACCGCTAATGTCATTGAAGGATGTAGAATATTTTCCACCGGGGAAGGAAGAGTGGTTCGGGAAATGGCTCCTTGACGAGAATTTGCAATTAAAGGACGTAACAGACAGGGGGAAAACATGTTCAATCCAGGAGCTTAAGAAAAGAGGAGACAAGATAAATATTAATCCATGGCGCTACGGTCAATTAAAACATTTTGTTGAATCTTTGCCACAACCAATTAGAACAATGAAAAATCTACTCCCACTAGAAAAAATATGTATGGAATCAGACGAAAAAAGGGGCTTTTCTAGAATATATAAAATACTGGTAGAGCTGAAGAGGGTAGAGACCTTGGCTTTTATAAGTAAATGGGAGAAGGAGTTAGGTTTAACACTGGCAGAGACAGAAGTAGATCTGATATTAAAGCGTCTTTTGACCACGTCAGTTAATTATAAATTGCTAGAGTTAAACTACAAGTGTTTAACAAGAATGTACATGACCCCGGACAAGATGCACAAAATTGATAAGGACAAATCTCGGCTATGCTGGAGGGGATGTAGTGAAATTGGGACGATGGCCCATGTGTGGTGGTCGTGTCCTGAGATAGGGGTCTTCTGGGACGAGATCAGGAAATATATTAAAGAGATTACAAACTATGATGTACCAAGGGATCCCAGGGTTCTTCTGTTTCATTTGAGCGAGATGCCCACCAGGGCCTACCTCAGAACACTTCTACCCCACCTCATAGATGCAGCTAAGAGCCTAATCCCTAAAAACTGGAATCGAAAAGAAAGGCCATCCATGAGGGATTGGATTAATAAAATAAATGAGATACAGGATTTGGAGTACTTAAGGTTCAGTGACGGGATAAAAATGGAGGCGTATAGGATAAAGTGGGGAGAGTGGGAGAAATTTAAAAAATCCATAAGAGCAGCTGAGATATGGTCAACTTGAGCAGTGAAGGGGGCAGACCCTGAGCTAGGGGGAGCAAGGGGAAATCATCAAAAAAAAAAAGAAAGAAAAGGAGACGGGAGGGAGTACGGTCTCGGGAAGGGTGGGGTAAGGGGGGGTGGGGGCGGAGGGTAGGGAGTAAGTAACGGCTTATTTTGGAAATAGTGGGGGGGATGTTATTCCCATATTCTTGCTTGTGTTAAGAAACATCCCAATCAATGAAATAGAGCAAAAGCCATAATGATGTGATGAAAATAAAGGGAAGTATTTTTTGAATTTCAATTTGAAAAAACTACTCCCATAGTTTACCTTCTCGCTGATGTGGCAAAAAAAAAAAAAAAAAAAAAAAAAAAAAAAAAAAAGAAGATAGACCACTAAGAAATTGAAACCCTTGAAGTGAAGATGAAGATACTCCAGATGATGTCCAAAAGGACAAAACGCGTCAGTGACGCTCGTGAAGTAATTGTAATCCTTTTCTGATTTATCTCTGGACTTTTTAGCGCTATTCAAGTGGATTTGTGTAAGTGTACACCTGTTTTTACAATAAAATACATTTTATACAGTTTTACACTACGTGTGGTCATTTATTCCCTACATATATGTTCGGTAGTGGCATTCCTTGCTGACGTTTGCTAAATATTGGGAGCCTGTTCGTTCAAAGTGGAACTTCACTATACAATCGGTGACGGGGTGTCTATAGACCATCCATCCGATACACCTGGATAAGGTTGAGGTATTACCTCACACATTGTCAGGACCAATACTTACCGAGGCCAAGATGCCGAGAGCGGCTCGCCCTTACGACCACGCGCACCCAGACCCCCCGAAGTTGATACAGGGAGCTGGGGGCACGCGGAGGCACGGGCTTCCGGTATGCAGGAAATCCGTAGATAGGAAACTGATGCACTGGAATCCGTATAGCAGGCAAAAGGTCAGAACCGGGTATCAGGCAGTGGCAGATCCGTATAACAGGCAGAGGTCAGGTGGGTATCAGGCAATCAGGCAAAGGCAAGTCCGTATAAGCAGGCAGAGGTCAAGGTATCAGGCAATCAGGCAAAGGCAAGTCCGTATAAGCAGGCAGAGGTCAGGGTATCAGGCAATCAGGCAAAGGCAAGTCCGTATAAGCAGGCAGAGGTCAGGGTATCAGACAATCAGGCAAAGGCAAGTCCGTTATAGGCAGACAGAGGTCAGGGTATCAGGCAATCAGCGGTATAGGTGTTTAACAAGCCAGGGGTTCGGTACACAGAGCAGCAGACAGGTCTCACAGGAACAACTAAGGCACAGGGATCAGGAGGAGCTGACGACGAACCAGCAACCCGACTGCGTGCTGGAGCCATCAGAAATAGTGTCCCCCCCGGCGAGCACGTCAGCGTGACGCGCTACCGGGTACCCGCACGGGCGACGGCGCGCACGCGGGGACCGCCGTGCACCCGCACGCGCCGCACCATCAGGCCGCGGACAGTTGTGCAGCGAAGCGCCAGTCCACCGCGCATGCGCCCCGGAGCCCGACGAGCGGAGACGCTTCCAGTCTCCTGACACACATGCCTGTTTGACTCATTACAAACCAGTATATGAGTCCACACTCTCTGGTAAAGGTGCCCATTTTTACTCTGTGGTGGTGGATCGCACAAACCAGTGACAAGTATTTTTCCTATAGTGCTTTCACATGGGTATCTTCATCTTCACTTCAAGAATTTTAATTTCTTGGTGGACTATCTTCTATCGAACTTTTATTTGCAATTTATTAAATGTTCATGCATTCATCATTTTTTGTGGTATTGATCACAGCACTGATTTTACCATTCCAGTTGTTTGTTAATGGACTTTATATTTTGCTATTCGTATGTATTTTATTTGTTCTATGACTTTATTGTTACACTATTTGATTTCACACTTGTTCATTGCACACTAATAATTTTTACACTATGAGCGCTGTACTTTTTTTTTAATTTTATCTGTCTACACTATCTGTCTAGTGAGTGCTAGCTGCTTTCTATAACCCCAAAGCACAGCTTTTCTGTTTTCTTTAATAACCATCTTTAGACTGTTTTTTCCCCAAAGGGCCCCCGATGCGTTGAGTCCTCAGCATTTTGTGAATACCTTACATGCACAACCTCTTCTAACTCTTGAACATGACTATTGGAGATTAAATGGGAAAAGTATTTGTCTTGCCCATATGAGCCAATGTAGACCAGCTGTTATTTTTAAGCAAAGGCAATTCTATATCTCTCTCACTCACACAAATAATTTCCAATAAAAGTGATCATTTTTACCCTTTTATGGGGCTAACAAAGTGTGTTGGCACTGACAGTGATTATAGGGCTATCCTGTTCCTCCGGGGAGCCCGGGACTGCAGGAAATGACTTCTCCAGTGTGTGCAACCAGGGGAACATCTAGTGTAGCCAAGAGTGCAAGAGCACAATCTGTGCTGGAAAAGCTGCATTGGAAAGCTAGGGGGATATTGGGGGTCCATAAAGAGTCACCTGCCCATATCACATAGGGGGCTTGCATCGTCATATTGTGCAACATAAAAAAATTGCCTCCAGCACCATTTTATTCTCATTTGGGGGGGGGGGGGGGGGGTTTACAGTCATTTCTAAAAATTTCTAGCAAATAATGCAAATTTTATTACATTTTTTAAAGTAAAAAATTGCATGGTAGACAAGTGGTTAAAGAGAAGCTGTCTGATACAGATTTATAATATAATAACAGCTTTAGCAACATACAAAGAGCATAAGCTATGTGCCCATTTCTTTTCTGGTGGCATCTCTTATTCCATTGTAGTGGATGATGGTCCAAAATAGAAGACCCTTCCAACCACATCCTACAAACACATTGCCTGGTGCTTCAACATCAGCAAGCCTAGGAACTGCCACTTTAAAGCCTACCTTTCAAAGACATTCAGGAGGAGTACCCTAGACTGCACTAGAGTGACAGATAATAAAGAAAAATGTTCTTATTCTGCCCTTTAGCTTCCAGATGTCTTGTTCCTTCTATTATGTAAGGAAACTGAAGAATTAATACCTGATGAAGAAAATGAACCTGCATATATAGCGTTGCCTAATACAACTGTAAATAGATTTATACTAGCTATATGCTTTTATCATGCTTTCCATGAAGTACAAGATTATTTTTAAAGCACTGAAAGAACATTACTGAATTGTTAGACCTCCTTTCTGGCCCTGAGCGGAGATTAGATTAGACATGTGAAAAATAGCTGGGGAACCAGTTTTAATAAAAAGAAGTTTTGTCTGGGCATTGCTCATATCAGTCCACTGATCCCACAACTCTTCCTATGACAAGGAAATGTCTTGTGATGCTGTCTTGAATGCAATATAGCTTGGCCAGTCCACTGCCTTTAAATAAAACATACATAATAACTAATAAGTTATCACTTAGAAATTTGACATTGCTAAAACTTCTTTTCCAAAGAGCTTTCATTTTTCAAGTTGGAAAGGATAAGCAGCATTGCATATTACTTACTGTAATAAGATGTCGCCCAATATATATTGAATTGTGGAGTTTGCTGAAAGTATTACTATATTTGTTTAGCTAAATTTACAAGAATATGCACCACTATCAAAAAACACTTTGTACTGTAGGAATTAATATTCACCTATTGGGTTAAACAATGTACCTTCTCTGGAGAGAAACAGATGTTGCAATATCTTTCTTGGAGGACTGAAACTAATAAATCTGAGATTTTACTTATTTTATTAAAGCAAGCTGCTGTGATCAAGGATAGAACACAAGGACAAGATTACATTTTCTTCTGGGTTTGTCTAGTGCCCTTGAAATCCAGTTACTCCCGTTTATTAATGGACACATGCAGACCCAAAGCACTAAGCTATCTCATCACAATGTTCCAGAGAGCTTGCAGATTAGCAAATTGAACCAACGTGGCATGCTATAAGAGCCTTGCTTCTTTTCCTTATGGCAAAAGACAGGAACATTTTAATTAAAGTGAGTAGTGAAATTCAAGTTAAGTTATTCTGAATGCTAATTAGTGCAGAATTCAAACATGAAATTACTTGTTCCAAGGAAGCAGTCACTGGATTATTTGTATTAGTTTTGCCAAGTTCCAATTGCAAACTGCAGAGAGAAAAGTCATATTACAATATGGAAAAAATAATATGTGCGCTTGCATTAAATGACATATACCACTATATCAACAATCATATACTGAAAATATGAGTACATAAAACAGTGAATACGCTAAATGACACAGATTAAAAATCAGTGCTAAAAAATATTGGATTCAGGTAGGATAAACTTAAATAAATAAATACAGAATAAATAAATAAAAAACATTCAAATTCATAAATTGCTGGTGAAATTAAGTGCAAATATTGATGTGTTAGGAAGTGCAAATATTGGTGCTAAAGTTCAATCCATTCAAAAAAAGTGCACTGAAAACAAAATCGCATGAGGGAAGATCATAGTCGCAAAGGAAAAAACGCATATCCACAGTTCATTCAATGCAACCCATGTGAGTGAGGAAGGATGAAAGGGACGTGGAGAGACTTCGCGCCACCGGTGAGTCCAAGGGGTAATAAGGATGTACCCTTACCAGACAAGTTGGACCACCTAAATAGCAAGGTCATATAGGCATGCAGATATGGCCCTCTGCAGGGACAGATGGATGGCGGCGTCTGGATCGACCAATGTGTGCCGCGTTCCAGCAGGGAATGGTTCCAATACGTCAGCCTAGAGGGAGGCAATCACTCGTCCCAAGAGCCGTGAGTACAAAGGAAGTAAGAAAAAACTCAGATGGTATAGTAGGATCAGGAAAATGTATTGCCTCATAAAAAACAGGGAACACATCTCCATCATACAATATAGGTAAAAAGTAAAAATTTAAAAAGCCGGCATACAAACGAACACCCGTGCATAACTAGATGGGGCTAACAACGTGATGGCGTACAGTGCGTAGCCACGCCCTACATGTTTCGTCATGATGACGTCTTCAAAGGGGCATGGATGACGCACTGAGCCATCACCTTTATAGTAAACACCGACACCCAGACCTCGTTTTCGTCTGGACGCATGGTGCGACCCCTACAGGTCAGGTTAAATGAGCATATTGGGAATATCCGGAGAGGCTTTATAGGCCATCCGGTGTCCAAACACTATTTAGATGTACATAGGCAGGACGCTAAGGGTACTACGTTTATAGCTATTGATAGACTCAAGTTACCATGGAGGGGTGGACCTAAAAGACGTGCCATTTCCAAGTTAGAGATGGAGTGGATATATAAGATTGGATGTCTTAGACCTCGAGGGCTGAACGTAGACATCGAAATAAATGCATTTATTGATAATGCCTAGGATATACTTTCTTTTTTCTCTTCCTTGATGTATAGTCCTCAACATATAGTCCATTTTTTTGTTCTTTTTTGTTCTTTTCTTAATTTTGCGAGGAGGGCACTAGGGCGATATGTTGCTGCTCACAAACTAGTTTTTATGGTTCTATGTTTTATTTTTAAATTTTTATTTTTAAATATTTATTTTTTACTTGCTACGATACCCTCCTTTTTGCTGCAAGTGGACTAGACTCCATTTTTGATCAGTGGTCCATTCGTGTACTGCAGTACGGGTAATATAAGTCTGCATATATGCACAGTGTGGTCCACTTGTGTATTGTAATGTGCGGCTGATATAAGTCTGCTTTTATGCACAGTGGACCATAGCGTAGTAATATACCGTATATTGTTTTGGGTCTTTTATAACTAATTTCTGGCCATAGGGGAATTTTTTTTCCTTATGTTGTTATCCGTTTTTTTTTGCGTTGCATAGCGGACGCCATATCGAGGCTTGGTGTCCTCCTGCGCATGCTCAATGTCAAGATAGACGTCCAGACGAAAACGAGGTCTGGTTGTCGGTGTTTACTATAAAAGTGATGGCTCAGTGCGTCGCCCGTGCCCCTTTGAAGACGTCATTTATGACGAAACATGTAGGGCGTGGCTACGCACTGTACGCCATCACGCTGTTAGCCCCATGTAGTTATGCACGGGTGTTCGTTTGTATGCCGGCTCTTTTACTTTTTACCTATATTGTATGATGGAGATGTGTTCCCTGTTTTTTATGAGGCATTACATTTTCCTAATCCTACTACACCATCGGAGTTTGTTCTTACTTCCTTTGTACTCGCGGCTCTTGGGATGAGTGAGTGCCTCCCTCTAGGCTGACGTATTGGAACCATTCCCTGCTGGAACACGGCACACGTTGGTCGATCCAGACGCCGCCATCCATCTGTCCCTGCAGAGGGCCATATCTGCATGCCTATATGACCTTGCTATTTAGGGGGTCCAACTTCTCTGGTAAGGGTACATCCTTATTACCCCTTGGACTCACCGGTGGCTCGAAGTCTCTCCACGTCCCTTTCATCCTTCCTCACTCACATGGGTTGCATTGAATGAACTGTGAATATGCGTTTTTTCCTTTGCGACTATGATCTTCCCTCATGCGATTTTGTTTTCAGTGCACTTTTTTTGAATGGATTGAACTTTAGCACCAATATTTGCACTTCCTAACACATCAATATTTGCACTTAATTTCACCAGCAATTTATGAATTTGAATGTTTTTTATTTATTTATTCTGTATTTATTTATTTAAGTTTATCCTACCTGAATCCAATATTTATTTATTTTTTATTTTTAATCTGTGTCATTTAGCGTATTCACTGTTTTATTTACTCATATTTTCAGTATATGATTGTTGATATAGTGGTATATGTCATTTAATGCAAGCGCACATATTCTTTTTATATTTTGATTTACACCTCACTGATATTTGTGGTATTTGTTGCAGCTGCAGTTAGTTTTTTCCCCTTTGCTTTTTAACGCAGGTTCCCTCCCTGTCTCTTTATATTACAATATGGAAAAGGTAATTTTACTGTGCTATCCTGACAAATCAATTGAAAAAAAGCTGCAAATATAATGTGAGACACACACTAAAATAACATAAAAAAGAAAGCTGCGCTGTATGATTATAGTGATCAAAAAATAAAGTGACATGTAAGTGATATAGCTTACTAATATATAAATAATTATACAAGTGAAATCACAAGTGAAATGTGCAAAAAAATGATTAAATAAAAAAAAATTGAAAAAGTTCTCCAAAAAGATCCTTTCCACTCTGATGGGCTGTTAAAAAGAAGTTCCACTGAATATACAGTTCTTAATAGTATATCTTGTTCTTAATAGATATCTTGTTTAAGGAGATCACAAGTGCCTGTGGCTTTTATCTCCAGCCCCGGGTCTTTGTGCTTGGATAGCTAGATGTTCCCGGAACTCTCTGCTCAGGGTATCCTCTGTACAAATGATGTTCGTGAAGATACACCACAAATTCCTTTTAAGAAATCACAAGTAATGGAACATGTGTCCCTTGGAGAATAACGCAGTTTTTTCAGATAATAAATGATTTTCTCTATTGACTCTTGATAGGTAATTGCCACACCATGTCCAATTCCTCGTTCCCACTGTCCGAATTTTCTTGCAGCAGTTCTGTACAACTTGTCTTCTCTATTTTCTGGAAAGAAACTGTTCCACATGCAATTCTAGGTATGATTGGTGGTCTCTGCAGTACTCCAATTGATGGTGGACAAGGATCCAAGTATTATGCCCCGAGCTCTGTAGAGGAGCCACATCCGCTGCCACCACCAGCTCTCCCTCAGCTCAATCTGAGATCCCAGCTATTCCTGATTAAGATTAAGGACTGTGTATTCAGTGGAACTTCTTTTTAACAGCCCATCAGAGTGGATTGGATCTTTTTGGAGAACTTTTTAATTAATTTTTTTTTTTATTTAATCATTTTTTGCACATTTCACTTGTGATTGCGTATAATTATTTATGTATTAGTAAGCTATATCACTTACATGTCACTTTATTTTTTGATCACTATAATCATACAGCGCAGCTTTCTTTTTTATTTTATTTTATTTTATTTTATTTTATATTACAATATAACTTGGTAGGGGTTGGATATTTACCACAAAGGTATGTGTAAAAAATTAAGAAGTATGTGTGCTATACAGTATTCACTGTCTGGGAAAATTTCAGATCATTACTTAACCTCCACTCAGGAGCAAAAGATTTTGTTGCTTATTATAGAACTGCCGATAACAAGTTCTTTAAAGATCCTGCTGCTTGTACATGACGTTCTATGGGTAAAAAAAATCAGCAATTGTTTATTATAAAAAATATATAAAGACTATGAAGAAAGGGAAAAGACTATGAAGAAATGGGAAAAGAGTGTCCTTTCCCTCTACAAAACATGTCAATTTTGCCATTAGCTCCGACTTTAAAAGCTGGACTTCAGATAGATACAAAAATATTAAAAGAGAAGTTCAGGAATTAAAAAAAAAAAACATTTATACTCACCAAGGTGGATGCAGCATCGATCCACGCTTAATCTGTCCTCTGCCAGCACTAAGCCCTAGAACTGAGTGATCAAACAGCACTGATTGCTTAGTTCTCGATCTTTAGTCTGCAGAGAGCTGGTGACTGTCAGTCACTGACTCAATGCTCTACCTCTCCAGTGCTCACTGAAACGCTGGGCTGTGGAGGGGCAGGAGCATCTGGCTCAGCCTTTCAGCGGCTCAATGAAAGCTTGAGCCAGCTGCTGGTCCAGACAACTGGGTGGACCCTGACTTTAAGCACTTCAATACAGGGCACTTAGACACCTTCCTGCCCAGACCAATTTTCAGCTTTCAGCACTGTCGCAGTTTGAATGACAATTGCACGGTCATGCTACACTGTACCCAAACTAAATTTTTATCATTTTGTTCCCATAAATAGAGCTTTCTTTTGGTGGTATTTGATCACCTCTGGGGTTTTTATTTTTTGCGAAACAAATAAAAAAAGACCGAAAATTTTGAAAAAAATAAAAAGTTTTGCTTTTGTTTCTGTTTAAAAATTTTGTAAATAAGTAAGTTTTCTCTTTCACTGATGGGCACTGATAGGGCAGCACTGACAGGCACTGATAAGGCGGCAGCGATGAGGTGGCACCAATGAGCGGGCACTGACGATGGGCACTGGTAGGCGGCACTGATGGGCACTGGTAGGCGGCACTGATGGGTGGCACTGATATGCAGCACTGATGGGCATTGATAGGCGGCACTGATGGGCACTCATGGGTGGTACTGGTGGGCACTGATAGGCGACACTGATGGGCACTGAAAGGCTGCAAAGATGGGTTCTTATGGGTGGCACTGCTAGGCACTGACAGGCGGCATTGCTGGGCACTGATAGGTGGCACTTATGGGCACTGATACGCGGCACTGATGGGCACTGATACGCGCCACTGATACGCGGCACTGATAGGCATCCCTGGTGGCACTGGCAGTGGTAGGCATTGGAGTGGGCACTGATTGGCAGCTGCCTGGGCATTGATTGGCAGCTGCCTTTGCACTGATTAGTATTTCCCTGGGGGTCTAGGGGGCATACCTGGTGGTCCAGTGTGGCTGGTTTCCCTGGTGGTCCTGGGCGGCTTCCCTGGTGGTCCTGGGCGGCTTCCCTGGTGGTCCTGGGTAGGATCCGAGGGGGGGCTGTGCTGATAAACAATCAGCACAGACCCCCCCTGTCAGGAGAGCAGCCGATCGGCTCTCCTCTACTTGCGTCTGTCAGACGTGAGTGAGGAAAAGCCGATCACCGGCTCTTCCTATTTACATCGTGATCAGTCGTGATTGGACACGGCTGAACACGTGGTAAAGAGTCTCCGTCAGAGACTCTTTACCTAGATCGGTGCTGCGGGGTGTCAGACTGACACTCCGCAACAACGATCGCCGCGATGCGCGCCCACGGGGGCGCGGAGCGGCTCAATGTCCTGCGGACGTCATATGATGTCCAGTCAGGATTTTGAAACCACTTTGCCGCCGTCATTCTGCTATATGGCAGGCGGCAAGTGGTTAAAGATGGGACCTTTCCAGAGCCTGGAGTGGCTGAGAGTCAGCTGAAACTGGTCATGGGAGTGCAGAACGAAGTGCACTTCTGTGATCCATAGGAGTATAGCCAAAATAGCTTTAGCCATACTTCTCCTTTTAATGAATTCAGACATGTATTCATTAAAACAGCTACATTTTTGTAATTAGTTGAATGTCTACTGTAGCAGCCTCTTGTAGGCTGGTTTACACTATTGTGGGTGGTTGCGGAAATCTCACCTGTTCCTGTACCCGCAACCATCCACAGCCAAAACACGCTAAAAATTAGTTGGGCTGCTATTCATTCTTAATGGCACCCCACACATCTAAAAACACAGCATTTATTGCTTCTTTTCCAATTCCAATTTCCTATGCTGGCAACAAAAGGATAACCCTTTCTTGCGACCTTCCACTGATTTTGAATCTCTATTATCTCAATTTTTTTTTGTTTTCTATTTCCCACTTCCTCTTTTTCTCTTATCCTGTTCTCTTTGCTATGCTTTTTTTCTTTTCTCCACGTTATTTTATATCAGGTACTAGAACAAATTGCTTCTAACGATGTTAATGCAAGTGTATCCTTACATTCTATGGATGTATCTATTATTTCTTCTGCCTACTGAATTCCTGTATTTTCCTAATGTTTCTTCTGCCTTCTAAGCAATGACCACTCTTACCTTAAAGTAGAACTATAGGCAAAAAAAAATTCTGGGGCCTTCATGGCAGCATACCTGTGACAAGCTCTGCCTTGGCTCCTCCTTTTGGACCAGTGAATATTATAAAAGAAAAGGATTAGTGCACTCCCAGCATTCTTTTTTTCCTCATACCGCATGGTCAGTGAATGGTGGTCGAACGTCCCTTACCTCTACAGTCGGCAGCTTCCAGCTGGGTTCAAGCCTCTCCCAGGTGCAGTCTCTTTTCTGGGGAAGCTAAATGCGCTAATAAGATAGGCAGTCCCTTCTGTGGGCCTTTTGGGACAGCAGTTGTCTCCTAACTAAGAGCTCCTATCTGCATTTATATACTGGCATTTGCTCAAGCCTGCAGCAGTAAAAGCAGCTATATCTATTTTTCACTTAGATTTATCCTTCCATTTCTCCCTCCTGTCATCTATTCTCTCTCACTTTCCTTTCCTTTCCTTGCTTTCCTCTCTCTCCTTTTTCGCTTTCTTCCTCCCCCACCTTCCCCACCTTGTGATATTGTACCTTCATTCCCGGTTTCTACAGTGGGCGGTGCACACCTCGCGCCGGCTTTTCTGAGTTCCTCTGGCCTGAGGTTGTTGTGGCCATCTTGAATAGGGACAAATTTTACATTTTTTGCCCTTGTTTGTCAAAATAATTTTTTAGAGGGTTGTATCTTCCACAGATGTCCCTCCACTCTCCATTGTTTATTACTGGGGGCTTTTTGCATGGCATCCTATTGTCATCTGAGGAGGTTGTCTATGCTGGGAGCTCCTGGAGGGGACCCTGTTTTTTGCCAACAGTAAATATAGTTTCTTTCTTTCTTTTTTGTTTCCTTGGTCCAGCTGAAATACCAGTCGCTAACTCCTTTACCTTTCTCTAGCTGCTTTTTCTGTCTGCTGCCTAAAATAAGCAGTACGCCACCCAAACAAGACCTTCTACAAAACTTAAGGTAGGGACCGTCGTCCAGGTGAGTAAAAAAAAACAACAAAGAGCACTTATGCTGGTACGTTTATGTATTTCAGCCTTGTATGCCAGAATAAGTCCAAGCAGACATCAAAGCGACATAAACAATCCTATGAAGGCCCCAACCAGGGCACACCATCCAGATCAGGATACCATGCAAGGTTCATCCGTGAAAAGACATAGTTCTTCACATTCACCAACTCTCAAATCCCTAAATACCGAGCATGCGGGGTCATCATATTACCAGCCAATCGGTCAGCAAAAGCTGTTTTAGAGTCTATGCAGCAGACAGAGTCAGAGGGTTAACAGGTAAACTGTCCTACTCAAAAGATGGGCAGGGGTTACATAGCGGAATGAGCAACAGCAGTTCCATTGTAGCAATTAGCTCAACCTTCTCCAGAGAAGTTAACTCTTTCTGGCCCATCCTCGAGAGAATCCTCTTACCAGGCAGCAAGTATCCCTCCTAGACATCTGGATGATAGTGGGCCATCTGAGGATAACTCAGAAGAACTCAGCTCTTGGACTTCAACCTTTTGTTAGTTCAGCCCTATGTCCAGGCTGTAAAGCCAGCTAATGGCTGGGAGGAAGCTGACACTACATCTGGGAAGTCAAAGATGTGCTTCCCATTTCTAAAAAAGCAGGTTTGTTTCTTTCTGCTCAGTTTCCACTAGTGCGACTTGTCATGCGTCTTGGGACTGCAAAGTCGCATGACAGGTCATACCCCATGATTTCCAATTAGTGCCGTTCATATCTGTGTGACTTCAAGTCTCAGCGACATCAAAGTAGACCCTGCACTATCTTGGTCCATAGGCCTCAAGAATACACAGGCATTGTTTCAACTCGCATCAAAATCACGGTAAAATCGTGCGACTTTCAGGTCGCAGTAGTGGAAACATAGGCTTACTCTGATGAATGATGTCAGAAACATTGTTGAAGAAAAAATAATATTTTTTATCCTCTCAATTGCCTAGGAAAACTTTATCCACTGTCAAAACAAGATTCTGCAATGCCAGACAGTCCATTGGAGGTTCGTATAACAAAGAGTTTTATCTCACCAGTCGATGATTCAGCCTCAGTTGAGGATCCTTTAGACAGACGAATACTCCCCAACTTAATACCAAATGGCGGGTAAATGCCTGGAAGTCAGCAATTGCCTTATCATCTTTATCCAGAGCCCTGGGGGCATGGACCGAAAGCATGTAAACAGTAATTCATCAAAATGTCCCTAGGGAAAATATAGTCAAGGCTTTGGACGAATTATGGCGCTCAGCAGACTTCACCGGTGAGATGGCGATGGATACAATTCGATGCTTTGCAAGATCAATGTCACTACTTGTGATAGCCATATGGGTGTTGTGGTCAGAACTACGGGCAGCTGACACTGTGTCAAAACAAAATTACTATAAATTCCATTTTTTTACCACTTTTTGATGGTAAATCACTCTTTGAAGAAAGGTTACAGAAAGCCATTTCCTGCATCACAGGAGGAAAGTCAGAACAGCAGAATTAGACGTACCTGGGGATTTAGGGATGCTAACTTGCATGCACCCATACTACAACTGTTACAGAAGTATCTGACATTTTCGGTCGACCAGGTCCATCTACAATTTTAGAGTCTCTCCTTTGGACCCTGCACTTCCCTCAGAGCCCTCACGAGGGCTCGGATCACTATCCAAGCTTCTTTACGAGAACTGGGTCTCAGTTCTTATCACTAACGAGATGAAATCCTCCTTTTATCAAAAGATCCAGCCCAGCTGGTGGAACACAGGTGGATGCTGTGGCCTACACTATCAAGATACGGTTGGATAGTAAATCATCCAACGAGTCATCTTTTCTCCAGTTTAGGCGCCTTATTCCACATACGCAAAAGGGACGGTGTCCCTGCCATCTCAGAAAGTGTGGGCGATCATTCAGAAAGTAAGGAGAGTGAGGACATGGTCCTACATAACAGCCTCGAGCTAACTCAACTTAATAGGGATTTTGGCTATTTGTATGCAGATGGTCCCATGGACACATGGATACCTCAGGCACCTTTTAGCTAGAATTTCTGAAGCAATGGAGCAGACCGTCTATCCCTGTCTATATATTAAACAAGTTTGATGCACAGGGGTCTGCACTAGTGCACAAAGAGGGAAATGCCTGTAAGGCCACATCCATTAATGCATGTCTTGTGGACCACAGTTACCACAGATGCCAATGCAATAGGCTAGGAGGCACATTGCAACCAGAGATGGGCGTTCAATGCGGCACACATCATCGCAAATATCCTGAAAATCCAGGTGGCTTATCTTTACCCTTTCTTCTGGCTCGAGCCATCAGAATCCTCACAGATTGAGCCTTCACATTAGAATGTTAAAACACAGAGGGTTTAATCATTAGGATCTTCCTCCAGAGTTGTTTCAACTCTGCTCAAAGCACAGGAGCCTTCAACGAACAATACGTATCACAAGGTTTGGAATAAGTTTATATCTTTTGCTAACGGCAAAACTTCATTCCTCATGTACCCTCTTCCTCCCAACTCCTTGACTTCCTGCAAACAGACCTGATTTAGGATTAGGATTAAGCAATTTAAAGGTACAGCTGGTGGCAATCTCTGCTGTGACCACAAGAGATGGGCCGAAGATCTTTTAATAATCAAATTCTTCAAGATAGCCAAGAAGATAAGCCCACCCATTAAAACAAATCTTTCCCACTTGGGATCTCTCTATCATTCTGGGGCCCTTATCCAAACAGCCTTTTGCCCCATCTGATTCAGCATCCTTGTGGAATCTCACTTGGAAACTATTTTTCTTTGTGGCAATGGCATCGGGATGGCGATGGTATCAGAACTTCAGGCTCTGCGATCAGAAGGCGATATATTATTTTCTCTACTTGGATAGAGAGGAACTTAAAACGGTACATTAATTCATTCCTAAGTTCTCCTCTTCCTCTGCTATCTCCGAGCCGTGGGCCCTGCCAATCTTTTCAGATCCAATTTCGACCTTCTTCACGAAGACAATATTACTTCTGTACTAAGACACTATCTTCAAGCCACAACTCCCTTCAGACTTTCATCCAACCTATTTGTAATACCCCCCCAAAAAAAAAAAAAAAACAGTGGCAAAGAAGCATCATTCCAGAACTGCAGTATCCATCATGCCTAGTCATATCTGTGAATATCAGAGCTAGACATGTGGTTCTGCAGCAGCTGGGAAGACATCGTTTGCAGATCCCTGCTCTCTAAAAAATTGTTTCATACTTACCGTAATCTTCTTTTCCTGGTGCCTATCCATGGCAGAATACAATCCCACCCTCGGTATGCTATATTACGTAGAATTCTGGGAGTGCACTAATCCTTTTCTTTTATAATATTCACTGGTCCCGAGGGAGGAGCCAAGGCGGATATGGATAGGCACAAGGAAAAGAAAATTACGGTAAGTATGAAACAATTTACTGTTTTTTTTTTCATTCTGAATAATGAGTAAGGGAGGGTTACAACACCTGTCAGAGTTTTTTTTCACCATCTGTGTCCCGTGGAGATTTACCTTTGCTGAACAGGAAATCCTTGCAAATTAAGGGAATTCCATAGGGACCCCCAGGTCACCCTAACTAGTGTTCCCATTGGAAGAGATCCCCTTTATTACTTTTCTGGGGATAACCCAAAATGTGGGGTTTTCTTTTACTTTCACTTTCAATGATAATGGTAAATATAATAAAAAATATTCTATATATATATATATATATATATATATATATATAATAGAGAGGGTTAACAGGGGCACAGACAGCAATAAAAACTGACAAGTGTTCTAATTCCTCTCCACCCTATCCAAAAACAAAAAAAAGAAAGTTTTACCTTTAGGCCTGGTTCACACTAGTGCGATGCCAGACATAACATATGATTCGCACTGCATTGCTGTTCAGATCACATGCGATGTCTGTGCGATGCGATTTCAGCCATACAAACTGTATGGCTGAAATTGCATTGCATTCGCATCAAAATGGTGCAGGACCCTCTTTTGGTCTGCACTGGAATCGGATCACGTGGGTGTTCAAACCCATGCTATCCGATTCCTGCATCATTTGACAGTTCAGACCGCGATCTGCGAACCGATCTGCGGTGTCGTTAACTTTACATTGACACCCACAGCGGTTCGCAGATCTCAGTGTGAACGACTGTGCGATTCAGGTGCAATGCGGGAGCCTGCACTGGATTTGCAGGGTTCTCGCATCACACTAGTGTGAACCGGGCCTTAGTTATACTTTAACGTCATGCTGTAAGTGTTGCGCTCTAGGTGTTGGATGTTTTGCTGTATTTCTAGGCCACTGCATTTTCAAAATGGTGCAGGAAACGTTTTCCTCCATGATTTTGGCGCAAACGCAGCTCACAAGGCTGCAATAGTGTGAACCAAAGGTCGTAATCCCCTGTACAGTGGCACTCAGACTGACAGGGGGAAGGACAGTACTTTGAGCCAATCAGGTGTGCTGCAAGCACATGTGCTAAGATGCTGATGTACACTACACTTTGCATTCACTGCAGTCAGTGTACAGATAACAAAAATTGCTGGCAGGCAACTAAAAATGTTTGTTTACCGTGTTAAGTTGTTAAGCAATAACCATGGTTGGTTATTGCTATATTATAGACATTTGGGCTAACCATCAACCTTAATTTAAATCTAATACATCACATTATTTAAACTCTTAATTCTCATCTGTAAATAAAAATTTTGTGACTGCATCAGATATTGCAATTTGGTATGCATCAGATTATCAAAAAATACATTCTATTTTCCTCCCAAATTATTTTCACTTAATTATTTTTTTTCATGCTCCTCATATAACAATAATAGATTAACCTAATTGAAAAAAGAAAAATGATTCAGCAAAGTTGTTATTAGTCCACAGCGTTAGCAATTAAAATAATTGATCAAACTTAAATATAGCTGGCAATCAGGATCAGGATCAGAGGTGACTTTAGTACTTTTTAATTATTTGTTTAACAGTTTTGCACAAGGTATTAATGCAGAGCATTATATTTACTTCTTTCCCCACATTTGTATATAATGTTGCGGAGGTCTACGTCTTCATTCACAGCTGTATATAATGTGGAAGGTCTACATCTCTAGTCACAGCTGTATATATGTGTTGGAGGTGTACTCCTGTATTCACCATTGTATATAATAGAGGGTTTCTACATCTGTTTACACAGCTATATGTATATAATAGGGGGTCTACTTCTGAATTTTCAGCTATATATAACATTGGGGGTATCCTTCTGTCTCCACAGCTGTATATAATGTGGGGGGTCTATCTCTCTCTCCTTGGCTCTGTATATTGTGAGGGAAGAGGAGGTACGCAGCAGTGTACAATGGGAATATTTTTCCTTCAACAATAAACGTTCAATTAAACCACAATGATTGGATAATGAGGGTTATCACTTGACCAGGAACCACATTGGCAGGTGTTTTTACTACAAGAATTAGGAGACCACAGATGATACGGTAGCATGAAACTGGCCAGCAGTAGGTCCATTTTAAATCAAAGTCTAGACCTAAATTTACCATATACAAAAGAGAAAAGTCTGGAGCTATACTTAGTGGCGTAGTGTAGGTTTTCAGCGCCCGGGGCAAGGCAAGTCATTTGCGCCCCCTAACCTGTGGACTTTTAACGCTCCCTCTATCCCTATCCCTCTTTCTTTTTTATTCCATTGCTTCTTCTCACCCCTTTTCTTTTTCTTTCCCTCCCTTTCTACCATTTATTCTCTCTTTCCCTGTTTTCTCTCCCCTTCTTTCCTTCTCGTTTTTTCTCTTTTTGTCCCTTTTTTATTCTCTCTCTCCTCTGTTTCACTTTCCTTTCTCTATCACTCACTTGTTCTATTTCTCTTTCTTTATCTCTCTTTTTCTTTGTTTCTCTTTTCTTCCTCCTCTCTCCCATGTATTCTATCTTTTTTTTTCTCTCTCGCACTTTATCCCTATTTCTTTGCTCTCTCTCTTTCTTTTTCCCTCTCTCCTCCTTTCTTTCCCTTTTATCTCTCTCTTTCCCTATTTCTTGTTTTTTTCCATCTCTCCATCTAGCTTTCCCTTTTCTCTTTGTCTATCCGTCTTTTCTGTTCTTTCTATTTCCTCTTCTTTCCCCTTCTTTTTCTGTGTAATGTGCACAGTGTGTCTGTATCGTGTGTGTGTATCATATGTGTGTGCCAGCATGTGTTTGTGTGTGTATGCACAGTAACTGTGTGTTCGCAGTGTGTGTGTGTGTGCACAGTATATGTGTGTGTGCATGCACAGTGTGTGTGTGCATAGTGTGTGTGTATTCGCAGTGTATGTGTGTGTGTACACAGTGTGTGTGTGTGTGTGTGCATAGTATGTGTGTGCGCACAGTATGTATGTGTGCATGCACAGTATATGTGTGTGTGTGCGTGCACAATATATGTGTACAGTGTGTGTGTGTGCGCACAGTATTGCCCTGTACACACGGTCGGATTTTCTGACGGAAAAAGTGCGATCGGATTGTGTTGTCGGAAATTCCGATCGTGTGGGGGCTCCATCGGACTTTTTCTGTCGGAATTTCCGACATACAAAATTTGAAAGCAGGATATAAAATTTTCCGACAACAAAATCCTATCGGTTAAATTCTGATCGTGTGTACACAAATCCGACCCACAAAGTGCCACGCATGCTCAGAATAAATTAAGAGATGAAAGCTATTGGCTACTGCCCCGTTTATAGCCCCAACGTACGTGTTTTAGGTCACCGCGTTCAGAACGATCGGATTTTCCGACAATCGTGTGTATGCAAGATAAGTTTGAGCCAACATGCGTTGGAAAAAATCCATGAATTTTGTTGTCGGAATGTCCGATCAATGTCCGATCGTGTGTACAGCGCATAAGTGTGTAGAGTGTGTGTGTATTTGTGCACAGTATATGTGTATAAGTACAGTGTGTGTGTGTGTGCACAGTATGTGCGTATGTGAACAATATACAGTGGGGACGGAAAGTATTCAGACCCCCTTAAATTTTTCACTCTTTGTTATATTGCAGCCATTTGCTAAAATAATTTAAGTTCATTTTTTCCTCATTAATGTACACACAGCACCCCATATTGACAGAAAAACACAGTGTTGACATTTTTGCAGATTTATTAAAAAAGAAAGACTGAAATATCACATGGTCCTAAGTATTCAGACCCTTTGCTGTGACACTCATATATTTAACTCAGGTGCTGTCCATTTTTTATGATCATCCTTGAGATGGTTCTACACCTTCATTTGAGTCCAGCTGTGTTTGATTATACTGATTGGACTTGATTAGGAAAGCCACACACCTGTCTATATAAGACCTTACAGCTCACAGTGCATGTCAGAGCAAATGAGAATCATGAGGTCAAAGGAACTGCCTGAAGAGCTCAGAGACAGAATTGTGGCAAGGCACAGCTCTGGCCAAGGTTACAAAAAAATTCTGCTGCACTTAAGGTTCCTAAGAGCACAGTGGCCTCCATAATCCTTAAATGGAAGACGTTTGGAACGACCAGAACTCTTCCTAGAGCTGGCCATCTGGCAAAACTGAGCTATCGGGGGAGAAGAGCCTTGGTGAGAGAGGTAAGGAATAACCCAAAGATCACTGTGGCTGAGCTCCAGAGATGCAGTCGGGAGATGGGGGAAAGTTGTAGAAAATCAACCATCACTGCAGCCCTCCACCAGTCAGGGCTTTATGGCAGAGTGGCCCGACGGAAGCCTCTCCTCAGTGCAAGACACATGAAAGCCCACATGGAGTTTGCTAACAAAAACACCTGAAGGACTCCAAGATGGTGAGAAATAAGATTCTCTGGTCTGATGAGACCAAGATAGAACTTTTTGGCCTTAATTCTAAGCGGTATGTGTGGAGGCACTGCTCATCACCTGTCCAATACAGTCTCAACAGTGAAGCATGGTGGTGGCAGCATCATGCTGTGGGGCTGTTTTTCAGCTGCAGGGACAGGACGACTAGTTGCAATTGAGGGAAAGATGAATGCGGCCCAGTACAGGGATATCCTGGACGAAAACCTTCTCCAGGGTGCTCAGGACCTCAGACTGGGCTGAAGGACACAGCTAAAATAACAAAGGAGTGGCTTCAAAACAACTCCGTGACTGTTCTTGAATAGCCCAGCCAGAGCCCTGAATTAAACCCAATTGAGCATCTCTGGAGAGATCTAAAAATGGCTGTCCACCAACGTTTAGCATCCAACCTGACACAACTGGAGAGGATCTGCAAGGAGGAATGGCAGAGGACCCCCAAACCTAGGTGTGAAAAACTTGTTGCATCTTTCCCAAAAAGACTCATGGCTGTATTAGATCAAAAGGGTGCTTCTACTAAATACTGAGCAAAGGGTCTGAATACTTAGGACCATGTGATATTTCAGTTTTTCTTTTTTTAAAATTTGCAAAAATGTCAACAATTATGTGTTTTTCTGTCAATATGGGGTGCTGTGTGTAAATTAATGAGGAAAAAAATGAACTTAAATAATTTTAGCAAATGACTGCAATATAACAAAGAGTGAAAAATTTAAGGGGGTCTGAATACTTTCCGTTCCCACTGTATGTGTGTGTGTGCACAGTATATATATATGTGTGTGCACACATACATTTGGTTTGCCCACAGTATCAGCTTATTGGATACACTCCTCTATAGGAACCAGTGATTGTGTTACCGTGTGTTCACAGTGAAAGCCACTTTGGAGATCCTTTACACGTTGCCCCATATTTACAATGATTGTGCACCGCAGGATTGCAACATGTATCCATCCGTGGATTTGAACTATTCACCAGACCGGGAACATATTCTAGCAATACGCTTCACTGGTTTCACTCCCCCCATGAATGCAGCTTCAGTGACTGTCCATTACCTCCCTCTCCCCTCATCTCCTTCTCCACCCACTTTCCATCTCCACCTCCAGTGGCTCGTGCCCCCAGGGACCTCTGCACAGGTGATTAAGCCATATACCACTTTCTGATTCTTACTGGCCACACAGTGGTTTGCCGTGGCTTAGCCACCTGTGCATTGACTATCTGGCGTCTGGTGACGAATGTTTTACATGTTATGTGTTTTAGTCCTGTTTTTGTTTTTTATTTGTGTAGATGGTTTTCTGTCTGAGTTGCCACATCCATTGACCACGTTGTACAGTGGCCATCGGCATACATCTAGCTTGTTGCTACCTGATTTTCCTCCATTTGGAGGTTATTTATTATGATCTTTTAATTGATTGATTAATTAATAAATATACCTTATTAACCACAACACTGTACGCTGTGTCACTCATATGGTCAGCTTTTCTTCTCCTCCACAACTCTAGTGGGGATATTTTTTGTTCATATGCAGTATAGAGACTAGAGTGACACTACCCCAATAGGTAAGCGGTGTTTGTTTAGGGTATTACTGTTTACTGACTATTAGTCAATTGCCCTCAACCTTTGTTTTTGATACACTTGCTACCTATAGCCTGCAATGTGCCACTTTCCGCCCATAGCCTGCCACCAGATGCAGTGTGCCACTTGCCACCCATAGCCTGCCACCAGGTGCAGTGTGCCACTTGCCACCCAAAGCCTGCCACCAGATGCAGTGCAACATGCCACCAATAGCCTTCCACAAGATGCAGTGTGCCACATTCCACCCATAGCCTTCTGCCAGATGCAGTGTCACTTGCCACCCATAGCCTGCCATCAGATACAGTGTGCCACTTGCCACCCATAGCCTGCCACCAGATGTAGTGTACCACTTGCCACCCATAGCCTGCCACCAGATGCAGTGTGCCACTTGCCACCCATAGCCTGCCACCAGATACAGTGTGCCACTTGCCACCGATAGCCTGCCACCAGATGCAGTGTGCCACTTGCCACCCATAGCCTGCCACCAGATGCAGTGTGCCACTTGCCACCCATAGCCTGCCACCAGATGCAGTGTGTCACTTTCCACCCATAGCCTGCCACCAGATGCAGCGTCACTTGCCACCCATAGTGTCAGAAAGGTTTCACCTGCTGGTGGCACTGTGGCTCCCAGATCTATGGGCTGCAGTTACGGTGTCCACCAGTGGGTGTCTCTCAGCAGTCAGAGGCTGACGATCGTGAGAGGATTCACCTGCTGGTGGCACTGTGCTCCCAAATCTTTAGGCTGCAGTTCCGGTGTCCACCAGCGGGTTTCTCTTGGCAGTCAGGAGCTGACATCATTCCCTGCAATCAGGCATCAAACTCATCTCTCCCTTTGTGCACTGCAGTCAGTGCCTCACAATGTTTCTTCTGCATGCCACCAGAGAAGATACAGGGAGGAGGTGGGTGGAGCTAAGCACTAGGCGTGGAGGAGGAGGAAGCTAAATCCTCCTCCGCTCTAAATGCTGGGGCCTCTGCCTCTCTCCTCCTTGTGACGTCACTGGTTGCTAGATGTTAGGCGCTGCGGCTAGCAACCAGTTTGGGGAGTGATCCAGTGGTGAAAGTCCTCAAGCGGGTCTCCGCCGGCCAGGAGCTCAGCACAGGCTCACAGTGAGTGACAGCGGCAATACAAGGGCAGTTTTAGGGGGCATCAGATCCCGGGCAGTCCGGGACATGTGGTCACCCTTGATGTGCCCCCCCCTTCGATGTTGCCCCCAGGGCCACTGCCCTCTCTGCCCCCCACGCTACACTACTGGCTATGCTACAAGTATTAAGATACTGCTGAGGATATACGGCAGTGTATAATTGGCCAGTAACAACACAGTTTTATATTTCAATATTTTTATTGAACAGATCTGGTAACAATAGAGATAACACTGGAACAAAGCCAATTTTCAGGTTGTCATCATAGCAAGACATAGATAAATATTGTATGAACAGCGAAGACAAGTAAAATCCAACATTAGAAGAAAAAGGCATACATCAGGCAAGAAATGGCCTCAGGTTAAAGTGGTTGTTAAGCCACTACAATATAACCATACAATCACTTCTGTAAAATAACATTATGTTTCCCAGTGTTATATAAAAAAGATGCCGATTTCTACCCTATATCAGAGTATCTCCCGGCGCTCACATGACTCCTCTGCTCTCTCCTCTCCCTTGCTGTCAGCTATAGCGGGAGGGGCCGAGAACTCCCACTGACATCAGCCAGGGAGGAGAGAGGACATAGAGCCGAGGAGTCACATGAGCACTGGGAGACGCTCTAAAATAAGGTAGAAATCGGCATCTTTTTTATAACACAGACACTGGGACACATAAAACTATTTTACAGAGGGGATTATATGGTTATACTGTAGTTATGATAGCAGCAGGAGGGGAGGGCTGGGGAGTGGGTGGAGCTGACAGGCAGGGAGGGGGGGAAGAGAGGACAGGGGAGAGCAGAGAGGAGAGCTGCATGATAAACCGTGGTCAATTTACAGGGGGGGGACAGAACCAGGCAGGATCAGCCAGGTATTTTAGATGATAGCACAAGCACTGCTCATGCTTTAAGGGAACAGGATCTTTTTTTTTTAGGGTAACAAATGCTTTAATATCCAAAAGTTAGATGTGCTATCCATCATCATCAAGAAATAAAACAAAAAGGAGTAGTCCTAAGCACAAATGGGTCAGAGTGTAAACATTTCCTATTGGTAACCATGAATACAGCTATGTATGATGGAGGGCAGGAACAAAGGCATGGTACGAGGGAACACAGGGGGGAGGGGGGTGGGAGGAAAATAATGGGTACAAGACAGTTTTAATTATCCAATTAGGGATAATAGGCCTAACTGGTGTATGCCTAACTTATACTTTATCTGTAGGGATGTTGAATGTGAGTGTTATTTTGTGGGGTGGTCTAGGTGCACCCTGATCTTGCTCTTTTTTTACATTCAAATTATGCAGTGCCACTCTTTGAACAAAAAGCAGCTCCAAGAAGAAATGCCCCATAAACGTAAAATTAAAACATAAAAAAGCCAAAAGGATTAAAAACACCAAAATGCCACCACTGAAACAAAAGCCAAGCAATTCATGGTGTCCTTATCTACAGTAGGGATGAGGTTTGGGTTCTCCCAGACAACAGCCACATGAATTGCAAATCTCAAACTGGTTGAACGCATGATGGTGGCAAACCCAAAGCTCATTCCTAATCAGATTTTTTTCTAGAGTTAAGAACTTTTACTTTCAGCTACCTCCCACTCCCTTTTTTCACCTCCCCAATATTGACTTAAAATACATAGGGGCTTAGGACATTTCCTATTAAGTCATGGTACTTGATTGTCTTAAAACAGTAAAGTGTATAGACATTTTTTTATGTTTTGTTGAAAATTGCATTTCCTAGGCTAGGCTCAAGATTTGCAAATTAAATTAAAAAAAAAACTATGGACAATGATTTCCATGGGCAGTCTCTAATGTCACTATCACTATCAGTCAGCACAAGTGCATAGTGCTCGGTGTTTAACAGTTGCACTGAAAGTATGTCTTTGCCATGTAACATTTCCCTTTGGTATTATATACAGTACATGACACAGTGATCCCTGGAGTTACGTAACCTTTATGAGAGTACTTAGATTGTGGCTAGATTCTGGTTTTCAGTATATAGCAATTTTGTACATTTTTGCCCTTGACCTTTTACAATAATTGATTGAAGCATGTTTCTGGAATTCATATTTCAGTGAAATATCTAACATAAATAATCACCAAAAAAGGATATACAGTAACACTTAATAAACACATGCTGTGACACTCTTGTCTTAGAAAACAGTAAGCTCTGTCTTTAATAACACTAACTAATTAATTGCATTTTTTTCCTAGGATGTCTGATGAAATTCTGAGTATTAACAAGAAAGCCTAGTAGTTATAGTTATTTTTTGTTAAATTTGCAAATATGAAATGAAAATCTATTTGTAGTGAAAATTTTCAGCTAAACAAAGTCTAACGTAGTTTGAGTGAAGAAAAGAAAGGTTCATTTTTATATCATGGTAATACAAGAAACATTGCTAAATTATAATATATATTATATTTTTACAGGAATCAAACAGATGGGGAACAAAGTCAAGATAAGGACAATGAAAATACAAGGCATGGGCATGGATCTACCAATGATGGATCTGTCCAAGAGGTCCACCATTGCTTCCTAAAGAAGTCACCAAACTGCGTACGAGACCGTCTGTCTACATCTACATGCAGTCAGCCACCAGCAGTGAGCAGGTCCAATGGACAGTTGACTCCCCATGTAAGCGATGCACATCAACATTTAAAATGTTGTCACTGCAATCACCAAGAGCGCAAGTTAAGTTACACAGTACCAGAACTGTCTAGTCATGAAGAAAGACGAAAATTGTGTTCTCATCACTCCAGTGTGAATGCTTCTACCAGCACCTCACATGATACTGCAGGATGTATATGGAAGCAGTGGTCTACTACCCAGATGACGACGGGGCATCCAATGCAGCATCATGTAGTGACTGTAAGGTAATTGACATTTAAAATTTTAATTGCATTTCCAATCTAACTAAGTATGTCCATGCATTATCATCCTCAATTTATCTATTGTGAATACTATTTAAAACAGTATTAAACCCAAAAGCAAACATTTTTTTTTTTTTGCAGCTTACCAATCCTTAAATGTGATGGTTGCATTCCTTTTTTTAGGTTTTCTTTCTTCTATTTTCCTCTGGTTATCTGGCCAGTAAGTCTGTTTTTTTAAAAAAAAAACAAGCTCTCCGGCAGAATGTATCAGTTAAGAGTGTTGAGACAAACCATTTAGCACTGACAGGGGTGCCTACAATGATCAGATTTTATTTATTCATGTAAAACCTTTATCACAAAAGAAAAAAAACTGTAGCTGCTTGTGTAACAGCAGTGTGAGCTGGAGTTTGGCTTCAATTTGTTAGCTTATTTAAATCTGCTAGTATATCTAGAACTCCCCTCCCCCCAAAATGACAATGCTGCTGTCTGGCCCCTGTACTCATTCATCCAGAGTAGGAGCACTCTATAACAGAAGGTGTGTTACTGGACAGATCACCAGGTGAAAACTGTGAAGAAAACTAATGCAGCCACCACATCTAATGTAATATATTACATAGTTACATAGTTACATAGTAGGCGAGGTTGAAAAAAGACACAAGTCCATCAAGTCCAACCTATGTGTGTGATTATATGTCAGTATTACATTGTATATCCCTGTATGTTGTGGTCGTTCAGGTGCTTATCTAATAGTTTTTTGAAACTATCGATGCTCCCCGCTTAAACCACCGCCTGTGGAAGAGAATTCCACATCCTTACCACTCTTATGCCGCGTACACACGATCAGATTTTTCAACAACAAATGTTCGATGGGAGCTTGTTGACGGAAATTCCGACCGTGTGTAGGCTCCATTGGACATTTTCCGCCGGAATTTCCGACAAACAAAATTTGAGAAATATGTTGAACAATGCTCTACCTGACTCAAGCTGGGCTCCTCCACATCTTCCTGGGTGGAAGGCCCAGGTTGTACATCGGAGGCCTCAGCTGAGGTGGAAGGAAGCCTTAAAGGAAGAGTGGAGAGTGCTGGGCTGGGTTCACTCTGGTTTGACAGAAAATGCAGTCTGTCATAGTACCACAGCCTGGGTACATAAACGTCATCTGCTGCTCCTGATCTCTGGGAATTCTGGACCTTCTTTCGCTCCCTAAGATAAGTACTCCTCATGCCATCAATTTTGGCCTTCAAATAGGTGATGTCTACTGTAGGGATAATCGGCTTCACAAAGTCAAGCAGTTTCTCCAGCGCTGCCTTCCTCTTAGCTTATTAAAAAAAGGGGTGGTTCACCTGTCACAGACAGGGCAGCTCCCTGAACATGTCAATGAATATTGCTAGAAATTCACTATCATTGAATGTAGGGATGAGCCGAACACCCCCCTGTTCGGTTCGCACCAGAACATGCGAACAGGAAAAAAATTCGTTTGAACACGCGAACACCGTTAAAGTCTATGGGACACGAACATGAATAATCAAAAGTGCTAATTTTAAAGGCTAATATGCAAGTTATTGTCAATAAAAGTGTTTGGGGACCTGGGTCCTGCCCCAGGAGACATGAATCAATGCAAAAAAAAGTTTTAAAAACGGCCGTTTTTTCAGGAGCAGTGATTTTAATAATGCTTAAAGTCAAACAATAATAGTATAATATCCCTTTAAATTTCATACCTGGGGGGTGTCTATAGTATGCCTGTAAAGGGGCGCATGTTTCCCGTGTTTAGAACAGTCTGACAGCAAAATGACATTTTGAAGGAAAAAACACATTTAAAACTACCCGCGGCTATTGCATTGCCGACAATACACATAGAAGTTCATTGATAAAAACGGCATGGGAATTCCCCACAGGGCAACCCCGAACCAAAATTAAAAAAAAAAAATGATGTGGGGGTCCCCCTAAATTCCATACAAGGCCCTTCAGGTCTGGTATGGATATTAAGGGGAACCCCAGCCAAAATTTAAAAAAAAAATTGACGTGGGGTTCCCCCTAAATTCCATACCAGACCCTTCAGGTCTGGTATGGATTTTAAGGGGAACCCCGCGCCAAAAAAAAAAAAAAAAACGGCGTGGGGTCCCCCTAAAAATCCATACCAGACCCTTATCCGAGCACGCAACCTGGCAGGCCGCAGGAAAAGAGGGGGGGACGAGAGTGCGGCCCCCCCCCCTCCTGAACCGTACCAGGCCACATTCCCTCAACATTGGGAGGGTGCTTTGGGGTAGCCCCCCAAAACACCTTGTCCCCATGTTGATGAGGACAAGGGCCTCATCCTCACAACCGTGGCCGGTGGTTGTGGGGGTCTGCGGGCGGGGGGCTTATCGGAATCTGGAAGCCCCCTTTAACAAGGGGACCCCCAGATCCCGGCCCCCCCCCTGTGTGAAATGGTAAGGGGGTACTTACCCCTACCATTTCACTAAAAAACTGTCAAAAATGTTAAAAATGACAAGAGACAGTTTTTGACAATTCCTTTATTTAAATGCTTCTTCTTTCTTCCTTCATCTTCTTCTTCTTCTGGTTCTTCTGGCTCTTCTGGTTCTTCCTCCGGCGTTCTCGTCCAGCATCTTCTCCACGGCGTCTTCTATCTTCTTCTCCTCGGGCCGCTCCGCACCCATGGCATGAGGGGAGGCTCCCGCTCTTCTCTTCATCTTCTTCTCTTCTTCATCTTCTTCTTCATCTTCTTCTTCCTTCTTCTCTTCTTCATGTCTTCTCCGGGCCGCTCCGCAGCCATGCTGTGGCATGGAGGGAGGCTCCCGCTGTGTGACGGCGTCTCTTCGTCTGACGGTTCTTAAATAACGGGGGGCGGGGCCTCCCGGTGACCCCGCCCCCCTCTGACGCACGGTGACTTGACGGGACTTCCCTGTGACGTCACGGGGAATGCCACAGGGAAGTCCCGTCATGTCACCGTGCGTCAGAGGGGGGCGGGGTCACCGGGTGGCCCCGCCCCCCGTTATTTAAGAACCGTCAGACGAAGAGACGCCGTCACACAGCGGGAGCCTCCCTCCATGCCACAGCATGGCTGCGGAGCGGCCCGGAGAAGACATGAAGAAGAGAAGAAGGAAGAAGAAGATGAAGAAGAAGATGAAGAAGAAGATGAAGAAGAGAAGAAGAGGAAGAGAAGAGCGGGAGCCTCCCCCCATGCCATGGGTGCGGAGCGGCCCGAGGAGAAGAAGATAGACGACGCCGCGGAGGAGATGCTGGACGAGAACGCCGGAGGAAGAACCAGAAGAGCCAGAAGAACCAGAAGAAGAAGAAGATGAAGGAAGAAAGAAGAAGCATTTAAATAAAGGAATTGTCAAAAACTGTCTCTTGTCATTTTTAACATTTTTGACAGTTTTTTAGTGAAATGGTAGGGGTAAGTACCCCCTTACCATTTCACACAGGGGGGGGCCGGGATCTGGGGGTCCCCTTGTTAAAGGGGGCTTCCAGATTCCGATAAGCCCCCCGCCCGCAGACCCCCACAACCACCGGCCACGGTTGTGAGGATGAGGCCCTTGTCCTCATCAACATGGGGACAAGGTGTTTTGGGGGGCTACCCCAAAGCACCCTCCCAATGTTGAGGGCATGTGGCCTGGTACGGTTCAGGAGGGGGGGGGGCCGCACTCTCGTCCCCCCCTCTTTTCCTGCGGCCTGCCAGGTTGCGTGCTCGGATAAGGGTCTGGTATGGACTTTTAGGGGGACCCCACGCCGTTTTTTTTTTTTTTTTTGGCGCGGGGTTCCCCTTAAAATCCATACCAGACCTGAAGGGTCTGGTATGGAATTTAGGGGGAACCCCACGTCAATTTTTTTTTTAAATTTTGGCTGGGGTTCCCCTTAATATCTATACCAGACCTGAAGGGCCTTGTATGGAATTTAGGGGGACCCCCACATCATTTTTTTTTTTTTATTTTGGTTCGGGGTTCCCCTGTGGGGAATTCCCATGCCGTTTTTATCAATGAACTTCTATGTGTATTGTCGGCAATGCAATAGCCACGGGTAGTTTTAAATGAGTTTTTTCCTTCCAAATGTCATTTTGCTGTCAGACTGTTCTAAACACAGGAAACATGCGCCCCTTTACAGGCATACTATAGACACCCCCCAGGTACAAAATTTAAAGGGATATTACACTTTTATTGTTTGACTTTAAGCATTAATAAAATCACTGCTCCTGAAAAAACGTCCGTTTTTAAAACTTTTTTTTGCATTGATTCATGTCCCCTGGAGCAGGACCCAGGTCCCCAAACACTTTTTATTGACAATAACTTGCATATAAGCCTTTAAAATTAGCACTTTTGATTTCTCCCATAGACTTTTAAAGGGTGTTCCGCGGCATTCGAATTTGCCGCGAACACCCCAAATTGTTCGCTGTTCGGCGAACTTGCGAACAGCCAATGTTCGAGTAGAACATGAGTTCGACTCGAACTCGAAGCTCATCCCTAATTGAATGGATCCGTTTTCTCTGCAAGACACAACACAAGACAAACCCTAATGTCAGGCTAAACACTTCTAATCTTGTCCCAATATAGGCCTTAATCTAGAAGCAGTATAGGCCACTGATGCACCAAGTTCAAATTATACCTTCGTTGTTACGTTCGGCGCTTTCTCTACTCCTTCCTCCACTCACAGATCGTACGTACGACGCACGCGTGTTACGCTTTATATACACTGCGCATGCGTGAAACTCCGCCTGCCCCTGACGTTCTTTCTAGTTTATTCCCCGCCCATTGTCTTCTGGCGCAGTGGGAGAGCACATGGCGGAGAAAGAGTAAGAGCATACAGACAGCAGCAGCAACGACGAAAGGCCGGAGCCACGAACATCCCGATTGCGGAGGAGATTTAAGGCCTCAAATATGTCCTTTATAGAGATGGTGGAGATGGTGGACATCTTGAAGAGGGCCGACTAGGAAGCATGGACCTTACCCAAACACAAATGTGAGAAAGGCCAACATCATAACTAAAGTTCTGAAAAGTCTGCACAGGAATTTTGGGGTACAGCGATCCAAGGATCAATTGAGGAAACGATGGTCAGACCTCAGATTGAGGGAGCACGATCAGTACAGAAAGATCAAGCGAGTTCTTCAAAAAAGTAAGTAGTTGTTGTGTGTTCCTATTATTATTATTACTTGCATGCTGCTCCATGTGCTTTTCTTTACTGTTGTACAGTTTAAAATGGCAGTTTTAATGTTTGTGGGCACAGTAATCATTCATACTAAACATCGTTCATTCGTCCACTGATACAATGTTTTTGGCAGATGCAGGTTAACTACATTTGTTCATGCCTATTTGTATTAAATGAAGTTTGTTGTCTAGATGGGTTTGTAACTATAATGAAATGCAAACTTGATTCAGTGTAAGGAGAGGACACTCAGCAGCTGTTTACACATTTGGACACAGGAGCACTAGTGTGGGACACCAGAACACTCTTTTTAGGGTGTCTTACACAGGTGCTCCAGTGGATACTAGGGGTGTCTCCATGTGTGAAAATTGTACAAAAAAGGTAAGTATTCCAGCTTTATAAAGGGAAAAAAATAATGTCTTCAGCTTGGAACTCAAAAAAGACAAATCGTACGACACTTCCAAGCAATGTTTCATATTACTATTTCTCGCATCAAATATCTGTGTGCTGAGTATATCATTTTTTTTATTCGCATAGGGGAGAAAAGACTCAGGACATCTGAGCACACCAGGGACCCCCCACCTCCTAAAGAAAAGGAAATCCCCACACCACAACCAAAAGATGTGGAGGAAGGAGAGGTTTATGAAGTGGGCGAAATAGTAACTACAACAGGTGCGTGTCTGAGACCACAGCTTCAGGTAATAGATGGATGCCTGCATAGTTAGTTATAATACATGGTGTGTTTTTTTATTTTAGGTGATGTGGATGTTGTGGAAGAAGAATCTCATTTCACAAGTGCAAGTGCACACATTCTCATCGTGGAGATCATGGTGTGCAATCGTGATTTACAGATGATCAAGGAAGACATCAATGATGTGGAAAAAAGACTCAAAAACATCATTGATGTTTTAGGCAGAATCTAAAACACCCCAAAATTCTTCTAGTTTGTTTGTATTTTTATTATTTTCACACATTTTAAATACTTTTTAGAAAGCCAAATTTTGAAGATGCACACAGTGTGTCAACATGTGCTATCTGCCATCACGGGATATCAAGGTATGCGTTTTGGGGGTGCAACCCCCTCCTCGCCACTAAAGTAGATGAGAGGAAGGGGTTGCACCCCCAAAACACGTCCATTGATCCCCCATGATGGGAGCTAGCAAATGTTAATTAGGCATGGGATCAGGAGGGAAATCCCCATTTTGAGTCTCAATTTGTGTGCATCTTCAAAATTTGTCTTTCACAGGGGTTACATCACCCTAATGTTTGGACATACTAATGTCTGATATTGCCTTCACTTTGTCAAAGTTGAACTTTGTAAGTTCCTGAGTTGTGTATTGTTTTATGGTTTTAAACATGCCTGTTTTAACACAAAAAAATGCTATTTGTACTGTCAAAAACAAAAATGTTATTACTAAAATATGTTGGTTTGTTCAAAAACCCTTCTCTAACGCACATGTGAATGTGCACAGAGTAAAAAGTTTTCTACTCAACAATATGTGGCTTCTTCTTTCAATGCTCAATATCATTTTTTGGACTAAGTTGGTGTTTACACTGAACTGGTTATTTACTTAAAGTGGATGTAAACCCAAAAACATTTTTTTTTTTATATCATACTGTAGAGTATAAGATTCCCCATCATTTGAGCCCAGTCTTGCCAGACAGAGTTAATCCATCTCCATCCATTCTCTTTTATTGTTCCGTGAGAAAAATCTTGACAAACTGAGAAAAAACTTTGTCAAATACTCCCCCTTGCTGTGAGTGACAGCCTAAGACACATGCATTATTTTTTAATTCCCTCCCCCACTCCTTTCTTCAGCAGCTCTGCAAGGATTGGCTGTTCCACACCTCAGCATGATTTGGCATTCTGAAGTCATGTGGTTACTTTCCTGTCTTTTCACTGGATGTTAGAGATCATAGCAGAAGTTCAGCAGAAGTTCAGTGTTAGAAATAAACAGAAGAAAATGCATATTGACAAGGAGAGTAGAGGTGGGCGGGAGTCTACTGACATCACGACTCCACCCACAGAGCTCCAGACAACAGACCCACCCACAGAATATGCAGTTTTTCGGGTCTAATAACAGACAGAGGGGAGACATTTGACAGGTAAAGATACATGCAGGAGGCATGTATATCCTTATAGATAACCCCTATGGCAGTAGTTTAGGAAGGATGACATTGGGTTTACATCCACTTAAAGGCAAATCCACTTTGCACTACAAGTGCACTTTCAGTGCAGTTTCAAGTGCACTTTTGCAGTGCACTTCGAGTGCAAAGTGGATTTTCCTTTAGTAAATAACTCCCACAGTGCTTTATAATTTGCCACAATCATGCCATTTTCGTGACTCACCAAAATTCATTCATGGTGCTGAAAATTATGCATATTTTTTATCAGTAATGCATTACATACATTAACAACAAAAACAAGGTGTGTCTGTAGCAGACCCACAACATAATAATAGTTCGCTGAAGGAGAGATTGTCACCTCATGTATCAAATAAATTACGTTTGCACTATTAAAGTAAGTGGACAAAAAAAAGCCCATTGGATGACCTAGGAGACAGCTAAAAGAAACACAAGCAGTAACTCAAAGGAAATATTATTTCAGTTTAACTAAAAAAAAATATTTTTAAAATGTTTATTAAACATTTTCTGGCACATCAATGGCCCCCTACCCGCAAAGTACTCCATATATTTTATACGGACCTCGCGTGCGCTTTGGGGGGCAAGCACTGAAAACCAGATACGATCCCACAAGCACAAACTGAAGAGCAGTAACGATCTAAAAAGGACGAGGCTGAAAATTGCGAATCGTCTCTCACCAAATTTCTACTAACACAAGATAAACACGAGATAAGTAGAAGGAGTCCAAAGGGTGGCGCACTGGCTATTGAACTACCCTTTTATAGTGCCGTCGTACGTGTTGCACGTCATCACGTTCTTGACGTTCTGAATTTCCGACAAGATTTGTGTGACCGTGTGTATGCAAGACAAGTTTGAGCCAACATCCGTCGGAAAAAAAACATGGATTTTGTTGTCGGAATGTGTGATCGTGTGTACGCGGCATTACAGTAAAGAACCCTCTTCGCAGTTTAAGGTTAAACCGCTTTTCTTTTTCTTTTAGCGAATGGCTGCGTATCTTATTAAATTCCCTTTCGCGGAAAAGTTTTATCCCTATTGTGGGGTCACCAGTACAGTATTTGTACATTGAAATCATATCCCCTCTCAAGCGTCTCTTCTCTACAGAGAATAAGTTCAGTGCTCGTAGCCTTTCCTCATAATTAAGATCCTCCAGTCACTAATTAATTTTGTTGCCCTTCTCTGAACTCTCTCCAGTTCCAGTACATCCTTCCTGAGAACTGGTGCCCAGAATTGGACAGCATACTCCAGGTAAGGCTGGACCAGAGTCTTGTAGAATGGGAGAATTATCGTTTTATCTCTGGCGGAAAGGGTGATCCTCAATATGATAGGGCACCTCATCCCAATATTTTGGAAAATCAAATTGAGAGGAGGGAATACAGGGATTATAGCGGTGCCAAAAGATACACAATTATACTTGAGTAAAAAACATAAATATTTTATTAACAAAGTTCTTAAAAAATCAAAAAGACATTCACAAGGACAAGGTGTGCATAAATAACTAATACATTTAAAAACAATTTCGTAGCGAGATTTTACAAGACTTGGCCTAAGGAGCGTAGCGGCCAATTCCGTAGATAGGCATTTAAAGGTCCGACATGTTTCGCCAGTGGTGGCTTCCTCAGGGACAGATGTTTTATACCTATAGCGTTACAATTCAGTCTATGAAGGAAAATTGACAGTCAGAACAATGATATGATAATAGGTCAAGGGTTAAATCAAAGATGCATATGATTTAAATGGATAAATAAACATGTTTGCGAGCTGTCAGACATGACCCACAAGCACCGACCCAGAGTGCACCCCCGGAAACCCCACGCACATAAAGACGCCAACCCAGCCTTCCACCCGACCACCACAACCTAGCCCCCATAAGATGGTAAATGACTACCTGTAGGTCACCAGGGATAGGCGCAGAAAACCCCTAGAGCAGCACCACAAACACAGGTTACATTAAGTAGCTGCTGGGGGCAAATAGGAGGACCTGGCAGAGTGTATCTATAAAGAAAAAAGCAACAAATGAATCAATTATAGTGGGCCCCCAAGAGACCCCCAAGGGGTCCACCAGTTTATAAGACAGCATTGGACTACCATAGTCTCTAGCTAATACTCACATCAATTATGTAAAGAGATTGTGTACAGGACACCAGGACAGGATTGATTCATAGCATGCCACAAAACATCTAATGGTGTGTGTATCTCTAAAAATAATGAAGAAAAAATCATATGTAGGCATCTCACCAAAATGAATGAGTAAAAATAAGGGAGTATGGACCAGCTATATCCATTGATAGTTAATACAGACTGTTTGTGTGCAAAAAATCGTAAGTATATTGCACTTACCATTAGGCATAGTGCAATAGATTAATTGGATGGCTGGTATAAAGGTTGCGACTGATTATAGCTCCCAGTGTGACATGCTGAGGATGGAAACAAAATGTAGACTTAGTATAAGCATACTGTCAAATAGAAGAAAAGACAGTACTTGCGAAATAGAGAAGTTGTGGATTAAGTATGCATACCGAACCGGAATGTGGATAACGTGGCGGTGTCCTGTTGATCCCTGGCGATGTACAAGCCAAGGATGCCGGCGCCCTTATGCCTCCCACACACGTGCAGCGTCTGACGTCACCGCACGTGTGAGCGGACAAACACAGCCACTGCGCATGCGCAACTCGCGGACGCGTCCGGGCCTACAAGGTCCAGGAGACATAGCGGTAGTGTCCATGGTTACGTGTATAAGCACGCCACAGACACAGCGAGTATTGAACGGCCGCTGAAGGCAGCACAATACAATGGAGGAGTTAGGATCGGAGGATCACCAATTGGCAGCGGCTAAAGACGGGCAGAGAGAATTCCAATGCCCTTGGGTGTCCATACAGCTGGGGTATTCCTGTAGCATTGGGTGACAGCGCCAGATAGGATCCACGCCACCCATGGGAACCCACATAGAAGTCAAAAGACAGGGGGTACTGTAGAGGCCAGGCGGAGGAATGGAAGGGGAAGGGCTTAGCATCAGAGGGCATGCTGAATCCAGCGGGGACACGGTGGGAAAGGTGGAGGCGGGTGGGAACAAGCCTGGGACCTGAATAAAGCCCCAAAGAAACGCCTGCACACCATGGGCATATGAGACATAAAGGAGAAGAAAGAAAGAAAGAGGAAGAGTGAAGGAGGCAAAGTCCGAAGCGTGCGCCCAATATAGGCAGGTCTGACAGTTCGCAAAGAAAACTACACCAATAAAGCAATGTATAATCTGACATCAAAAATAGACTTTGAAAGGTTATATCTCCATACATATAACAATGAAAGGGAAGGTTTTTCATTTACTTAAACACATAAATGGTACATTTAGTATTATGAATCAAAAAATAGGTGAATATCAGACTAAAATAGCTATATAAAGTTAAAGCTATATCCTGATCGACCAAGGCCGATTCCTGAAATGGGGAAGCGGGGACAATGGGGAGGAACATCAAACACAAGAAGATATATATTACCGTGCGATCAAAATTGATAGAATAGTTATAACTAGTTCCAATAGGTTAATCCCCTTTAATCCCCTTTTTAATGCATGCCAATATTCTGTTTGCTTTGCTTGCAGCAGTTTGGCATTGCATGTCATTGCTGAGCCTATCATCTACTAGGACCCCCAGGTCCTTTTCCATCCTAGATTCCCCCAGAGGTTCACCCCCTAGTGAGTAGATTGCATTCATATTTTTGCCACCCAAATGCATTATTTTACATTTTTCTACATTAAACCTCATCTGCCATGTAGTTGCCCCATTAATTTGTTCAGATCTTCTTGCAAGGTTTCCACACCCTGCGGAGAATTTATTGCCCTGCTTAGCTTAGTATCATCTGCAAGTACAGAGATTGAGCTGTTTACCCCATCCTCCAGGTCGTTTATGAATAAATGAAATAGGATTGGTCCCGGGGCAGAGTACTCCCCATTTATCATTACCCTCTCAACTTGCCCCTGTAGCCAGTTTTCAATCCATGTACTCACCCATGGTCCATGCCAATGGACCTTTCTTTGTACAGTAAACATTTATGGGGAACTGTGTCAAATGCTTTTGCAAAATCCAGATACACCACGTCTACAGAGCTTCCTGTATCTAGATGGCAGCTCACCTCCTCATAGAAGGTTAATAGATTGGTTTGGCAATAATGATTCTTCATTATTCCATGCTGATTACTGCTAATGATACCGTTGTCATTACTAAAATCTTGTATATAGTCCCTTATCGTCCCCTCCAAGAGCTTGCATACAATTGATGTTAGGCTAACTGGTCTATAATTCCCAGGGATGTATCTTGGCCCTTTTTTAAATATTGGTGATACATTTTTGGTTTTGGGTTTAATACCGCTTTAATCCCTTCATATCCAGGGGTGATTGAAAACCTTCTTGATATGGACCAACTGCTTAGCATACCACAATTATATTTATACTTCTTTTTCGTACATATTAGACTTTGTTTTATTGATTATGTTAATAAATTCTCTGAAAATAGTTTTTAAAAAGAACAGTATTAACTTTTTAAATGCATACCATTTCAAAAATGTATTATTAATAATATTTCAAATAATTTTCATGCAATATTTTCTTTGATTTGTTCTGATTACAATGACACCAAATATACGATAATGCTAGTATATGGCTATAAAAGAAATTGTGTTATCTTTTAGACTTTCAAGGTGTTAAACTTTCTCTCTTACCATGTTCTGAGTGAAATGGCTTTAACTTGATATGGTTTAAACACCCTAGTAAAATCATCTTATCTAGAAGAGTAGAAAAAAAATATATAAAATATTTTGCAAATAGTGTATTGCAAAATTGGTATCCATTTTTTTTTTAAAACAAACTTTACTGGGAAAATAGACATTTTTCAATGAGCACCCCATAGGAATGCTTTTCCTGCTGTTTCTACAGCTCATTGACCCTAGTAAATATATATTGGGCTTTCAAGCTGCAGCATTCAGTGGTTGGTTGTTTGACACCATGTTGTCTTTGTATTGAAAATTAACCCCCTTAAAAATACACTTTAGGCTGGGTTCACACTTATGCAAATTGAATGTGGGTTTCCCCGCATCCAATTTGCATGGCAAGAGATTGCGGCCGTCTCTCTATGGAGGCATTCCACACATCTCTGGGGCAATAGGCATCCTATTGCAGAGGAGCGCTGTGCGTCTTTGGCTCAGTTTCAGGTCTGAATTCAGACAAAAATTCGGGCTGGATTTATCCTTGAAATGGAGAACAGGGATGCACCGGACCACTACTGGGAGAAGCATCCATATTAAGAATGAACCCAGTCTTAAGAGGTACTGTGCAGTAGTCGTCCTTATCTGTTTCTTCCAAGATTTATTAGAGATGATAAAAAATAAATATTTTACCCTTTTTACTGAAAGTCCACATAGGTTGGACTTGATGGACTTGTGTCTTTTTTCAACCTCACCCACTATGTAATAAAGATAACACAGTATGAAAGTGAGTGCAACATATTTAACCAGTGGATGAACTGATAAAAAGAACATGGTGGGTCTCAGTATTATGCAAAACCATGTTTGATTTTTGATACGTGTTGGATGGTCTGTTGTCCTGACAGCTTCTGGAGTTTGATTTATAGTTGGTCGTTTAATTCTGTGTTTCTCATGTATATGTCTTGGTTTTATCCAATGCTGTGTATTGTGTTTTTCATCATGAGTTGTCTATTCATGTAATAATAAAAATTCAATTATTTTTCTATATTCTTTCTGTCTGTGATCCATTCAAAGTCCCACTTTTCTGAGGAAATTGGTCTTACTACATTCATATGGGGATGGGATCAACAGACAGTGTTTTATCGGCAAACAAAGGCAAATTCCCCTCTTTACACTCAGTATTATGCAAGCCATTGGAAGATAAGTAGATGTCCTAGGTTGCGTTCACATGAGCATTACAAAGACACATGTGTGAACACATACTGTAAATGGTATTGAAATATGTTTTTGGCCCATTTTTATGCATTTGGGAGACATTTGTTAAGCACTGACGAAAGCTTTCAGAATGCATTGGTAAGCAGTTCTTTTTGGATGAAACTTTATTAAAACATCCCTGAATGTATTGCAAGGGTCCTGGTTGTGTTTGGCATGCTTTTCAGTGCATTTTTTCAATCTCGCCTATATCACTGAATGGAATTACAAGCAAAGCAACACAAATGCATTCTGAATTTTATGTGTCTACTGGGCTGTTTACTTTTTGTTACAGAACAGGCATTGTCTGTACAAAGCCATTAAGTATCTTTAGTAATGTAAAGAAAATGACACTTCTTATGCATAAGTAAATTATGCATTATGCAAAAATAATTACTGCCCATTATTTTTTAGCTACAGTATCTACCTGTTCACAGGCTACAGCCACTCTAATTAGAATACAGAATATTCCCATCACAAATATATAATTTTATCCCAATTTTGTCCTTCATGCTAATCTTCTTCTCTGCCAAGGAGAGGAATATGAATCAGTGCTGCAGAGGGAAACTTTATTACTGCAACTAAGTATTATACTGTATTTTCCCTTTAGTCACCATTGGCTAATCATGATAATCACATGGTCAAAAACACCTGGTCCCACAGACATCGATTGTAAAGTGTGAATGAAAACTTCGTTTCAGAGTTATCATGATTGGCTAATTGTGGTGATCACGTAACTTGCAATCACGTGCAGAGTAGTTCATGATCTCTTGTATATTATTCATAGCTACTGCTATGCCAACACAGGAACCTTGCTTACAGAATATTAATTTGAAACCCAACAACCTACAGAAGATGTTATTATATGTCATTGGACCCTCCAAAATTTTCATGGTATACTTATGAGTTGTTTTAGGATTAATATTTGTTTTTTGTTTTTTTATTGTTTAATTTATTGACTGCAATACAGGGCATAACTATGGCCAGAAAATAGCATGGGCTTAGCAGCACAGGTTTTTGTTGACAATTACCTGTGTCAAATATGTATAGAGAGAAAGCCTCAAACATCTTCATGTGCAATTGCTTCTTTATGTATTATGTATGCTGATGGATAAAATGAGGAAAATGTACATGTAAGATTGTTTTTCTGTCTTAAATGTTTATCAGTTGTAATGTTTGTAATGTGTGTGATAATGCTTCTTGGTAATATGCCTAATTGTATCTTGCATAGCTCTCTCAATTCTTTCTATCTCCTTGCTGATATCAGGCATGATCCATATTAATTTCTGTCTATTTATTTTGCAAGACACGATAAAGCATTTAGGATGCCAAAAAGGTATGTACAGAATGTCAGTCCTTCATCTGTAGATTTACAATTAGACAATGGCCTACATATCTCAAAGTTAGAACAGCAACAGTTGCAAATTATAAACGGTGGCAATAAAAGTCCAAGAATGACAAGCAATCAGAATGATTCTCAGAGTTGTATTTAGAATTTTAGTTGCCCTTGGCACGTGTAGCTGTTCATTCCTTTTTTTGTACGAGCCTTACCTCATGTGTCCTCAAATGTATGATTACTGCTACAAAAATAAAAAGCAGCTATGATTGTTAATGTATTCTCTATATTCTGTACTGCAGAGGCCCTTAATTAGGAACCTTTAGAGAAACAGAGAACAATGGGTGTTTCATGAGTGTCTTGTGACTCCTCTCTGATGTCTCCACCTCTGCAATTAAACTTGAATAACACTTGTGTCCAGACTAAATGTGACTGTTTAGCAATCTGACCATACGAACAGTTTTTTTAATGGTTTCCCACGTGACCTGGAGGTCGTCAGATGACAGGATCAGTCAGATTTGGCCCCATATATTATGTATGGCCTAGTCTGCACAAGTGCTTATAGTTGGTATGTTAATATGAACACTGACCATATTCTGTTACTGTGATTTGCTTACAGTTACTCTCAGATGATTACTGACTGGCCTCTGCCTATCTTGGCCGTTTGTTTGCTTCTTATGCTGGTGTGCACTCTGGCAGGACTACTGGTTGGACAAATGCCAGACTTTTCAGAGCCTTTGATGGTGAGCCTTCTCTAGATGAAATTATATTATCAACTAAGAAAAATAATATCTTCAAAGTGACAGAACATAGATTATCATTATTGTCAAGATAAAACAGAACAGTGTGATCTCCGGTAACTCCAGACAACTAGTGAAACTGCATTTGATGTCTTGAAAGCCTTGGAGCTGTATAAGAGCCCTTTCACACTGGGGCGGTTTGCCCGAGGGCTTTCACACTGAAGCGGTGTGCTGGCAGGAGAAGAAAAAAACTCCTGCAAGCCGCATCTTTGGATCGGTGAAGGAGCGGTGTATTCACCGCTCCTAAACCGCTCATGCCCATTGAAATCAATGGGACAGCGCGGCTATACCGCGGCTATAGCCGCGCTATACGAGCGGTTTTAACCCTTTTTCAGCCGCCAGCGGGGGTTAAAACTGCACCGCTAGCGGCCGAATACCGCTGCAATAACGATGGTAAAGCAGCGCTAAAAATAGCGCTGTTTTACCGCCGACGCCCCCACCGCCCCAGTGTGAAAGCAGCCTTAAAATCTGAACATCCAATCAGCCTATATTTAATGTATCACTAATATGGTACACAGGTTATCCGCCCCTTCCTATGTGCTAAACACTGCGCTCATGGGACTAAAGCCTCACTCTAAGCAGCCGCTTAAATATTCAAAACAGTGCAAAATAATAAATGATTCACTATAAACTCGCCCTAACAAACAGTGAAATCAAATAGCAGCGCTAACTTAAATTACCTAAAAATGTGTATGTGAAAATTATATGTGACGAAATAATTAACACCACCCTCTATCAACACAAAGTGACCTGTGCTTATAATCAACATACAATGTGTATAAAATCTGTGTGATAAAAAGATTTTAAAGAAATATTTCAAAAACTAATTGCAAACATATAAAGTCCAATAATCGGTGAGACTTAGTGATGTTAGTCCATAACATAATATAGTGCAGATCTTCAGTAACACAATCTTCCAACACACCACTGTGACTTGTGAATTCCACTCCCCTTCAGCGAAAAAACTCACCAGCTCCTCTTGCCTTACACTCTCGTGTTCGGCTTAAAGGCTTTTTCCCACACAGAAGGGGGCAAGATGGTGACCTCCAATCAATCCCCGTTTAGTATCCAGAGTATATATGCAAAGCTCTCTCCACATGAAAAAAAGGAAAGCGATCCAATAGTGCAGTAACGCAATAAAACTTTTATTAAAACAACACTCTCCTCCACCATTAAACTCACATTTCACAAATTTAAACCAAGCAAAGAGGCACAGCAACCATGGTCATCACCAAAAAAACACTCCAAATGATGAGATAGACGTATGGTGGTCACGGCGGACCCAGGTAGCTCAATAACCGGTGACACTCTCACCCGTTCCCTGGAGTCTCCTGGAGCCGTTTCCCTGCTTTCTCGTATGGTGCTTCCTGTCACAGCGTCCTACGTCAAGCACATTAGATTGCCGTATAGCCACGCCCCGACATGTTTCGTCACGAAGGACTTATTCATGGGATTGGCTAAACGGTCTGGCAATCTTTCTTTTATACCCTCCGATCGTATAACGAGTGGCGTTGATGACACTGCGCTTGTGCGCTCCCTGTGTCCACGCTCGCACCATACGTGCATATTGCATTGTATTAAAGAGTCAACATGCATTTAAAATCTATTAGTACTGCAAATGCCTCAATATACAGCTATAAGGAGACAATGGCTAATTAGTAGTCGCGCATTCCACCCATAGAGAGCGCAAATAACCCATCCTATTTGCAGACACTATATATTGCAAATATAGAATGACAATTATAAAATGTATAAAATTATATAAAATATAAGTAAAATTAAAATAAATGGTTGGACATATATATAAAAAGTGCTTAACTCATTATGGTATATATCAAATTATTCCATCATATTAGAGCCCTCGATACACCTAATGAAATACACTAAATAAGGTCAGTGATGTCAAATCATTCCACTTCCCTTCTGTTCCTAACTTTAGGTGACTACATTCCACTTCCCTTCTGTTCCTAACTTTAGGTGACTACTATGTCTCTCAATATTACTACCAAGGACACCCCATCACTTTTTTCCAACTACAAATCTCCACAATCTATATCACTATGGTCACCTTTATCTTAAAATGGGGATCCATCTCACCATCAGAAACAGGGTATAAAAGAAAGATTGCCAGACCGTTTAGCCAATCCCATGAATAAGTCCTTCGTGACGAAACATGTCGGGGCGTGGCTATACGGCAATCTAACGTGCTTGACGTAGGACGCTGTGACAGGAAGCGCCATACGAGAAAGCGGGGAAACGGCTCCAGGAGACTCCAGGGAACAGGTGAGAGTGTCACCGGTTATTGAGCTACCTGGGTCCGCCGTGACCACCATACGTCTATCTCATCGTTTGGAGTGTTTTTTTGGTGATGACCATGGTTGCTGTGCCTCTTTGCTTGATTTAAATTTGTGAAATGTGAGTTCAATGGTGGAGGAGAGTGTTGTTTTAATAAAAGTTTTATTGCGTTACTGCACTATTGGATCGCTTTCCTTTTTTTCATGTGGAGAGAGCTTTGCATATATACTCTGGATACTAAACGGGGATTGATTGGAGGTCACCATCTTGCCCCCTTCTGTGTGGGAAAAAGCCTTTAAGCCGAACACGAGAGTGTAAGGCAAGAGGAGCTGGTGAGTTTATTCGCTGAAGGGGAGTGGAATTCACAAGTCACAGCGGTGTGGTGGAAGATTGTGTTACTGAAGATCTGCACTATATTATGTTATGGACTAGCATCACTACGTCTCACCGATTATTGGACTTTATATGTTTGCAATTAGTTTTTGATATATTTCTTTAAAATATTTTTATCACACAGATTTTATACACATTGTATGTTGATTATAAGCACAGGACACATTGTGTTGATAGAGGGTGGTGTTAATTATTTTGTCACATATAATTTTCACATACACATTTTTAGGTAATTTAAGTTAGCGCTGCTATTTGATTTCACTGTTTGTTAGGGCGGGCCTATATTCAATGTATTGTATATACAGTATATTTTTGCAATCCATCTATAATATAAATACAGGAGTGAAGCATCTATCTCCGGCAATCAACAAAGTGACTAAATAGGTTGGGTTAAGAACACCTAGCCTGAATGGCCACATAACTCAAGAAAAGGTAGAACACCAGGTTTGCAACAACACTGAAATGCCATAGGTTGAACCGGTTAGGCTTGCTTACCTGGATCACTAGGACAAATATTGTGGTGGGTTTCTGAACATGCTTTCACCTTTTTTCTTTGATGGGGTAGTTTTATGAACTACAGATATGCCTCGTGTCTTATGCAACAATGCCTTTTTTAGGCACATTCAGAAGCTGATTTATTCGCTTACTGAGCATGCAGCTCCTTTAACTTGTAATCCTTGTCTATAGTCCAGTTTAAGCTGGTGGCATGATCACCTGGGTTTCCTCTTTTAGGGTGGCTCCTTTTTCTTGCAGGATCCTATACAGCCACACTTGCATGCCAGGACTAGAGTTGTGTCTTCCTACACTGTGTGCATTAATAGAAACACACAGACCTATAACCTAGAATGGCAAGGCACCCCCCTGCTCTTCCCTCGTCCTCACCCATACCTTCTACAAGCTGACAGCCTGACTCTGGACTGCACTGTCCACTATCAATTCTATCCTTTCAGGACTGGATGTTCAGGACCTATTCACACCAGAACGCGGACTGGAAAACTGCATTCCACGCTCATTTCCCAAACCAAATTCAAAATGCACTGCAGTTTGCAATCTGCAGCGGGTGTCAACGTTATCTTAAAGACACCCCAAATTCAGGTTGCAAACACAGTGCAGGTGCCTGCACCAGGTCGCATGGTACAGTAGTACCATGTGGTGTGGTTGTTTTGCGTTTTCTAAAGTAGTGCATGCACTACTTTTGGTGTGGTCTGGCATGATTTCAGCCCATTCATATTAATGGGCTGAAATCATACTGCACCCGTAACACAAGTGGACGGTGTGAACTGGTCCTCAAGAAAGCAGCTCAGACAGAGTAGAAGCCAGCAGCACTGACAGATAATGTACAAGAGAATGTTTATTTTATTGTGTTCAATGTGTTTAAACTATAAAAACGCTGATGGTTTAATACCATTATAATTATGAAGCGTACTTTGAAATTTACTTCCAAAAACTCTCATTTGTTTCATGCTTTATCATCTGACTATTGTTTAAAGGGATATCTATGAAGATTCCTGATATATTTATCACATTTTAAATGCAACTAAAGGCCCGTACACACGATACGAAAATTGGAAGTAAAATTTCGTCCGACGAACGATCTGCCGATTTTTAGTTCGTTAGTATGGTGCTTTCGACAGCCGATTACGTTTTTTCGCCAGGCAAAAGTTGGATGTGCAGACTATAAATTTTTTGTCGTACGTGAACTCAACGTCCGATTTTTGTTTAATTAGTATGGTTTTCATACAAAAACAATCAAAGAGCAAGACTACATGCTCAGAAACGAAAGTTTGACTACAAAACTAGTCAACACATTACGTCACTTATGCGGTTGTATTCTGTCGTACAAGAATTTTTGTATGGTGGATAACATCTTCATTTTCGACATGAGACTAGCATGCAACAAAAAACAGACGAACGTTCGTCTGAAAATCTGATCATGTGTACAAGGCTTTAATATCTGGAATCAAACATCTTAGAGCGCTGTAGGCATATAAACCAAATGTAGGGCATTTGCCAGTCAATTCACTATATTCAGTTATGCTGATGCTCTGTATTTCTGTTATGAGACTTGATGACTTTCTGTTCTTTGCCTGTCATAGGGATTTGAGCCAAGAGATACGGAAATTGGGAGGAAGTTAATGGCCTGGAAAAATATGCAGAGCAGTACAGCATACAGAAGGTCATTGCCTGTCTATCCACACAATGAGAAGAACAGGTATGACATTTTTATTGTTGAATCACTTCTACGCCATCTGCCTGCCAAACATTTCACACAGCATGCGAGCTAAAATTTACAGCCTAGGTAAATAAACTGTGAAGGTGCTGCAGATAAACAGAATGCTAGTAGATGGGAGGAAAGCTGGACCAGCTTGGAGCATTAAAATGTAATTACACCTTTCACCATGTTTAATCACTCTAATGTTTTAAAGCAGGGTAGTGAGATTTGAAATATATAGCCTACCATGTTTTACTTTTCCTTATAAAAACTTTTTTTGGAAAATCTATTTTACTCCGAAGGAAATGATTTAAATTTGTTTGCGGCCATGCTGTTTACAGTGATCTCTACTGTGTCAGTATAAAAAAAACATTACCAGCTACTGGTAACTGTCATGACACCAATACATTGCCCTGAGGATGTCAGAACTAGATAGGTAATACTTGGTATTTACAAACCTTAGCAACTTTCTGTCCTACCTAACAGTATAAACATGGGATCGTACTTTTAGCGTCAATGTTCCCAGGAAGTACAGTATGTTGCTCTTTTCCTATTCTCATCTATCTTCTTATTTATGATAGTCGCAATAAGTAGCATGAGCTCGCAAGGTAACATGAGCTTTAGATGACTGCTTAAAGTGATGCTAAAGTCTCACTTTTTTTTTTTGTTAAAAATAACAAACATGTTATACTTACCTGCTCTCTGCAGTGGTTTTGCACAGAGCAGCCCAGATCCTCCTCTTCTCGGGTCCCTCTTCAGTGCTCCTGGCCCCTCCCTTTTGTTGAGTGCCCCCACAGCAAGCAGCTTGTTGTGGAGGCACCTGAGCCGAGCCAGAGCTCCGTGTGTCCATTCAGACATGGAGCCATGGCCTGGCCCTGCCCCTTTCTCTCCTCCTTGGCTGACTGACTTTGATTTACAGCAGCGAGAGCCAATGGCACCACGCTGTTGTCTCAGCCAATGAGAAAGGGAGTTCCGGGCAGCCGAGACACTCCTGCAACATCGCTGGATCTAGGATGGGGCTCAAGTAAGTATTGCACACAGAAGGTTTGTTATCGTAATGCATAGAATGCATTAAGATTAAAAAACCCTTCTGCCTTTACAACCACTTTAAAGCTTAAAGTGGCTATAATTTTTTTTTAATTAAAATAACAAACATTGTATACTTAATTGCTCTGTGCAATGGTTTTCCACAGAGCAGCCCCAATCCTCTTCTTCTGTGGTCCCCACTGCCAAGCCTCTCCTCTTCATCGGGTGCCCTCAGAGAAAGTGGCACCCGTCCGTGCTCGCTCCTGAGTCCCGCTGCTGCCGCCATTGACACAGACAACAGGACTCGGCCCTGCCCCCCTGCTCCCATGTCACTTGATTTGATTGACAGCCCCAGGAGCCAGTTGCTCCCGCTGCTATCAATCTGTCCAATGAGGGGAGTGCACATCGCTCGATCGGATGGTCACAGGTAAGGAAAAGGGGGGGTCTGTGGGGAGCTGCAGCAAAGAAGGTTTTTCACCTTAATGCATAGAATGTATTAAGGTGAAAAACCGTAAGGCTTTAGAACCACTTTAATTCCACGCAGATATAAAAGACACAAATGAATGCAGCTCTCTATTAATTAAAATCCTTAAATGATTTTTTTTTTATATAACTTAAATTTGACTTTATATCAGCCACTTACAATCCATGTACATAAGACCAGGGGGCGGAAAACACTACAAATAGCCAATCAGTTGTGCTGCAGTGCAAGAGTTTACCGATATAAGAAGACAGCAGAGCGACAGTTTGCTGGTGGTGCTCTGTTCCTCGAAATATCCCCTCAGCTATGATCTTCTGGCGTTGCAGGGGTAATATGAGTTGACCCGCCCATCACAGGTTTTTGTCAAAATTACTGACCATGCTGCCCTTTCTGCCCCTCCATTTATAGAAGTTGCACCATCACTTCCCACAATGAAAAGCGATCTATGAATGGAGGATAGGCAGAGCAATGAAAGTTCCACATCCTCCATTCACAGAGCACTTTTTATTGTTAAAAGCATAGGCATGCACATGGGGTGTGCCTGGACACAGAGTCCCCCTGATGCCCGGGCCCCCCCAGTACCTCCTTTCTGGCTGCTGCTGGGATGTTTTAGGATTGAGAGTGGGGGAAGAGGCCAGTAAATATGTCATTTATCAGCTCCTTCCAGCCCCTTCCTTTTTCTGAATGATCACAGTGAATAATTAGTACTGATTAAATTGTGTTTACTATGCTTTAGATGAGGGACCTGCTAAGCACACAGCATGTCCAATTCATTCACTGTCCATTGCAGCTGAGGCTGCAGAGAAAGGCATGAGGAATCTCTACCCTCAGTCCCTTTCTCTGTTTAGTACCCTGATAGTTTACCACAGCACCCAATAGGGCTCCTAAAAAATAGTGTGTAAAAAAATTAAAATAAATAAAAAACATTGTAAAAATAATTTTAAAAAATTATAAAAAAAATAATAAAAAAATGCAATAATGAAAAATTATAAAACTACTGACACTGTCCACTGCCCTACTGATACCATCCACTGCTCTACTGCCTGACACTATCCACTGTGCTACTGACATCAACCTCTGCCCTACTGGCACATTCACTGCTCTACTGACTGACACCATCCATTATTCTACTGACACCGTCCACTGCTCTACTGACACCGTCCACTGCTCTACTGACACAGTCAACGTCTTAATACATTTTAAAATAGTTGTATACATTTATTTATTTATAACAGTGTGCGTGTATATGTGTGTATATATATATATATATATATATGTGTGTATATATATATATATATATATATATATATATATATATATATATATATATACACAGTGGGTAGAACAAGTATTTGATACACTACCGATTTTGCTGGTTTTCCTACTTACAAAGCATGTAGAGGTCTGTAATTTTTATCTCATAGGTAGTCTTCAACTGTGAGAGACAGAATCTAAAACAAAAATCCAGAAAATCGAATTGTATGATTTTTAAAAAACTAATTTGCATTTTATTGCATGACATAAGTATTTGATCACCTACCAACCAGTAAGAATTCCGGCTCTCACAGACCTGTTATTTTTTCTTTAAGAAGCCCTCCTGTTCGCCACTCACCTACCTGTATTAACTGCACCTGTTTGAACTCGTTACATGTATAAAAGACACTTGTCCACACACTCACTCAAAGAGACTCCAACCTCTCCACAATGGCCAAGACCAGAGAGCTGTGTAAGGACATCAGGGATAAAATTGTAGACCTGCACAAGGCTGGGATGAGCTACAGGACAATAGGCAAGCAGCTTGGTGAGAAGGCAACAACTGTTGGCGCAATTATTAGAAAATGGAAGAAGTTCAAGATGACGGTCAATCTCCCTCGGTCTGGGGCTCCATGCAAGATCTCACCTCGTGGGGCATCAATAATCATGAAGAAGGTGAGGGATCAACCCAGAACTACACGGCAGGAACTGGCCAATGACCTGAAGAGAGCTGGAACCACAGTCTCAAAGAAAACCATTGGTAACACACTAGGCCGTCATGGATTAAAATCCTGCAGCGCACTCAAGGTCCCCCTGCTCAAGCCAGCGCAATTCCAGGCCCGTCTGAAGTTTGCCAATGACCATTTGGATGATCCAGAGGAGGAATGGGAGAAGGTCATGTGGTCTGATGAGACAAAAATAGAGCTTTTTGTTCTAAACTCCACTCGCCGTGTTTGGAGGAAGAAGGATGAGTACAACCTCAAGAACACCATCCCAACCGTGAAGCATGGAGGGGGAAACATCATTCTTTGGGGCTGCTTTTCTGCAAAGGGGACAGGACGACTGCACCGAATTGAGGGGAGGATGGATGGGGCCATGTATCGCGAGATCTTGGCCAACAACCTCCTTCCCTCAGTAAGAGCACTGAAGATGGGTCGTGGCTGGGTCTTCCAGCATGATAACGACCCAAAACACACAGCCAGGGCAACTAAGGAGTGGCTCCGTAAGAAGCATCTCAAGGTCCTGGAGTGGCCTAGCCAGTCTCCAGACCTGAACCCAATAGAAAATCTTTGGGGGGAGCTGAAAGTCTGTATTGCCCAGCGACAGCCCCGAAACCTAAAGGATCTGGAGAAGGTCTGTATGGTGGAGTGGGCCAAAATCCCTGCTGCAATGTGTGCAAACCTGGTCAAAAACTACAGGAAACGTAATTGCAAACAAAGGTTTCTGTACCAAATATTAAGTTCTGCTTTTCTGATGTATCAAATACTTATGGCATGCAATAAAATGCAAATTAATTATTTAAAAATCATACAATGTCATTTTCTGGATTTTTGTTTTAGATTCCGTCTCTCACATTTGAAGAGTACCTATGTTAAAAATTACAGACCTCTATATACAATCATACAATGTGATTTTCTGGATTTTTGTTATCAGATTCCGTCTCTCACAGTTGAAGATTACCTATGATAAAAATTACAGACCTCTACATGCTTTGTAAGTAGGAAAACCTGCAAAACAGTGATGAGAAGAAGCGGAAGGTTTCAGGTGTGCCAACAGCATCTGTCTCGAGGGGGGAACTGCAGCCTGGTCAGTCTGAAATGGGTGATCTGTCTCTGCACTAGCCACACGCGCCAAGCCTGGGAGCCAGAGTCCTAAATATGGGGTGCCAGCATCTAGTTGGATGCTGCCTCTCTGTGCCCAAGGAAACCATAGAGGAACAAGGTTCCTCTTGACTTCCTCTTTCACCTGCATTACTGCTGCAGATGAGCGCCAACTGCTGTGGAGATAATGGACCGCACCTGCCTACAGGGGAAAAGGCATGCATAATCATGCACTCTTGATGAGTGTCTGTGACAGCTCTCTTAGATCTAGTAACCCCCAAAACACCGGAATATTACAGTGAAGGGTATGGGTATTGAAGGAGGAAGTTTTCTGAATAACGACGACACAGTAGCACAAGGGACTCATCTCACTGAAGGAATGTAATATCCCTTGTGCTTCTTCATTATTATTTTTAAACTAAACTTAGGCTTTAATTGTGAAAAAGGATTCTTCAAGAGTGATAAAAATACATTGTGTGTGATGTTCAGGCATGCCGGAAAGCGTTTGTATTTCAAATGTTCTATATTGGAGATTTTTTTTTTTACATGAAAAATTCATTCATATAGTCATTACAAAAGATCTACAAGTGTCATTTATTTTTGTCAGTTTTAATGACCTGGATTTCAGCAGAAGAAAGGAAAAGCTTCTTCAAATGTCCAGAAAAAAAACACGATATCGCAGGATGGTGGAACAAAATGATGGGGTAGATGGCTTTTTCTGTGGTCCACCAGGTTAGTATGATTTTTTTACAAAGGAAAGTTTTTTGGGGGGGATTTTTGGCGGTGCTTTAATCATGAATAGTAACAAGAGGTAGCTAAAAGTTTAACAAATTTTATTCACACATTTTTAAAAATATATCATACATTGAAAAAGGGGGGTTAGCATATTGTCATTATATGACATCATAGATGGCATATTAAGAATAGGTGATGATAAGATGTTATAATCCTGACATGTTTCGCCCAGAAAGGCTTCCTCAGGGGATTCATTCAGACAATCATCACTATAGGAGTAAAAACAAATACCATAACAGAGAAAAGAATTATTGTACATATTACAAACAGTACTGAAATTAACAATTCAAAAGATATTATTCGCCATGTCCAACCATTCAATCGCTTACCGGAGCCAAGTGTCTGCACCACCAAATCAAAGGCCACCAGGACTTCACAGGAGGACCCAGGACAAATCGTGCGGCCACAGAGGGCCCACAAAGACCAAGCTACAACATATATAAATACGTTAGTAAGGTGATATGGATGTCAGAAAAGGGGGACTTCACAATATCCCACCAAGAAACTGGATAAAATATGTGTACTCACAGTGGACTGCTAACATAAGATTAAACGAGGGAACCAAATATAGAAGGAACTTGTAGCAGCCAGCCAGAGAACTGGTTAGAGTCAAAATTGAGATAAAAAAGAGAAGGGAAGAAAAAAGGCAAAAAAATCCCCTTAAAGTTGCACAAGACATTATCCATAATAATTTACAGTATTTAGGGAGGAAAAACTAGGAAGGGACTAAATAACATAGAGATTAAGTCTGAATTACTTTGACAATGATTATACAAATCACTTACATTAACTGCTGCTGAACAACAGGGTGCTACTAAAGCATCTAGTTGGCAGCAGTGAGGCATTTAAATTACCATAAGGAATATGCACTCCACAGTTAAAAGAAAATGCAATAGCAACACTTCCAAATACTAAAAACTGAAATAAAAAAATGCAGAGAGGAAAGGAAGGGAAAGCCAAGACAATAAACATTATTATTATTACACAGGATTCATATAGCATCAACAGTTTACGCAGTGCTTTACAATATTAGGGGGACAGCACAATTACAATACAGTTCAATACAGAAGGAATGGGAGGCCCTGCTTATGGAGCTTACATTCTAAAGGGAGGGTGAGGCGGTACAAAAGCTAATAGCTGCAGGGGATGATCTGATGGTGGTGACTCAAGTAGAGTTTTTAGGGGGAGAGGAGGTAGGATTCCCTGAATAAATGAGTTTTCAAGGATCACTTAAAAATGGTCAGGGTAGGAGCTGACTGGACATACTAGGGCAGGGAGTTCCAGAGGATGGGAGAGGCTCTGGAGAAGTCCTGGAGGCGAGTGTGGGGGTAGATAAGGGGAGCTAGAGAGCAGGATGTCTTGGGAGGAGCGGAGTGCAAGGTTTGGATAATATCTACAGATGAGGTTGGTGATGTAGCTGGGGGCGATGTTGTGGATGGCCTTGTATGTTGTGGTTAGTATTTTAACTTTTAAAGGATGGGGTAGGGGAAGCCAGTGAAGAGATTGGCAGAGAGGGACAGCAGTCAAGGCTCAGTTAGTAAGGTGTATTAGTCTAGCAGCAGTGAGGAGAGAGTTACAATAGTTAAGGCAGGAAATAACCAAGAAGTGAATAAGTTGTTTTGTGGTGTCGTTAGTCAGGAAGGGGTGAATTCTGGAAGAGTTGCAGAGGTTGAAGCGACAAGATTTAGCCAGTGATTGGATTTGGGGGCTGAAGGAGAGGTCAGAGTCTAGGATTACACCTACCTGTAGCACTCTGGCATGTGTGGAGGCACCAATGGTTGTGCCGATGATCTTAATGGTAAAGTCACGGGGAAGGGATCGGGGAGGAGGAAATATTACAAGCTCAGTTTTGGAAAGATTGAGTTTGAGGAAGTGGTGTAACATCTATACTGATATGCCGCTCAGTAAATTTGTGATATGTAAGGAGATTGAGGGGGTGAGTTGAGAAGTAGACAGATAGATCTGAGTATTGTCAGCATAGAGGTGGTATTGGAAGCCAAGGGAGGTTATCAACTGGCCCAGGGAAGAAGTATAGAGAGAGAATAGGAGAGGCTCAAGGACGGAGCCTTGGGGTCCCCCAACAGAAAGAGGAGAGGAGGAGATGGTGTTGTATGTGACACTGAAAGTGTGCTGAGATAGGTAGGAGGAGCACCAGGAAAGAGCAGAGTCAATGAGGCCAAGGTAGTGGAATTTATTGAGGAGGAGTGGGTGGTCAACTGTGTCAAAGGCAGCAGAAAGGTCCAAGAGTATTAGTATGGACTACTGGAGTTGGTTTTAGCAGTTAGTAGGTCATTAGTGAGTTTTAGTATGGCAGTTTCAGTGGAATGTTGTGAGCAGAATCCGGACTAGCAACTCATATGGTTGTGGAAAAGGCCTTCAAGAAGCATGGAGACAAAACTGGAGTAGGGAGATGGGTCAGTGGCATCATTGGGGTTGGTGTCACCCAGTGCGGAAAAACATAGTGTCACCCCCCTCCACCAATTATAGTCCCCCCTCAGTACAGACCCCTCTCCCTCAGTACAGACCCCGATCCACTAAGTACAGACCCCCCTTCATTAAGTACAGAACCCCTCTCTCAGTATAGAACCCCCCACTAAGGACAGACCCCTCCTCCCGCAGTATAGATCCCCCTCCCTCAGTACAGACCCCCCACTCAGTATAGACCCCTCCCTCAGTACAGACCCCCCTCAGTACAGATCCCTCTCAGTGCAGACCCCCTCCAGTGTAGACCCCCCCTCTATCAGTATAGACCCCCCTCAGTGCAGACCCCCCTCCATCAGTATAGACCCCCCTCAGTGAAGACCCCCCTCTATCACTATAGACCCCCTCAGTGCAGACCCCCCTCCATCAGTATAGACCTCCCTCAGTACAGACCCCCTCTACCAGTATAGACCCTCCTCAGTGCAGACCCCCCTCTATCAATATAGACCACCCTCAATGCAGACCCCTCCTCTATCAGAGAAGACCCCCCTCCATCAGTATAAACCCCCCTCAGTGCAGACCCCCTCCCCCTCTCCACCTCTGCTAGTGTTCCCCCCTCTCCCCTCCCATAGCGCCCCCGCATATGTCCTCTAACCATCCCCCATCATTCCTTACATTGCCCCCCTTTCTGGTCACTTTCCCCCCTCTTCTGTTTATCTACACTGTACAGACCTCTGACAGCGGGGGATATGCACAGCGGTGTGTCCCTCGGATTCCCTCCTCCCATGTAGATGTAAACAGAGAGGAGGGGGAGACGGCTTCGGTCTGCTCCCCTCCGCTGTGTGCGACAGGGAGACAGCCGGCGACTTGGCGAGAGACGCAGATCAGTGTAGGTGTGCGGGGTTAGCGGTGCCACTGCCCACAAGTCTTACCTCTCTGGCGGGTGTCTTCTGTGTGCGACCCGCACCCCCCTAGCTACTCCACAGAGATGGGTCATAGGTTATTCAAACAGGTGGGGTCCAGTGAGAGTTTTTTTAAGTATGGGGGTAACCAAAGCATGTTTGAGCAAAGAGGGAAAATTGCTGGAGGAGAGAGAGAGGTTGAATATACGGGTTAGAGAGTTTAGGATAGAGCAGGAAGGTGGTCGCAGGAATTGTGAGGTGACAGGGTGGTAAGGTGAGTGAGGTGGACCATGGATAACAGGGTTGAAGAAGGAAAATATTGAGTGTGGTGTTGGACCTGGTGTGTTGGTTGGGAGAGGAAGCTGGACGCTGGATATCTCATCATAAATTTTGTTGATTTTGTTTTTGAAATGATTGGCGATCTCCTGGGCAGTAAGCAAGTTTGTGGGTGGAGGCAGTTGGGAGTGAAGTAAGAAATAATGGGTAGAAAAGAGTTGATGAGGTTTGGTTAAAAGGATTTTGATGAGAGTGTTGTAGTAGGTTCGTTTAGCAGTGTTGAGGCAGGTGTTGTATTTGAGAAGAGCAGATTTGTAGTGGGTGAAGTTTTGCAGGGATTTAGCTTTATGCCATGCTTGCTCGAGAGCATAACTGCATCTCTTGAGTCTTCTGGTGTCATATATTGGCCAGGGTTGTAGCAGGCAAGGCCTGGTTCTGCATGTAGAGAGAGGAGCGAATGTGTCCAGGGATGATGACAGTATGTTGCTGTAGACAGAAGTGGCCAGGTCTGGGCAAGACAGGGGTGTGATGCGGTGTTTGTAGGTTGGCAGCATGGGAGGTAGGAGACGGAGAGTTTGAAACTGATAAGGTTGTGAACAAAGAGAGAAAAACGGTTGTTAGAGAGGTTGCAGGGAGTGCAGAGGTGGGAGAATATGAGGTAGAGAGTGTTGCCATTAGAGTGAGTGGTGGTTTGTGTCCATTTGTGTTAAAAAAAGAGGTTAAGTTGAATAGTTGAGAAGTGGCTGACGTGTTAACATTGATTGGAATGTTAAAGTTAGAGGATGATGGCGGATACTTCAGAGGAGAGAAAGTAGGGTAGTCATCAAGAAAGCGTGACACTGGGCCAGGAGGCTGGTATATTATTGCAATCCTCTGACAAACTGGAGGAAAAAAGACAAATGCAGTGTACTTCAAAAGAACAGAGGGAAAGAGAGGGAGATGTAGGAAAAACCTGTAAGGTGCTTTGTGGGGAGAGGAGAAACCCTACTCCGCCTACTGCCAGGGCTGGGCTCAGCCTTTCCTTCCTCTGAGCTGGCCGCTCAGCTGTCAGCTAATTTCCCGCTCCTATCTCTCCCCAGTGACTCACCTGTTGATGATACTTAAGCCTTCCAGCCCAGATGATCTCTGCCTTTGTCTTGGTTAACATCACAGAGACTCTGGCATTCCTGTTAAAGACTTGCTTGGCTGACATTCCTTCCAGGTCCAGATCCTGCTTGCTGTTCCACTACGCTGATCTCTGGCTTCCTGACTTTCTGGCTTGTCTGACTATCTGTTCCGGTTACCGAACTTTGGCTATGTTTTTGACTACGTTTGTTCTATTTACTTTTATTTTTAAACAAGTGTGATTAAACTGTAATTCTGTCTCTGTCTGATTTATGGTTTCTGACAGTAGGCGAAGGCCATGAATTCAGAAGATGCAGTCAATCCACTTGTTAATATTTTTTCCAGATTTGATGAGCAGGATCACCGCATGGATCAGTTTGCCATGGCGTTACAAATGCTCCTGAGTTGCATGGCTCACCTGGAATCTCCCACCGTGGCTGCTCCGGTACAACCTGTGTTGCAGGCCGTCCCTGCTGCTGCTCCAGTCTCTGTGCAGGCACCCACCTCGAGTATTGCCTCTATAAGAAGTATATCTGGTTCAGCTCTGCTTCCCCAGCGATTTGGGTGCGATCCAGTCCAATGCAGACGGTTTCTCAACCAGGTTGAGATATACTTTAAAATGCTGCCCCAGGCGTTTCCCACGGACAGAAGCAAAGTAGGTTTCGTGTTATCTTTGCTTTCTGAGAGATCATTGGCCTGGGCTAACCCTCTATGGGAGACGCAAAAACCTGTTGTCTTGAGTTACCCTGAGTTTGTGGCTTCTTTTAAAAGGGTATTTGATGTTCCCACGTGCTCCGCTTCTGCTGCCAAGTTCCTCATGTCCATCAAACAGAGTACGAGAACTATTGCAGATTACGCCATTGATTACGCCATTGAATTCCATACTCTGACAGCAGAGGTTGTACACACTGGCGTATGAATGCGAATAATGACCTTCAACCTGGTGCCATACTGCCTTGTGGCTGGGTTTACCCTTTGTCGGTCTTGGAGGATAAGGCCATGGAGGAGTATGTTGCAGACGCACTTTCTCGAGGTTTCATCCACAAATCCTCGTCTTCATCTCCTGCTGGTTTCTTCTTTGTGAAGAAGAAGAGTGGTGAGCTGGGGCCTTGTATTGATTATAAGGGTCTCAATCGTTTCACGATTAAGAATGCCTATCCGATTCTATTTGACCTCCTCAAGGCAGCAACAGTTTTCACGAAGCTTGATTTGAGAGGGGCATACAATCTTGTGCGGATTAAGGAGGGCGACGAGTGGAAAACTGCGTTTAATACCAGAACAGGCCATTATGAGTACCTTGTAATGCCTTTTGGCCTTTGTAACGCCCCGGCAGTTTTCCAGGAATTTATTATGATGTCCTCCAAGATTTGTTGCAGTTATGTGTGGTGGTTTACCTTGACGATATCCTCATATTTTCCAAGTCCCTGGAGAGCCACCACACAGATGTCTGTCATGTGCTTCAGAAACTAAGATAGAACAATCTCTATTGTAAATTGGAGAAGTGGGAATTCGATCGTAAACAGGTTAAATTCCTGGGTTATGTCATTTCCACTGCTGGTTTTTCCATGAACCCAGAGAAACTTTCAGCAGTCCTACAGTAGCCACGACCCATGGGTTTACGTCCTCTGCAGCGTTTTCTTGGCTTTGCCAACTATTATCGGAAGTTTATTCATAACTTCTTGTCTCTGGTCAAGCCCCTGACTGATATGACAAGAAGGGACGGTAACCCACAGAGTAGGTCTCCGGAGTCCATTAAGGCCTTTTAGAGTCTCAAGGCTGCCTTTGTTTCTGCTCCTGTGTTGGCACATCCTGATCCTACATTACCTTTTATCCTTGAGATTGATGCTTCTAAGACTGAAGTTGGCACCCCTCTGTCTCAACGTCCTACCTCTGAGAGCCCTATGCATCCTTGTGGCTACTTTTCAAAGAAATTGTCACCTGTGAAGTGCAATTACGAGATTGGTGACAGAGAGCTGTTAGTGATCATTTTAGCCCTGAAAGAATGGAGACATCTCCTCGAAGGTACCACTGTGCCGGTTCTCATTCTTACTGACCATAAGAATCTCACATTCTTGTTTGAGGCTAAACGCCTCTCTCTCAGAAGGGCTCGATGGGCTCTTTTCTTGTCAAGTTTCAATTACATTGTCTCATTCTTACCCGGTACTAAGAATGTAAGGGCTGACGCATTGTCACGACGGTTTTCCTCCAATTCCAAGTTGGAGTCGGTTCCAGTACCTGTGATTCCTCCTGATCGTATTCTGGCTACAGTTCACTCCAGTCTTACTTCTCTTTTGGGTGACAAAATTCTTGCTGCTCAGGTCCATGCTCCTCCTGAGAAACCTTGTGACCGCTGCTTTGTCCCAGAGAGTCTCCATACTGCCGTGCCCCAGGCTTACCATTCTCCCAAGGCTACTGACCACCCTGGGAAGAATCAATTCTTTTGGGCCATTTCCCAACAATTCTGGTGGCCTAGTCTACGTGCTGATGTAATCGCCTTCGTAGCTGCCTGTTCCGTGTGTGCTCAGAGTAAGACTCCACGACACCTTCCAGTGGGCCTCCTACAACCCATACCAAATGGAGAGAGGCCCTGGACCCACCTGTCTATGGATTTAATTGTGGAGCTACCCAACTCCCAGGGCAACACAGGTATCCTTATGGTGGTTGACTGGTTCTCAAAAATGTCTCATTGTATTCCACTTAAGAAGTTGTCCACTTCTAAGGAACTGGCTTCCATTTTTGCATGGGAGATCTTTCGCTTACATGGGCTACCCAATATGATTGTCTCGGACAAGGGTAGTCAGTTTGTGTCCCAGTTCTGGCGAGCCTTTTGTACTTAGTTGGGAATTCAGCTTGCTTTCTCCTCTGCGTATCACCCGCAGTCTAATTGGGCCGCAGAACGAGCCAATCAGTCCTTGGAGCAATTCCTACGTTGCTATATTTCTGACCACCATAACAACTGGTCTGACCTCTTACCGTGGGCAGAGTTTGTTCACGATAGTGCCTTGAATTCTACTTCCCGATTGTCCCCGTTTATGGCGAACTATAGTTTCCAACCATGTTGCCTGACTCATTTGTTCCGCAGAGTATTCCTGCATTAGAGGAGCATCTCCGTGGTCTTCATTCCACTTGGGCACAAGTCCAGGAGGCTTTGCGGCATGCTGATGATAGGTACAGACTCCATGCTGACCACAGACGTCTGCCTGTGCCTTCCTACCGGGTTGGGAACAGAGTCTGGCTGTCATCTCTCAATCTCCGACTTCGTGTGCCCTCTTTGAAGTTCACACCTCGGTTTATTGGGCCTTTCCTTACTCTTCACAGGATTAACCCAGTGGCTTATGCATTAGACTGTCCTTTTAATATGCGTATCTCTAATGTATTTCATGTCTCCTTATTAAAACCTTTGGTCTGCAACCACTTTACCACCTCGGTGCCATGTCCTCACACTGTACAGGTTGGGAACCATAAGGAGTATGAAGTACAGTCCATTGTTGACTCCCGTAGGTTCTATGGGCGCATACAGTACCTGTTGCATTAGAAAGGGTACGGTCCGGAGGAACGCTCTTGGGTCTTATCCTCGGACATACACGCACCTGTCCTCCTTTGTAATTTCCATAGACTTTTTCCCCTCAAGACTAGTGGTCCTCCGATGGGGAGGGGTCATTGAGGAGGGGGTACTGTCAGGGCTGGGCTCAGCCCTTCCTTCCTCTGAGCTGGCCGCTCAGCTGTCGGCTAATTGCCAGCTCCTATCTCTCCACAGTGACTCACCTGTTGATGATATCCTGCTCGCCAGTCCTGCCTACTTAAAGCCGAAGTAAACCCATCCATAAAACGGTTTCATTTCCGGCATGTGCCGGAAATGTAACACTCCCATTGGTTGTGCTCTCAACCAAACTGTCAAGCCATCCAATGGCTGGTGTCATAACTGAAGCATCATGGCAGTTGTAGATTAAACAAAGGCAAAGATGGCAGCTTCCTTGGCTGAAAACGATAGGAGGGTTTACTTACACTTTAAGCCGTCCAGCCCAGATTATCTCTGACTTCGCCTTGGTCAACATCACAGAGACTCTTGCGTTCCTGTTAAAGACCTGCTTGGCTGACATTCCTTCTGGCTCCAGATCCTGCTTGCTGTTCCACTACGCTGATCTCTGGCTTCCTGACTTTCTGGCTTGTCGTACTATCCGTTCCGGTTACCGAACTTTGGCTATGTTTTGACTACATTTGTTCTATTTACTCTTGTTATTAAACAAGTGTGATTTAACTGTACTTCTGTCTTGGTCTGATTCATGGTTTCTGACACCTCCTTTCTATCCGCTGGGTCTGGGTGAGTGAGTTCAGATGAGGCCACCATGGGAGAGGGAAGCCGGAGAGGCAGTGTCGGATTCCTGGAGCCAGGTTTCGGTAATAGCAAGAAGATTGAGAGAGTTGGAGAGGAAAAAGTAATTGACAGAGGCAAGTTTTTTAGTGACTGGGTGGGCATTCCAGAGGACACACATACGAGGGAGGGCTGACTCGTGGTATCAGGGGAATTGAGATAAGAGAGTGAGGGTTATGACTACCGTTAAAGAAGGTAGACTGCCAATTCTGGGGGTGAGAGTTAGCTGGAGTTAGAGTTAGGCCCAGAGTTTGGGGCAATATCCCCAGAAGTTAGAAGTAGTAGGAGGATGAGGGTGCTAAGGCGGGAACGGGATTTATACGAGGGCAGGTGCTGCAGTGAATTGGAAGTGGTGACATTGTGTGGGCTCAGAAAGAGCAGGAGGTGATAAGTGCAGTAATATTGAGAGGGCAAAAGTGAGGGAGATATGTACAGGTTGTGGGGGGGGGGGTTAGAAGTGAGAGTTTGAGGAAAGAGGGCGTTATTGCAAACAAGAATTTAGATTAGTATGAGCATTGGAGGGTGGAGGGAGGGGAAAAAAGACGACTTGGCGTGAAGCACTAATGTTTATTCTTGCTTTTGTAGAAGTGCCATGTTGAAAGTGCCAGGCACTTAACGCCGAAGTGGCACTTTGTGCAAGAAGTGGCAAGCCTAACCTCGCAAGCCATCCTAAGAGCTGAATTGAATTTATACTGGGATGGGGTAGGGGGAGGGTAAACAATTATTCAATCAAGAGCTAATAAAACAGGCACATAATGAAAGTGGAGATTTTCTTCCATAAACAGATTGCAAAGCCGGATAGAGACAGCAAGATAAGGCTGGGTGTTTGATCATGGTCAATGCACCATGAAAAGTGAGTGTAATGCCGCGTACACATGAGCGGACTTTCCGGCATATTTGGTCCGGCGGACAAGAGTCCGCCGCACAATCCGATCGTGTGTAGGCTCCAGCGGACTTTTTTTCCCAAAAGTCCGCCGTACCTAGATTTGAAACATGTTTCAAATCTTAGTCCGCCAGACTCGCCGGACTCCGTTCCTGACGGAAAGTCCGTTCGTCTGTATGCTGGTCCGACGGACAGGGTATTGCATCTCGCGCTCGCTGCAATAGAAAAAACAAATTTTCCTATTGCGCCGAGCGCGGGGCATCCCAGGCCCTATGCCAAAAAAACGGCGTAGGGCCCCCCTAAAATCCATACCAGACCCCGATCCAAGCACGTAACCCGGCCGGTCAGGAAAGGGGGTGGGGACGAGCGAGCGCCCCCCCCCCCATCCTGAACCGTACCAGGCCGCATGCCCTCAACATGGGGGATGGGTGCTTAGGGGGAGAGGGGCGGCCTGGGCATGCTGGGACTGTGACGGCATAAGGGGGCGTGGTCAACATTAGCCGGTGACCACGGCCCCTTATGCCGTCACAGTCCAAGCATGCCCAGGGACTGTGACGGCATAAGGGGGCGGGGTCTCCGCCTATATAAGTCACATCGGAGCTCTCAGAGACCATTCCAGCCTGAGAGAGCGTCGTGTAGGGAAGAAGAGAAGAAGCCCAGAAGCCAGAGGCCAGAAGTCCGGACCTCCGCTGGCAAAAGAGCGCCATGAAGACAGCGGAGGAGCCGGCAGAAGAACTGGAACACCAGGAGAAGAGGCCAGAGGGAGCGGAGAAGAACCAACCAGATACTGGGAGAAGAGGAACCGGAGGGACCCCCTGAAGCCGGAAGAAGACCCCCGAAGGCGGAAGAAGACCCCCCCCGGAGCTGTCTAATAAATTACTTCAAAAACCTGTGTAGTGTGTTTTATTATTGACACTTTTTCCCTAGGTAAATGGGTAGGGGTACCATGTACCCCATACTCATTCACATAGGGTGGGGGGCCAGGATCTGGGGGCCCTCTTATTATAGGGGCTCCTGGATTCCGATAAGCCCCCCGCCCGCAGACCCCGACAACCAACGGCCAGGATTGTCGGGAAGAGGCCCTTGTCCTCATCAACATGGGGACAAGGTGCTTTGGGGTGGGGGGGGCCCCGCGGGGCGCCCCCCCTCCCCCAAAGCACCAACTCCCCCATGTTGAGGGCATGCGGCCTGGTACGGTTCAGGAGGGGGGTGGCGCTCACTCATCCCCACCCCCTTTCCTGACCGGCCGGGCTGCGTGCTCGGATCGGGGTCTGGTATGGATTTTGGGGGGCCCCACACCGATTTTTCGGCGTAGGGGGTTCCCCTTAAAATCCATGCCAGACCTAAGGGCCTGGTATGCCCCACGATGGGGCTTTCAAGGTGTCAATCTCGCCGATAAAAGCAGCGAGATTGACTTCTTTTTCTAGTCCCGTCGTACCTGAGTCACGTTCAAAATGAACGGACTTGTCCTGTCCGTGTGTGGGCAAGTCCGTTCATTCTGAAAGTCCGCCGTAACTCCGGCGAAAGTCCGTCGGAAAGACGGGCGGACCTAACCTGCCGGAAAGTCCGGTCGTGTGTAGGCAAGTCCATCCGTTCAAAAAGTCCGCCGGAAAGTCCGGCGGGAAGAACGTCGGACCAAGTATGCCAGAAAGTCCTCTCGTGTGTACGCGGCATAAGTCAATACAGGCAAGTGTAAACAGCAGTTTGAAAAGTCTTAGCAAGGTAAATGTGGGTTTCAGCCAAGCAAATTAGCCCAGTGTTGCAGGGAAGAGTGGTCAGACCGTCAGAGGGAAGAGAGTCAGTTACCGATGGTTACAGCAAGGCAGGTGTGGATTGCAGGCATGCAAAGTGGCTTAATGTTGCAGGGAAGAGTGGAGCCAGTTACCCAATGACAAGTTACCGGTGAAGAATATTTGATGACTTTCATTTTTTCTTTTTAGGGTGAAGATCCTCTTTAAATTCCTGTTAAAAAATTATATATACAGTATATATTTCATAATATTTCAGCTAAAAGACTTGTATAGTACAGTACATTTCAAAAGTTATAAAATATATTCCTTAAAATTTCTTTTATTTTGAGAATCAATTTATTGAGGTTTGAGAAAACAACACTCTTCTCCACTTGTGTCACATTTCCTTATTACTGTATTTCAGGGCAAATCTTCAAAACTTGGGTCATCCCAATCTAATAACCTTCACATGAAATGTTTACCCTATAGTTTATTAAAATCCTCCTAAATCGTAATCAAAATCACAGATACAACATTCATACTTATTCTTATGCCGCGTACACACGAGCGGACATTACGGCGGACTTTGCCCGGCGGACTGGATTTCGTCGGACAATTCGATGTGTGTGGGCTCCAGCGGACTTTGTTTTCTCAAAAGTTTGACGGAATTAGATTTGAAACTTGCTTAAAATTTATCCGACTGACTCTTCTTTCTAGCGGACAAACCGATCGTCTGTGTGCTAGTCCGACGAACTCAAACTGACGCATGCTCTGAAGCAATTACAAGACGGAAGCGCTCGGTCTGGTAAAACTAGCCTTCGTCTTGAAGCTAGCACATTCCTCTTCTGTCGTCTTTTAATACAGCCTTTTTTTAGGATTGATAATGCGAGAGGAATGAAGTTGTTTTTCTGCTTTATATTCACACAGAGTTCTCACAAACTTCTTTCTTCATGATTTATCCTCCTGCCATGACTAATATAATATTTTGTAACAGCCAGATCTCCATAACTTTTAAATTTTAAAATAGATATTTTATTATTTTTTTTATTTCCGCACTTTAGCTATTTTACAATGTGTGTTAAATGTTAACCACATTTTTGGTGTGTATTTTCAAGTTACCACAATTAACATTCATATTTTGTGTTGTTTTAAAGAACCTTAATGAGGTTGTTGTCCCTTGTTCATTAGACATAGGGGGGTGTATTTAACAAAGGCAAAATCATTTTTCACTCCAATTGGTAATTATACATATAATTCCACATAAAGAGCATTTTGAAGTGTGTTCGCTGTGTATCCGAGGGGCACATGCAAGGAAGCCCAAACCAAAACAATTAATTTTTATTTGACATGATTTTCGGGAAAAATCAGCAGAGCTTCCCCCGAGCTTGTTTTTGACAAAAGGCTTAAATCATTTAAGAATATCAAGTGAAACGTTCACTTGAGAAATTGCACACCAAGTGCACTTGTTGGAAGTGCAGTCGCTGAAAAACTGAGGGGAAGAGCTTAAATTCGGGGAAGCTCTGCTGATTTATTCCTAAAATCATGTAAAATCAAAATAAATTCTTTTTATTTGACAAAAACACACATAGGGGTTGATTTCATAAAGGTAAAAAGCCTGTGCATTTTGGAAATTGCATTTGCCCTCTGCAAGAGCAGTTGCTCCCAAGCTTTATTAAATGTGAAGCAGCTCTGCTGACTTCCATCATCCAATCATGTGCAAGCAAAAATGTTTTTTTTTTTCTTTTACTTGCACAGGATTGGGTACTCTTTGCAAAGTCAAGCTTTTAAATAATTTCTGATGCTCTGGAGCAATTGCACTTGCAGAGGGCAACTGCCCTCTGCAAAGTGCACAGACTATTTGCTTTTCTCAAATCAACCCCATAGTCTTTTCGACCTGTACCTGCCTACTCCCAAACAAAATGGCGTTTTTGAATCAAAAGACATAGGCAAGAATGTAAGGTAAACCAAAAAGTATTTATTTGATAAACAAAAAAATTAGGAAGGCAACACTGGACACACTTTTAGAATCTGGGAAGCCTTTCGTCCCCCAGGACACACATCAAGTTTGAGGACAAGAAAATAGGTATCTTGCGACTATAGGGAGCACAGGGAGCACAGTCAGAACAGACAGAAACCAGGCAATCACTTTCGACTCTTCCGTGGAGCCTTCCCTCCACGCTTCTCTGCAGCCTTCCCTCCACGCTTCTCTGCAGCCTTCCTCGGAGGTTGTGCCTCTGGTGGTGTACTTGGGGCAGGAGGAGGAGGAGGAGGAGGAGGAGGAGTAGGAGTGCCTTCATCTGCTATATATGTGTTAGCAGTAAGCTCCCCTCTCAAGCCCTTCTGGTAAGCCTGGAAAAATAGACCCTCACAGAGGAGGCGTTGGCCCTTTTCCAACTCCTGTAATCTGCAGGCTATATAGGTGCCATACGCCTCCTCTACATTGGGAGGTTTACTCAGGATCAGGCTTGCTTCCCGTATGAGCTCTAGGGATTCCTGCTCTGTTGCAGTCATCCTCCTGGGCCTTTTCTGTAGAATGCGGAGGGGAGGCACCTGGCACTCCGTGCGGCTTCTACTTGGCCCAGCCACAGCCTCCTCCTCTCTCCCACTGGGCAAGGCCTCCTCCTCTCTCCCACTGGGCAAGGCCTCCTCCTCTCTCTCACTGGGCAAGGCCTCCTCCTGGCTGAGGTCATCCTGGGTAAAAAAAAGGGACATAGTTGTAATTTTCTGTTATGCAATCACACACAATTTTCAGCTCATAACTTTCAAAGATAATTACACAAAATAGTAAAGGCTATCTATTTGACCACACCATTATTTCAGATGATCAACAAGATCTGAAGTTACGTATATATTTGGCCACTACTGTCTAGTGATATGTCTACATATTACTCTTTGTGCAGAAGTGATTTTTGATGAAGCACTTTCAAAATGAACACCTTAACATCATTAATAACATTTACACAATCCCAAAATCTTCAAAAAAAGTATACCTGGCTGAAGCTGGGCGCATCCACTTCATCTATGGTGAAAAGGCCCAGTTCATCCTGGGACTCCTCAGCTGGGGTGGAGGTGGATGGAAGGCTGGAGGGAAGGCTGGAGGGAAGGCTGGAGGGAAGGCTGGAGGGAAGGGTGGGGGGAAGGGTGGGGGGAAGGGTGGAAAGGGATTGCCTGGCTTCGGTCTGCTCATCCAGGAATCGCAGTTTGTGGTAATACCACAACTTGGGTACATAAACTTGGTCAGCTGCTGCCCCGGATCTCAGCGACTCCTGGATTTTTCTGTGTTCCCGCTTATACATATTACGCAAGATACCTATTTTCCTGTCCACAAACTTGAGGTCTGCCTGGGGGAGTCGAGTCTTCACAAACTCTAAAAGTGTGCCCAGTGTTGCCTTCCTAACATCACGATTATAATATTGGGGGTGTTTGACCTCCCAGAGGTTTTTCTTCTGCTCATATAGATCAATGAAATGGATCAAAAACTCTTCCTCTTTAAAGGGATTCATTATTTCTGCAAGACAAGACACAAGATCAAAACTTAAATGTCAGTCCCAAATCTCAGGATTAGTTTGTGTTGTAATCTAGGGGACACACACGGGGACACACACAAACACACACACACACACACACACACACACACTCTTTAATCTTACCTTCGTTTGTGCCGCTCGCTACTTCCGCACGGACATACGTTGGCCATCGTACTAGCTTTATATACACTGCGCATGTGTCATGCTCCGCCTGCGTCGCCCGCCCCTGACGTTCGTGAGTACGATTTGGCCCCGCCCCTTCACTCTTCGTTGCGCAGTGGGAGTAGATAGCAAAAGATGGCGGAGCGATTAAGTGGAAGTAGCGCGGAGGAAAGCCCGGAGCCCCAAACATCCACATCCCGGAGGAGATATAAGGCCACCAACATGGCTTTTGAAGAGATGGTGGAGATGGTGTCCATATTAAGAAGGGAGGACTACGATGGCAAAAAAGGACCGTACACACGACCCAATATGAGGAAGGACAAAATAATGTCCTCAGTTGTCACCGCTCTGGAAGATAAATTTGGTACAAAACGTTCGAAAGAACAATTGCGGAAGCGGTGGTCTGACATCAAAAGTCGGGAGCCAGAACAATATTGGCGAATAAAGAAGCTGCTGAAAAAAAGTAAGTACTTGTGTTTTACTATTGAGATACAGAACTTGCATGCTGATCCTTATTTTTGGCGGTTTTTCTGCATCGCTCGTAAATACCGTTCTTTGGAATAGATCGGATACTTTATAAAGTGACGTTATTTTTTCGCCAAATACGATGGGACAGGGTTGGACATACATTTATGGCTTGATAATTTGGCGAATTCCCACAATGAGTTGATGTGGTGTAGATGTGTTTGAAAATATAATGCTTCATCAAAAATGATTCAGTGTAATGTAGGGACAGGACACAGCAGCTGTTTCCACATCTGGACTCACGAGCACTATAGTTAGTGGGAATGATTTAGCAGTCCCACTATTGTTCTTCGATTTTATTTTTTGAAATATTTAATTGGAATATTATTCCGTACGTTTTTTGGCTCTGCGTAACTTCTGCATACTTTCAGCTATTAAAACCATTCAACTATTAAAATGTTCGTCTCTTTGAGCTGATGTGTGGTCATTTTCAACTTTTTTAATACCATGTATACTTTATTAAATAATCCGTTTTTTTTCTCTTTTTTAAACATTGAATTCAATGGGAGCATGCTTGAAATCCTCAAATTCTTCTTCCGCTCCCAAAAGTTTCAGCTCCTTCATACTTTCACCTAGAGACACCAAACAAACTTTACAATGTTCACTAAATATTCATCTATCTGGCTATATCTTTTCAGTTTGATATTTTTATAATTTTTGGAGAAAAAGCTTTTTGTTTAGAGGTCATTTCGTGTAATTTTAGACATTAATCAGAGTGTACTGTGTTTGTTTTGTTGCCATGGTTACCAAAGCTTCTGTTATACACAGGGGGGGAGGTGGCCGGAGCATCTCAGCTCTGATTACAGAGCCCGGGGGAGGGGACAGACACACCATGTACTGATTTATAATAGAGGAATATGATGGGGCAGTTTTGATGGCGGCCATTTTAGCCATTTAGCTATTCAGCATTCCCCCGCATTTTGCTAAGGAAATGCATTTTCTAGTGTACTATGTGACCATAACTAAATTTTTGAGGGGTAATACACATAGGAGATCATTGAGGTGTCAGCATCTGTGAAACTTGCCCAAAAATATGCATTCTTTCTAATTGTTGTTCAGAGGTAATGTTCATCCTGTCTTCAACATTTATTATGATGCAAAATTGGCAAAAAAATCATAACCAACATTTTACTTTCTTTATTAAAAAATAAAAGATCAGTGTGTTTTAACTTTACCTTTTTTTATAATCTCATAGGGGAGAAAAGACTCAGACAACAGTCCAAGGATCTCAGGACCCCCCCAAGTCACCAGCCTGAGGCCCAAGATACCCCAAGCCCCAGCCCAAGACCACGCCCACCCGACGACCTTGAGGAAGGAGAGGTGGAGGAAGTGTGCGAGGTTTCAAGCCCACCAAGTGAGTGACTGACACCCCAGCTTGAGTTACTGTATTTTGGCGTGCATATTGTAAACCTTGTTTTTATTCACTCGTTTTAGGTGAGTTTCTGGTTGTGGAAGGCCAAGCGGCAGAGCACTTCACCACAGACAGTGCGCAAAGACTAATAGGCCAGATAATGCTGTGGAATGGCCACATAGATCAAATGCGTGAACAAATTCACAGCATGAAACTTCGCCTGGACTCCATGCAACAGGAAATGAAGAACATGATTGATGTTTTGGGCAGAATATAATCTGGGCCTAAAAACATCAATCATGTTCTTCATTTCCTTGGGAAGTTATTTTTTTTTTAAAAAAAATTTTGCAAGTTTTGGGGTATACCCAAATTTACATTGTGTGATGCACACGGTGTGTCATCATGTGCTATCTTCCATCATGGGTTAGCAATGTACTTGTTTTGTGTTTGCAAACCCTTCATCCTGAAAAATCTTGGGTGGTGAGAGCAACCAAAAATGGGATTGCACACACAAAACATGTACATTGCTCTCCCATGATAGGAGATAGCACATGTTGACTTGACCCTTTAGTAAAGCTCAATTTTGATCATCTTATAAATGAGCAATTTCTGCAAGGGTGACATTACATGCACCGTTCTTGAAATATTGAACTTTGTAAGTTTTAATGTATTGTAAGTTTTGTTTATAAAAACACTGTTGTGTATGTAAATGTTTTGAGATAAAGGTCTATATATTTTAGAAAAAATGGCTTGAATAATTTAGTAAAAGATAATTTTTTTACACAACGTAAAATATTTTTTGACAAAATAAAAAGAACAAAAAAATTTAAAAAATATGATACAAAATGCACCTTTCAATGTGCACCAAGTAAAATTTTTTTCCCTATACAATGTGTGTGGCTGTTTCTTTAAGTCAACATTTGGGGTTTGTTTTTGTGGGCCTGATTAACTAAAGCTAAATGCACTTGACACTACTACAAGTGCACTAGGAGACAGACATAACTTAAAGGTAAACAACAAGAAAAACAAGATATTTAGATAAACAAATTTTATTTGTTATTTTTGAAAAAAAATTATAGCTGTTGCTGAATAGCAATGGCCCCCCGACCATTAAAATAATTCACATAACGGTCACGCACTTGACGTGCGGTTCGGGGGGCCAAGCCAATACGGCCAATTTCTAGGCCTGTGAAATTGCTACTAGCCTCTTCCAGTCTGGGCTCAGGCCCAACAGAGGATAGATATGTAGCTGAATGTCTCCTTAAAAAGTTATGCAAGATGCAGCAAGCAAGGATGACGTGGTTGATTTTATAGTCCGCCAAATTAATAGCCGTAAGAAAGATACGGAACCGGCTGGCCAGAATACCAAAGGCATTCTCCACAACCCTTCTTGCTCTGGCCAGCCGATAATTAAATACCCTCCTCTCAGGGGTGAGTGTCTTTTGGGGGAATGGCCTCATCAAGTTCTCACAGAGAGCAAATGCTTCATCAGCAATAAAAACTGAGGGGAGTCCATCCACATTATCGTCATCAGGTGGCAATTCCAGGCCACCGGTCTGGAGACGATAGCACAGCTCGGTCTGTGCAAAGACTCCTCCATCAGACATCCGGCCGTTCTTCCCCACATCCACAAACATAAACTCCAAATGTGCCGAGACCACCGCCATCAAAACTACACTATGGAACCCCTTGTAGTTAAAGAAATATGACCCCGAATGCGGTGGTGGCACAATCCGGACGTGCTTCCCGTCAATCGCCCCTACACAGTTGGGAAAGTCCCAACGGTCAGCGAACTGGGAGGCCACAGTCTGCCATTCCTGTGGACTTGTAGGAAACTGTGGAGTGCAAAAAAAATAAGATAAGGACTTTAATAAAAAAATTGTATATCAGATTACACCAAAACATTAGTAAACAACAGCAGTCAAATATTATGAATATGTGTGTTTGTAATTGAAATGTTGAAAAACATAAGGCACACTTATAAGATTACTCACCCCCTATGATGGCCCATTGATACATTTGAATGTGGGGGGAGGGGTTCTAATTAGGTTAACAAACACACCTGACTGGCTGAAACATTTGTGGGGTGGGGGAGGGGTTCTAATTAGGTTAACAAACACACCTGACTTGCTCAAACATTTGTGGGGTGGGGGAGGGGTTCTAATTAGGTTAACAAACACACCTGACTGGCTGAAACATTTGTGGGGTGGGGGAGGGGTTCTAATTAGGTTAACAAACACACCTGACTGGCTCAAACATTTGTGGGGTGGGGGAGGGGTTCTAATTAGGTTAACAAACACACCTGACTGGCTCAAACATTTGTGGGGTGGGGGAGGGGTTCTAATTAGGTTAACAAACACACCTGACTGGCTGAAACATTTGTGGGGTGGGGGAGGGGTTCTAATTAGGTTAACAAACACACCTGACTGGCTCAAACATTTGTGGGGTGGGGGAGGGGTTCTAATTAGGTTAACAAACACACCTGACTGGCTCAAACATTTGTGGGGTGGGGGAGGGGTTCTAATTAGGTTAACAAACACACCTGACTGGCTCAAACATTTGTGGGGTGGGGGAGGGACAAACAAGACAATGGAGCAGACAATATACATTGTTCAATGGACTATAGGCTAGAGATAAAAATGGACCCAGCATTGCATGGTGGGGAGGTTAATGAAAGAAATTATGCATGTATAGGGCAATAACTGATTAAAATAGGCATGCACAAAGATAAAAGGGACATTCACAGCAGATTGAAAGCATGGCAATTAGGTAAAGAGGACAGTTCTACAATACATCAAAAAACAGTTAATACATATCATGTAATGTTAAAGGATAAAACTTACCTTCATATATTCCTTCTGCAGGACCTGAATAATAGCAGAACAGGTCTCTGGGATTATGATCCCCAGAGCCTGGGGGGAGATGCCTGTCGAGAACTTTAAGTCCTGAAGACTTCTCCCTGTCGCCAAGTAACGTAACGTGGCAACTAGCCTCTGCTCCGCACTAATGGCTTGCCTCATGCAGGTATCCTGCCTGCTGATATAGGGGGTCAGCATAGCCAAAAGACGCTCAAAGATGGGGTCCGTCATCCTGAGAAAATTCCTGAAATCATCAGGATTATTCTCACGGAGCTCACGGAGCAAAGGCATATGAGAGAACTGGTCACGCTGGCGCAACCAATTCTTGGTCCATGAACTCCTCCTCACCCTGTTCATGGACTGGACTCGGGTCAAAGTATTAACCCCAACACCAAGTCCCCACACAGCACGAACTCGAGAACGAGTACGTCCACTCGACATGGCTTCAAAACGGTCGGCTGCTCAAACTAACAAACTTATAACAAACGCACTGAAGAACAGCAAGGCCTATGAAGAACGACCTGAAAATCAGGAACGAGCGGAGCAGAACGGCCTGCAAGGCAGGTTACGAACTGACCAACACGCACTGAAAAGCAGATACAAACCTCACAAGCACAAACTGAACCGCAGAAAACGAACGAAATAAGCTGAAGTGTGAAAAGCGCGAATCGTCTCTAACCAAACTTCTACTAACACGAGATAAACACGAGATTAGCAGAAGGAGCCCAAAGGGTGCCGGAGTGGGGCTTGGACTTCCTTTTTATAGTCCCGTCGTACGTGCTATACGTCACCGCGTTCAAAACCAGCGGACTTTTGCAGTGACCGTGTGTGGCCCAAGTCCGTCCGTTTTTAAGTCCGGCACAAGGAGCAAACAAAGTCCGACGAAAAGTCCGCCGGGCAAAGTCCGCCGTAATGTCCGCTCGTGTGTACGCGGCATTATCCGTCACAATCAAAATAATAGAGATGGTCTGGTTATTTAAAATTAAACTCTAGGCAAGTCCTTCTCAACCAGTGTTCTGTGGAACTCTAGGTTTCCTCCAGAGGTTGCTAGAGTTTTCTTGAGCTGTGGCTGGTTGACCTCAAATTTAATGATGCCTGCATAGTTCCAGAGTCAACGCCACTTGGCAGAACCAGAACCATGACATCAATGACGTTTTTAGCAGTCTGTAACATTCTGGCCACCACTGTAAGGGGGGCATTTTTCCTATTGGTCACCAATGTAAGGGGCATTTTCCCATTGACCCCCAAAAGTGAGGGAGATATGTACAGGTTGTGGGGGGGGGGGGGGTAGAAGTGAGAGTTTGAGGAAAGAGGGCGTTATTGCAAACAAGAATTTAGATTAGTATGAGCATTGGAGGGTGAAGGGAGGGGAAAAAAGACAACTTGGCGTGAAGCACTAATGTTTATTCTTGCTTTTGTAGAAGTGCCATGTTGAAAGTGCCAGGCACTTAACGCCGAAGTGGCACTTTGTGCAAGAAGTGGCAAGCCTAACCTCGCAAGCCATCCTAAGAGCTGAATTGAATTTATACTGGGATGGGGTAGGGGGAGGGTAAACAATTATTCAATCAAGAGCTAATAAAACAGGCACATAATGAAAGTGGAGATTTTCTTCCATAAACAGATTGCAAAGCCGGATAGAGACAGCAAGATAAGGCTGGGTGTTTGATCATGGTCAATGCACCATGAAAAGTGAGTGTAATGCCGCGTACACATGAGCGGACTTTCCGGCATATTTGGTCCGGCGGACAAGAGTCCGCCGCACAATCCGATCGTGTGTAGGCTCCAGCGGACTTTTTTTCCCAAAAGTCCGCCGTACCTAGATTTGAAACATGTTTCAAATCTTAGTCCGCCAGACTCGCCGGACTCCGTTCCTGACGGAAAGTCCGTTCGTCTGTATGCTGGTCCGACGGACAGGGAATTGCATCTCGCGCTCGCTGCAATAGAAAAAACAAATTTTCCTATTGCGCCGAGCGCGGGGCATCCCAGGCCCTACGCCAAAAAAACGGCGTAGGGCCCCCCTAAAATCCATACCAGACCCCGATCCAAGCACGTAACCCGGCCGGTCAGGAAAGGGGGTGGGGACGAGCGAGCGCCCCCCCCCCCCATCCTGAACCGTACCAGGCCGCATGCCCTCAACATGGGGGATGGGTGCTTAGGGGGAGAGGGGCGGCCTGGGCATGCTGGGACTGTGACGGCATAAGGGGGCGTGGTCAACATTAGCCGGTGACCACGGCCCCTTATGCCGTCACAGTCCAAGCATGCCCAGGGACTGTGACGGCATAAGGGGGCGGGGTCTCCGCCTATATAAGTCACATCGGAGCTCTCAGAGACCATTCCAGCCTGAGAGAGCGTCGTGTAGGGAAGAAGAGAAGAAGCCCAGAAGCCAGAGGCCAGAAGTCCGGACCTCCGCTGGCAAAAGAGCGGCATGAAGACAGCGGAGGAGCCGGCAGAAGAACTGGAACACCGGGAGAAGAGGCCAGAGGGAGCGGAGAAGAACCAACCAGATGCCGGGAGAAGAGGAACCGGAGGGACCCCCTGAAGCCGGAAGAAGACCCCCGAAGGCGGAAGAAGACCCCCCCCGGAGCTGTCTAATAAATTACTTCAAAAACCTGTGTAGTGTGTTTTATTATTGACACTTTTTCCCTAGGTAAATGGGTAGGGGTACCATGTACCCCATACTCATTCACATAGGGTGGGGGGCCAGGATCTGGGGGCCCTCTTATTATAGGGGGCTCCTGGATTCCGATAAGCCCCCCGCCCGCAGACCCCGACAACCAACGGCCAGGATTGTCGGGAAGAGGCCCTTGTCCTCATTAACATGGGGACAAGGTGCTTTGGGGTGGGGGGGCCCCGCGGGGCGCCCCCCCTCCCCCAAAGCACCAACTCCCCCATGTTGAGGGCATGCGGCCTGGTACGGTTCAGGAGGGGGGTGGCGCTCACTCATCCCCACCCCCTTTCCTGACTGGCCGGGCTGCGTGCTCGGATCGGGGTCTGGTATGGATTTTGGGGGGCCCCACACCGATTTTTCGGCGTAGGGGGTTCCCCTTAAAATCCATGCCAGACCTAAGGGCCTGGTATGCCCCACGATGGGGCTTTCAAGGTGTCAATCTCGCCGATAAAAGCAGCGAGATTGACTTCTTTTTCTAGTCCCGTCGTACCTGAGTCACGTTCAAAATGAACGGACTTGTCCGTGTGTGGGCAAGTCCGTTCATTCTGAAAGTCCGCCGTAACTCCGGCGAAAGTCTGTCGGAAAGACGGGCGGACCTAACCTGCCGGAAAGTCCGGTCGTGTGTAGGCAAGTCCATCCGTTCAAAAAGTCCGCCGGAAAGTCCGGCGGGAAGAACGTCGGACCAAGTATGCCAGAAAGTCCTCTCGTGTGTACGCGGCATAAGTCAATACAGGCAAGTGTAAACAGCAGTTTGAAAAGTCTTAGCAAGGTAAATGTGGGTTTCAGCCAAGCAAATTAGCCCAGTGTTGCAGGGAAGAGTGGTCAGACCGTCAGAGGGAAGAGAGTCAGTTACCCATGGTTACAGCAAGGCAGGTGTGGATTGCAGGCATGCAAAGTGGTTTAATGTTGCAGGGAAGAGTGGAGCCAGTTACCCAATGACAAGTTACCGGTGAAGAATATTTGATGACTTTCATTTTTTCTTTTTAGGGTGAAGATCCTCTTTAAATTCCTGTTAAAAAATTATATATACAGTATATATTTCATAATATTTCAGCTAAAAGACTTGTATAGTACAGTACATTTCAAAAGTTATAAAATATATTCCTTAAAATTTCTTTTATTTTGAGAATCAATTTATTGAGGTTTGAGAAAACAACACTCTTCTCCACTTGTGTCACATTTCCTTATTACTGTATTTCAGGGCAAATCTTCAAAACTTGGGTCATCCCAATCTAATAACCTTCACATGAAATGTTTACCCTATAGTTTATTAAAATCCTCCTAAATCGTAATCAAAATCACAGATACAACATTCATACTTATTCTTATCCGTCACAATCAAAATAATAGAGATGGTCTGGTTATTTAAAATTAAACTCTAGGCAAGTCCTTCTCAACCAGTGTTCTGTGGAACTCTAGGTTTCCTCCAGAGGTTGCTAGAGTTTTCTTGAGCTGTGGCTGGTTGACCTCAAATTTAATGATGCCTGCATAGTTCCAGAGTCAACGCCACTTGGCAGAGCCAGAACCATGACATCAATGACGTTTTTAGCAGTCTGTAACATTCTGGCCACCACTGTAAGGGGGGCATTTTTCCTATTGGTCACCAATGTAAGGGGCATTTTCCCATTGACCCCCAATAAAATAATTTTAGTTGGTGTTCCCCGAGAACTGATAAATATTTCTAGGGTTTCTCAGGAGTAGAAAGGTTGGGAAAGACAGCTCTAGGCAGATATAAAATAGAATGAAGACAGTTCTGTATTAATTAGTACATCAGTAAAGGCTGTAGTCACACTGCTGTAAGCTGAGACATGTTGACATTGATAGGGAAACACCAGAACTCAAGGGGTTTCAATAACATGTTGACTGCTGAAGCCACATTCAGAATAGATGTATTTAATATACAAGCCTATAGTTTTAGATATAAGCATGGAGAGCAGCACAGCACAGTACATAAGGGGTTATTTACGAAAGGCAAATCCACTGTGCACTACAAGTGCAAACTGCAAGTGCAAAGTGCACTTGAAATTGCACTGAAAGTGCACTTGGAAGTGCAGTCGCTGTAAATCTGAGGGGTAGATCTAAAACGAGGGGAAGCTCTGCTGATTTTATCATCCAATCATGTGCAAGCTAAAATGCTGTTTTTTATTTTACTTGCATGTCCCCCTCGGATCTACAACGACTGCACTTCCAAGTGCACTTTCAGTGCAATTTAAAGTGCACTTTGCACTTGTAGTGCAAAGTGGATTTGCCTTTCGTAAATAACCCCCTATGTATTGTGCTGTGCTGCTCTCCATGCTTATATCTAAAACTATAGGCTTGTATATTAAATACATCTATTCTGAATGTGGCTTCAGCAGTCAACATGTTATTGAACTGTCCTAATAACCTCCATTGCCCCCATTTTGTGCCCAGCTGCCACTTCTCAAAGCTAGAAATAATAATTTGTACAGCAATGAAAACATTTTTATTTAAGGAGATCAAATAATACATGCCTACTTTATGTTATCAGGCAGATGAATCTTTGATCATAGGTTTTCTAAACTTGAAAGTATCCTTACATGCAAATATACAAGGTACGCAGATGCACAGTCTATGCTACAGCAGCAATCAGCTAATAAAACATTATGTGGAATACTGCTGTCATCTAGAAGTAAACATTTTTCATAAAGCTACTGTCTTACCTTTTCCTATATTTCGCCATATGTAATTCCCTGATGGTAATTGTATACTCTACTTCTGCCATACTCACAAACATATTATCTATTTTCCAGCAAAGAGCTACTCGCAACTTGTATTCATGTCAAAAACAGCAGGCAGCTTGTGGAACCTGCAAGCAATTCAATCTATGTGCCGCATAGAGAAAGAAAAGGTCAGTACAACATAGGCTTGATATTAAAAGCCCAAATGTTGTCAGGGAAGCAGATATTCAGATAGATAGACATTGTACTAATAGCCCCCATTTTCATAGTCTTACATATATTTTCCTGCTATAGCATTGTGATTAATTATGACTGTACAGGCCAAAAGGCACCAAACTGAACACATGGCCCAGTGCACTTCATAGTCTAATCAATCCGGTCAGATGCACCTCCTCTGTACTGCATCCTCACATTGACGCTGCAGATCTATATGAGGATGCTTGTAATAAGGGGGTGGCTGTTACTCACCTAAACCAGCACACAGCACTGGAGTGTGAGGGCAAGAATTGCATTTTCAAATGAATGCAGCCCTGTAGTAATGATTACATCATTAGATTTATTTATAAAAGAAAGCAGTGTATGTGCCTAAAATTTGACCTGGTATCAGCCTCTTGCAGTCTCTGTACAGTAGTGCCAGAATGAGAGACAAAAGATGTACAAGGAGCCAATCAGTTTATGTACTGACAAGGAGCATGCTGGTAGGAGGAGAAAGCTGAGAAAGAGGTGACCTTATTATTGTGCCGCTTCTCCTTTCAATGTCCAGTAACAGACTAGGACAGACCCAGGACAACCTGGACGCAGAAGAAGTAGGTTTGAGGATATCTAGCAGCAGAAAAAAGAACTGTGGGAGCAATCTTTTAATTGAAGCTGAACATTGCAGAAAAAATACTGTATATTTTTCTTTAATATGCTGTTTGATCTTGTGTTATGGATGGAGTTATGGAGTTTTACTTCAAAGCATTTCCCAGTGAAAATCAGAAAAATGAATGACATTGAAGTAAACCTCCTGTGGGTGGGCACAGCATGGTGTGGCGGCCATAACACACACACACACAGTCCAGGTGCAAATAGTGGAACTTGTATAGGTAAAGGCAAAACTGTTCACAGCAAACCAGGTAGAAGGAGGCCCAGCCAGGAACACTCATGGATGCCAACAGTGTGTAGCGGAGCAGGTATCAGCCAAACTGTCAGCATCTGTCTGGAGGGGAATGCAGCCTGACCATTCCGAGCCCATTTAGGAAGATGTCCAAGGAAATTGCGGAGCCCTAAGCTTTCCCTACTTGACTGTAACCTTTCATTGCTGCTAATACTGTCCCAGACAGACGGGTGACCTGTCCCTACACTACCCACATGCGAATGTGTGCCAAACACAGGGATCAGGGTCTTAAATAGACTCTGACATACACACCTAGGATGGCCTCCAGAGTCCCATGGGTGGCCAGCATCCAATCAGATCACTTCTGCAGTGACTCAGGAAACCATAGAGGAACCATGTTCCTCCTGACTTCCTCTCCCTCTGCACTACTACTGTGTTTGAGCGCCACCTGCAGTGGAGACAACAGACTGGACTGTTAGTTAAATTGGACAGAGTATAATTCCCAATCCCCATTAAATTAGTGGGTACGATGCCCGGCGGGTGTGGAGATGCGACTCGGTGTACATCTTGCAGCATCAATGCGTTCCTTGATCATCCGATTGAGGGCGAATACTGCTGTCCAAAATGTAAGCACGTTGTTTCCCTGGAAGCCCAGGTTCTGAATCTAGGGAAGAAACTATCAACACTGAGAAGACTCTATACCAAAAGAGAATTTGGGATCGTACCCGACAGGTATCGGCAGGGGCCAGCACAGAGGCGGGTGGAGATGAGTGGCAGGCACCAAAGCAGAGTAGATGGGTCACAGTCAGGAAGGGGAGAGGGGAAAGTGCCAGGGAGGCTGGTCCTGGGCTGGAATATCCCAATAAGTATGCCCCACTGAGTGACAATGGTGAAACCAGTCATGGACCAGCACTGCTGGAGCTGAATGACTCCCCTAGCTACCAGGGGAATAACTCTTCCAGTGAGGTCGGGAGTAAAGCCAAGGGAAAGGAAAGACATATATTTTGGTGGTAGGGGGCTCATATCTTAGGACAGAGAGGGCAATCTGTCACAAAGACCTGAAGTGGCAAACTGTATGTTGTCTACTGGGTGCTCGGGTTCGGCACATCACAGATCTGGTGGACAGATTACTGGGAGGGGCTGGGGAAGACCCGGCTGTCATGGTGCACATTGGCACAAAATGACAAAGTCAAAGGAAGATGGAGTGTCCTAAAAAACGATTTTAGGGACTTAGAACTAGATTGAAGAAAAGGACCTCCAAGGTAGTATTCTCAGAAATACTGCTGGTACCTTGAGCCACACCAGAAAGGCAAAGGGAGTTTAGGGAATTAAACAAGTGGCTCAGGAGCTGGTGTAGAAAGGAGGGTTTTGGGTTCCTGGAGAACTGGGCCGACTTCTCAGTCGGTTTCCAGCTCTATAGAAGGGACGGACTGCACCTAAATGAGGAGGGTGCAGATCCTCAGGGATTGAAGATGGCTGAAAAGTTAGAGGGGCTTTTAAACTAGGTGAGGGGGGAGGGTCCAGAGGTAGATATAGTCAGCGTTAAACATATTCCAGAGGGTAATATTGGGGGCATTAGTGGTAGGTTGATTAAAGCACCTAAACCCGAGGTAAGTATATAAACAAGTCCTATTTGCAACCTCAGAACACCCAATAAGGAGATAGTATGCGACCGGTCTAAACTACTTGGCATGTTCACCAATGCCAGGAGTCTGGCAGACAAGATGGGAGAGTTAGAGCTACTGTTGTACGAGGGGATTTAGATTTTGTAGAAAATTCAGAGACTTGGTTCAACGGCTCTCATGATTGGCTGGCAACCATTCAAGGATATTCCTTATATCGCAGGGATAAAGAGGGTAAAAAAGGGGGAGAGATATGCCTGTATATCAAAAATGATGTACAAGTGAATGTGAAAGATGGCATCACTATAGGAACAAGATAGGAGGTGGAATCCCTATGGGTAGAGCTACAAAGGGAGGAAACTAAGGGGAAAGTAATCCTGGGATTATGTTATAGGCCCCCCTAACCAGAGGGAAGAGGCGGAGGTGGACCTCCTATCACAATTTGGATTAGCGGCAAGGATGGGAAGTGTCAGCATAATGGGGGATTTTAATTATCCAGACATAGACTGGGCGGAAGAAACAGCGCATTTATCTAAGGCTCGCCAGTTCCTAAATGTCTTGCAGGACAATGTCATGGGTCAGATGTAGGGATGCACCGAAGCCACTTTTTTGACACCAAGTACAAGTACCGATACTTGACATCATGTACTCGCCGATACCAATTACCGATACCTGATTTTTTTTAAAAATAATGAAAAATTTCATATTTTTACCATAATATGAGGAATTGAATCGCAGTCAAAAGATTATGAAAGAAAACATGTTTATTTGCTGGTCACAAAGCTGTTAAAGCTCAAATTGCACAGAACATGTTATATAAAAAATAATGTCAATGTCATCAATGACATGTACATTGCAAGTTCACAATGTTTAGGCATGAGGAGGAGCAAGAACAGTACAGTACCTCAGTCAACTCACAACACAAGACATTATTTATAAAATTTCAAAAACCAAAATAAACACAACATGTGTTTGTTTTCAGTTCAACTTACACATGTGTAATGCCGCGTACACACGAGCGGACATTACGGCGGACTTTGCCCGGCGGACTGGATTTCGTCGGACAATTCGATGTGTGTGGGCTCCAGCGGACTTTGTTTTCTCAAAAGTTGGACGGAATTAGATTTGAAACTTGTTTAAAATTTATCCGTTGAAATCGAGTCCGGTCGAAAAGTCCGCCGTCTGTATGCTAGTTCGACGGACAAAAAGCCACGCTAGGGCAGCTATTGGCTACTGGCTATGAACTTCCTTGTTTTAGTCCGGTCGTACGTAATCACGTACGAATTCGACGGACTTTGGTGGATTGTGTGTAGGCAAGTCCGTTCATTCACAAAGTCCGTCGGAAAGTACGTCGAAAAGTCCGCCGGGCAAAGTCCGCCGTAATGTCCGCTCGTGTGTACGCGGCATTAGAGAAACACATTTCACAGACAGAACATTCCAGGATGGCAAGGATGTGTGTTAGGTTGGCATGTAGGCTGCAGTAAGGCCTTTTTTTTCTCTAGCTGTTACCTCTTCCCCTCCATGTTAGCCTATGTGTTTGATCATGGCCATTGGCCAAGGAACACTATGCGGTTTCAGAAGTTTAGTGGCAGGGCAGCTTACAGGCAGCAGGCAGAAAAAAAATCAAAAGAAATTGGAAATGGAAATCTTTGGATATTTTTTCTGCCTGTAAACTTTCCTGCCACTAAACTCCTGAAACTAGTGTGAAATGGGCTGACATGGAGGGGAGGCGTTAACAGGCAGGAAAAAAGCTCAAAAGCAGATGCTTTTAGCTGCATTGTACAGGCATTATGCCTTGAAAATGAAAAGCTCAAATGTCACACAGAACATGAAATATTATCATTGTTGATGACGTCACGTATAAAACAAACATCACAAGTTCACGTCATCACATCAACCAACCCAAGTGCAATACAGTTAAATAATGTTAGGCCGGGGGCGTGGCTTAGCGATGGCCGTGTAAGGACGTGAGCTGAAGGAGCTCCCGGCCCGACCCGCACTTCACCGGCCAAACAATCCGCTTTTACGGCAGGTGAACACGGCATGACCACCCCTAAACATTACAGGACAAGAGCGACGGCGAGAGGGACAGGAACCCCGACCTCACAGCTCGGTATACAATGCTACCTTAGAGACAGGCAGGAGCTATCCCCGGGCGCAATTGTGTCCGCGCCACGTGCACTTCGCACTGAGAGGAATCCTACTGTGTCACTGGTACTCTCTCCGGCCATTACTATGGACGCAGATTCACACATGGGGACCCCGGCCGCATTCCGATCCGGGACGGCAGTCTCCTCACACAGCCAAACACGGATAGACGATGACCTCCACGCTTTGCTGCAGGCTCTACCTACAAGGGCAGATATTGAGGCCTTAATACAACGTGTGGAGGAGGCACATAGCAGGGACATACAGGAGATCAGATCGGAGCTGCACACGATCAATCACCGAGTGTCCACCGGGGAGAATCTGACCTCTGCACTGGAGTCCCGAGTTTTATCCTTAGAGCAAGCTCATGAGTCTCACAACATGGAGATTCAGGAGATGCAGCTCCATCTTGAAGAAATGGAGGACCGTAGCCGTCGCAACAACCTGCGGCTGCGGGGGATTCCAGAGGCAACGGGACCCGAGGACCTGGCGGAGACGGTAACAGCTATTATTTACAGACTTTTGGAAAATCCCCCACCCTCTCTGGAAATTGACAGGGTCCACCGAACCTTGGGTCCAAAGTCTACAGACCCAGCAAGGCCCCGCGACGTTCTCTGTCGCCTGCACCGATACGCTCAAAAGGAGACCATCCTGCGCAGCGCTTGGGATAACGGAGACATTGAATTTCGACGGAGCGCAAATACAGATCCTCCCGGATATATCCAGAGCCACACTCCAACGCCGAGCCATGCTGAAACCTCTATTGGAAGCAGCTAGACAACATGGATGCACTTATAGATGGGGGTATCCCTTGGCGGTTATATTCCGCTCCAACCAGTCCTCATTCACGCTGCGTTCACCGGCGGATCTTCCTGCCTGTTTCACCTTCCTGGGGTCTGATCCGATCCCAGTACCCAACTGGCTGCTGAAAATACCGAGACCGACGGGCCGCTCAGGACCATTTACGTCCAGATCCAACCAGCCGGCCTGACCTCAGAGAAACCGGGGATGCTCTCGGGCCTCCAATAGCAACGGAACACGTGAGTCTTGATTTTGAGCTTTACTAGTTAATGATGTGTGGGAGGCAGGCATGGACACCATGGCACTTTTCATCTTAAACCCTGGGGGTGCTTCCCCCCTTTTCGGTTCCCCCGGATTGTTTACTTACCACCCACATTATCTATCACCAGGACCCAGACAAGATGGAGGATTTACACACTTTGAATGGAAGAGGGCGGCCTGGTCAAGGGTCGATTTACCCCCCTTCTGGCTCCACTACATTCACCAAAGGCACAATCATTGGGAAAGGACAGCAGCCTCCCAATCCACTGTCCGGACACCCTGAGATATAGGGGGGCCATGTGATTGTAGCCATTTTCGGGCCATGTTATGGTTTCTCTTCTGGTTTGGAAAGGTTTTTTTTTTTTGTTACTTTTTCCCTTTTTAACCAGTTGGCCTATGCAATTCCCCATGGACAGATAGCGGAGAGAATGAGAGGACTCATGCCCCCTTTCACACAAAGGGTCGTCTATGGATACGTATAGAGGGTCACTTCATCTAGAACATAGTGTTTGCACTTATCCCATCGGAGTATTACTACCACCCCACCACGAATTGCGAGTCAAGGCGGTCATTCTCAACGAAAGTATACTTACTGGGACCATGCCAACACACGATGCATAACAGAGGGACACATACAGAGAGCTTAACTCCTACCACCTTGCAACTTGACTACTAATACAAAGCCTGTCCGCACACCGACCAGAAGACTGGTAAGGATGCCATATTCCTGATGCCAATGGGAACTCTCGGCCCTGTGACTCCTCTCATATCACTCAATCCAGGGAGGTGTTCAGATGAAACGATTGAGACTCTGTTATGAGGGCGAAACCTCTACACAAATAAGTTGATGCCTCATTGCCAGGAAAATACATAGATGGGTGACAGTACGGTTCCTACAGGGAGGGGGAAGGTTGGTCGGGGCGGCCGTGACACGAGGGCTGTTGGGGGGGGGGACGCCGGGGTCCCTGACGCGCGGACTGTCCTCCATCATTTGTAGAGGAGTGGTACCAATGGATTGTTGATTTGGTTCCGGGGGGACGGGAGGGGGGGAGGTAACCCATCAGAGGGATGTTTGTGTTTTTGTTTCAGCTAGATGTCCAGCCTGCTTACTTACTATACTCATGATGCCGTTTGTGTTAAGATGAACAATAACTGTTATATAGGAATGTTGTCTTATGAGGTTCCCGCACCTTCTTATTTCTCGCCTCCTGTACAAACACCAATATACCACCTGCCTGAATTCACATACAAATTGGGGCCGGGATGCGGGCAGTGTCCGGGTGTCTCCCAGGTCCCTCGCTGATCACACTCCCACTTAGGCCCGCGCTCAATACGCAGGTTCTCCTGTAGAGCGTATAAGCAAGATTTTGCTGTTTCATTAGAAACTTGAAACACTGTCAGAGAGATCTTTACTCTCATTCCTCTCTTCCCTCTGATTTCTTTTACTTTTCTTTCATTTTCCTACTGCTTTTCTGATTACACCTTCCCATCTCTTGTCCCCCTCATCTCCACTCCCCAGGATCATGGACGAACTTCACATTGTGACCTTAAATGCTAAAAGACTTAACGTCCCAGAAAAGAGACGAATGCTACAAAATGATATGAAACGCATGAAGGCAGACATCGTTCTGCCGCAAGAGACCCACTTACGGGAAAATGCTTTTCCCATCCTGAAAAACAGATACTACCCGACGGTATATCATTCAACGTATTTCAGAGGCCAAATCCAGAGGTGTTTCCATTCAGATATTGGCTAAAATCCCTTGGTCCCTGACTGCTATAAAGACAGACCCGGAGGGAAGATTCCTCTTCCTAAAGGGCACGATAGGTGACGTGAAGGTGACTATAGCCAATTTATACGCCCCAAATTGCCACCAAGACGTTTTCATCAGGAAACATCTGAAACTCCTTCAAAAATTCTCAGAGGGCCAACTCATTGTGGGTGGAGATCTAAATATTCCCCTCCTCCCTTCAGAAGATACCTCGATGGGATCCTCTTCCATACACAAAGGAACACGCAAAGTCATTCACTCGGCTCTGCATACAGTACAATTAATAGATGTCTGGCGTCTTTTCCACCCCGGCGATCGGGACTATACATTCTACTCCCGCCCACATCAAACGTACTCACGTATAGATTACCTCTTGATACCCCATAGACAACTACAAGCAGTCAGGAGCACCGCTATAGGCTCCATTACATGGTCAGACCACGCCCCAGTTATGATGCGCTATGCTTTGACAGACTTCTACAGGGGACAAAGAAGTCCATGGAGACTGAACGAGAGCCTACTGCAGGACCCGGAGACGCTAGCAGCTGTTACCAGGGAAATAACACACTATTTCCAAGCCAATCACACCACGGACAGTGACCCGGGTCTTGTATGGGAGGCCCACAAAGCAGTGATACGGGGCATCCTCATACAACATGGTTCACGACTTAAAAAACTGAGGACTAAACAAATGACTTTACTGATAAACAAGTTACAGGCACTAGAAATTACGCATAAACAGACCCCGACCAGACAACTGGGAATGGATTTGGACACGGTCCGTAAGCAGATCACTGACTTACTTCATTATAAAGCTAAGGCGGCAATGCAAAATACCCGGAAAAAAGTGTACGAATCTGGCAACAAATGTGGCAGACTGCTGGCACAATTCTTACAGACTCAAAGGTCAGCATCTTATATACCTCACATAACCTCACACATAGGCCAGAAAACTACTCTTCCCCAACAAATTACAAATGAATTTAAATCTTTCTACGAGAAACTATATAATATTCCCACGACACATCCAACAGCAGAGCGTATGAGGGAATACTTGACTGACTCCCTAATGCCCACATTGTCCACTGAAACATGTGACCTGTTAGAAGAACCTATAACACTACCTGAACTACAAACAGCAATAGGCAGCACCAAACCGGGGAAAGCTCCGGGCCCAGATGGACTAACAATTCAATATTATAAAGCTCTTCTGCCATCCCTGGGAGTCCACATGGTAAAGCTGTTTAACAGCCACACAGAGGGGGGGGGCAAGTTCCACAGCTCTACCTTGCAGGCCCAGATATCGGTCATCCCAAAAGAAGGAAAAGATCCGACCCAGTGTGGAAGCTACCGGCCAATCTCCCTGCTCAATACGGATCTCAAAGTGTTTACCAAAATAATAGCTTCCAGGCTACAGCTGCACCTCCCTCACTTAATACACTTAGATCAGGTGGGTTTCGTACCCCCCAGAGAGGCAAGGGATAACACTATTAAGGTTCTGAACCTAATCCACACAGCCAACCACACAAAAACACTGAGTGTCTTCGTCAGCACAGATGCTGAAAAAGCGTTCGACCGTGTAAACTGGGCCTTTATGTTCGAAACGCTTCGACACGTGGGAGTTGGTAACAACATGTTGAGATGGATAATGGCAGTTTACACAACACCGACCGCTAGAGTCAGGGCAAACGAGATGCTATCGGACCTGTTCCCAATCACCAATGGGACGAGACAGGGTTGCCCTCTCCCTCCCCTCCTCTTCGCTCTATCTCTTGAACCCTTTCTATGCCACGTAAGACTAAACCCCAACATCAAGGGGGTGGAGATAAATCAAACCCAATACAAGGTGTCCGCATACGCGGACGACCTCATGTTCTCAATTACGAACCCAACAATATCCCTCCCGAATCTGCTTAAAGAGTTCGAACTATATGGTAACCTTTCTAATTTGAAGATCAACTTCGCTAAATCAGAAGCTATGGGGGTTGGAATTCCACACTCACAGCTATTACACCTCCAATCCAGCTTTCATTTGAAATGGAACAAAGTATCTAGGTACACGGATCCCCCACACGTTATCACGGCTCTATGAATTAAATTTTCCACCATTGCTTAAAACGATACAGGGACTTCTAAACAACTGGGGCGTGGGCTTGCACTCCTGGGTGGGATGGTGCAACATACTGAAAATGTCCATACTCCCAAAATTCCTCTACCTTATGCAAGCACTACCTGTAAACATACCTGCACCTTTTTTCAAGAAAGTACAATCGACATTTACGGAATTCGTATGGGCTAAACAAAGACCGAGACTTGCAAACAAAATATTGGTTCTTCCCAAACAGTCCGGTGGCCTAGCATTACCAGATGTACGTGCCTATTATCAGGCAGTTCATCTGGGAAGATTAATTGACTGGTGTCGTCACCAGGAGACCAAGCTCTGGACTAGTCTGGAACAAAAGCAAAGCCAAGTTCCTCTTCGGAGGGCTCCTTGGTGTCTCTCGGCTATCCCGGTAGAGATTAGGAGACACCCATTAATAGGAAACACTATACAAATCTGCGCTCGACTTCTTACGTGGGCAACCCTGTCTTCGTTGAATTCCCCTTTATACCCAATATTAGGGAACCCATTGTTTACACCAGGGCTACAAGATGCGGTATTTGGGAATCTAGTTAGGCTGGACCTACATCAAGCCTCCCACTTTAGCGTTGGAGGACGCTGGAAAACAACCGCAGAACTTACTGACCCTACAGGCCCATATAGACTGGACTTCCTGAGGGCATTTCAGCTAAGTCATTTCCTCAAAATCATCCAACCCCCCACGAGCGGACAGATACCCACCACATTTGAAGACATGCTCAACTCCGGGGATTCTACCACATACACTTTCTCTGACCTACAACATCCTAAATACACCCCCATCAGACTTTGTTCCACCAGGTCTAACCAAATGGGAGAAAGAACTGAACTGTAGCTTTAGCATGGCCAAGAAACAACAAATACTGAGATTCACACACAAATCCTCCATAATCCTTCTAACTCCAAAACCCAAGAGACGAACTACAAAATTCTATCACATTGGTACAGAACCCCAGCACAGTTACACAGATTTTTCCCGGCGGCATCTGACCTCTGTTGGCGATGCCAAAAGGAAAAAGGGACACTGCTGCATGTTTTTTGGTCATGCCCTAGACTGACGAACTTCTGGCAAACTGTTAGACAGACGATACAGAAATTTACAGATTACACTATTACTGATGACCCGACATTCTTCCTCCTGCATGCAGCAAACATTCCCATGAAGATATATAAAAAGTCTGTGTTTCGTCATCTCCTAGACGCAGCTAAAGCCTGCATTCCATTACATTGGAAGTCCGCAACTCCACCATCCATAGCCTTATGGATCAAAAAAGTAGAAGAAATTAAACATATGGAAGACCTCATCCATTCTGCACAAAATAGACAGAATAAATTCTCCAAAACGTGGCAGTTGTGGAACATGTTCATATACTCTAATGAGGGTCAGGCTCTAAGAGAATCTACACTGGCTTAACTCATTTTGCTCCATGCTGGACGCAGGATAGTTAGCATTACAGTTGCACTACAACATATACTCAATTCGCTCCATGATCCTGGGGACCTTCCCCCCACCCTTTCCCTTCTTTTTTACTCCTCTCACTCTCTTTCTTCTCCTGCTTACAGGACCTTTCTATAACTGTTTTGAAAAAAGGAAAAAGGAGGGAGGGAACACATGTGACCGTATTATTCAATTCGCCACGGTTCTGTAAACACGTTTGTTTTCTAGCAACAAGGCCTCATGATATTAACATACACACTCCCAGGTTAAGAGCTCCGTGATGCCACACGGTGCCTAAGAGTGATCCTATCTGTCAATAACAATGCTTGTTGTACCATATAGGTATGTTATGTAATGATCTGTGGTGAAGATATACTGTATGTTGTACTGCATTGGTCCATGTGGGCCCCCTCTGTCTGTTATAAATAAAAAAAAAATAAATAAATAATAATAATAATGTTAGGCCTGAGGAGGAGCAACTGAACAGTACCTCAAAACTAACATTATTTTGTAAACATTTTTCAAATAATAAAAAAAAAGTGCTAGCTTCTAGTTCAACTTTTTATGAAACTCGTGAAAAAACATTTTTTACAGACCAAAATTAGGGTTATTCCAGGATGGCAAGGCCAAGGAGCCAAGGACTTAGCAGCAGTAAGGCCACATGCACAATAAAGCTCAAAGTAGCTGCTCCTACAGGTGTTTGAGCTCCCTGTTTTTGAGCCTTTCGTTTGCCTATTGTTTGCCGCTCCATATTAGGCTATGTGTCCCCCATGCATTGCACGTTGAATCACCTATAGTGTGCATTGTGCACACCATAGGTGATTCACTTTTTCACTTAAGGAAAAAGGTTGTGGCATGGAGTTAAAAAGGCATATTTTTTTTTTTTTAAGGCCAACATGGAGGGGAGTTAACAGGCAGAGGAAACGCTAAAAAAAAAACGCTCAAATGCCAGGTGGAGCAGTTGCTTTGAGCTGCATTGTGCAACTGTGCATGATGCCTTACAGTTGGACAGTAACAGGCGGTAGATTACTTTTCCAATTCAAACGCAAGTGGCAAGTTTTTTTTAAGAAACAGAAGAATCTCTGCATGTTCAGTTAAAAGTCGGTTTCCAGTGTCAGTCAGAATGTGTGATGCTGCACTGAACAATCTCTCACTTTCAACACTACTGCAAGGACCTGAAAAGATATTTTTGTGCCATTTGGGCTACAGTGGGAAATCACAGTTTATTGACTGCCCAATACTCAAGAGGTTTGCCGGAAGGGCACAGTGATCTCTCCAAGATATGCTTCTAGTTGTATGGTAGCAGCTGTGGGAGCACTGTTCTCAAATGTAGATGAATAAGCAATTTCTTGAAAAACACTGTCCACAGTCACACCAGTACCTAGCTGTTGCTCAGTGTGAGGCCTTTTGGTAGCTGGTTTCTCAAGCACCTCAGGTGTAGCTGCCTGTGCCTGTAGTACCTGTACAGAAGATATTTGTTGCATTTCCAGCACGAACATCTCTTTGGCCTGCCTGCCAGCATCTGCATTTGAGAAGAACCGATCTTTATACCTAGAAGAAGAAAAATACAAGACATTAGACAACGTCATGCAAGCAAAGCAACAACTGTGGAAGCTTGCTGTGGGGGCACTGCTAGAAGGAAAGATGACGGCGGGGGACACAGCAAAAACAGTTGTCTGGCCTGCTCTGTGCAAAACCATTACACAGAGGCAGAGCAGGTAAATGTGTTTGTCATTATCGATTTTATTTTGTGTTTTTTATGAAGGTGAGATTTACAGTGTTATCACTTGCATTACAAATTTTTTTTTTAATGCCATTAAGTGATAATAACACTGTAAAATATCACCTTCATCAAAAAAACAAAATCATATCATCAATATTAAAATAAAAACAATGCAAAATAGCAGCCAGCAATAGTTGATTACCTTCGATCGTAGTAGTAAGAGTAAGGTAGCGATGCAGTAAAGTGGATTTTGCTCCATGTCAGAGAACCGTTTCTGCAAAGCACCAAGCAATGTGTTCTTCATCATTTTAACACCGTGGTCCTCATCCACTTCTTTAGATAATAATCGCTGTAGTACAGTCACTGCAGGAATTACATCCGAGGCAAAAGAATCTGAACAACTCACATGCCGAGTCAACTCTTCACAGGGAGCTAAGATGTTGATCATCTCCTCCATGAGATTCCACTGATTTGCAGTGATCGTTGCAGGCAGCTCATGTTCTGACCAATATACTCCAATGGCCGTTTTTGCTCTATCAGAGACTGCAGCATGTAAAAAGTGCTGTTCCAGCGAGTCTGAACATCTTGTTGAAGTCTTTTAATGGGTTGACCAAGCTGGATCTGAATATCTTGCAGCCGAGAATATGCCAGGTTTGAATGTTTAAAGTGCCCAACTATTTTGCCCCCAACTCCCACAGCCTCCGTAATGCTGCGCTGTGATAAAAGCCCCTGCAGCCAGCTGCAGTGTATGTGCCACACATGAAAGACTCTGAAGACCAGCATCTTGTACACCTTTTATCATATTTCTGTCATTATCACGGACTACCACATGGACAGAACTTTTGGGACTCGCCCAAGTGTCAAGCATTTCTTCTAGTATGCTTCTTATAGCTTGGCCTGTGTGAGAGCCTTGAAATTTCTTTGCGTGCAGCATGACTTGCTGCAGAGTGAAATTGGCATCAATCCACTGTGCAAATTAAGCTAATTACAGACACGGGACTCACACTACTGCTCCAAATGTCCGTGGTGAAGCTGATAGCCTTTATGTCCTCCTGTAGCATGTTGGTAATGTGTTTTTTCACTGTGTTGTGTAATTGTGGCAACATGACATCTGTGACATGACGGCGGCTGGGAATTTTGTACTTTGGCTCCAAAAGATTCATAAGTCGACGAAAACCCACATTGTCAACTGTTGATAGTGGCTGATCATCAAGAACGATGAATTGGGTAACTACTTCAGAATTTTTTTTAGCCCTTGGGTTATCCATGGAAAATTTTTCACGTCTGGCAAGGGTTTGCTGCAGTGTCAGCTGCTGAGTGCAAGAGCTAGTGACAGCTGTAAATTTGCCATGCCCAGTCTTGTGTTTCATTTTGAGGTGTTTTATGAGATTACTGGTATTATAAGAACTAACTTTTGAACCTCCTCTGGATATTTTGGCAGAACAGAGTTTGCAGTCTGCAATGCGTTTGTTGGTTTCATCCATTTTAAAAAAACTTCCAAACAGCTGACATTTTGCTGGCAGTGGCATCCGTTTGCATTGCACTTAAAGCCAGAAATAAGTAAGTCTCTCCACCTTAAGGGGAAAAAATTAGGAAAATGGGGAAAAAATTTTGAGCCCAAATGTTTTGTTTTCTGATTTTTTCACACATGATGACACCTACTATTTTTTAGAATAATGAAGCTGCTCTCACCGGTGCTTGTTGTTTGTTCCTGCTGCATCCAGCATCTTGGTATGGCCAAGTAAACCAGCGGGGATGATGACATCTATCTGTCGGGTACAATGGTCGGTATCTCAACAATACAAAAAGCAGAGGATGGTCTCAGAAAGGCACATGCAGGAAAATGTTAGGCAAGAGACAATGATGATTTATGTAACAGCAGCAGTCATTTGCCGCCATGATGGACATGTTAGGCAACAGAGACAATGTGGGAGACGTGTGTGAGGAGGAAGCTTAGAAAGAGCGGCCAATGCTTCATTCACACGTTTGCTGTTCATTTCAGTAGGTTACAATGTGGAACTAGAGAGGAGAATCTAGCAATACCTAGTACACACGATAAGAACATCGGACAAAACGCTTGAACGTGGACTGGTATGGAACACAGAAAATCGCATCTCCCATTTCAGGCCGTTTTTTCCTACTAGCCATCATGTTGATGTACATACTTTGGCCTACTGGCACATAGAGACTGCACCCTGGTTCTCAAACAGGCTCTGATGAAGAGGTCATCCTCGAAACGCGTTAGCCAACTCTAAATACCTGCCTTAACATGGGCTCATGATAATTTTAACCCATTTTTATTATCTTTTCATGTCTTTTACATTTTGTCACCTGTTTGCATGATACGTAGTATTGGTATTATTCAACTGTTTTTATTTGCTCTTTATTTCCTCTGAAATAAATTTTATATGTTTTGATGTGAGCTTGATCACACGCCCTTTATCCATCACTCTCCACTAAGAGAAAGACAATGTGGGACAAACTAACTTAAGTATAACACAGGTCGGCCGCCATGTTAGGCAAGAGAGAGACAATGTGGGACAAACTAACTTAAGTATAACACAGGCCGGCCGCCATGTTAGGCAAGAGAGAGAGAGAGACAATGTGGGACAAAACTAACTTAAGTATAAAACAGGCCGTCCGCCATGTTAGGCAAATGATGATGTAAGCTAGTAACAGCATTCACCGGCCGCGGGACACATAAGAAGAAAGCAAGCAACAGTTAGAAATAGAGAAGAGCACTTACCGGCCGCCATGAGGGGACATGGTGTAAGGAGGACGCTCGCCATGTGGGGCAGCCATGTAGCAGGCGCAGCAGCAGCAGCAGCAGCAGCAGCAGCAAAACACATGTCATGAGGGAAACAGCACTCACCGCCGTGTGGAGAGGCCGCAACCTTATCCGGTTCCCGAGCTCCACTCAAGCTGATGTCACTTCCGGCATCGGTTTCTGGTATCGGTGCATTTTCATGAGTACCATTACCCCTGAAAATGCCAAGTATCGGCACCGATACCGATACCGGTATCGGTATAGGTGCATCCCTAGTCAGATGGTAAGCGCACCAACTAGAAACAAAGCGTAACTAGACCTACTGATTACCAACAATGCAGACCTGATCACAGATGCGGAAATACGGGGCAATTTAGGAAACAGCGATCACAGGTCAATTAGTTTCAGTATAAATCACACAAATAGGAAACATAAGGGGAATACAAAGACACTTAATTTCAAAAGAACCAGCTTCCCTAAACTATGATCCTTGCTAGAAGATACTAATTGGGATAAAATCTTAGGAACAAAGAACATAGAGGAAAAATGGGTATGCTTTAAGAGCATATTAAATAAGGGCATTAGCCAGTGTATCCCAATGGGAAATAAATTTAAAAGAGCTAATAAAAGTCCTGGGTGGCTTAACTCCAACGTAAAAATGCATATAAAAGCAAAGGTGAAGGCCTTTCAAAAATACAAGGCTGAGCGATCATCATCAGCATTTCAACTTTACAAAGAATGCAACAAGAAATGTAAGGGTGAGATCAGGGTGGCTAAAACAGAACACAAAATGCACATAGCGGAGGAGAGTAAAAAAAATCCCAAGAAATTCTTTACATACATAAATAATAAGAAAGGGAGGTCAGATCACATTGGTCCCATAAAGAATGATGAAAATAATCTGGTTACTGAGGATGGAGAGATGGCGAAGGTATTGAACTTATTCTTCTTTTCAATCTTCACGAGGGAATCGGGGGGCTTCAGTAACCAAAACTGCAATGTTTATCCTCATGACACGTCACAGGAAGCACCCTCATGGCTAACAGGACAGAATTAGAAATAGACTTGAAAAACGTAAAACACTAATAACTCACTCATAGGTCCAGATGGCTTGCACCTGAGGGTCTTTAAGGAACTCAGTCAAGTAATTGCCAGACCATTGTTCCTAAGTTTTACAAACAGTCTACAGACTGGAATGGTACCAGCTGATTGGAGAAAAGCCAATGTAGCACCAATATTTAACCACTTGCTTACTGGGCACCTAACCACTTAACAACCGGCCCATAGCCAAATGAAGGCTACAGGGCGGTTGCTTAACTCTGGGAGGGCGTACAGTGACGTCCTCCCAGAATTCCGCTCTCGCGCGCCCCTTGGGGCGCGCACCCGAGAACATCCATGACCGCCGGGTCCAGAGGACCCGGCGCATCACGTATCCCGGTAAATGGGATCACATGTAAACAAACCGGCGTCATCTCATGATGCCGGTTCCTCTCCTCCCCTCTCTGTACCGATCGGTACAGAGAGGGGGAGGGATCGGATGGCAGCAGCGCTGTGGGTTGGATGTGTAGTGCCCACAGCGCTGCTCAGTGACAACAGCCATCCATCCATCCACGCTCAGCCATCCCTCAATGCTCTGCAATACCGTGCACTTCTCTGCAATGCCCCACAATACTGTGCAATACTCTGCAATACCCCACAATACTGTGAAATACTCTGCAATACCCCACAATACTGTGCAATACTCTGCAATACCCCGAAATACACTGCAATACCCCGCAATACTCTGCAATACCCCGCAATACTCTGCAATACCCCACAATACTCTGCAATACCCTGCAATACTCTGCCATACCCTGCAATACTCTGCCATACCCCGCAATACTCTGCCATACCCAGCCATACCCTGCCATACCCAGCCATACTCTGCAATACTCGGTGATACCCAGCCATACTCTGCCATACCCAGTCATACTCGGCGATACCCTGCAATACCCTGCCATACTCAGCCATACCCTGCCATACTTAGCCATACCCTGCCATACTCAGCCATACCCTGCCATACCCAGCCATGCTCGGCCATACTCGGCCATACTCAGCCATGCTCAGCCATACCCTGCCATACCCAGCCATGCTCGGCCATACTCGGCCATACTCAGCCATGCTCAGCCATACTCGGCCATACTCGGCCATACTCGGTTGTACTCAGCCTCTGTATGTGGCCAGGCTGTGGAAGTCTCACACATGTGGTATGCCAGTACTCAGGAGGAGTGGGAGAATGTATTTTGTGGTGTCATTTTTGGTATGTACATGCTATGTGTTAGAAATATTGTATAAATGGACAACTTTGTGTTAAAAAAAAAAAAGCGTTTTAACAACTTCCCACCCGCCGTACGATGTCCTTGACTTTGTGTGGGGATATCTGAATGATGGGTGCAGCTACAGGCATCATTCAGATATCAGCTTTTTCAGTCAGAGATTCCCTACACCATAAGAATGATCATAGCAGCTGTTCCACTGCTTGATCGTTCTTACGGGAGGCGAGAGGGGACGTCCCCCCCTCCCGCCACCCTCCGGTGCTTCTACCGACTCACCGCTACAATCGAAGCCAGGATTTTTTTTTTTATTTCAGTCTTCCCAGCCTAGAGGTGAGAGGTGGGGTCTTATTGACCCCATATCTCACTGTAAAGAGGACCTGTCATGCCATATTCCTATTACAAGGGATATTTACATTCCTTGAAATAGGAATAAAAGTGATCAAAAAAAATTTTTTTTTTTTTGGAAAAAAGCGTCAAACTAAAATAAATAAAGTAAAATGAACAATAATTAAAAAAAAATGTTTAAAGCGCCCCTGTCCCCGTGTGCTTGCATGCAGAAGCGAACGCATACGTAAGTCCCACCCACATATGAAAATGGTGTTCAAACCACACATGTGAGGTATCGCTGCGATCGGTAGAGCGAGAGCAATAATTTTGGCCCTAGACCTCCTCTGTAACTCAAAACATGTAACCAGTAAAAAAATTTAAAACGTCGCCTATGGGGATTTTTAAGTAGCGAAGTTTGGCGCCATTCCACAAGCGTGTGCAATTTTGAAAGGTGACATGTTGGGTATCTATTTACTTGGCATAACTTCATCTTTCACATTATGCAAAAACATTGTCTAACTGTTTTGGTTTTTTTTAAAGCACAAAACTGTTTTTTTTCCAAAAAAAAGCATTCGAAAAATTGCTGCGCAAATACCGTGCGAGATAAAGAGTTGCAATAACCGCCATTGTATTCTCTAGGGTCTTCGCTAAAAAAACATATATAATGTTTTGGGGTTCTATGTAATTTTCTAGTAAATAAATGATGATTTTTACATGTAGGAGAGAAATGTCAGAATTGGCCTGGGTGCTCCAGAATGCCTGAAGGTGCTCCCTGCATGTTGGATCTCTGTATTTGGCCACGCTGTGTAAAAGTCTCACACATGTGGTATCGGCATACTCGGGACTAATAACAGAATGTGTTTTGGGGTGTAATTTGTGCATATGCTGTGTGTGAGAAATAACCTGCTAATATGACAATTTTGTGAAAAAAAAACAAAAACTTGATTTTGCAAAGAATTGTGGGAAAAAATGACAACTTCAAAAAACTTACCATGCATCTTTCTAAATACCTTGGAATGTCTTCTTTCCAAAAAGTGGTCATTTGGGGGGCATTTGTACTTTCCTGGCTTGTTAGGGTCTCAAGAAATGAGATAGGCTGCCAGTACATGGCTAGTTATTTGAAGTTGTGATTTTTTCCCACAATTCTTTGCAAAATTAAGATTTTATTTTATTTTTTTTCTCACAAAATTGTCATTGTAATAGCTTATTTCTCTCACATGGAATGTGCATACCACAAATGATACCCCAAAATACATTCTGCTACTCCTCCTGAGTATTACGATACCACATGTGTGGGACTTTTTCACTGCCTGGCCACATACAGAGGCCCAACATGCAAGGAGCACCATCAGGTGTTCAAGAAGTATAAATTCTAACTTTTTGATTACCTATTATACTTTTGAAGGCCCTGGAGCACCAGGACAATGGAAATGCCCACAAAATTACCCCATTTTGGAAAGCTAACACCCCAACGTATAACCTATGAGGCATAATGAGTCTTTTGAACGGTTCATTTTTTTCCAGAAGTTTTTGGAAAATGTGGGAAAAAAATGAAAACGCATTTTTTTTACACAAAGTTGTCCGTTTATAAGATATTTCCAACACATAGCATTTACATACCAAAAAAACACCCCAAAATATATTCTGCTACTCCTCCTGAGTATGGCGATACTAAATGACTTTTACACAGCCTAGCCACATACAGAAGCCCAACATTGAAGTAGCACCTTCAGGCGTTCTAGGACCATAAATAACACATCTCATTTCTCAACCACCTATTCCACTTTTGAAGGCTCTGGAGCACCAGGACAATGGAAACGCCCATAAAATGACCCCATTTTGGAAAGCTAACACCCCAACGTATAATCTATGAGGCATAATGAGTCTTTTGAACGGTTCATTTTTTTCCAGAAGTTTTTGAAAAATGTGGAAAAAAAATTAAAACGCATTTTTTTACAGTTACATAGGGGTTTATTTACTGAAGGCAAATCCACTTTGCACCACAAGTGCACTGCAAGTGCACTTGGAAGTGCAGTCGCTGTAGATCTGAGGGGAAGATCTGAAATGAGGGGAAGCTCTGCTGATTTCTATCATCTAATAATGTACAAACAAAAATTCTGTTTTTTTTATTTTCCTTGCATGCCCCCTCAGATCTACAGCGATTGCACTTCCAAGTGCACTTGAAGTGCACTTGTAGTGCAAAGTGGATTTGCCTTTAGTAAATAAACCCCATATTTACATAGTCAGGGTGAAAAAAGACACAAGTCCATCTAGTTCAACCATAAAAAAAAAATTATAAATAAATAATATCATACAATCCCATATACCCAATCCTATACCCACAGTTGATCCAGAGGAAAGCGAAAAACCCCAGAAAAGCAGGATCCAATTTGCTACAGCAGGGAAAAAATTTCCTTCCTGATCCCAGAGAAGCAATCAGATTTTCCCTGGATCAACTTTACCTATAAATGTTAGTACCCAGTTATATTATGTACATTTAGGAATGACTCTAAGCCTTTCTTAAAGCAATCTACTGAGCTGGCCAGAACCACTTCTGGAGGGATTCTTTACCACATTTTCACAGCTCTTACTGTGAAGAAACCTCTCCGTATTTGGATATGAAATCTCTTTTCCTCTAGACGTAAAGAGTGCACCCTTGTCCTCAGTGTTGGCCATAAAGTGAACAACTCAACACCAAATTCACTATATGGACCCCTTATATATTTATACAGGTTGATCATATCCCCCTTAATCTCCTCTTCTCAAGAGTGAATAAGTTCAGTTCCTCTAATCTTTCCTCGTAGCTGAGCTCCTCCATGCCTCTTATCAGTTTGGTTGCCCTTCTCTGTTGTCGGTTTATAAGATATTTCCAACACATAGCAGTTACATAGCAAAAATAACACCCCAAAATACATTCTGCTACTCCTTCTGAGTATAACAATACCACATGTGTGAGACTTTTACACAGCCTGGCCACATACAGAGGCCCAACATTGAAGTAGCACCTTCAGGCGTTCTAGGAGCATAAATTACACATCTCATTTCTCAACCACCTATTACATTTTTGAAGGCCCCATTTTGGAAAGCTAACACCCTGACGTATAATCTATGAGGCATGATAAGTCTTTTGAACAGTTCAATTTTTTCCAGAAGTTTTTGAAAAATGTGGGAAAAAAAGGAAACCCATTTTTTTTTTTACACAAAGTTGTCCGTTTATAAGATATTTCCAACACATAGCATTTACATAGCAAAAATGACACCCCAAAATATATTCTGTTACTCCTCCTGAGTATGGCGATACTAAATAACTCTTACACAGCCTGACCACATACAGAGATCCAACATCCAAGGAACACCGTCAGGTGTTCCAGGGACACATAGCATGCACATACCAAGAATTACACCCCAAAATACATTATGCTGAGCAAAGGGTAAACAAAAGATTACCCGTGGTTTTAGTAGCACAGTTGTCCACAGGAGGATAGCACTGGTCCAGGCAGCAGGCAGGGACTTGGTCAGCAATGGCGAACACAATTGTCCAGGCAGCAGGCAGGGATACTGTCCATATACAGTCCAGGGTCAGTGCAGGCAGAAATATTGCCAGCAGTACCAAAAATATTGGTCCTGGTAGTAGGCAGGAACATGGTCCATGTGCTGTGATTAGTGCAACAGGCAGAGGCATGATGGCAGTAAGTCTTACAGGCAGCAGGCAAAAGTAGGGCCTCGTTCAGGACAGAATGAGGACAGGGGTAGAGGCTTCTGCCACCCAAATCTCTTTGAAGCCTCCGAGTATCCAGACCCTAATCTAGGAATGAGAAAACAATAAAATAGTTTTCTTCATCCAGAAAAACTATTCTGGAGCCCCTCACATATGTGAGACCCCCATGTTGAATCCCACTAGTCCAGTATCAGGGTACAAGATCAGTCCAAGAGGCAGGCAAAAAACATGGTCAAACAGTGCAAAGTCAGTTCCAGATCAGGCAGAGGTATGTACAGAATCGTTAGGCAGAAGCATGGTCGAATAACAGTCCAGGGTCAGTTTCAGATCAGGCAGAGGAATGTACAGAATCGTTAGGCAGAACCATGGTCGAATAACAGTCCAGGGTCAGTTCCAGATCAGGCAGAGGTATGTACAGAATCGGCAGGCAGAAGCATGGTTGAATAACAAGCCAGGGTCAGTTACAGAGTAAGCAGTGGCATAAGGGATGTGAAGGTAAATGTCAGGAACTGGATGGACTTGTGTCTTTTTTTTCAACCTGACTAACTATGTAAGAACTGAGGATTACTTTTACCATACTTCACTAATAATTTACTGAAGTATGGTAACGGCGAAAACAGTCACCTATGCAGAGGCCTGGTTGGGAAGGACAATGGGGACAATAATAAGATGTGTCTCTTCTGACTCCTCCACTGGTACACACCTTACATTTTTTTTTACGTCTTTGGCCTGTTGGTTTGGGAGGGATCTTACCTGATAAATTGGCATTCAGAGAGTTGACTAAGAACATCTGATCGGATGTTTTCTGGTGGGCCATTCGGGAATATAAGGACAGTGAAAACTTCCTCCTGGTAGCCAAGGAAGGGTTGTGGGTTTTGGGTGGAGTTGCGGTAAATTATATAGGAGTTGTATATGGCCAAATTAAAAAAATAAATTACTACTTTTTTATACCAATGGTATGTTCGTCTTGTGGCAAGGTATGGTTCGAGCATTTGGTCATTGAAGTAGACTCCCCCCATGAACAAATTGTATTCATGGACGCCTGTTGGCTTTTGGATGGGGCCACTCCTTCTGGGGATTTCCACAAAGGTATTATTGTGGATCGATGACAGCATGTAGACATTCCTTCAGTCCCTCCACTTCACTGCCAGAATCTTCTTGTTTCTCTCCTTGTCACGTACCTGGTAGGTTTTGAGCCTGAAGTGCAGAGAAGGACCTCCCTTACAGCTCCCACTCCTGTTCCTCTGGAATGGAGACAGAAGGCCAGAAGTGAGGAGTGGTATGGGTGCCTGGCAGGATCGACAGTCACCGGAAGTTCAGGAGTAGTGGCACCCTCTGGATCCAGAAGCTGAAGAGGAAGCTGGAATGCAGAGAGGACCCGGAGCCACAGCAGGTAAGAAAGCAGGTAAGTAAGCAGGTAAGTAGGCAGGACTGGAACCAGGAACAATCAGCAGGTAGTAGCCTGGAACGCTGGACTGGAACCAGGAACAGAGCAGCAGGTAGTAGCCTGGAACGCTGGACTGGACCTAGGAACAAGCAGCAGGTAGTAGCCTGGAACGCTGGACTGGAACCAGGGACAAGCAGCAGGTAGTAGACTGGAACGCTGGACTGGAACCAGGAACAAAGCAGCAGGTAGTAGACTGGAACGCTGGACTGGAACCAGGAACAAAGCAGCAGGTAGAAGGCTGGATACAGGTATCAGACTGAGGAATGGTCAAACAAGCCGGACGTCGGTATCGGTCGATCAGCAGAGGTACCAGGGACAACACAGAGGGATGGTCAGGCAAGGCAAGAGGGTCTGGTGCAGGCGGATAGCAGGATGGTCTAACAGGAAGCCGGGTCAGATAGCAGAGTACACAGGTCAGATCAGGTTAAGGCACACGGAACGCTGTAGAGCAGACAGCGGGGATAGAGTGTGACAGGCCGATTTAAATAGCCTGTCTGGCACTAGCGGGAGTGTGCGCGCGTGCGCGTGCGTGACAGCACCCGTGAACGCGCGCATGCGCAGTGGAACCCGCGGCCGTGTCCCCATGCGTCTGGATCGCTGATTACTGGCAGGATCTTCATGACACTCCTCTTCTCAACTTCATATTGACAAGTCTTTGAGGAAAGCCCTTCCGTTTCTCTCTTACGGTGCCACAGGCTGGCGTTAGCTGGTCACTGATTGATCGCACATATGTTCACTGATGAGACACCACAGATGGGCACTGATTGATCACATAGATGTGCACTGATGAGGCGCCACATTTGAGCATTGATTAATGGCACAGATATGTACTGATGAGGTGGCACAAATGGGCGCTGATGAGGTGGCACAGATGGGCACTGATGAGTTGGCACAGATGTACACTAATGAGGCGGCACAGATGTGCACTGATTGATTGCACAGATGTGAACTAATAACATTCAATTACAATATGACTTGTGTCGCTGTTGTATACGCTGTATTATATTTTCTTTATTTTGTATTTTTTTTCCCCCACAAAAGTGGAGTTACCCTTTTAAATGTTAAGTTTCTAACTTGAGCTTTCTTTTGGAAAGCAATTAAAATGGTATATTTAGTTCTGCTAATTACTGCTAAGCTATGATTTAAAAAATGTAGGCTTCGTGAATGAAAGTGTTGAAGTACTGTATTTTTACTTTGGTTTTGTACTCACTCGTGCATATAATCACATTACATTACGATCTGACCATACAATCTTTGTAAGATCAAATTTACCAAAACTATGTAACAGGTTTTAGTGAGGACCTACCTAAGCTATCAAATCGATTTGTGTCCAATCAGGCAGGTCTTGTACTAAATGTTGTTGGTAGATCTAATAGATATTGTACAGATTGTAATGTATGATGTGAGCTCTGAAGTTAATTATATTTTCTTGCTACAATTCATCAGATTTAAACTTGCACAGATCACAAACAAAATGTCAGTTGCTGAATTCCAGGCAAGTATCTAAATACAAGGATGTAACACATAAGGCAGCTGTTTACTTGACAAAGGACTTCAGTTTCTGTCCACCCAGTCCTGATATTTGTACAGCTCTGCCAAACATTACCACCAGGCTGGTGACCTGACTTTTCACTACTGCAGTTAAGCAATACAGCCTGGATAAACTCAATTCCCACTGCTGATTAGACAGTGAAGAAGGATCGAGCCAGTAATTAGGTCTTCTCGTTGCTCACACTGCTCTCTCCAGTCACTGTTTTCCTTGTCAGCACATTTGCATGCAGCACACCTGATTGACTCCTAGGGGTTTAATTATCTTGAAATGTCCTTTGGTCTATATGTGATTATATAGACCACCCATTCCAGCAGTATTATAAAAGTTGTTGATATTTCCAAATGTGCATATACATGAAATGTGTCCACCACTGTGTGATCCAGGCACTCTGCATGCAAGTACACTTATTATTTTGACTCATAGGGGTTGATTTACTAAAACTGGAGAGTGCAAAATCTGGTGCAGCTGTGCATGGTAGCCAATCAGCTTCTAACTTCTGCTTGTTCAATTAACCTTTGACCAAAAACCTGGAAGCTGATTCCTGGTTTCTGTGCACAGCTGTACCTGGTTTTGCACTCTCCAATTTTAGTTAATCAACCCCCTAGTGTTTTAGTGCTGCCCATACTCATTTATCAGCTGGATTCCTCTTGCTATCTTATCAAACAATGCATGTGCTTAGAGGCTGTTGTAAGCTTCATATTGCCTCCTCCCTCAATTAACAGCTCTCTAGCAATGTCTAGATCGCAACTGTGAAACTCCGTTTAAAATCCACTTCACCTACTTTTTCTTTCCCTCTCTTTATACTTCTCAGAGCCGATCATGGGCAGGTGCACTGCGCCCAGGCACCATGAGCTGAGGTGGGGGAGGGGGCGCCGAAGCTCAAGTGGCAGTGGCGTACCAACCCTCCCTCTTCCTCTCCCTCTGTGTGTCATGCAGAATGGCGATCTTCCACTGTGTCACAGAGCTTGGATCTGAAATGTTCAGCAGCCGCTGTAACAAAGTTCTGCCTCCTAGACCGGCTCCTGTGATAGACGGCACACTGATCCAGTGCCAGGAAATTGAATCAGTGTGATGTGTATCATAGGAACTGGTCTAGGAGTCGGTACTTTGTTACAGCTGCTGCCCGGGCAATTCAAATCCAAGCTCTGTGACACAGCGGGAGATCGCCGCTCTGTGTGATCAAGGCACTGGTAGGCTGCAATTGATGGGCACTGATCAGGCTGTATTTGATGGGTGCTGATGAGGCTGCATTTGATGGCCAACAATAAGATGACCATGCCCATGTAGGGGTGCCAGAAATATTTCTGCACCCAGACGTCTGTTACCCTAGGATCAGCCCTGATCCTTCTTAACCCATTGAGTGGAATGACTTTTTTTTCAAATGGATATTCTTAACCAATAAAAAACAGCCAGTTGGGAAAAAAGGAGTCCAAAGTAAGTTTACTTTTGCAGTGCTGAATGGAAAAGTGGAGTGCAGTGACTTGGGTCTCTGAGAGGTACAATGGACAAAACCAAAGAGTTTTAGGAGAGCAGGAGTGCCACATCAAGGGCTGAGAATCAGATTCATTTTTTTTTTGTCATATTATTTACAAAACACACCTATTGTGGTGCTAATCAGTCAGTTCCAAATCAGTACTCAGTTTACTGGTAAAAATTTTACTGAAGTGATGAATTTAAATGGGTTAAAAGGTTCAAGAACGGGTTCAAAGGCACCTAAATTTGTGGGCTTAAGAAAAGGGGCTTTCCATAGCCAGAGGTGCTTTTTATTGCCCTCTAAGGTAGATCTGCATAGCCCCATTTTCACTTATACTATATGTAAGCCCAATTACTAAAATGTCATATTCAGTATGTTTGAACATACAGTATTAATATAATTTTAAAAATTGTTTTTAACGGTCATTAAAAAAATGCCTGCTTAGCCTACCATCAGTGTGCTTGTTAAGGTACTGTACCTAAATGTTTACAGTGGAAATGCTGTGCTCCTGTATTGTCACATAATACATTTAATAACAGTACAAAAAAAATACTGAAAAAATACCCCAACTGCTCACCCATAAACATGACAACGTGATCAAAAAAATCAAGCTATCCAGACTCCCAGGCACACGCACAGAACACCCCCTTTCCAGAGGGATGCACTCACTGCGCCACCTGAAGTACTTGCCAGGTGCTGAGTCTAAGTTTATAAGCCCCATTACCTGGCTTTAATGCAGCTAGTGATCAACTGCCAATTTCTGGCGTGTCATTCCCTACTACAGTGGAGGCAGTCTGACAGCATGATGGAAAGGACCAGAGGAACCTAGATGTGATGATGTCACATGTTAACACGTTTCACCCACCCTGTGATGAAGTCCATGGCATAGGGCGGGCAAAACACGTCGACGTCATCACACATCAGGCTTTGTATGGCCAGCCTATACTGTATATAATAATGTGAAAAAAATAATACAGAAACCAGAATAGAGTTGTGGATATTCATTCAGACATGTTTCTAATTCCTTGTTTTCTATTGCAGATTCGCTCACACCCTAGTTTCTCGGAGCTATGTGAACGTAATAACAATAAGGAATGTTGTCCCAGTTGGTCACTTGGGAACTACATATCAGTTCTGTACAATCGGTCTTCTTGCATGGAAATCACGCAGAGTGACATCTTCCACACACTGGTTCTACTTCGTTCCTGTGCTCCAGACTACCACCGTGGTGCTCTTACTCCGATGTGTATAGGATCAAGATCGGAGAGGGAGAAGCATTCCCAATGTGCCAAAGTGCCTGAAAAGTGTACACGATCTGCTGCGGTATATCAACTGCTTCATTTTCTAGTTGATAAAGACTTTTTGAGCCCCCAGACCACAGACTATCAAGTCCCATCTCTGAAGTACAGCTTGCTGTTTTTACCAGCTAAGAAAGGGCCAGAAATGATGAATATTTATGTGGACAATTTGCAGTCATATGAGCTTTTTGATAATTACACGGCTATCACTGGAATGGATTTGGGGTTAAAGCAAAATCTTTTTCACCACTATCTTGTATTGGATACTGTGTATCCAGTCCTAGGGATATTAGCTATTTTTCTAAGTATGTCTTTTTATCTACGTTCTTTTTTTATTACTTTTATGGTTATGTTGTCAGTTATTGGTTCACTGATGATTTCATTCTTTTTGTACAAGCTGGTCTTTAGAATAACTTTCTTTCCTTTCGTTAACTTGATAGCAGTTATCATCCTCAGCAGTATTTGTGCCAACCATACCTTTGTGTTCTTTGACCTATGGAACCTCAGCAAAATACAACACTCTGCAGCTGGCATGCTGCAGTGGGTGAAACACACTATGCATCATTTTGGTTATCTTATGTTAGTATCTTGTTTGACTACTGGAGTTGCTTTCTATGGCAGCTACTTGAGCAGCATTACCTCTGTTCGATGCTTTTCTATATACATGGGAACCTCAGTATTAGTCAACATGGCATTTATGATAACCTGGCTGCCTGCTACCATGGTAGTATATGAGAGGTATATTAAGGTCAACTGTACCTATAAATCAGAAGATTACTGGAACAGCAATGGCCATAAAAAGTTATTTCTGTCTCTTTACCAAAAGTTAGGTGGTTTACAAAGTACTTTGTCTGAAACATCAAAGCTCCTCTTTGAGAAGCTCCTACCTTGTGGGGTGATAAAGTTCCGTTACATTTGGATCTGTTGGTTTGCTGCTCTTGCAGCAGGTGGTGCTTATATTGCCTGTATAAGTCCCAAACTAAAACTGCCATCTTCAGATCTTTCATCAGTTCAGTTGTTTCGGTTGAGTCACCCCTTTGAAAGATATGATGCTGAATACTGTCACCTGTTCATGTTTGAACATCAGGAATATGGAGAAGGGCAACATATGCCAATTAGACTTATATGGGGCATTAAACCTGTAGACAATGGAGACCACCTCAATCCTAAAGTAAATGGAACACTTGTAGCAGATGCTACTTTTACTATCCGCAATGCTGATGACCAGAGATGGCTTCTTGAACTTTGTAACAAAGTAAGAAACCAAAGTTTTTATTACTCTGATCAGGAGAAAAAGCCAAACATTTGCTTCATGGAAGATTTTCACCGTTGGATGGAAAGTCGGCAATGTTCACAGAGTGACCAAAACCACAATCTATGCTGTAATCAATTTTCATTTCCTTATGCAAGTGATTTGCTTCTACATTGCATAAAAATGATGGTTAGAGAACAAGGAGGAGATGGAACTGAGTCTTATGATATTGGACCCAGATTTAATGCCGATGGAAACCTGACTGCCTTGGTTTTGGAATTTCAAACTACATATCACTATAGCTTCAATTACAGCAAGACCAAGACTTTTTATAATACTTTGAACCAATGGCTAACCAATGAAATAAAGAATGCACCACCAGGTCTTCAAAATGGTTGGTTTACTAGCAAACTTTCTCTTTTTAACCTCCAGCATACACTAAGTACTGAGATCATGATGATAACTGGTTTCTCCATTGCAATTTCATTTGTAGTTCTGCTGCTAACCACTTGGAATGTCTTACTCAGCTTATTTTCAGTTGCCTCCATTGGAGGCTCAGTTCTGGTTACAGTTGGTCTCCTGGTTCTATTGGAATGGCAGTTAAATGTTGTGGAATCTTTATTTGTGTCAGCTGCAGTGGGCCTCTCTGTTGACTTCACGGTAAATTACTGCATTTCATATCATCTGTGCCCGCATTCTGACCGTCTCAGCCGTGTGGCATTTTCCCTCAAACAATTGAGTTGTGCCACTGCAATGGGAGCCTCTACTATGTTTTCTGCAGGAGTAATAATGTTGCCAGCAACTGTATTGGCATATAGAAAGCTTGGTATATTTATCATGATGATTAAATGCATCAGCTGTGGCTTTGCCAGCTTTTTTTTCCAGTCTATATGCTGTTTTTTTGGCCCTGAGAAAAACTGTGGACAGATATTATGGCCTTGTGCCAACATAATAAAAGAATATCCAGATAACTCAAAGCCAAATGGCACATTTACATGCAGTGGAAATGAAAAACAGAACAGACTAAGAAAAGTTCCAGAAACCAACACAGAAAACGAACAATATGAGCTACAGCCTTTAGCCAGACACCTTAGTGACAGTTTTGACAACAGCACTACCACTAGTAGGCTTTCCAAACGACCTTCTATTTTGTCTGAGGACATGCAGTTATCAGACAAGTGTGCTAGAACAGGAGCACAGCATATTCAAGCTGAAGCCCAAGAAATCCGTGATAACACTACCAGCCACAAAGTTTTTAGCCATTGCTCTGCTCTGCAGACTTCGTCTCCCTACAGAAATTTAGCAACTGAGATTGAGAAGCCAGAAGAATCCTGTAGACAATGCATTTGTCAGAGAATGAACAGTAAGACATGGAATGGATCTGTGGTGGACCATGTTCATGTACACAACACACAGGCTCAATCCAACAGCTTGAAAAGCCCTAAAGATGACAGTCCAATCCATTATTCTCCAGAAAAGAGCATTCGGATGTATGAATATTCTAGATGCCTCTGCTCTATAGGTAGCTCGTTTGATGCTCTTGACTCAAATGAAACATGTCTAAGTGATATTGATCAAAGCACTAAATTGGAGTCAGCAAGATGCTCACCAGATTATCTTGATGTTCCTGATTCCCCCTATCATGATGAGAGGGGCAATTTAAATGGGAAAAGAGAAACTCTAAGACTGGCTTTAAGGGAAACTGTTTTTGATCCACCGACATCTAGCAAGCAGACTAATATGTTATGGAAAATACAGTCAAATCAAGATGATGATCACCCTGTTGTTCTCCCAAACAGCAAACCAGACATGCCAGACATTTGGATTAGGAGATCGAGTGAACACAGTTCTGGCTATATCAGCTGAAATGTCTTTATTTCACAAAAGAACTGCAAAATAGTTTCTTAATTTCCATTGTCTCATTTGAATTGTGAATTATGGTTTGTGTCGGAAACCCATGTGATGTGTTCAAAAGGACCACCTAATTTTATTTTTCTCAGTGTGTGCTAGCTGGTTTGGCAGGTCTTTCATATCGAAGTTAAAGAGTAACTCATCAATACTAAAAATGGGTTAATAATGCACATACCAATCATTTAGATCACTGACTCTAATTCCCTGTACACACGGTCGGATTTTCCGACAGAAAAAGTGCGATCGGATTTTGTTGGCGGAAATTCCGATCATGTGTGGGCTCCATTGGACTTTTTCTGTCTGAGTTTCCGACACACAAAGTTTGAGAGCAGGTTATAAAATTTTCCGCCAACAAAATCCGATCGGTTAAATTCCGATCGTGTGTACACAAATGTGACGCACAAAGTGCCACGCATGCCCAGAATACATTAAGAGACGAAAGCTATTGGCTACTGCCCCGTTTATAGTCCCGACGTATGTGTTTTACGTCACCACATTCAGAACGATCGGATTTTCCGACAACTTTGTGCGACCGTGTGTATGCAAGACAAGTTTGAGCCAACATCCGTCGGAAAAAATCCATGGATTTTGTTGTCGGAATGTCCGATCAATGTCCGATCGTGTGTGCAGGGCATTAAGCTTAATCTGTCCTTTACAACTGTTAAAACAGCTCATTCTGATTCTTGCAATGTTGTTTGGTGGCAAAAGAAGGGAGGCCAGCAGCAGACATTTCAATTGATAGACTTTCCTCACTGTCTTCATTATTAATGTTGCTGATTATGCCTTTGGTCCATGGGTAGTTTGGCCAAACAGGTCAAAACATTTGGGATTTTGAAGATATCAAATCCAAACCACAATGAAGTAAATTAGGAAAAATTCTAGTGTTTATTTCTGACCTCTGGAGGGGAACTACTTCAGCCAAATGCAATATAAGGGCATGAAGCATCCACCACATGTCTGAGGAATTTTTTTGCTGTTTAAAAGAAAAAGAAAAAGAAAAATTTGTGTACAACATGGAAAAGATGCAAAACCTTAAATTGACATCTTCGTGGGGTCCTTTAATGTACATGATGTTACAGAATCACTAAGGACTTGTTTAAAGTTTCAGTTGGGGCAGTAAAAATAAGTGGTTGAGATGCATTTTTCCTGGCCCCCTAAGCTGCAAAGGCATTCAAACGGGAGTGTACACATGCCGCAACAAAAATGAACCCACCTGTTGCATTCAGCTGCAGTACCTGTGCCAAACACAACCCATCCACGTGAGTGCAGCCACTCTACAACAGCATGTAATGCATGTGGTTGTGGCTAGGTGGTGTGCCATTTTACAGGATCAAAAGAGGCAGTGAGGAGACCTTCTTATGCCTGTCAAACACTTCTGAAAAGCAATCCATTCGGGACAGCATTGTGTAAACCTAGCTTCAGAGTCATTTCTGGGACTCCTAACAGTGACATTGTACATTGTGCAAACTTGGCAACCTTTTTTTAAAATACCTTTGTACACAACATCAGCAATACCTCAAAATATTTTTTAAACAAATTTCACTCAAATTAAACAGCTTTTTTTTTTCATAGTCTGAGCCTCAACTGGTGTCAGTTTGGCAAACAGTATTAGCTATGCATTGGTTTGTTCCCCCCAAAAAACTTATTTGAAGTAAAAATTCTCTTCACAGTACAGTAACCATCTGTCATGGTAACCAAAAATGTACAGATTCAGTTTTGCAGGAAAAGTATAACATGGCAAGTGTCATCCCTTTGGCTATATATAGGTATATTTTTTCAATTAGACCAGTCAGGTACCACATTTGAATGGCAGCACCTGCAAACCTGAAAGGTTAACTAGAAGGTCCTTGAGGACATCTTCAGAAAAAAAGAAAATAACACTTTAACGTTTGTAAAAACTTCAGAGAATTTTATTGTTTTATTATTGATTCATTTTGTTTTTGGTGTGGCAGAAGAAGGTGATAGATTGGAAGAAGACATGAATTGGCTACGTTAGCTCAGGGATTGGAGGCACCATTCATTTAGAAATCAAAATTATTACAGATATGCAGTAGCAAAAGGAATATGAAGGCAGAAGTAAAAACAGTAGTAGCAGCAGCACAGCCACCTAGCTTAGTGTGTGTCTTAATTTTGTAAGTACAGTATATGCTCCATCACAGACATACATCTGCATGCATCACCTAATCAGTTGAAGTTACCAGAGGGTGTGGAAGGCAAGAGAGGTCCAAGCCAGGTTAATTTTGATAAAATTCAGGTGGTCACCATTACCTGTGGACAGGTGAATGAATCTGTCAGTCACCACCCCTCCAGCTCTACACACTTTTGCCCTGTACACACGATAGGATTTTCCGATGGAAAATGTGTGATAGGACCTTGTTGTCGGAAATTCGGACCGTGTGTAGGTTCCATCACACATTTTCCATAGGAATTTCCGACACACAAAGTTTGAGAGCTTGCTATAAAATTTTCCGACAACAAAATCTGTTGTCAGAAATTCCGATCGTGTGTACACAAATCCGACGCACAAAGTGCCACGCATGCTCAGAATAAATTAAGAGAGGAAAGCTATTGGCTACTACCCCGTTTATAGCCCTGTCATACGCGTTTTACGTCACCGCATTCAGAGCGCTCGGATTTTCCGACAACTTTGTGTGACCGTGTGTATGCAAGACAAGTTTGAGCCAACATCCGTCGGAAAAAATCCATGGATTTTGTTGTCGGAATGTCCGATCAATGTCCGACCATGTGTACAGGGCATTTCTGTTAAGACACTTGTAGTAAGGCAGGCCAGCACCCCTAGCGCATGGCCTGCAAGCTCCTGCTACTGATCCATCTTATAGGATCTTATAGGGTGTGTGTTGCTGGTATTCGTACTGGAGCCAACATACTTGTTTACCACATTGGACAAGCCATGCCTGTGAGAGCTACATGGAGCCAGGCAAGAAAATTTGCAATGCCACTCTTAGATTTCATGTGCGGATTGTGGTTCTGCTGTTTTTGCCTGCTCATCCGTCTTGGCAAGCAGAGCCAAGACAGATAGCAGAGGCTGCCATTGGGAAAGGCTTTGTGCAAGCACATTAGAAGAACCTCTTCATAGTGACACAGAGCATGGCAGAAAGCAGATGGAGGGGTCTTCCCCAAAATTAGGCTTCAGCTCTGGGCAGAAGGACCTTGAAGTTGGTGGAACCCCCCAGGAATGAGTGCTACCTGGAGCCAAGTCCCCCTGCTGTGGGTTGGCTGCTGAGGAGGCTCAAAGCATTATTGAGTAGTCTGTTGCATTTTATGACAAACATTGCAGTAGTTCAGTTCAAACATTCCTAAATCAAATATGCAATATTAAGGGAGAATTTCACCCTTACCCAAACATGAACATCAGCACTGTAATTCACACATGACCGCATGCACAATACTACGTTTTCAGTGTTGGTTGGAGTTATCTTTAAAATATCTGAGGCTATATATACAGTGGGGACGGAAAGTATTCAGGCCCCCTTAAATTTTTCACTCTTTGTTATATTGCAGCCATTTGCTAAAATCATTTAAGTTAATTTTTTTCCTCATTAAAGAGGAGTTCCAGTCAAAAAAAAAAGAAAAGTCAGCAACTACAAATACTGCAGCTGCTGACTTTTAATTGGACACTTACCTGTCCCTGGGTCCAGCGATGCGGGGGATCGAAGCCCCGCTCGTCTCCCCCTCCGTTCATCAGTGCCGGCATTGCAACTGTGGGCGCCGGGCTGTGGCTTCACAGCCTGGCACCCACTGTGCATGCGCGAGCGGCGCCGCTCGCCGTGATTGGCCGCTCAGTCACCTGGGACCTGTAATGGGTCCCAGATGATTGACAGGAGGGAGGGAGCAGAGCTGAGCCCTTCCTGTGCCGAGGGGGAAGTGATGTCACCAGCCCAGGCACTGGAAGAGGCAGACTACGAGGGACCCCCTAGCAACAGGCATTTAGAGGTAAGTAAAAAAAAAAAAAATATCCAAATGTTTTTTTGTATTCTTATTTAGGATTTTTCATGTAGTTTTTTTTTTTTTGGGTGGAATCCCACTTTAATGTACACACAGCACCCCATATTGACAGAAAAACACAGAATTGTTGACCTTTTTTGCAGATTTATTAAAAAAGAAAAACTGAAATATCACATGGTCCTAAGTATTCAGACCCTTTGCTGTGACACTCATTTATTTAACTCAGGTGCTGTCCATTTCTTCTGATCATCCTTGAGATGGTTCTACACCTTCATTTGAGTCCAGCTGTGTTTGATTATACTGAATAGACTTGATTAGGAAAGTCACACACCTGTCTATATAAGACCTTACAGCTCACAGTGCATGTCAGAGCAAATGAGAATCATGAGGTCAAAGGAACTGCCTGAAGAGCTCAGAGACAGAAGGCACAGATCTGGCCAAGGTTACAAAAACATTTTTGCTGCACTTAAGGTTCCTAATAGCACAGTGGCCTCCATAATCCTTAAATGGAAGACATTTGGGATGACCAGAACCCTTCCTAGAGCTGGCCGTTCGGCCAAACTGAGCTATCGGGGGAGAAGAGCCTTGGTGAGAGAGGTGGAGAAGAACCCAAAGATCACTGTGGCTGAGCTCCAGAGATGCAGTCGGGAGATGGGAGAAAGTTGCAGAAAGTCAACCATCACTGCAGCCCTCCACCAGTCGGGGCTTTATGGCAGAGTGGTCCGACAGAAACCTCTCCTCAGTGCAAGACACATGAAAGCCCGCATGGAGTTTGCTAAAAAACACCTGAAGGACTCCAAGATGGTGAGAAATAAGATTCTCTGGTCTGATGAGACCAAGATAGAACTTTTTGGCCTTAATTCTAAGCGGTATGTGTGTAGAAAACCAGGCACTGCTCATCACCTGTCCAATACAGTCCCAACAGTGAAGCATGGTGGTGGCAGCATCATGTTGTGGGGGTGTTTTTCAGCTGCAGGGACAGGACGACTGGTTGTAATCAAGGGAAAGATGAATGCGGCCAAGTACAGGGATATCCTGGACGAAAACCTTCTCCAGAGTGCTCATGATCAGACTGGGCCGAAGGTTTACCTTCCAACAAGGCAATGACCCTAAGCACACAGCTAAAATAGCGAAGGAGTGGCTTCACAACAACTCCGTGACTGTTCTCGAATGGCCCAGCCAGAGCCCTGACTTAAACCCAATTGAGCATCTCTGGAGAGACCTAAAAATGGCTGTCCACCAACGTTTACCATCCAACTTGACAGAACTGGAGAGGATCTGCAAAGAGCAATGGCAGAGGATCCCCAAATCCAGGTGTGAAAAACTTGTTGCATCTTTCCCAAAAAGACTCATGGCTGTATTAGATCAAAAGGGTGCTTCTACTAAATACTGAGCAAAATGTCTGAATACTTAGGACCATGTGATATCTCAGTTTTTCTTCTTTTAATAAATCTGCAAAAATGTCAACAATTCTGTGTTTTTCTGTCAATATGGGGTGCTGTGTGTACATTAATGAGGAAAAAAATGAACTTAAATGATTTTAGCAAATGGCTGCAATATAACAAAGAGTGAAAAATTTAATGGGGTCTGAATACTTTCCGTCCCCACTGTATATATATATATATATATATATATATATATATATATATATATATACAAAGTGAGTACACCCTCACATTTTTGAAAATATTTTATTATATCTTTTCATGTGACAACACTGAAGAAATTACACTTTGCTATAATGTAAAGCAGTGAGTGTACAGCTTGTATAACAGTGTAAATTTGCTGCTGCACAGCCATTAATGTCTAAACCGCTGGCAACAAAAGTGAGTACACCCCTAAGTGAAAATGTTCAAATTGGGCCCAAAGTGTCAATATTTTGTGTGGCCACCATTATTTTCCAGCACTGCCTTAACCCTCTTGGGCATGGAGTTCACCAGAGCTTCTCAGGTTGCCACTCCTCCACATTCCATTTGAGGATGCCTCACAAATGCTCAATAGGGTTTAGGTCTGGAAACTTGCTTGGCCAGTCCATCACCTTTACCCTCAGCTTCATTAGCAAGGCAGTGGTCGTCTTGCAGGTGTGCTTGGGGTCAGTATCATGTTGGAATACTGCCCTGCAGCCCAGTCTCCAGAGGGAGGGGATCATGCTCTGCTTCAGTATGTCACAGTACATGTTGGCATTCATGGTTCCCTCAATGAACTGTAGCTCCCCATTGCCGGCAGCTCTCATGCAGCCCCAGACCATGACACTCCCATCACCACGCTTGACTGTAGGCAAGACAAACTTGTCTTTGTACTCCTCACTTGGTTGCCGCCACACATGCTTGACACCATCTGAACCAAATAAGTTTATCTTGGTCTCATCAGACCACAGTCTGCTTGTCTTCAGCAAACTGTTTGCAGGCTTTCTTGTGCATCTTCTTTATAAGGGGCTTCCTTCTGGGATGACAGCCATGCAGACCAATTTTTAATGCAGTGTGCGGTGTAGGGTCTGAGCACTGACAGGCTGACCCCTGCAACCTCTGCAGCAATGTTGGCAGCACTCATACGTCTATTTCCCAAAGACAACCTCTGGATATGACGCTTGAGCATCTGGATATGACGCTTGAGCATATACACTCAACTTCTTTTGTCAACCATACCGAGGCCCTTTCTGAGTGAAACCTGGCTTGTTAATCAGCTGTATGGTCTTGGCCATGGTGCTGCAGCTCAGTTTCAGGGTCTTGGCAATCTTCTTATAGCCTAGGCCAGTGATGGCGAACCTTGGCACCCCAGATGTTTTGGAACTACATTTCCCATGTTGCTCAGCTACACTTCAGAGTGCAAGAGAATCATGGTAAATGTAGTTCCCAAACATCTGGGGTGCCAAGTTTCGCCATCACCGGCCTAGGCCATCTTTATGTAGAGCAACAATTCTTTTCTTCAGATCCTCAGAGAGTTCTTTGCCATGAGGTACCATGTTGAACTTCCAGTGACCAGTATGAGAGAGTGAGAGCGATAACACCAAATTTAACACACCTGCTCCCCATTCACACCTGATACCTTGCAACACTAATGAGTCACATGACATCGGGGAGGGAAAATGCTAATTGGGCCCAATTTGGACATTTTCACTTAGGGGTGTACTTTTGTTGCCAGCGGTTTAGACATTATTGGCTGTGTGTTGAGTTATTTTGAGGGGACAGCAAATTTACACTGTTATACACTGTACACTCATTACTTTACATTGTAGCAAAGTGTAATGTCTTCAGTGTTATCACATGATAAGGTATAATAAAATATTTACAAAAATGTGAGGGGTGTACTCACTTTTGTGAGATACTGTATCTATACATATATATTCTTATTTATAGTGCGTGTAGTGTGTAGCCTCAGTTATACCCAAAATTCCTTCTCCAAATTGATATACTACAGGAGACTGATAATCATCGTTATTGGATAAAGAGAGACTGGAGACCACAATCAGTTAATATAGGGAGAACCCTTTTGCCCTCTCTGAAATCCACAATAACTATGAATGCAGATCCTGCACCAAAGTGGTCATATTATTGGTTTACAACGGCCCAGTACACTGGCTTTGCATATATAAATATATGTATATATATATATATATATATATACATTTTTCATTATGATAAATCTTCAGTACTTAGATGAAGCAATCACAATACATGGTGAATACACAAACCCCAATGAGTCCTTGAACCCTGGGCTTTATTTTTGCTATCTGCAGCATTACCACTGATCCACCATACAATACATTAATTGGCCATCATACTCCATTTTGTTAAAAGGGAAAGTAATTTCAGCATTGTAACATTTTCCTTCACATAATTTAAAGGGTCACTAATACTATTCTACTATTCAGAAACATTCTCATATCTGCACAAAACTTGCTGTTCTATTCCCATTTGTCATTACAACTACTGTTGCTGTATGTACTATGTTATCAGGTATTTTAATGCAATCCTGCAATGATAATTACTCATTTCGCTTCTGTCATCGCTTGCCTTTATCCAAAAATGATAGTTTTTTGTCAGTGTCTAGTGCCAATACTTCAGACTCACAGACCCAGAACAAGCATACAACAAAGAAAGTCAGGGAAAGGTCCAAATTCCTTTTCTTGATACTTGTTCCAGGCCAGTGACTTGGGTAAAGAATCAACATTACAGCCATTAAACTAGCATTTTTTCGGAAGGAGAGGTCAGCAGTGGCAACCCACATTTTTCTCTCATGACAGGGGTACTTAAAAAGGATATGTTGGAAAAATGGAAAAACTTAAAAATAGCTGCATCTGTACAGAACCCACATTACATGCTTACCTCTCCCACTGCCTGTGCCACTGAACACGACTTCATTGCAGAAAGAAACATTTCTGAACTCAGGAGACCGAGGACAATTTCTCTTCAATGTAGTGGTGTCCGGTAGCAAGGGCAGCAGGAGATGTAGGTATACACCAGCTTTATTGCAGGTACATCTTTGTTTTTAGTTTTCATTTTTAGTGACAAAGTTTCTTTAAGCTAAAGGAGGCGTTCAGAAAGACAATTTGCTTATGAAACGGTTGATGAGTAGAAGTGGACTACTATCAGTTTTTGAATGTGAAAAATGATTGTTCATTTTGTTTAATGAGATTTTACATGTTGGTCAGAAGCATAAAAAATTATCCCTTAGGAGAATCATACATTATATGATCCTTAATTGGCCCATGAATGACCATCCTAAAAGAAAAAATTTGATAACCAAAATGTGAATTTTTTAAAATTTTTGTAAACTTTCAGATATAGTTACATAGTTACATAGTTACATAGTAGGTGAGGTTGAAAAAAGACACAAGTCCATCAAGTCCAACCTATGTGTGTGATTATGTGTCAGTATTACATTACATATCCCTGTATGTTGCGGTCATTCAGGTGATTATCTAATAGTTTCTTGAAGCTATCAATGCTCCGCGCTGAGACCACCGCCTGTGGAAGGGAATTCCACATCCTTGCCGCTCTTACAGTAAAGAACCCTCTACGTAGTTTAAGGTTAAACCTCTTTTCTTCTAATTGTAATGAGTGGCCACGAGTCTTATTAAACTCTCTTCTGCGAAAAAGTTTTATCCCTATTGTGGGGTCACCAGTACAGTATTTGTAAATTGAAATCATATCCCCTCTCAAGCGTCTCTTCTCCAGAGAGAATAAGTTCAGAGCTCGCAACCTTTCCTCATAACTAAGATCCTCCAGACCCTTTATTAGCTTTGTTGCCCTTCTTTGTACTTGCTCCATTTCCAGTACATCCCTCCTGAGGACTGGTGCCCAGAACTGGACAGCATACTCCAGGTGCGGCCGGACCAGAGTCTTGTAGAGCGGGAGAATTATCGTTTTATCTCTGGAGTTGATCCCCCTTTTAATGCATGCCAATATTCTGTTTGCTTTATTAGCAGCAGCTTGGCATTGCATGCCATTGCTGAGCCTATCATCTACTAGGACCCCCAGGTCCTTTTCCATCCTAGATTCCCCCAGAGGTTCTCCCCCCAGTGTATAGATTGCATTCATATTTTTGCCACCCAAATGCATTATTTTACATTTTTCTACATTGAACCTCATTTGCCATGTAGTCGTCCACCCCATTCATTTGTTCAGGTTTTTTGCAAGATTTCCACATCCTGCGGAGAAGTTATTGCCCTGCTTAGCTTAGTATCGTCTGCAAATACAGAGATTGAACTGTTTATCCCATCCTCCAGATCGTTTATGAACAAATTAAATAGGATTGGTCCCAGCACAGAACCCTGGGGAACCCCACTACCCACCCCTGACCATTCTGAGTACTCCCCATTTATCACCACCCTCTGAACACGCCCTTGTAGCCAGTTTTCAATCCATGTACTCACCCTATGGTCCATGCCAACGCACCTTATTTTGTACAGTAAACGTTTATGGGGAACTGTGCCAAATGCTTTTGCAAAATCCAGATACACCACGTCTACGGGCCTTCCTTTATCTAGATGGCAACTCACCTCCTCATAGAAGGTTAATAGATTGAAATGTATTGAAAGTGCTTCTGTAAGTGTAACAAATAACTACTATATATTCAACAGAAAGCAATGCTTTAGGAGTCAAAGTAAAAGAACAGTACAATCTGATATTAAAAAGGGTCAACTGTGACATTTACGCAGTTAAGGATTCAATGTATAGACAAGTTGGTTACCGGCAGAAAACATAATTACATGTATCATATCAAGATAACAGGTGAAGGGAAAATGAGATCACCAAGTAAGAGGGGTCCAACAAGTAGCATCCTAGAGGGAGCCCAGGTCTACCATTGTAGGAAGTCAGCGAGAAGACAAATACAGGATATTTTTTTTCTTTTCTTTTATTTAAACTTTAACATTTTTATCAAGATCAGATCTCAGCTCATCTTCCATCTTTTCCCAAAATCTTTCATTGCAAATGAGCAAACTTTAAAACAAATCGACTCTATAGACACTGCATCAGGCTATGTCAGATATTGTTCTGTCCAGACCAGCTTTTTTCTCTGTAGTTAGAAAACATAGTCAATTATAAATCATGGCTAAACTATGCTGTATGACAGAATGCTGCAGAAAAACTCAAATAAAAAAGGTATGGCATATGGAAAAACAGGTCTATCCTATTACCTACCCTTCACATTCTGAAGATAAGTTAAAGTGATAGCAGGAGATCACAGGCCAACATGGAGAGACGACTGGATGCTGAGTGAGGTTCTTTTTATGGTCCTGCCTTGGACCTAAACCTTTCCTCAACTCTGAGACTGCGTTGCCCAGCCGTGACCGTAAAAAGGCATAGTAATCAGGATGTTTTGAAGTTTTTGACAAGCATATGTATTCTCAGTGGTTAAAGGCCACACATTAGTGCAATGCGATCTAGAACCAGAGATAAAAATGTTTTGATAAATACCATCTACATTTATAGTGAACCAACAAATGTCTACGCACAAATTTATATCGTATTGAGCTAGATATGCAATTTTCTTTAAAATAATTGATGAATATTTCCATACAAAATGTATTGCTAGTGTATTCTGTATATATGATTTTATTTATAATTGAACAATTATTTTGTGTACTTGTGTAATATCAAACCAGAAAAAAATAGTTTTTTGTGCATTGCAATCTAGAAATAAATTATATTTCAGTATGCAGTGTAGGAAAACCTTGTGTTTTTTGGCTTAAATGCATGTATTGAAAGTGCTTCCCATGATATATGAAAGATATACTCACTGGCCTCACTAATCTGTTGATAATCTGTCGAGTGTAACCTGTGTGCCTGTTTTGTCTGCTTCTTATATCCCAATGTGATTATCATGAAAAATCTCCCCATGTATCATTCATCTCCGTGTCCATGATGTCACCTTACCATATGCAGTGCACTTACAGTAAGCCTGCCATGAGAAAAATGCAGGTTGTCACTGATATGGTCTCCTTTTGGAAAAGCTAGATGCCCAGCTATTATGCTAGACCTCATGCTTTAATATTTGAATCACTGGCCAGAACAAGTATCCAGATACCTAATATTCCTGTTTCAGGTTTTTGGGTTGATTTTAGTAAAGATGTAGAGCATGTTCACTTTACAAATACATTTCCATTTAGCTTTGTAATGAGGTGAAGCTATGCAAGCAAAAAATCTTGTTTTTTTAACTTCTCCTTCTACATAATTGGGTATTCTTTGCAAAGTGAATATGCTATTCACTTTCAGTAAATGAACTCCAAATGCTCAATGTAGTAAAGGTAAAGAGTCTGCAAAACAGCCAGTCAGCTAGCATTGTCAGAAGTAAGTTGGAACTCGATGGCAGCAATCCCTTGTTTTGCTCATAAAAGTTTTTTCTTAAAAATAAAAACAGCTTGGTCAGCTGGGTTGGATTTTTGCTTCATAACAATAATAGTTTATCTTGACTAGGACATCATCATCCCCCTCCTGAAACATCAATGCAGTGCTAACCCCACAGGGACCGCCTAATTTAAATAGTTCCTTCCCAAACAGTACAGAGGCCGCCAGTCACTCAAGCAACAGTCCATTCACTCTGACTCCAAATAAATAGTCTAGGGGTTGTCATTTTGTATTTTATTGCCAGAAGAATTGCAAACAAGAGGGATTGGGATATGGGATACTCCAAAACACGCAGCACATTAAGTAGAGGACCATCTTCTCTCAGTAAAGATAGCACAGCTTAGCTCTCAAAGCAGGGAACTATGAGATAGATTTATTCAGATTAGAATAAAGTCTCATAGCATTGGACCATGAAATAACTTCAAATTAGTTTAAAGTGCAATAGCTGGGAACCATGAGATAGCTTTAGGAACAGTCAATAGCATTACAGTTTGCTTTGGCCCTCATGCACCTTCCTCAGCCTTTCTCATTCCTGCACAATTATGCCAGAAATCTCTGCCACTAACGCAGAGCTGCAGAGATCTCTACTAAGGATGAGCTTGGGTGCCACCCAAACTCGTCATCTCTATTTTTGAATTTCCTCTTCCACTCAATGTTATTGACTAAATAAGGGCATGTGTCCTTTTCAACTCATTCATATAGGGGCACTGACATCACCAGCATCCTATCGCTCTGTTTAAATGTGCTGCGGGGCTGAGAATGACATAGCCCTCAGCTGATTAGACTAGTGGCGCGTACACATGATCGGATTTTCTGTCTGGAAATGTTGGATGTGAGCTTGTTGGCGGTAAGTCTGACCATGTGTATGCTCCATCGGACATTTGTTGGCGGACTTTCCGCCAACAAATGTTGGCTAGCGGGTTCTCAAATTTTCCGCCAATAAATGTTTGTTGTCAGACTTTCCGATCGTGTGTACACAAGTCCATCGGACAAAAGTCAACGCATGCTCGGAATCAAGTACGAGCTGGAAGCGATCGGTCTTGTAAAACTAGCGTTCATAATGGAGATATCACATTTGTCTTGTATGTCACTACGTTCGTAATTGTTGGCCAACATTTGTGTGACCGTGTGTATGCAAGGCAAGTTAGAGCCAACACCCTTCAAACAAAAATCCACGTTTATATTGTCGGAAAATCTGATCGTTTTTACGGGGCATAAGACTTACTGCAAAGTGGAAGTTTGGATAAAGATGAGTTCATTGGACAACCAAGCTCATCTCTAGTCTCTATGAATATTGGGAGAACCATTGGGCCAAGAGCTCCAAACTCAAGTATCCATGTAAGCCTACCCTCACCATATCCATTCGGAACTGATTGTTGGAGTTGTTTTTTTGAAAAAAATGGTATTGTCAAAAGACTAACACAGAACCATAGCCCATAGACAGAGAAACAGTATGAAATTGTTGCAGGATATTTTAAACTTGACATATTTTGTGGCTTTGAGAAAGGGTTAGCTATTTACCCACAGTGTTCAATTGCTCTGTTAAGTTAACGGGACAGCCTGAAGGGCCTAAGTGGCCAAAGTTCCCAGAGTTTTTAAACTTACTGGCGTCAGCTTTGTTTTTTCATTTCATTTTTTCTTTGCATGCAAAGGAGCAGTATTGCGTGCCTACGTTGAGAAGGTAAATTCAGTGTACTCACTTTTTTCAAACATAAGAGAGATATAATATGACCTGTTACAATGAACGTTGTCACAAAACATAAAATCAATAAATCTCTACAAAGTTTGTCCAGTGTTCTTTGGCTAGTTGCTTTTGTTCTGGCTTCAATATGAAACATAAAGATTTCACTGCACATTTTAAATACTCATAGAACCATTTTGCACCAATTATTGGAATGTTAATACCACAGGCACAAAAAATGTATTTGTGGAATACACTTATGCCCCGTACACACGGTCGGATTTTCCGATGGAAAATGTGTGATAGGACCTTGTTGTCGGAAATTACGACCGTGTGTAGGCTCCATCACACATTTTCCATCGGATTTTCCGACACACAAAGTTTGAGAGCAGGATATAAAATTTTCCGACAACAAAATCCGTTGTCGGAAATTCCGATCGTGTGTACACAAATCCGACGGACAAAGTGCCACGCATGCTGAGAATAAATAAAGAGATGAAAGCTATTGGCCACTGCCCCGTTTATAGTCCCGACGTACGTGTTTTACGTCACCGCGTTCTGAACGATCGGATTTTCCGACAACTTTGTGTGACCGTGTGTATGCAAGACAAGTTTGAGACAACATCCATCCTAGGATTTTGTTGTCGGAATGTCCATGTGTACGGGGCATAAATCTTAATACAACAAGTGTCATGAATCTGTAGTAATGTTTCATGCCCTGGCTGTCTGCTTACCTCTGGTCTGTGTATCAGCTTAGGGACTGCGCTTTCACACCTGCATGTTTAAGTAATCTTCTCTCAGCATGGCCCCACCCAAGGCTCCTCTGTGTGTTTCTTGTAGTGTGCTCTACGTTTGATTCCATGTACCGACTTTGGCATGTTCTCCTGACCACCCCTGTCTGCTTGTTACCCTGGCCTTTGGCTTGTTCTCCTGACCATCCCTGTCTGCTTGTTACCCCGACCCTTGGCTTGTCCTTCTGACTATTCCTTGTTGCTCTGCACTACTGTTTCCTCTCCATCCACCAGAGCCTGCTGTGAGTGTGAGCTGGGAGACCCTGGGGGCCGTGACCTGGATTCAGCTGCAGCAAAGTCAATTCTCACCATCAGAGGCTCTGGTGAAAACACCTGCTTGCTCTTATACTCTGCGCCCTGGGGAATCTATGCTCTAGCTCCCTGTTCGATCTATGTCTGTGCTCAGATGGAGCTTCTTTCCTGAACCACCCAGAGCTCCAACTGACCAAAGGGTCTACAAGCTTAGTGGTGCGCTCCTGACCCCAGCGGTGTGCATCTGTCACCTGGCCTGAAGTTCCCTGAAAATAAGGCTGGGCAACAAATTTTTACTGTAAGAACTCAGAAACTAGACACTATTGCCTTGTCAACATCAGCACATATGCAATGCTTACTGTCGAGATCATACGTAGATCATAATTTGAGAATATAATATTCCTTTTTTTCAAAAGATATATGCTCCAGTTGATTTCATTTTGTCACAGACCAATTGACTTTAGACATTATGCAGGTGTCTCGAAAAAACTGAAAAAAAGCATAAAAACATTGCTATGCCACTGACATCAGTGCTTGCATTAACCTTAAAGGCTAAATAAAACTGTATCTACAAATTAGTTGATTTTAGATAATTGTAGTGCCCTGCTCTAGGCTGGATAAATTTAGTTTTTGGTTCAGTTTTTTCTCAGTTGAGCAGCAATTTATTTTTCACTTCTGAACAGAGCTATCTGTAAATCAGGTGGTTGTTTGCTCCTGTCTGATTTTGGAAGAACCTTCTAGAATCAGTATAGGAGGGTCACTCGCTGGGTTATGTATTTTAATCTTACCTCCGCCAATCCCCCAGAAGGCAGTCTATTGAGAAGATAAATGTTTGGTTGGGGCTATTCAGAGTATCTTTTCTTGGGACTCTGCCCCTGGGAAGCAGCCTGTGCTATGGAAGATCTGTTGCTGTTAGGCCTCAGCATGTGCTTGGCTGAGGGCCTAAAAGAAAATCTGCTGGGGGACCCTATCTTATGAAGCTGGACTGGATAAGGACCCCTTTCACTGAGGAGTGTCATAAGGAGGACCCTCAAACTGTTACAGAACTACAAGTCTCATCATGTCTCTGGGAGTAGTTGTAACTGCCAGCCTTGCAATGCCTCATGGGAAATGTAGTTCCACAACAGCTGGAGGGCCCCAGGTTACCTACCCCTGCCCTAGACTGACCCTGTTTTTTCAGTGTGCTCTGAAACTGGTACTGTATCTGGGCCTGGCAGCCTCTGAAAAGGTAAGAGAGACCTGATTTAATCAGAGCGGCCCCACCAGCAGGCAAGCATTACATGTTTTATTTTTGCAGTGTCTTTACAAAGTCACATCTCGGACTTCTTTTTTGGACCAAAACATTTTCAGAAAAATGTGCAGGAAACTACCTTAATGAAGAATTTATTTAAACCATTGGGGTTAAGCTAACAACCAGTAACTGTTGAGACAATAAGTATTTGGACTGCTACAAGTTGATCCCATCTCAGTCATTTCAGAGGACTTTAGAATCACTTTAATCCATCCTGGTCAGTGGGAGAAAGAAATGCCCTGGCATTGGAGGAAAGAAATGTAGTAATTGCGCAGATGAAGAGTAGTGATAAATGATCAAAAAAGCAGCTGGCAATCACACAACATAACACTGTGTAAAAACATGAAAAACAAATCCATGAGAGAGAGGGAACAGGAAAAAACAGCAAGGTTGGCTTCAATGCCATTTTCGTTTATATCCAATGGATGGATCCTCCATGATGTGTGAATCTATGTCTTACTAGGCTCTTATGATGTGGAGTCTAGTTTTTCGGTAAGGCCCCTTTCACACTGGGGCGGGAGGTGCGTCGGCGGTAAAGCGCCGCTATTATTAGCGGCGCTTTACCGTCGTTTTAGCGGCGGCCGAGAAAGGGTTAAAAACCACCGCAAAGCACCTCTGCAGAGGCGCTTTGCCGGCGGTATAGCCGCGCTGCCCCATTGATTTCAATGGGCAGGAGCGGTGAAGGAGCGGTGTATACACCGCTCCTTCACAGCTCCAAAGATGCTGCTAGCAGGACATTTTTTCCCGTCCTGTTAGCGCACCGCTCCAGTGTGAAAGCCCTCGGGGCTTTCACATTGGAGACAAAGCAGCGGCTGTTTCGGGTCGGTTTGCAGGCGCCATTTTTAGCGCGATAGCGCCTGCAAACTGCTCCAGTGTGAAAGGGGTCTAAGGACATATCTTTTATTATCACGGTGGAAGATGCACTTTGGGTGTTTTTGTCATCTTTTATCCTATGAAATACGACTTCAAGGATTTCTTCATTTATTTTGGACAATTTATGGACGGATCACCATTATTTATTTATTTTATTTTGTTCACAAGTTAATAGCGCGGCAATCTTTTTGTTTTCCCTGGCATTGGAGGGCATCGAGGGAAAAATGCCCTGACATCAAATGTCTGTGTGGGGAGGAATGCTTGGAGATTTGCTGGACAGTGTGTGGAAAAAATACTCTGGAAATAATGATCAGCTGGAGAAAGAAAGGCCCTGGCATCACAGTCAGGGGTAGGGATGAGCCGAACACCCCCCGGTTCGGTTCGCACCAGAACCCGCGAACGGACCGCAAGTTCGCACGAACGTTAGAACCCCATTGACGTCTATGGGACTCGAACGTTCGAAATCAAAAGTGCTCATTTTAAAGGCTAATTTGCATGGTATTGTCCTAAAAAGGGTTTGGGGACCCGGGTCCTACCCCAGGGGACATGTATCAATGCAAAAAAAACTTTTAAAAACGGCCGTTTTTTCGGGAGCAGTGATTTTAATGATGCTTAAAGTAAAAAAAAAAAAGTGAAATATTCCTTTAAATATCGTACCTGGGGGGTGTCTATAGTATGCCTGTAAAGTGACGCGTGTTTCCCATGTTTAGAACAGTCCCTGCACCAAATGTCATTTTTAAAGGAAAAAATCTCATTTAAAACTGCTTGCGGGTTTAATGTCATGTCGGGTCCTGGCAATATGGATGAAAATCAGTGAGACAAACGGCATGGGTACCCCCCAGTCCATTACCAGGCCCTTTGGGTCTTGTATGGATATTAAGGGGAACCCCGCACCCAAATTAAAATAAGGAAAGGTCCCTATATACTCTGAACAGCAGTATAGAGGCGGTGCAAACAAGACAGGGACTGTAGGTTTGTTGTTAAGTAGAATCTCTTTGTAATTTTGAACATTTTTAATGTGTTTAGCTCCAGCCAAAAAATCTTTTCTAAGCTTTTTGGAAAACATAGGGAAGGGTTATCACCCCTGTGACATTTGTTTTGCGTCTTTCCTCCTCTTCAGAAGATTTCACCTCACTTTTTTGTCCCAATGAAAAATGTTTTTTGAAAATTTGGGTTTTTTTGTGGAACAAGGATTGGAAAGCATCAGTGGAAAGGAGAAATTGTTTTCCCATATTAACTCTTACATGAGAGAATTTCCCTTCCTATGGGTAGATTTCATCTCACTTCCTGTTGTCTCCTTCCGTTTGCAAGTAGGAGTCGTTTGTAAGTTAGATGTTTGAAAGTAGGGTCCTGCCCTATATACTCAGCAGAAATTTGGGCCTTAGGTGTTGCTGTGGCCAAAACACTGTAAGCCCTCACAGGGCCCTGCTGTGAAATATTAGATCAAGAATTGTAATTACATGCCCCTGTTGAACAGGAGCTGAAAAATTAGGCCTTAGGCACTGGTGCTGGTGCCACAACACTGCAACCCCTCACAGACACTCTAGTTGGAACGCAGGAACGAGCACTGCTGCAAAGTATTGCATCAAAAATTGTAATTACACGCCCCTGTTAGACAGGGGCAGAAAAATTGGGCCTTAGGCACTGGTGCTGGTGCCACAACACTGCAACCCCTCACAGACACTCTAGTTGGAACGCAGGAACGAGCACTGCTGCAAAGTATTGCATCAAAAATTGTAATTACACGCCCCTGTTAGACAGGGGCAGAAAAATTGGGCCTTAGGCACTGGTGCTGGTGCCACAACACTGCAACCCCTCACAGACACTCTAGTTGGAACGCAGGAACGAGCACTGCTGCAAAGTATTGCATCAAAAATTGTAATTACACGCCCCTGTTAGACAGGGGCAGAAAAATTGGGCCTTAGGCACTGGTGCTGGTGCCACAACACTGCAACCCCTCACAGACACTCTAGTTGGAACGCAGGAACGAGCACTGCTGCAAAGTATTGCATCAAAAATTGTAATTACACGCCCCTGTTAGACAGGGGCAGAAAAATTGGGCCTTAGGCACTGGTGCTGGTGCCACAACACTGCAACCCCTCACAGACACTCTAGTTGGAACGCAGGAACGAGCACTGCTGCAATGTATTGCATCAAAAATTGTAATTACACGCCCCTGTTAGACAGGGGCAGAAAAATTGGGCCTTAGGCACTGGTGCTGGTGCCACAACACTGCAACCCCTCACAGACACTCTAGTTGGAACGCAGGAACGAGCACTGCTGCAAAGTATTGCATCAAAAATTGTAATTACACGCCCCTGTTAGACAGGGGCAGAAAAATTGGGCCTTAGGCACTGGTGCTGGTGCCACAACACTGCAACCCCTCACAGACACTCTAGTTGGAATGCAGGAACGAGCCGTGCTGCAAAGTATTACATCAAAAATTGTAATTACACGCCCCTGTTATACAGGGGCTGAAAAATTGTGCCTTAGGCACTGGTGGTGGCGCCCAGAACCAAAAATGTTCTTACAAGCTATCAGCGTGATGATTGAGGAGGAAGAGGATAATTACTCAGGGATAATCACTCAGCATCAGCATAGGCAGTCTTTGAAGGGATCTGAAAAAAATTATTCAGTTACATCAGCATCAGGTGCTTGGTAGCTGGTGGTGATCCAAGACTGATTCATTTTTATGAAGGTCAGCCGATCGACCGAGTCAGTGGACAGACGCACCCTGTGATCGGTTACCACGCCTCCAGCAGCACTGAATGTACGTTCCGAAAGAACGCTGGATGCAGGACAGGCCAGTAGCTCAATTGCATACTGTGCAAGCTCTGGCCAGTGATCCATCCTCAAGACCCAGTAACCCAGAGGATTTTCGGTGGGAAAGGTGTCCAAGTCTGATCTTGCCCCTAGGTATTCCTGCACCATGTAAAACAGACGCTGGCGATGGTTGCTGGAACCGATCATACCTTGGGGCTGCGGACCAAAAAATTGTCTGAACGCATCGGTCAGACGGCCACCTTCTCCACCGCTCCTTCTTTGACTGACCGAAGCCTCAGCAACACGTTGTCCAGAAACAGGAGTTTGTAACCTCCCAGTCTCTGGGAACGCGTTGCACAGACCTTTCTGCAAGGCCTCCCGAAGATGTTTCATCCTCTGCTCCCTCTGCGATGGCAAGATAAGGTCCGCAACCTTACCCTTGTAACGTGGATCAAGGAGGGTTGCCAGCCAGTATTGGTCCTTCTCCTTGATACCACGAATACGAGTATCCTTACGCAGGCTTTGCAGGATCAGGGAGGCCATGCAGCGTAGGTTTGCTGAGGCATTCGGTCCGGAGTCCTCTGGGTCACTAAGGACAACAACGTCCGCAGCCACCTCCTCCCAGCCACGTACAAGTCCATGTGTTCCTTGGGACTGATCCCTTAAAGACTGCTGATGCTGAGTGCCAGGCTCCACCTCCATACTGACACAATCTTCCTCCTCCTCCTCCTCCTCCTCCTCGTCCTCTTCCTGTGTGATCGGCGGGCACGCAGGAACACTGTCTGGATAAAGGGGGCCTTGAGAGCTAAGGAAGTCCTCCTCTTCCTGCCTCTGTTCTGCCTCAAGTGCCCTGTCCATTATTCCACGCAGCGTGTGCTCCAACAGGTGGACAAGGGGGACAGTGTCACTGATGCATGCACTGTCAGTGCTCACCATCCTCGTGGCCTCCTCGAATGGTGACAGGACAGTGCATGCATCCCTGATCATGGCCCACTGGCGTGGGGAAAAAAAACCAAGGTCCCCTGACCCTGTCCTGGTGCCATAGTCGCACAGGTACTCATTGATGGCCCTCTGCTGTGTGTGCAGCCGCTGCAGCATGGCCAACGTCGAGTTCCACCTGGTGGGCATGTCACAGATTAGGCGGTTCTTGGGCAGGTTAAACTCCTTTTGGAGGTCCGTCAGCCGAGCACTGGCATTATATGACCGGCGGAAATGCACACAGACTTTCCTGGCCTGCCTCAGGACATCCTGTAAGCCCGGGTACCTGCCCAAGAACCGCTGCACCACCAAGTTAAGGACGTGAGCCAAACAGGGCACATGGGTCAGTTGTCCCTGTCGGAGGGCAGAGAGGAGGTTGGTGCCATTGTCGCAAACCACCATTCCTGCCTTAAGTTGGCGTGGCGTCAACCACCTCTGAACCTGCCCCTGCAGAGCTGACAGAACCTCTGCCCCAGTGTGGCTCCTGTCCCCCAAGCACACCAGCTCAAGCACCGCATGGCATCTTTTGGCCTGCGTACTTGCGTAGCCCCTTGAACGCCTACGGAGCACCGCTGGTTCCGAGGAAGAGGCCATGGAGGAAGAAGAAGAGGAGGGGGTGGAGGAGAGAGGTGTGTCACAATCAGCATTTTGGAGGCGTGGTGGCGGAACAACCTCCAACACTACTGCACCTTGTCCTGCATCCTTCCCAGCTGCCAGCAGAGTCACCCAATGCGCCGTGAAACTTAAGTAACGTCCCTGTCCATGCCTGCTGGACCATGAGTCAGCGGTAATATGCACCTTACCGCTGACCGCCCTGTCCAGCGAGGCATGGACATTGCCTTCCACATGCCGGTAGAGAGCCGGAATCGCCTTCCGTGAGAAAAAGTGGCGTTTGGGTACCTGCCACTGAGGAACCGCACATTCCACAAACTCACGGAAGGGGGCAGAGTCTACCAACTGAAAAGGCAGCAGTTGAAGTGCTAGCAATTTTGCCAAGCTAGCATTCAACCGCTGGGCATGTGGATGGCTGGGAGCAAACTTCTTTCGGCGGTGCAGCAGCTGGGGCAGGGAAATTTGCCTGGTACAATCTGACGTCGGTGTACCAAAAGCAGATTGCCCACAAGTACTTGGCTGTGACACACCTAATTCTACACCTTCATTCCTCTCACTGCAGGTCTCAGAGAGGACTGAAGGTCTAGTGGGGTTGGAAATCTCAGCTGATGAGGAGCAAGGAGAGATCCTCTTTGTTCTTTGGTGTGGGTCTTTCAGATACGCTTGCCAACGAACTGCATGGCAGGTCAACATATGTCTGGTCAAGCATGTGGTACCCAAGCGGGAGATGTTTTGGCCACGCGAGATACGCTTGAGACATATGTTGCAAATAGCAGCGGTGCGATCTGATGCACTCGTCTCAAAAAAGGCCCACACCAAAGAACTTTTTGAATAACGCGCAGAGACTGCAGCGCCCTGCACATGTGGAGCTTTGGGGTGTGATGCAGTCAATGTGCTGCCCTTAGGCTGGCCCCTGGAGGGCATCCTGCCTCGTTGGTGATGTGCCGCCTCCTCCTCCTCCTCCTCCTCCTCTCTCCTATCAGGCACCCACGTTGAGTCAGTGACCTCATCATCCCCTCCCTCCTCATCACTGGAGCAAACCTGGCAGTATGCTGCAGCAGGGGGAGCATGACTGCCAGATTGCTGTCCTTCTTGGGCACCCCCTCTGTCCGTGCTCATGTTACTGCCTTCATCGAGCTCAGTATCATCATCAGAGCCTTCCAAACGCTGGGCATCCTCCTGGAGCATGTACCCAACACTGTGGTCAAACAGTTCGAGGGAATCCTCATGAGGACATGGTGGAGCTAGGGAAGGAGTCACTGATGACATTGAGCTGAGGGAAGAGGCCGCTGCTTTGCCAGACAAAGCACCCTGGGCATGGGTGAGAGAGGATGAGGAGGATGAGGACGGCTTGGTCATCCACTCGACCAAGTCTTCCGCATGTTGCGGCTCAACACGGCCAGCTGCCGAAAAAAAGGCCAAGCGTGTCCCATGGCCACGTGCTGATGAGGATGCACCGTCTCCACGACCAGCACTAGACACAGAGCCTGCTTGCCCTCTCTTATTGGCTTGTGACTGTCTGCCTCTCCTTCTTGGCCTTCCAGACATACTAATGGCCTGTAGCTGCACTAAGCTGGGATAGAACACCTGTAATTTTCTTCAGGTAGCTTTATATACTGTAACCAGACAAGCCTGCCTGTCAGTAGGAAGATAACAGGAACGGATCTAGCTGAACACTGTGAGCAGGACACACTGTACTAAATGTAAATAGTCTAGCTGCCTGACCGTGGTACTAATAGGATCAAAAAGAACACCTGTAATTTTCTTCAGGTAGCTTTATATACTGTAACCAGACAAGCCTGCCTGTCAGTAGGAAGATAACAGGAACGGATCTAGCTGAACACTGTGAGCAGGACGCACTGCACTGAATGTAAATAGCAGGAACGGATCTAGCTGAACACTGTGAGCAGGACGCACTGCACTGAATGTAAATAGCAGGAACGGATCTAGCTGAACACTGTGAGCAGGACGCACTGCACTGAATGTAAATAGCAGGAACGGATCTAGCTGAACACTGTGAGCAGGACGCACTGCACTGAATGTAAATAGCAGGAACGGATCTAGCTGAACACTGTGAGCAGGACGCACTGCACTGAATGTAAATAGCAGGAACGGATCTAGCTGAACACTGTGAGCAGGACGCACTGCACTGAATGTAAATAGCAGGAACGGATCTAGCTGAACACTGTGAGCAGGACGCACTGCACTGAATGTAAATAGCAGGAACGGATCTAGCTGAACACTGTGAGCAGGACGCACTGCACTGAATGTAAATAGCAGGAACGGATCTAGCTGAACACTGTGAGCAGGACGCACTGCACTGAATGTAAATAGCAGGAACGGATCTAGCTGAACACTGTGAGCAGGACGCACTGCACTGAATGTAAATAGCAGGAACGGATCTAGCTGAACACTGTGAGCAGGACGCACTGCACTGAATGTAAATAGCAGGAACGGATCTAGCTGAACACTGTGAGCAGGACGCACTGCACTGAATGTAAATAGCAGGAACGGATCTAGCTGAACACTGTGAGCAGGACGCACTGCACTGAATGTAAATAGCAGGAACGGATCTAGCTGAACACTGTGAGCAGGACGCACTGCACTGAATGTAAATAGCAGGAACGGATCTAGCTGAACACTGTGAGCAGGACGCACTGCACTGAATGTAAATAGCAGGAACGGATCTAGCTGAACACTGTGAGCAGGACGCACTGCACTGAATGTAAATAGCAGGAACGGATCTAGCTGAACACTGTGAGCAGGACGCACTGCACTGAATGTAAATAGCAGGAACGGATCTAGCTGAACACTGTGAGCAGGACGCACTGCACTGAATGTAAATAGCAGGAACGGATCTAGCTGAACACTGTGAGCAGGACGCACTGCACTGAATGTAAATAGCAGGAACGGATCTAGCTGAACACTGTGAGCAGGACGCACTGCACTGAATGTAAATAGCAGGAACGGATCTAGCTGAACACTGTGAGCAGGACGCACTGCACTGAATGTAAATAGCAGGAACGGATCTAGCTGAACACTGTGAGCAGGACGCACTGCACTGAATGTAAATAGCAGGAACGGATCTAGCTGAACACTGTGAGCAGGACGCACTGCACTGAATGTAAATAGCAGGAACGGATCTAGCTGAACACTGTGAGCAGGACGCACTGCACTGAATGTAAATAGCAGGAACGGATCTAGCTGAACACTGTGAGCAGGACGCACTGCACTGAATGTAAATAGCAGGAACGGATCTAGCTGAACACTGTGAGCAGGACACACTGCACTAAATAGTCTAGATAGAAGATAACAGGAACGGATCTAGCTAAACTGAATACAGTGTATATATATATATGCAACACCTGGGATGCATATATATACACAATACACTGTAAGTGCAGCTAACTGACTGACTGTTCTGCCTAATCTATCTAACTCAAATCAAATGACACTGTCTCTCTCTCTCTCTATCTCTCAGCACACCGGAACACACACTACACAGGGCCGCCGTGCAGGCGGCCTTATATAGTGTGGGGTGTGTACTAAATCCCCTGAGCCATAATTGGCCAAAGCCACCCTGGCTTTGGCCAATTACAGCTCTCTCTACTGACGGCGCTGTGATTGGCCAAGCATGCGGGTCATAGTGCATGCTTGGCCAATCATCAGCCAGCAATGCACTGCGATGCCGCAGTGAATTATGGGCCGTGACGCGCCACACGAATTTGGCGCGAACGGCCCATATCGTTCGCAATTCGACGGACGGTCGAACAGCCGATGTTCGAGTCGAACATGGGTTCGACTCGAACACGAAGCTCATCCCTAGTCAGGGGGAACAAAAATATATGTCTTATCAATGGAGTTTGTTGGAGGAAAAATATATGTCATTGGATTAACCACTTGCCCTCCGGAAGATTCACCCCCTTCATGACCAGGCCATTTTTTGCTTTTTGGCACTTTCACTTTAACTTGACAATTACGTAGTCATGCAATGCTGTACATAAATTAAATTTATATATTTTTATCCCAACAACTAGAGCTTTCTTTAGGTGGTATTTGATCACCACTGGGTTTTTTATTTTTTCCGCTATAAACAAAAAAAGACAGACAACGTTAAAAAAAAAACCCAATATTTTCTACTTTCTGCTAAAAAACATATCCAATATAGAAATGTTAAAAAATCTAATTTCTTCATACATTTAGGCTAAAATGTATTCTGCTACGCCGGGAGTCCGCGACGTGGCCCATGACGTGACTGCGGGACTCCCTCCTCCTCCCCTGTAGCCGGGCCAGTAGGAGAGAGGAGCGGGGCCTCTCGCATGCGCAGTAGGGTAGGGTTCCACTGGCTACAGGGAACCCAGCAGTGTAGTAAGGCTACACTGCTGGGTTCCCTTACCCACAATGGCGGTGGCAGCATCCGACAGTTGATGGAAACATCAGCTGCAGTGCTGACATCGCTGGACTCCAGGACAGGTAAGCTGTCCTATTATTAAAAGCCAGCAGCTGCAGTATGTGTAGCTGCTGGCTTTAAATTTTCTTTTTTTTGGCGGACCTCCACTTTAAAGTAAAGCAATACCTTTTTTTGTTTTGTTTTGGGGGATCAGGGGCTGTAGTGGGGGTCCAGGGGCTGTAGTCGGGGGATCAGGGCCTATAGTGGAGGGCCATAGGCTGTAGTGAGGGGGTCAGGGAGTGAACTCTGGGCTTGCTGGCAGGAACTTTGCCTCTTCACTTTTGGCCTCTTCACTGACAACTCCAGGAGGCAGCTCTTCCTCTTTCAAGCCATACTGCGGCTGCGCAGTGCGGGATGTCTGTACTTGCGAGGTACCGTATTTATCGGCGTATAACACGCACTTTTTTCCCCTTAAAATCAGGGGAAAATCGTAGGTGCGTGTTATACGCCGATCCCCGGTAATTGTGATCTATCGGCGGCGATAGACTGTGAGCGGCGCCGGAAAGAGCCGAGTACACTTGACTATGTGTATCTCGGCGGCGTTCGTTCATCTCCGCCGAGTCCCTCCGAACTCCGCGGCGCCATATTTAAAACTACCTGCTATGTGTATGTTGGCGGCGATCTGTCCAAGCATGGACACTGGGGGCAAGGCTGCACTGACCACTGGGGCAAGGCTGCACTGACCACTGGGGCAAAGCTGCACTGACAAGACTGCACTGGGGCAAAGCTGCACTGACAAGGCTGCAATGGACACTGGGGCAAGGCTGCACTGACACTGAAAAGGCTGCAATGACACTAACAAGGCTGCAGATGGACACGATAAGGCTGCATTGATGGGCATTTTAATGTAAGTTTTTTTTCCTTAAACTTTCCTAGTCTCTTCCTGATGGCCACAGAAGGAGCTCCCAGTTGGTAATCCACCTTCTGCAGCCCAGCATCCCTGCAGCGTCACCACCACAGGATCAGAGGGAACACCGAGGACCACATACCTATACAGATGAGCCTTTTATATGTTTTTATCCTGTAAGTGTGTTTTTTACCTGGTGTCATTAAACATCATTTGTTAATACTACACTCAGGTGGCGCTTCCTTCTCTACCCCTCTCTCAACTACTACTTTTAAAGTGGAACTTCAGAAAATGAAGTCCTGCTAGATTACTTCAGGCCTGGCTTTTCCAGGTATAGCTATATAAAACATTAAAAATAAGTGTCTATACTGTTTAAAATCCCGTAATACACTGTCTCACCCTGCTCTGCACATGTTCAGCGCTCTCTATTCTTGGCATTGTGAAAAATCAGAGCCACTAGAGGCTGATCTGCTGACAGCCTAAATATTTACTGCTATTTAGAGGGCTTCAGCAAAATGACAGCCTCCAGCAAAAGGAACAAGGGCAGTGCTGGAGGGGTTATTTACAACACATAGGGGGTTGTTTACTAAAAGCAAATCCACTTTGCACTACAAGTGCAAAGTGCACTTGAAATTGCACTGACAGTGCTCTTGGAAGTGCAGTCGCTGTAGATCCGAGGGGGGCATGCAAGGAAAGTAAAAACAGCATTTCAGCTTGTACATGATTGGATAATAAAATCAGCAGAGCTTCCCCTCATTTCAGATCTACCCCCTCAGATTTACAGTGGCTGCACTTTGCACTTGTAGTTTGCATTTGTAGTGCAAAGTGGATTTGCCTTTCATAAATAACCCCCATACTAATTTTGGTAGCATAATTATTTATATGGAATATATGTTCCTTGCTAAAGCATAGTTGCCAACATTGAAAAAAAAATTTTAGGGACACTTTTTTGGCTGTAGGCAGAGTCTTATTATAATTAGGGGGTGGGGCATGCGTCTGTAGGCGTGGCACAGGGGGAAAGTAAAAATGCGGCGCACTGAGGCGAAAAATTGGCGTGATTTATGAAAAATAGTGGGTGTGTCTTAAGTGGGCATGGCTCAAAGAGGGCGTGGTTAGAGTCTGAGATGAATGAGGGATGGAGAGGGAAAGGGGGGGACAGGGATGGAGGGACAGCAGGCCCAGACCCTACACAACAATGGAAATATGTGTATTCTAGAAAGTTTAACAACCAGCAGATAAAGATACTCCAAACACCTGGTGTTAGCATTTCAATCATCCCCGCACCATGGTTGTTATGGTGTCAGGATGATTGAAGTGCATTATTTCTATTATTACATTGTAATATAAGATGAAATCATTAAACTCACCATAATGCCGAATCAGTGGGATCCCTGAGCGTGTCACCTGCCATGTCGTCTGCCACCAGCAGAGTCCTTTCTTGCATCAGGTGCCCCCAGCAGAGTCCTTTCTTGCATCAGGTGCCCCCAGCAGAGTCCATCCTTGCATCAGGTGTCCCAGCACAGTCCGTCCTTGCATCAGATGTCCCCAGCGGAGCCCCCCCTTACATCAGGTGTCTCCAGCGGAGCCCCCCCTTACATCAGGTGTCCCCAGCGGAGCCCCCCTTTACATCAGATGTCCCCAGCGGAGCCCCCCTTACATCAGGTGTCACCAGCGGAGCCCCCCTTACATCAGATGTCCCCAGCGGTGCCCCCTTACATTAGATGTCCCCAGTGGAGCCCCCGCTTACATCAGGTGTCCCCAGCGGAGCCCCCCCTTACATCAGGTGTCACCAGCGGAGCCCCCCTTACATCAGATGTTCCCAGAGAAGCCCCCTTTACATCAGATGTCCCCAGCGGAGCCCCCCTTACATCAGGTGTCCCCAGCAGAGCCCTTCCTTACATCTGGTGTCCCCAGAGGAGCCCACCTTACATCAGGTGTCCCCAGCGGAGCCCACCTTACATCAGGTGTCCCCAGCGGTGCCCCCTCTTACATCAGGTGTCCCCAGCGGTGCCCCCCCTAACGACAGGTGTCCCCAGCTGTGCCCCCCCTTACTTTAGGTGTCCTAGTAGGAGGGGGTATACAAAATTATGTCTCCCTCCGCCGGCCGCGTGGTTACAATAGAACCCCTGCCCTTTCCATAACAGACTGGCAGCGGGGCGAGGCGGAGTGGGCGCAGGGTGGGCGGCGACGCTGGAGCTTCATCTAGCCACCCAGCCGTTCCTGGTCTCCTTAAAAATGGCGGCTCCGCTGGCCGCGGACCTCTAGCGGTGGCAAGCGGCGGCGGCGAAAATTCGTAAAAAAAACTGATTTCTCTGGACATTTCCCGGGAAACAATAAACTTGGGAAAAGAGTCCAAATCCCGGGAATGTCCCGAGAAATCCGGGACAGTTGGCAGGTATGCTAAAGAACATACTTTTTTTTAAATAAAATTGTTATAGATAAAGTTTTGCTTTAAACATAAAGGAAAAACGAGTGCACGGGCTCATGGTGCAATAACGTTTGTTTCATTAAATTGAAGTTCTTTTCTAGTTTATTGTCATCTGGCAGCGTGTGAGTTTTTTCTTGTCTTTTAGCCTACAGCAATTGACCTTTTACCATTTTACTACTTTTATTATTAGCATTTTATGACTTTTATATTTAGTACCGTATCTCCATACATACAAGCACAGCTTTGCTCCCCTCCCTATACAGGGACAGCACTGTAAATGCAGTAAACAATATGATACCACAGCGCGCCTACAGTGCTCTCTCATTGCGCTCTAACCCCGCCCATTCTGCTTGAACACGTATGTGGCACCGCCCCTACTCTAATATCAACATTCAGAGCCTGTGCTCCGCCATTGTTCTGGAGTCCAAACCACAAGAAAATGGAGACCCCCCCCCCCACACACACACACACACACACACATAGTCGTAGCATCCGGAAGTGACGTTATGCAGGTTTGAAAACAGCCGCGGAGTGAGGGAAGTGGCCGCTAATGTGATCAGGTAATGTTTATTATTACAGACAAACGTGTCCTGATAACAACAGTCATTGCTCCGGGTTAGATTGTACTTGTGGTTGTGGCTATGGCGTCATTACACTGTCCCTTTATATCCTATTAATGCAGATGGAGTAAATTGTGAAGCTGCCTAGAGCTTTCCAGCTTCCATGTCACTCCTCTGCCCCATTCACATCACAGGCAGTGTTGTGTGAAAATGAAGACTTGCAGCATTTCCCGGGGGAGGGGGGAGTCTCTCTCTGTCACTGCTCAGCTGTGGTACATAGATGTGGAAAATGTCCAGCAGATGTGGGAGAAGCAGCACAAGAAGACAGTCACCTCGTGTGCTAATCCGATCAATGCTGGGAGAAGGAGAGAGCAGAGTGTTGGAGAGGTTAAAGTGGAACCAAAAACCAAACCACTTTTTTTTTTTGGTTCATTTTGGGTAGTGTAAGGGAGGGTTATAACTCCTGTTTGTTTTTGTCATCTGTGCCCTATAGAAATTTCCCCTCACTTTCTTCCCCATGGCCCCAACAGGAAGTTAGAGGAATGCCCACCAAAGTGAGGGAATCCCGGTGTCACTGGAACTAGTATCCGCACTCCCCATTCTGGTGGGGTTTTCTTGGTGATTCTCCCTAATAGGGGCACAGACAGCAATAAAAACTGACAGGGGTTCTCATCCATCTCCACTCTATCCAAAAAGAAATTGACTTTTGAATCATCAGTGTGATGCTTGTCCTTCAATGTCCAGTGGTGGGGTGAAGACGAGACCTAGAAGTTTTAGTAAACTACAGCAGAGGTCCCCAAGTCCCACGTTTGGCAGGTAGATGGCTCCCATGTACATCGATTGACAATAACTTTGACCACCCACCTAATCTCGTGTAGGCCCTCTTACGGCAAAACCCATCAAGTCATGAACACCACTAGACCTCTGAAGGAATGTTGTGTGACGGGAGTCGCTTTGGGTGGGGGGTTTATGGAACCCAGCTTACTTTAGAGAGGTTGGGGAAACCCCTGTCTCAGCTCTCCATCCGCTTCTTATGTGCAAGTTATCCTACGTCTATTAGGGGCACAGGGTGACTGAAAAAATAATGGACAACTACCTAATGGACGCTGAGAATGCGGTTTGGATTACTTCAGATGGGACAGTAATATTTATCATCAAAATCCCTCAAGAAATCTGTGATACATTCATTCCACTGTATCAGAATGCTTTGCCTCATAGACTATTGTAGGTAGGAGCCGGACAGTCTGCTACTGGGGTCTCCTGCTATTGTCTCAAGGTGTTCTGTGTTTATACTTGTAATAATGTGTATTGTTTTTAGTGAGCTTGAAGTCGGAAAGTCTGACCTGGAATGAGACTTCTGATACATCCAGGTGGCTAATTAACCTAATGTTTATTGTATATGTCGGTGGTTGTAATTATATTCCTGTGTGCAGTTTGTATTGTTGGGGTAATATGATCAGGAAGGGGGGTGATGTCCTGTAGTGTATATATTCTGTGTTCTTGTTCAAATAAACAGTTCTTATTCTGGTTTACTCCAAAACTGGTATTGCCTAGATCTTGGGGTAACTATAGCCATATTCACTGGTCTTATGTTCCAGAGCTTGGGAAGCAGCTTCTTGGCGGACATACCCGTCAGAGTCCGTCACAGATGGCTTCCATGTACATCGTTCGGCAATAACTTTATGACCACCCACCTAATCTCGTGTAGGCCCTCTTCTTGCCGCCAAACCCATCAAGTCATGAACAACACTAGACCTCTGAAGGTATGTTGTGGTATGTGGCACCAAGCCGTCAGTAGCAGATTCTTTAAGTTCTGTAAGTTGTGAGGTGGGGATTGTGGATCAGACTGTTTTTCCAGCACATCCCACAGATGCTCAATCTGGAGAATTTAGAGGCCAAGTCAACACCTCAAACTTGTGTTCCTCAAACCACTTTTTACAGTGTGACAGGTCACACTATCCTGCTGAAAGAGGCCACAGTCATCAGGGAATACCGTTTGCATGAAGTGTGCTTGTTCAGCAACAATGTTTAGGTAGATGGTACATGTCAAGTAACATTCACAAGGTTTCCCAGCAGAACATTGCCCAAAGCATCACACTGCTTTCACCAGCTTGCCTTCTTCCCATACTGCATCCTGGTGTCGTCTCTTCCCCAGGTAAGTGACGCACAAGCACCTAGCCACCCACATGATTTGGGGCGGGGGGGCTCTGGAAGATATACCCCCCTTCCTGACCAGGCCATTTTTTTTTGCTTTTTGGCACTGCGTTCCTTTTAAAGGATAAGTTCACATTTTAAAAATAAATACTAAAAGCGCATATTTTTGCAGGTAAAAAATGTGCATTTATTATTTTTATTTATTTATTTTTATTGGGAGCCTGGAAAGCATTGCACCTGTGACCAACAGATCATGGGTGCAATGCAGGGCTCTTGCAGACTCTGTGAATGAATGACATGGGCAGAGCCCCACGTGTCCAAGTTCTTTGCAGATTGTGATAGGGAGCAGGAGGAGAAGATCCCTGAATATGAGTGTAACGTAACGTGCTACAAAAGGTGAACTTATCCTTTAACTGACAATTGCGCAGTCATGCAACGCTGTACACAAATTAAATATCTTTGTGTGGGAAAAAAAAAAATAGATCTTTCTTTTGGTGGTGTTTGATCACCACTGGGTTTTTTATTTTGTCTGCTATAAACAAAAAGAGACCGAAAATTTTGAAAAAAAAAAAAAACCCCTAATAAGCGTCTATTCATTGGTTTGCGTGAAAGTTATAACATCTACAAACTATGGTATAAATATTGGAGTTTTTCTTTTTTCATACTAGTAATGGCGGCGATCAGCAACTTATAGCTGGACTGCGATATTATGATGGGCAGTCTGAAAGTTTGTGGGAACCAGTGAGAATAATACAGTGATCAGAGCTAAAAATATGCACTGTCACTGTACAATGACACTGGCTGGGAAGATGTTGAACATCTAGGGAGATCAAAAGATTAAAGTGGTTGTAAACCCTTACAGACCACTTCTACCTACAGGTAAGCCTAGATTATGGCTTACCTGTAGGTCCAAGAAATATCTCCTAAACCTACACGGTTTAGGAGATATTTGAAAAAAGACAGGCAGCGCTGTCTACGGCGCAGCGGCGCGTAGGCGCACTGAGCATGCCGCTGCTAACGGCGATATGCCGTTAGTGGCGGGTACCGTGCGGGAGTGACGTCATCGCGGCCCCGGCCAATCGCAGCACCGGAGCCACGATGCCCGGAAAGAAGATGGACGCTCCGTAGCAGAGGGGACAGTGGTGATATCGCAGGCTCCTGTGTCAGGTAAGTGACACATAATGGGCTACTAGGCTATGCCTGGTAGCCCATTTTGCTTTACCTTTGCAGGGAAACAAAGAGGAAATAATCCCATTAGGGTTTACTTCCTCTTTAAATGTGTGCCTAACCAATGTTTATGTATGTACTGTGAAGTGCTTTTTCTAAGGGATGTGCCAGTTTTTATTCCCTTCTGTGCAAGTAAACAAAAACTGGCACATCCCCGTTGGCAGGACAGCGCTCTGTATTGTTTATATTGACTGAGCCCTGTCCTGTCTCCCGCCTCACCGATTAGAGGGTGCTGGCAGGCAATCTTTGGCCGGCACTCTCTGGTTTGTGCTGTGACTAATCGCAGCACAGCTGGCTGGATCATGTACTAGATACGTGATCCAGCACAGTTTCTTCCTACTCCTACGCGAGGCAGTTAGCAAGTAGTTAAAAGAGAAGTAAAGGAATTTTAATTTTTTATTTTTGCACTTTCATACTTGCCTAGGTGGATGCAACATGGGTCCAATGCTGTATCTGTCCACTGGCGCCTCTGCACTGAGAACCAAGCAATCGGACATCACCGATCGCTTGGTTTTGAGAGCTCCATGAGCCGCAGACTCTCAGTTACAGCTCTCTGCTCTTCTCCCTCGCTTATTGGAGCGCTGAGCTGGGGAGGGGGGCAGAGCGGCCATCTCAGTGAGAGGCTGAGCCGGGTGTCAGTCCAGGCACCTGGTGGATCCCGACTTCGTGGTCAGGATGACACAGTGCTTGGACTGACATTGGTGACGTCAGCAGAGAGCAGACTCTGCTGAAAACGGGTCACAGGAGTGCAAGACGAATTACACTCCTGTGATCCACAGGAGAAGTAAAGCCAAACAAGCTCCGGGTGGACTTCTCCTTTTAATGTTGTTCACTTAACCTGTCAATGGTCATAAAGTTATGGCAGATCAGTGTATGTATTTCATCTCTATGATAAACTGTTTGCTTAGAATTCAGCTTTAACTACTTGACCTCCAGCAGATTTACCCCCTTTAGGACCAGGCCATTTTTTGTGATACGGCACTACGTTACTTTCAAATGACAATTGTGTGGTCATGCAGTGCTTTACACAAACTAACTTTATATCACTTTTTTTCACGCAAATAGAGCTTTCGTTTGGTGGTGTGTGTGTGTGTATATATATATATATATATATATATATATATATATATTAGGGGTGCAACGGATCGTTGCCGATCCGTACGGATCACCCTCCGCGGATCGGCACACCCGCGATCCGCGGAGCACTTTTCGGCCTAGCTCCGGAGCGGCGGCCATCTTGGTACACCCGGAAGTGGCCGCTGTCTCGACAGGAAGTGACGTTTCGTCGCCGCCATCTTGCTACACCCCACACTCCTGCACAGTACAATAATGATAGAGTGAGAAGGGGGCAAGCGGACATCTTGTTACACCCACCCACCGGAGTTTTAAATTTAAAAGCCATTTTCAACACAAAACTGAGCTTATATGCACAAATACTGTATTTATGCATATAAGCTTAGTTTTGTGTTGAAAATAGCTTTTAAATCTAAAACTCCGGTGGGTGTAACAAGATTTGTGTGTTTTTTTTTGTTTTTTTTTATGCTGATCCGAGGATCGATCCGATCCATGACTCTGATCCGAGGATCAATCCGATCCGTGAGATTTTTGATCCGTTGCACTATATATATATATATATATATATATATATATATATATATATATATATATATATATATATATATATATATATATATATATATATGTACATATATATGTATGTATACATATATATATATATATATATATATATATATATATAATATATATATATATATATATATATATATATATACAAACTATGGTGTGTTTTGGTGGAAATTTATTTTTTTATTAGTAATGGTGGTGATCAGCGACTTATAGGGGGACTGTGATAGTAGGGCGGGCAATCTGACACCAACATCCCTGCTAATTTACATATGCAGAGCTCTGTCTGGTCTCCCTCCTTGCCGATCAGCAGGTGCTACCGGTCATCCATTGGCCACCCGCTGAATGCTTGTGCTGTCGCTTAATCATGGCACAGCCAGAGCGCGTGCGCCCTCTTCCCAGAAAAGCAGAATTGCGTGTGCAAAATAATATAAATAAAAAAATAAATAATAAAAATATATCTGTATTAGGGGCCTGTTTGATTACAGCGCTGGGAACATCACAGCTTTCATTTCCTTGTCAAAAGAAGTTTATTGAGTATACAATATTATAAAGATACATAAAGTAAGTTTACAAGGATGTATAAAGTAAGCTCATTGTTTTACCGTAGGGTTTATATAGGTAAATATCATGAAATTTCAAATATTAAACCTTGGGTTCACGTAAACCTAAATTAAAGATATATATCATTTCCTTAGTTACTTTTGTAGGTATTTAAATGATTTATACCTACTATACATATTGTTTACAGGTAGAGTGTATATAGGTCAAATAAATTCTGATAATGAGCTTTAATCGTAAGGTGGAGAAAAGGAAAGAGAAAGAAGAAGAAAAAGGGTAGAAAGGCAGAGGTATGGTCCACAAGGTTGTCCCGCTCGTCAGTAGAGGTCGACCGATATGGGTTTTTCTCTGGCCGATGCCGATATTTAGAAATCGCGGTGGCCGATGGCCGATATGTGATGCCGATTTTTTTGGGCCGATATATTAGGCCGATTTTTTTTTTTTTTCTTTTTTCCCTTCATCTCATAAAATCTAACAGTTAGACCCCTTTCACACTGGGGCGTTTTTCAGGCACTTTTGGGCTAAAAATAGCGCCTGTAAAGTGCCTGTAAAATGGCTCCCCTGCAGTCTCAGTGTGAAAGCCCGAGTGCTGTCACACTGAGGCGATGCGCTGGCAGGATGTAAAAAAAAGTCCTGCAAGCAGCATCTTTGGAGCGGTGTATACCGCTCCTCCACCACTCCTGCCCATTGAAATGAATGCGCACCGCTGCCGAAGCGCCTGCAAAGCGCTTTGGCAGCGGCGCTTCAGGGGCGCATTTAACCCCTTCCTCGGCCGCTAGCTGGGTTATAAGCGCCCCGCTAGCAGCCGAATAGCGCCTCTAAAATGACGGTAAAGCGCCGCTAAAACTAGCAGCGTTTTACCATCAACGCATGCCTGCTCCAGTGTGAAAGCAGCCTTAAGTAATACAGAAATTTTTTTTCATTTAAACATTAAACAAAACAAACCTCCAATCAGTTCACTTGTATGTATAATTTAGAAAACAAAAAAAAAAAAAAAACTATCTTGAATATTAAATACACAAAAACAGGTAATCAAAACTTTTGGACAAAAAAAAATGGGCTAACTTTAGTGCTTTAGATTTTTTTTTTTAATTCATTACTGTATTTTTAAAAAAAAAAAATTGTGTTTGAAAGACCGCTGCGCAAATACCGTGGGACATAAAATATTGCAACAATCACCATTTTATTCGCTAGGGTCTCTGCTAAAAAAAATATAGATAATGTTTGGGGGTTCTAAGTGATTTTCTAGCAGAAAATACAGGATTTTTACTTGTAAGCAACAAATGTCAGAAAAGATTGAGTCTTTAAATGGTTAAACTGAAAACTTCTCCACGGAGTTCAGTCTATTGATAAAAAGATCTTGAAGAGATACAAATGTATCTTCTTATCAGACTGGCAGGCTGCCCAGAGGGGGAGAGAATCCTCTCCACAGATAACTCCAGGAAACTTGCATTAACTTCTATTACAGAAGTCATTTGCAAGTCATGGCTGAAGTTACAATCGGCCTTTTTTATCAGCACAATCGGCCGATGCCGATTAAGTAAATAACGCCAAATATCGGCCGATATATCGGCCGGCCGATATATCGGTCGACCTCTACTCGTCAGTTTATTATTCTTTTTAGTTCTCTTTGAAGCCTTAGAATGGGTGTCTCTGTAAGTCATTTAATCTGTTACCATGGCAACAGGACAGAGTCATTGAAATTTGACAGGAACTGTTGTTTTATCCAAGGATGCCAAAGTTTTTCAAATTTTGGAATTTGATTTTGATCGATGGCTACCATCTTAGCATGGGACATTGTATTATTCATTCTGTGAATTGTTTCTGCTAGTACCAATGTAGGAGATTTCCATGCCTTGGCCACTGTTTGTTTTGCAGCCGTTATTAGTTGGATCATAAGTTTGAATTGAGAGAGTGTTAACCATTCCGGTTTTAGATTAAGTAAAGTTAAATATGGATCTGGTTGTATTATTTTTTTAAATATTTTAGATGCAATCACGAAGACTTCCTTCCAGAAGGTTTGGATTACTGGGCACGTCCACCATATGTGTAAATATGTGCCTATTTCTGGGCATCCTCGAAAACAAAGAGCTGAGGTATTAGGTGAATATTTTGCCACTCTAGCAGGTACAAGGTACCAGTGAGTTAGGACTTTATAATTTGTCTCCAGTGCTAAGATGTTGGGTGAAGATGACTTAGATGTGAGCCATATGTTAGACCAGTCCGTGTCTTCTAAAGTTCGTCCCAGGTCCTCCTCCCACCTCTGAACGTAAGAGGGTCTATTAAGGTTTACTACTCCATATAATTGATTATAAAGTGATGAAATTGTACCTTTAGCAAATGGATCTTTTGTACAGATTGATTAAAAAATGCATAATTGGGATAATGGTGTATCCCCCTTTAGGAATGGTGTATAGAAATTTTTGATTTGGAGATATCTAAATATCTCAGAGTTTGGTAGATCATATTTTTCTCTAAGCGATGGGAATGAAAGGAATGATTTAGATGCTATGAAGTCATTTAGTGTCTGAATGCCTGATGTTGTCCAAGCTTTAAAAGAATTTGGGTAGATCCATGCCGGATAAAAGGCCGGATTTCTGATAAAAGAAAGGAGAGGATTGTGTGGAGATTGTAATTGATATTTGGTTTTTAGTTTATCCCAGAGAGATAAGAAGTGTTTAGTTATGGGATTATGAATTTTAAAGCGGTCTTTAGGATCAAGCCATAACAAGTTTGATATTAATAGAGGGTCATTTTCTGAAGCCTCTATAAATACCCATAATGGGATTTCCTGTTTTGCATGGTATTTGGACAGACTGGCCAAATGTGCTGCTCTGTAGTAGTTAGTAAAATTAGGGTATCCCAGGCCTCCTTTATTTTTGGGAAGATGTAGTGTGTGTATAGGTATACGTGGTTTAGAAGAGCCCCATATAAACGAAGTTGCTCTTTTTTGTACTATTCTCAAAAAATAGGAAGGAATTGGAATAGGGAGGACTCTGAATAGATAAAGCAATTTGGGTAGAATAGTCATTTTGATTGCATTAATCTTCCCTATCCAGGATAAAGGAAGTTGCGACCATTGTTTTATTAGATTTGTGATCTGTCTTAATACAGGAGGATAATTGGTTGAGAATAAGTCAGAATGAGATGCTGTTAAATTAATTCCAAGATATGGGATTGATTTTTCTGCCCATGTGAATGGGAGTGCAGCCCTAGCCAGGATCAATTCCATGTTTGTGAGCGAAATATTAAGCACTAGGCATTTCTTAGGATTAATCATAAGGCCGGATAGGGCTGCAAATCCATCAAGAGCTGGTATTAAGTTAGGACCAGAGACCTGTGGTGATGATAGAAAAAGTAATATATCGTCTGCAAATATATATAATTTGTGTGTAATACCTCCTACTTCAATGCCAGTTATAGTTTGGTTTGTTCTGATGTATTGGGCCATGGGTTCGAGTATAAGGGCAAATAATAAGGGAGATAATGGGCAACCCTGTCGGGTACCTCTTTCGATATTAAAGGCATCAGATTTGTATCCAGCATATTTTATATAGGCTTTGGGTTTATTATATAATGCTTTGATCCATGTTAAAAAGTGGGGTCCAAAACCCCATTTTTGTAATGAATATTGCATATATTGCCAGGATACTGTGTCAAATGCCCTCTTAATATCGAGAGATAGAAAACATAAAGGGATTTTCAGTTTTTTAGCAATATGTGCCAATAACACTGCCCTGCGTATATTATCGCCTGCCTGTCTATTTGGCATGAAGCCTACTTGATCTCTATGTATTAATTTTCCTATAATGCTATTGAGGCGTTGTGCTATTATTTTTGCTAATAATTTAATATCGAGGTTTAACAGAGAGGCCGATAATTCACACAGGAAGTATCATCAGAAAGGGGTTTTGGGATCATACAAACAATTGCCATTAGTGTTTCTTGCCGAAAAGAATGTCCTTCTAGAAGTTTGTTAAAAGTTTCAGTGAGAATGGGAGAGAGTATTTCTGAGAATGTTTTATAGTATAAAGCCGAGTAGCCGTCTGGGCCTGGTCTTTTGTTAAGTTTTAGGTCTTTTATGGCGTTAGCAACTTCATCTATAGTTATAGGCTCATCCAAACTGCTTTTTTGATTCTGAGACAACTCAGGTAAGGTTATTTTTGAGAAGAAGGATTCAGCCTCTGTAGGATTAAATTCATTGTTTGTCTTGTATAAAGTTGCGAGATGTGAGTGAAATTTATGGACTATTTTAACTGGATTACAAGTATAAACATTTTTTGATAATTTCAAACGTATTGGTTTGAAAGATTTGTTAGTTGAATTTAATGCCCGAGCCAAATATGTACCTGGTTTGTTTGTATTCATGTAGAAATTGTGTTTGGAGCGTTTGAGGGATTTATCAACTGACTCAGTGAGAAATAGATCGTATTCCAATCTAGATTTTTCCAGATGAGATTTTGTACTCTGAGATGGATTATCTTGGAATGATATGTAGGCTGCATTAAAATTGAGTTCTAGTTTTTTTTCCAGATTTTTGCGTTCCCATTTAAATAGTGCCATTTGTCTTTGTATTGTACCACGCAAGACAGGCTTATGAGCTTCCCACAGTGTTATTGGGGAAATGTCTGTTGTATTATTAATTGATATGTATTCCTTTTAAAGCTTGTTCAATGGCCATCTGATGTAGTGGGTGTTTGAGCATTATGTCCGGTAAGTACCACGTTGGGTCATGCGCTTTTGGTATGGCTGAGGCTATAGTAGTGTATACTGCATTATGGTCGGACCACGGAATCGGAATTATATCTGATGCAATAATTTCTGGTATCATTCCTATTGTTAGAAAAATATGATCTATTCTGGTGAAGGTTTGATGAGGGTGCGAGAAATAAGTGAATTTCTTTTTCATTGGGTTACTTTCTCTCCACGAATCTACCAGATTGTATTTGGAAAGAAGTTGAGAAAAAGGTAATCTAGAGGTTATTTTGGATGGTGTAAAAGGTGATTTATCTAGAAATGGGAGGAGGACCTGGTTCGAATCCCCGCACATTATCACTGTTCCTATTTTGTGTGTATTAATCACTTGTAATATATGTGAGAGGAATGGTGTAGGTTGTTTGTTAGGAGCGTAGTAGGAAATCACCGTGATTGCTGTATCCATTATATAACCCATGAGTATCAGGTATCTACCTTCTGGGTCTTTAATTTCTGATGATAAGGTGAATGGTGTGGATCGGTGAAATGCAATTAGAGTACCCCTTTGTTTGGTACAGGCAGAAGCCGTGTAAATTTGTTGATAAAAAGGAGAAATATATTTTGGAGTAGAATCTTTGGTGAAGTGTGTTTCTTGGAGGCATACTATGTGAGCCTTCTTGTTATGGAAAGTACGGAAGGCTTTGGTCCTTTTTTGAGGGACATTTATTCCCTGAACATTCAGGGAAAGTATATTCAGTGGTGCCATGGCAACAGATCAAATAGTTTTGACTTACTTTTTGTTATGCAGAGCTGACTGCGCAGATCAACCTGTGTGGACTGAAGAGATGAAAAGATAGAAAAGAAACCAGTGAATTCTGGAGTAAAGAGTAAACAAAAAACATATGAGATTAGATGATACATTGTATAAATTATTTTTTGCAAGTAATCACAATTTACCCGTGAAGGAGAATAAATATCTCTCTCAGGGGAATAAGTGCCTTCGTCACACTCCCACATAATATGGTTGGGAGAATGAGGAGGGCTAATGGGGGTACACGGATCTTCCGCTTACAGGAGAGAAGTGCTATGTCAAAAGACATCAAAATGATGATTCATTAATTGGAGTGCAGAATATAGTTTTTGTTGAAATTATTTATTCCAGGGTGGTTGTATATGGTTAGTCTTGCCCTAGGCTAAATAATTCAGTTAGAAAGGTACTGTTAATAACTTTGGTATTGATGAAGATAGTTTGAATTATTTTGGGATTTTAACCCTTTTAGAGTAAACAATTACATATTTTATTCATATGTAACTGTTTAGATATGTTAACTCATAAAATTGAGGTTGTATTGCTTCAGATTAGAATAAACAAAAACATAGTTCTAGGAACTAGTTAGGTAATAATATATTTGTTTTAAGAAAAGAAAGAAAAAGCTTCCATTACTTCTGGATTATTGAACATATTTGTCCTAAAAAGTAATAAATCTATTGTTATTACCTGAAAATATATAACTGAACAAGAATTTCCTTATTTCACTTATATATTCTAAGGCTATATGAATCAGAATTAATAAGAGATATAACTGGAATGTAACATAGTCACACACTGTGTGGGATCATCAGAATGCAGTTACATTCAGTTATAAATACAGGTTTTTTTTTTATAGAGAACCATCTCTTAGTATAATAAATGAAGAGATATCAGGGATTAGGATGTCAGTCCATTGAATCTTCTTGGTCCATGGATGATGTGGCATAACGGCCTCTTTTGTGAGAATGATGATTCCCATTTTGTTCCGAAATTTTCTGGGTGCTGCCTGAAGGTGAAGATGATGCCATTCTTCTGTGTGTGGGAGAGTTGCTGCTTGTGGGTTCTGTCAGATTTAATTTTAAAAGTGTTTGTTGTAGTTCATCTGCTGATCTGCTTCTGTAAATTGTACCTTGGTAGTTAAATCTGACTGAAAAGGGGAAGCCCCATTGATACATAATGTTGTGGCGTTGCAGTTCCATTAGTTGGGGTTTCATGGATCGTCTTTTAGTAATAGTAAGTTGGGATAGGTCAGCAAAAATTTGATAATTGTGTCCTTGAAAAATAAGTTCCTTTTTTTCTCTTGCAGCAATTAGTATTTGTTCTTTCGTTCTGTAATAATGAAATTTTGTGATTATATCACGTGGGGGTCCATCTTTCTTTTTGGCTGTGAGGGCTCTGTGTACTCTGTCCAGTTCTAAACGTTCAATAGGGATATCTGGCTTTAGTTCTTGTAATAGAGCAGTAATAGTAGATTGCAGGTCTGTCACAGTTTCAGGTATTCCCCTTATGCGCAAGTCGTAATCTTCTAGCTTAGTTTGAAGTATTAAATTCTCTTCTTTTAATTGTTCCAATTCTGTTATATTTTCTTGGGTTGTAATTTCAATTTCATCCATTTTTATTTCTAAGGCTGCGGTGCGGTTTCCCAGCTCTCTTATTTCTTTGGTTAGGCTGTTTGTTATTTGGTCTGAGGTTTGTTTTAAAGCCTTATGAAGCATCTTTTCAAATTGTAATAATATTACTGGGGATGCTGAGGAGGCTTGTGGAGAAGTTTGTGAGAGGATTTGTTCTGTATCTGACTCAAATGGAGAGTCTTGCTGTGACATTTTCTGTCTGTGAGAGCGCCCTGATGCTGTATATTGTGAGGTGACTGGAGCTGCTTTAGTTGCAGTGAGTGCCTGTGAGCTCTTTGTGAGGTGATTTTTATTTCTGCCACGGCTTCCTCCCAGTACCATATTTCCTGCCCAAACTTTCACAGTTTGTTCCCTGGGGCAAAAAGGTTCAAATGGATACCTTTTGAGCCTGCAGGCTCCGCTTTGTCCTTCTCTTCTCTCCTCAGCGGTGCGGAGCTCTAACAATGCATGTCTGCTCCGCTAGGCTCCGCTCATGCACCTCTCCACAGCTTTCATTTCAATAGCTGTGTGTTTCCCGCTGCGCGCCGTCACAGCCCCTCCCCCTCGTCCAGGCACTTTGATAGACAGATCACCCGTCCAATCCTGGGACGGGTGATCTGTCTATCAAAGTTCCCCGGACAAGGGGGAGGGGCTGTATGTGACAGCGCACAGCAGGGAACACAGCTATTGAAATGAAAGCTGTGATGTTCCCGGCGCTGTAATCACAGGCGGCGTCTCTCCTCTCTTCACTGGCTACACTAATGGGGACACTGGCTGCACTAATGGGGACACTGGCTACGCTGCACTAGGGGCACTGGCTGCCCTACTGGGGACACTGGCTATGCTGCAATGGGGACACTGGCTGCACTACTAGGGACACTGGCTGCATTGATCTCCTGTACCATGTCCCCAGTCTCTGACCATCTCCTGTACCATGTCCCCAGTCTCTGACCATCTCCTGTACCATGTCCCCAGTCTCTGACCATCTCCTGTACCATGTCCCCAGTCTCTGACCATCTCCTGTATAAAAATATTTTTAAAAACAGTCACTTTCGGTATCGGTGTTTCGGTTTTAAATATGGGTGTTCTAAATATGGGTGTAACCTGTTCCTAAAGTTGAACTTCGCCTTCTGTTTTGTCACGGTCACATGATAGTTTACGTTTTTGGGGTTGTATACAATATGTCCATAGAGAGATCACACAAATACAGTACTTGTACATATAACATTTAATAAAAGTAATGACCGATAAAGAAAATATAACAATAATACTTAGCTAAAGATGCTGTTTTGCCACGGAGTCCTGCCCATGATGGCATGGCCGATATTCAGACACATGCCTAATGGCAGCTCTGATATGAAACTGAATGTTCCAAGTTACAACTGTGGTATATAGGATGTGTGTGTAAGGAATGGCCAACCCCAGGTCAACTCCCCTTAGAGCATGACGACCTTTTAAGGACCTGGTCAGTTTGGTTGTTTCTGCTCTAAAGGAATGCAATTACAATCGATTAATCGGTCAGCCTATTAGTTGGCCTGCATACAGAATGTATTATTTGTTTACATATCAGGAAATGCAGTGCAGTACACATAGAGCTCAGTACACCATCCATACATGTCAATAAGTGCCTGAATGTGTGAGGAGCAATGCCTCATGGGACATGTAGTCCTGGGCAGGAAGTGAGTGGTTCTAAAGGCAGAAGTTTTTTGGTTTTTTTACCTTGCTATAGGGGCACTCTATACTATACTGTACACTGTATGAAAATTCCTTTGACCAAGAAGTTTTCTATTCTGATTCTTTGAATTTTCCCATCACTGTGGTCGAAAACTAACATCAATTTGATATTACAGTTCTGTCTGAAAATCCGCAAAACAGTCTTCTTTTTTATTTAAAGAAAAAAAAATTGATCTGAGTCTAATGATATTTACCAGATTCAACCTCTAATAGCATATACAGTATATCTCTTCTGTCTGTTATTCTCAGCATGGATTAGAGATTTTGCTCCCTAACTATATAGTTGGTTATTCATATTTACCACTGCATAGAGATATTTAAGAATAAATTGCCTTTTTTTTAACTTTACATATTAACTAAATTTATACACCACGGTTTTTTAAGGTTATTATCCGATTAATCAAAACGATAATCGGCCAACTAATCGATTATGAAAATAATCGTTAGTTGCAGCCCTACATTCCTTTTAGCATGAAGTCATTTATGGTAACAAGTACTGTATTTATTGGCGTATAACATTCACTTTTTCACCATGAAAATCGGGTGCAAATAGTGCGTGTGTGTTATACGCCAATACTTCAATTTTAGCTGCCTCGGAGGGGACAGGGAGGGGGGCGGGATGAGCACCATCAGATTACATACAGTGAGAATCTCCTGTTTACTTGGCGGCCTCTGTAATAGGAAGTCCCGTCTCCTGGGCCGCCATTGGACCACTGTTCTGTCTATCATAGGAGATTCTCACTGTATGTAATCTGTCGGCACTTGTCCCGCCCCCCTCCCTGTCCCCTCTGGGCTGCAGATGGGCATCGATCAGGCTGCTGCATTGATGGCAATGGTGAGGCTGCTGTATTGATGGCAATGGTGAGGCTGCTGCATTGATGGCACTGGTGAGGCTGCAGATGGGCATTGATCAGGCTGCAATGATGGCAATAGTAAGGCTGCAGATGGGCACTGACCCTTATTTTGCTTCAAAGTTCCTTATTTAAAATTTAAGTTTTTTTTCCCTGAAACTTCCCTCTTAAAATTAATGTGCGTGTTATACACCTGTGCGTGTTATACGCCAATAAATACGGTATATTAAAGGCTTTCTTATACATTTGTGAGGCAAGGAAATATGCAATTTCTCCATCACCTTTAAAAAGAATACAGATGCCTCTAGTAAATTGGACATTATTTGGTTGTCTTGGCATTCAGCAACATTTAGCCCACTTGCAGGTGTGTCAGGGGACTGTGTTCTCTGTTGTGGGCTGCAATTCCAGTTAATGGCCTTGGTATCCGTATAGGACACAGAACATTTGCAGCCATCTCCTAATACCTCAGGTACACAAATGGTTTGAGGCAAATATGCTCAAGTGTAAACCCCCACTTTTTACTTTATGCCATGTAACAAGTATAAAGTAGATGCTATCCCAATTTTTCTGCAAAGTGGTACTACACTTGAAGGGCCAGTTCACACCATATAAACGCTGTCCGGATGCTTTTCTGCATGCGTGTTTTTGATACTTTTTTTTTGGGTTTTTTTTGATGCAGTCCAGTGCGTCATTCCCCCCCCCCCCCCCATCTTTTTTTTTTTCTTAACCTTAAAGTAGGACATGTGTGTTTTTGATGCGTTTTACAGCATTCCAGTGCAGGAAAAATGCATGTTCTCTTTTTTTCTTTCTTTCTGGAACTGCAAGCACTGGTGTGATCTGTGTTATTGAAAACCATACAACTTACTTTCAATGCGTTTTTTGATGCAGAAAAAAAAATAAATTGGACTGCATGTGATGTGAACTGGCCCTAAGACTCGCTTTTACTGCCCCACTAACTGCTCTCCTTAAGCTGTAAAGGCAGCAGAGGGGGGTGTACATATATCACATCTGGGATGCTTTGTATAATGGCATTGCAAACATTATCACTGCTTTTGCATTCTTTGGGCTGTACCGCCCACTGGGCACAACCCATTCTATTACAGCACTAGTGTAAAACGGGCAGTGAGGAGTTCTAGCCTTTCTCCACTCTACTGAAATTGTCTGTCTGTGTTCCTATTAGCAGATTTTTCCTTGAATTCCAGTGACAGCTGTAACATTTTACATTTCTTTTCATTTTTCACCCTGGGGACAATGGTCACCAGGACAGGAGAAGGTAAATTTTACTCTATTGCCCACTCTACCCAAAACTAAAAAAAACTTTTTGCTTGTTTTTTCTCCTTTTAAAAAACATTCCTTGAAATGTAGGACAGTTGATGAATGTGTAATGATGGAACAATACCTTAGCCACTAAAAAGCTTTATGTGGTCCTCGTTGGCTCAGATAAAATATTTCTTGCAAAACGCTATACTTGTAAAGCTTTTAAATTGTACTGTAATGTATAGTAAATTGTATTTTTATGATGACAGCTCTTTGGATTTACGAAAGATCCAATATGCAATGATGGAGAAGTCCAGGCTACCTGTTCCGAGACCCCAGATACAGAAGTCATCAGGTAAATCTGGCTTATCTGTGTTTTCTTTCTCTGCCATACACTGATACAATAATACTGGAGTGAAAGCAGTATAGAGACTTCACATCGTTTTCTTAGGGTACTTGGCTATTGATAGTGGCTCTGCTGTAGCCTGCCCTTCCCCCTTCACTCCCCTCCAAAGCTTTCTGGCTGAAGGTATACTCTGAGAATGAGGTCTATCTACAGTATGTACAGTATTGGTCAAAATGTTGATATGCCAGAAGCATTATTGAATCTGTTTTGCCCAACACTATTACAAAAGCACAGATGTCCCACAGTATGATTGGATAGACAGAAACCTCAGGAAAGATAGCTTGGTTGGAAATCCTGAGCGTTAAATGCCTATTTATAAAATGAACAGTCCCTTGATGTTTGAAATGAATAACTACAGTGGGGTAAAAAAGTATTTAGTCAGCCACCAATTGTGCATGTTCTCCCACTGAAAAAGATGAGCGAGACCTGTAATTGTCATCATAGGTATACCTCAACTATGAGAGACAAAATGTGGAAACAAATCCAGACAATCACATTGTCTGATTTGGAAAGAATTTATTTGCAAATTATGGTGGAAAATAAGTATTTTGTCAATATCAAAAGTTCATCTCAATACTTTGTTATATATCCTTTGTTGGCAATGACAGAGGTCAAACGTTTTCTGTAAGTCTTCACAAGGTTGTCACACACTGCTGCTGGTATGTTGGCCCATTCCTCCATGCAGATCTCCTCTAGAGCCGTCATGTTTTGGGGCTGTCACTGGGCAACACGGCCTTTTAACTCCCTCCAAAGATTTTCTATGGGGTTGAGATCTGGAGACTGGCTAGGCCACTCCTGGACCTTGAAATGCTTCTTACGAAGCCACTCCTTCGTTGCCCAGGCGGTGTGTTTGGGATCATTGTCATGCTGAAAGACCTAGCCACGTTTCATCTTCAATGCCCTTGCTGATGGGAGGAGGTTTGCACTCAAAATCTCACGATACGTGGCCCCATTCATTCTTTAATGTACACAGATCAGTCCTCCTGTTCCCTTTGCAGTGAAACCGCTCCAAAGCATGATGTTGCCACCCCCATGCTTCACAGTAGGTATGGTGTTCTTTGGTGGCAACTCAGCATTCTCTCTCCTCCAAACACGACGAGTTGTGTTTCTACCAAACAGTTCTACTTTGGTTTCATCTGACCATATGACATTCCCCCAATCCTCTTCTGGATCACCCAAATGCTCTCTAGCAAACCTCAGACGGGCCCGGACATGTACTGGCTTAAGCAGGGGGACATGTCTGGCACTGCAGGATCTGAGTCCCTGGCGGCATAGTGTGTTACTTATGGTAGCCTTTGTTACGTTGGTCCCAGCTCTCTGCAGGTCATTCACTAGGCCCCCCCGTGTGGTTCTGGGATCATTTTGACCCCACGGGGTGAGATCTTGCGTGGAGCGCCAGATCGAGGGAGATTATCAGTGGTCTTGTATGTTTTCCATTTTCTAATTATTGCTTCCACAGTTGATTACTTCACACCAAGTTGCTTGCCTATTGCAGATTCAGTCTTCCCAGTCTGTGCCAGGCCTACAATTTTGTTCCTGGTGTCCCTCGACAGCTCTTTAGTCTTCACCATATTGGAGTTTGGAGTGTGACTGTTTGAGGTTGTGGACAGGTGTCTTTTATACTGATAACATGTTCGAACAGGTGCCATTAATACAGGTAACAAGTGGAGGACAGAGGAGCCTCTTAAAGAAGAAGATACGGGTCTGTGAGAGCCAGAAATCTTGCTTGTTTGTAGGTGACCAAATACTTATTTTCCACCATAATTTGTCTCTCATAGTTGAGCTATAACTATGATGACAGAATTGTTCATTTTAAGTTCTCTTGTATGAAGTAACATTTTAGCTTCTCATGTTGAGATACACAATGCAGCAATTCGCCTTCATGTAGGTCTGTGTGTACATGGCCTTTCTGGAGGCATTCACTGAACAAATGAAGTCCTAATCATGCTCGTCTTTTCCATAAGTGAAACAAGCCTTTCAAGTTGAAATGCCATTCACTACAATGTGACTGATTCACATGCACGTGCTTCAGCTTAGTGTGTGTGTTTTGTTTTTTTTTTTTTTGTTTGTTTTTTTAAATTTATTTATTTATTTTTAAATTGCTGTATAGCTTTGAGCAGTAGCTCCTTCAAATCCAGTGTGAGTTGGATCCATGCACCAGCCCCTGCACGTATGTCAAATTTTGACATGCGTCTGTGTCCATACAGGCTGCTGTGTCTGTATACATTTCTATAGGCTGCCAGTGCACAGCTGGCAGAAGATTGGGAACAGGTAGGTAAATGTTGTATTGCAGAATAGACATAGCATGTCTGTTGCGCAATAAAGATCCCACCCACTCATAATTTTCTTTTAAGTGGATGTAAACCCTCACATATACCCAGTGAAGTGAACAGCCTCAAATGATAATGTGAAGTATATTATTCCTGCGCTACCATGTAATAATTAGAGTGGTGGAGGGAAAAGCAGCTTGCACCGGATGGGGTCCAGCCTGGCCCCTGATAAAAACATAAGCTAGCGGGTGGGTATGGTGCTGCGCTAATCCATATAGATGCACAGATGCATAAGTGCAATCATGCTAGAGTATTGCTGGGTCAGAAGCTAATCGCCTGCACTAGGTATACAATGTGTATTAAGCTTAAACAAACCATAAAAGTATAAACGTGCTGTGCTCAATCAGGAAAATATAAATGAATAAGTGGGACTAGCCGGACTATAACAAATTGTGATATATAAAAACATCAACATGAGTGTTATAAAAACATGCTGTGTCAAACTTCACATATAGTGCAAGAATAAGTGAGTCTCTAAAACATTGATCACACAAAAAATATAAAACACAGAAAGTGCAATATTACACTGTACATCCGGAGAGATCAACAATAAGTGCTCAAAATTGTCAGAGGACAATAATACAGTTCAAGAAAAAGTGACTTGTGCAGCAGCAAACAACTCCAATGCTTCATCAAACGTGCCAAACAGTGAGATAGTGCGGGCAGCAACTGGATTAGCGTCACTTGCTTAAATAAGTGGAGAATGTGAAGTGTATAGATCAATCTTCTTCATGCAGCAATCCTACACTGGTGGATAATGGCCCCTTACCTCATTGCACTGAGGTTACAGCATAAGGCAGTCACCGCTTATGGTATCTCCTGTGGGGGTTGATCCTGGGTCCCGGACTATCTCTCTATATGCCTCAGGTCCACAGGGGGCATGACGGCCAAAGGAGAAACAAGGATGCCATATAGTGTAGTATTTTAAAACGTATTGGCTTTATTCACAGATAAAAACAAGGGTACTCGCACAGTAAAACGGCAGAGGATACATGTAACCAAACGATCGGCGAGCTCGTACACTGCTGACAGTGGAAGGTGCCTGTTTGGGAGCTCTCTGCTAATCTATTTATAGCAACCTCCTCGACACAAATTTCAGCCTGGTTTTATCACAGATGACGGAGAACTTGTCCGAATATATCAGGCTGATAACAGACGAACGGAGCAGGAGAAAGCCACAGGACTTAGTGCTTTGGAGAGATAAGAAAATACTACAGATATACTGTGTCTCACAAAAGTGAGTACACCCCTCACATTTTTGTAAATATTTTAATGACACTTTGCTACAGCTGTGTGTACAGCTTGTATATTTATTGTCCCCTCAAAATAACTCAACACACAGCCATTAATGTCCAAACCGCTGACGACAAAAGTGAATACACGCCTAAAGTTAAAATATTTTGTGTGACCACCATTATTTTCCAGCACTGCCTTTTAACTCTCTTCGGCATGGAGTTCACTAGAGCTTCACAATTTTCCACTGGAGTCCTCTTCCACTCCTCCATGACTACATCACGGAGATAGTGGATGTTGGAGACCTTGTTCTCCTTCACCTTCCATGCTTTCTTGTGCATCATCTTTAGAAGAGGCTTCCTTCTGGGACGACAGCCATGCAGACCAATTTGATGCAGTGTGTGGCGTATGGTCTGAGCGCTAACAGGCTGACCACCCCACCCCTTCAACCTCTGCAGCAATGCTGGCAGCACTCATACTTCTATTTCCCAAAAACAACCTCTGGATATGACGCTGAGCACATGCACTCACCTTCTTTGGTTGATCATGGCGAGGGCTGTTCTCAGTGGAACCTGTCCTGTTAAACCGCTGTATGGTCTAGGCCACCGTGCTGCAGCTCAGTTTCAGCGTATTGACAATCTTTTAGCCTAGGCCAGTGATGGCGAACCTTGGCACCCCAGATGTTTTGGAACTACATTTCCCATGATGCTCATGCACTCTACAGCGTAGTTGAGCATCATGGGAAATGTAGTTCCAAAACATATGGGGTGCCAAGGTTTGCCATCACTGGCCTAGGCCATCTTTATGTAGAGCAGTGTTTTTCAACTCCAGTCCTCAAGGTGTCCCAACAGGCCATGTTTTCAGGTTTTCCATTATTTTGCACAGGTGATTTGATTAGTTTCACTGCCTTAGTAATTACCACAGCCGTTTCATCTGAGGGAAATCCTGAAAACATGACCTGTTGAGGCAGCTTGAGGACTGGAGTTGAGAAACACTGATGTAGAGCAACAATTCTCTTTCCCAGATCCTCCGAGTTCTTTGCCATGAGGTGCCATGTTGAACTTCCAGTGACCAGTATGAGAGAGTGAGAGCGATAACATCAAATGTAACACACATGCTCCCCATTCACACCTGAGACCTTGTAACACTAATGAGTTACATAACATCGGGGAGGAGGAAAATGGCTAATTGGGCCCAATTTTGGACATTTTCGCTTTCATTTTTTCAGTGTTGTCACATGAAAAGATATGATATATATAAATGTGAGGGGTGTGAGATACTTTTGTGAGATACTGTATATATTCTTATTTATAGTGTAGAGCCTCAGTTATACCCAAAATTCTGGATCTAAATTGATATACTACAGGGGACTGATAATCACCGTTATTAGACAAAGGGAGACTGTAGACCACAACGGTTAATATAGGGAGAACTAGGGATGCCACCTATACCATTTTATTTATTTATTTTTAGTACTCGCCGATACCAATTACTGATACCTACCGCAAATGTTTTGTTTTCACTTCAGCTGTCAGCAATGATACAAAGCACTGAAAAGTTAATTACAAATGAATAAAATTCATACATCACGGGACACAGAGCCATAGTAGTTACTATGTGGGTTATAGGCCACCTTCAGGTGATCGACACTGGCACACCCTAAGACAGGAAGTCCACTCCCTATATAACCCCTCCCACTACTGCGAGTACCTCCAGTTTTTTCGCCAGTGTCTAAGTTGTTGGTCACGTGTAAAGATGTGCTGTGCTGAGCTCCACTGGAGCAATCCTTGTTGGGGCTAGCTTTGCAGCTGGATCCATTCAAAGTGTCTTTTAGGCTGAATTGAATGGTACCCGGGCCACGTGTCTGAAGAAATGAGGTTTTGCCTGTAACACTTCTCTTTTCAGAGAGTTGGAGCCCAGGATCCAGTACTGTATTTTAAAGCCATAAAGTTTTCTGGCGGGGTGCTATCTCAGGTCCAGGAGTGTGGGTTCCCCGAGGGTCCCTGGTTCCTGAAGGTTTAATGGAACCCACCGTGAAGGGTGAAGATTGGGTCTGTTGGTTTTACCACAGAAAACCCTGCGGCGGGAAAGGTAAGTGGAGTTTTTCTAAGGAATTTTTAAATTTTCTTATGAAATGTCTCTTTTTAAAAGTAAAATGTTGTCATGCCTAAGTGGTGGGATTTTGTTTCATCAGACACCCCCCACCTGAGCTGAACTCTCCCCCTCTTCACGAGGCTAAGCATTAGGAGAGAGCTAAAGAACGATCAGCGATGCCGTTTTTTTCTTTCACCACCCCTAGCACAGCGGCGGCCTTTAGGTCGCCTCTTCGCCATCCCTCCCTCCCCCCCAAGCAGATCCTATCTGATCAGAGGCTCGTGCGGGAAAACTCTCCTTTTTAAAGAGAGGAAGGTGGGTCACAATGCAACGGAGGCGGGGCTTAGCGCGGCATAGGTGTCCTCCAACATCCGGCACGGGAGTGTGCTTTAAAAACTCCATTGTGCTGGCTGCAGGTTGTCTGAGGGACACAGGAGCAAAAAGGGGCATGGAAGCGGTTTGGTGACACAGGCATTCCTTTTGACACATTTACCATTTGAATCAGGCTGAGCATTAATAGCGGCAGGGCTGGACTATTGCTCAAGCAGTGGATGCAATCCTTCTGGTAGTACCTCTGCCTTGTGCATCGGGCTATGGTCGTAAGGGGGGTAAAAACACCGCAAAGGACTTCTTCAGCCACAAAAAAGCCTAGAACCATCTCAAAAAAGATGGCATCCTCCCCTGGAAGTTCCGAGGTGCCTGGTCAGAGTGAGCCATCAGGGCCGTTTGGTGTTGCAACTGCTTTCAACACTGCAGCCCCTGTCTATATTACGGAAGAGGTTTTTTCCTCAACCATTTTGGGGTTGGAGCAAAAGATTGATGCTTTAATTGCATCTGTCAGATAAGGGTACTCACCAAGGCAGAGATGCTGAGAGCGGTAACCTCTTGTGACTAAGCGCACTCCACTCCTGGAGATGGTACAGGGGGTGAAGGGCACAAAGAGGCACGAGTCACCAGCAGGCAGGGCAGGTCTTGCGTGAAGGTCACGGGCAGGGAGACAGCTGTGCAGGACTGGAAGATGCTGAAGCTCAAGAAGGAAGACAAACATCTAATCCAACAACAGGCCGGGGGTCAAACACCCGTGACTGGCAAGAGTCTTTTAGATAGGCAAAACAGTCTAGTGCAAAGGACTGTTAGCAGGTATGTCAGCAGGCTGATGACTTAGTACTGAAGACTGATAGCAAAGTCCGTAAAACAGGCCGAGGGTCAAACACAGATAACTGGAGGCAAAGTCTGTGAGCAAGCCAGGGGTCGAGCACTGAAGATAATAGCAAAGTCCAGGAGCAGGCTGAGGGGGTCAATCACTGGAGACAGGAAGCAATATCCGTAGACAGGCTGAGGGTCAAACACAGGAAGCAAGTAGAGAGGTCCGAGAGGCAAGCCGAGGGTCAGATGCAGGAAGAGATCAGAGCAGGTCAAGGTCAATCCGGGTCACAACAGGTAATCAAGAATCAGAAAACACACGGGGAGCTGAAAGACAAACCAGCAATCTGGTCATGGCACAGAGTGGCTTATATAGGCCAGTGGGAGGCTCATGTAGTGCGCACGCTATTGCGTACACGTGTTCGCCGCTGAATTGCACACACACATTAGCCGTCTCGCTGAATTGCGCACACGCATTAGCTGTTCCACTATATTGTGCTCAGGGATGCGCCGGAGTGCCGCTCTACCTCGCATGTGCGAAGGAATGCAGCAATATTGGCGAGACTGGTAATTGCTGCTTTCCTGACAGCATCCCAGAGTGGGACTAAGCGCGATAGGTCCCCTTCCATTTTGCAGAACCCTCAAACTGAGGAACGGGGCGAGAGATGATGAAATTCTCTCAGGGAACCAGGAAGAGGCTGATGACTCCTCTTCTGAAGAGTCGAATGTGAATGGATCAGGTTCACAATCTGAAAGATTGATGGTACAATCTCTTACTGAATTGGTCCGCTTCACATTCATGCTGCAATCAGCTGAGTCAGTCAATGAGCCCACTTCTTGTTTGGATTCACTAAAGCCTCCCCAAGCTATTCATACTTTTCCTATCCATTCATTGCTAAAAAAGCTTATGTATTCTGAGTGGGAGCACCCAGATAAAGTTCTATCCTCCAAAAAAGTTTTCAACACTTTATCCTATGGAGGAAGAATTTAATAAAAAAAATGGGGGATGCCAGCAATTGACGTTGCCATATCCTCCGTGAATAAAAATTTGACTTGTCCGATAGATAATGCTCAAATGCTGAAGGATCCATTGGATAAGAAGTAGCAATTTTTCTCTGGCAGGTTCAGTGGTTCATCCTGCGCTGGCAGAAATCGGTGTATGTCAGTCCTTAGGAGACCAGTTTAAACAGGTGCTCAAGATTATTCCTGATCAGCAGGCCCAAGATTTGGCCAGGGTACCAGGGGCATTAGGTTTTGCAATAGATGCTATGAGAGATTCTATTCTCCAGGCCTCTAACATATGCTGGTGCATGTGCGTTGAGTTCTATGGTTGAAAAATTGGTCAGCCAAAGCGCCATGCAAAAAGCTCCTGGCTAGTTTTCCATTTAACGGTGAATGGCTGTTTGGAACAATCTGGATAAATACATCCAAAGAATTTCTAATGGGGAAAAGTTCCCTTTTGCCAGTTAAGAAAAGGATGGAGCGTTTTTCGTTTAAACAAGCTTCTTCTCCAGTGCCAGGAGCATCAGCCTCCAGAGTGTTGAGACAAATGGGTGGCTTCCTCAATATCTCTAGGATACAAACTAGAGTTCCGAGAGTTCCCGCCCCCTCGTTTTCTCAGATCAAAAATTTCCAGGGATCCAGAAAAAAGTATTTCAAGCTTTGGACCATCTTTTGTCTCAAAAAGGGATATCAGTGGTCCCCATGAAAGAGAAGGGGTTAGTTTTTTATTCAAACCTTTTCACGATACCAAAACCAAACGGGGATGTCGGACCCATTCTTAGATCCCAAAGATCTAAACTGATTTTTGAATATCTGCTCTTTTCGCATGGAATCAATCCGATCAGTAGTCTCCATTCTACAGAGTGGAGAACTGCTAGCGTCAATTGACATCAAGGATGCTTGCCTCCATGTACCTATTTTTCCCGCTCACCAGAAATATCTACGATTCGAGATAGAAAATCTTCATTTTCAGTTTGTAGCTCTGCCTTTTGGTCTAGCTACTGCTAGTGTAGCTAGTGTTTACAAAGGTCTTGGCTCCCCCTTTAGCCAGATTAAGGGCTCAAGGTATAACGATTCTAGCTTACTTAGATGATTTACTCTTGATAGACCAGCCGGTAGCCCGCTTAGATTAAAGTTTGGTCACCACAGTCAGCTACCTGGAATATCTAGGTTGGATTCTCAACCTAGAGAAATCTTCCTTAAAACCATCAAAAAGATTGGAATACTTGGGTCTGATCATAGATACAGCTCAGAAGAGGGTGTCCTTGCCACAGGCAAAGATCAGTTCCATAAGGTAACTGATCCAGGTGGTCAAAGCAAAGAGGAATCCTTCTATTCGGATTTTGCATGCGATTGTTGGGAAAGATGGTGGGTTCATTCAAGGCCGTTCCTTATGCTCAATTTCATTCAAGGCTACTGCAAAACGGTGTCCTATCGACTTGCAACAAGAAGGTCCAAGCTCTAGACTTCCCAATACGTTTATCCCCAAAGGTGCGCCAAATTCTGAGTTGGTGGTTGATAGCCAAGAATCTCCAAAAAGGGAGATCATTCCTACCAGTTACCTGGAACGTGGTAACAGATGCCAGCCTTCTGGGCTGGGGAGCACTCCTGGAAGAAGCATCTGTCCAAGGGAAATGGTCCAAAACAGAAATGACCTTGCCCATCAATATTCTAGAGATTCGGGCAGCACGCCTGGCCCTGAAGGCCTGGACTCTCGGACTACGAAATTGTCCTGTCAGGATCCAATCCGACAAAGCCACAGCAGTGGCCTATATCAATCACCAAGGGGGCACGAGAAGTCGTGCGACCCAGAGAGAGTTGAATCGTATACTAACTTGGGCAGAAAACAACATACCTTGTCTATCGGCGGTCTTCATTGCAGGAATAGAGAATTGGCAGGTGGACTACTTGAGTCGCCAGCAGTTGCTCCTGGGAGAATGGTCTCTTCACCCCAACATCTTTCTGTCAATATGTGAAAGATGGGGAATTCCGGACGTGGATCTGTTTGCGTCCAGGTTCAACAAAAAGATCGTCAACTTTGTGTTGAGGACAAAAGATCCGCTGGCATGCGGAACAGATGCCTTGGTTTTCCCGTGGAATCAGTTTTCACTGATATTTATGCATTCCCTCCTGTTCTGTTGCTTCCGCGGCTTCTACGCAGGATCAAGCAGGAAGGGAAGGCGATGATTCTTGTGGCCCAGGAGATCTTGGTATGCAGAGATCGTAAAGATGGCGGTAGGAGACGCATGGACTCTGCCGCCACAACCGTATTCCACCCTACCCTACAAAAGCAAAATTTAATGGTTTGACTATTGAGAACCACATTCTGAAGAAGCATGGGCTATCAAGTTTAGTAGTGTCTACTCTGGTTAATGCAAGGAAGCCGGCCTCCAGAGTCATATATTAGTCTGGAAGGCATATGTCTCCTGGTGTGAATCCAGGGGTTGGCACCCCAGGAAATATGTCATAGGTAGGATCCTTGACTTTCTATAGATGGGATTAGAAATGAAACTGGTCTTGAGTACTATCAAAGGCCAGGTTTTGGCCTTATCGGTATTTATTTATTTCAATGACCACTTGCTTCACATTCTCTGGTTCGTAGCTTTATTCAGGGGGTAACGCGGCTTAATCCACTGGTTAGGTCACCCCTGAACCCTTGGGACTTGAATTTAGTCCTGTCGGCATTACAGAAACAGCCTTTTGAGCCGATACAACATATTCTCTTGGTCCTTTTAACAAGGAAATTCGTTTTTCTGGTAGCCATATCTTCTGCAAGAAGGGCATCAGAGTTGGCTGCTCTTTCTTTTTTTTTTTTTTTTTAAATTCCTTTATTTTGACATACTTAAGGCATAGAAATACAGTCCAGGTTACAGTAGATTACATATTCCATACAAAAAAAAATACTTTTGAATCATATAAAGTATGACTGTAGACCAAAATCAAAGTTATTAACCAAACAAATATGGTAGCGTAGATAAGTTCTAGCCAAAAGTATATCTGTTCCATACATAATATATTATAGCAAGGTTGCCTACCAACGGGCCTCCTTGCATAAAACTTAATTTGTTTATGGACAGTTTTAATATATATTATATTATTTAAACCTTTAAAGACAGATATGTCTTTTGCTATACAGGTGAGTGTTACCTGCTCACCTTAAATAATATCATTCACCTTATATTCGTTATCGCCGTCACCACGGCTGCTTAGTGAGCTGATCGAAACACAAGAAACTAAAGAAAAGAAAAGAGTAGAAGGTGAAAAGAAAAGCGGGGTAGGAAAGGGGAAGGGGAGGCATGAAAGAGGGTGAGAAGAGGGCAAAAAAGAAGGGGTTGTTAAGGAATGGCTGCGACATCACCCCCAGCTCGATCCCACCTGTCACACCCCAAAGGGGTGTACACAGATATCTGTTTCAATGGGGTCTTTGGGGTTGTACCTCAGGTAGGCGAAGATTGTGTCTGTGCCATGTCCTGCAGATATGCGTCTGTACCGACAAAATATCTCCAGGGTCTCCATTTGTCAATAAATTGTTCCTCTTTGTTTTGTAGAGTTGCCGTCAGTTCCTCCATACGTAAAATACAGTTAACTTTTGAATACCACAGGACCCTGGTCGGAGGGAGAGGATCCCGCCAGAGCACCGGAATGCATGTCCTAGCAGCGTTCAGGAGTTGCATTGTCAATGTTTTCTTGTACTTTTGAATCGGTCTCGTGGTCAGGTGTAGGAGGCATGCGGCAGGGTTATCTTTGAGATCGACCGAGGTCAGACTTTGAATAGTCGAAGTCACCTCCTCCCAAAAGGGTCTCAGGAGTGGGCACGACCAAAAGACGTGAAGCATGCTTCCCACTTCCCTGTCACATCTCCAACACCTATCCGACAGCGACGGGTTCATTTTATGTAACACGTATGGGACTCTGTACCACCTGGTCAGGATTTTGTATCCCGCTTCTTGATAATGGCTCGCAATCGAGGACTTATGTGCCAAGACCAAGACCTTCTCCCTTTGCTGAGTGGAGAACTGAGTCCCCAGGTCCCTTTCCCATTTCAGAAGGAACTCTGTAGTTGAGTCCCCCCCCCCTGACCTGTAAGAAGACTATATAAGAATGACAGTGTGTGTCTGATAGGTTCCCCAGATTTGCAGAGAGATTCCAGAGGAGTGTGGCTCCGAGGGACATAGGGTAGTTTCTGGAGGGTCTTCAGATAGTGCCTAAGTTGAAGAGTGCTTAAGCCATCTAATGGAGGATCTATGAGTCTGGAGAGTGTGGAGGCAGTTGGGAATTCTCCCGGGGCCAAATCTCACCTAGGGACTGTTTCTCATTAATCGTTAATTGTCTCAATCTACGACTTGTGAGTCCGGGGGTAAAGTCCGGTTTTACCTATAATAGGCGTCATGGGTGAGGGTAACGGTGATAAGTCTGTGGTGCGGAATATTTTCCTCGCCACCCGGAGGGTGGCCCCTATTAGCGGGTGGGATTTCATGTCTACCGGCGGAGTGGACATGAGCCACGGGGATGGGAGTAAGGGAATAGAGGAATCTTCAATTTCCATTCCCACCCATTGTTTGGAGTCTCTGTTGCAGTGCCAATCGGCAATCCTGGCTAAGTGAACCGCTTGGTAATATCGAAAGATATCCGGGAGACCCACTCCCCCCTTTTCTTTGGGTTTGGTCAGTGTTTGCATTTTCGTTCTGGGGGATTTATGAGACCAGATAAACTCTCTAATGATAGACTGAATTTGCTTAAAGAAAGTGGTTGGTAACTGGATCGGTAATGTTTGAAGTATATATAAAATCCGGGGTAGGGCTGTCATTTTCAGGGCGGTACAACGCCCAAACCAGGTCAAGGTGAGTTTGTGCCATGTCTGGAGATCTATCTTAAGTCTCTGAAGTAGGGGTACGAAATTGCTATTGTACAGGTGTGCCAAGTCCGGGGTGATGTCCACCCCCAGGTAGCGGATAGATTTCTCCGCCCACCTAAAGGGGAAGGATTTGCTCATGTTTACAGCTTCCATAGCTGGTAATGTGATGTTCAACACCGCGGACTTGGCACAGTTGACTTTGAAGTTTGATATTTCCCCATATAACCTAAGAGCTGACAAGATGTTGGGTAGAGTGATCCGTGGGTTGGAGACGAAAAAAATCAGATCGTCGGCGAAGGCCGCGATTTTGTGATGTCCAGAGGGCTTAGCAATTCCCGTTACGTTAGGGTTCCCACGGATGCTACACATGAACGGCTCGAGGGTGAGAATGAAAATCAGTGGAGACAGGGGGCACCCCTGTCTCGTCCCGTTTGTAATGTCAAAGAATTCCGAACGCCACTCGTTGACCCGTACCGCCGCCGAGGGAGTCGAGTACAAAGACGATATCCAGCCTCTCATGTTTGGACCCATACCAATATGCTCCAGGGTGGCCCACATAAAATGCCAGGCCACCCTATCGAAAGCCTTTTCCGCGTCCGTGGAGAGGAGCAGAAAAGGCTTCTGGACTGATCTCGCGTCATGTATAAGATTGAGAACTCTAATGGTATTGTCTCTCGACTCCCTCAGCAGCACAAACCCTGCCTGGTCCAGGTGGACTAGCTGTGGGATATGCGGTAAGATTCTATTGGCGAGGATTTTGGAAAATAATTTCAGATCTACGTTAAGCAACGCAATCGGGCGATAGTTACTGCAGTAATTGGGATCCTTCCCTTCTTTTGGGATCAGGGATATAAATGCCCGTAGGGAGTCTACCATGTTAGTACTACCCCCCTTTAATGTGTTGTACGCTTTCAGAAAGTGTGGCGATAAGTTGGGCTCAAAGGTCTGGTAATAGGTCAGAGTGAAGCCATCTGGCCCCGGTGCCTTCCTGGGCTTCGTTTGTGCCAGCGCTAGCACTAGTTCTTCCTTAGTAATGTCCGCTTCAAAAGCGTCACTTATTTCAGTTGGCAGAGTAGGCATACCCGAGGACCTGATGTATTCACCCGCCAACCTCTCCTTCTCTACTAAAGAACCAACAGGTTCCCCCCTGTGTAAATTGTATAATTGTTGATAGTACTCAACAAATTCGCTGGCTATATCCCTAGAGGTATGAACTTTTGCCCCCTGTGAGGTCACTATAGATGGAATGTAAGTGTGCTGTCTCGGACCACGTAGAAGTGTGGCCAACATGGTACCTGGCTTATTGGAAAATTCGAACATAGATCTTCTAGCCCAAGCCAGATTCTGTAACGTTTTATGGTACAAAAGGTCTTTCAGATCACCCCTGGCCTTCAATAGAGCCTTGAGGTGAGTTTCAGCCATAGACTTCTTGTGTAGCAGCTCGAGAGACCGCACCTGGGATATCAAGAGATCGATCTGTTTGGTTCTTTCCCTTTTTTTTTTTTTGCAGCCCCGATCCTAATTAGTTCACCTCTTATTACACATTTATGGGCCTCCCATATTGTCATTGAAGACATCAATGGGTCTGTGTTTTCTGAGAAATAATTGGTTAGTGCCCTACTTATCTCTGCACGTACTTCCGGGATTTGTAACAGTGACTCGTTTAGTTTCCATGTTGGGGGTGATCTGAGTTCTGTATCCCAGCATATGGTTACATGCGTGGGAGCATGATCCGATAGGGAAATGTAATCAATTTGGGATGACGTGACATAGGGGAGATCTTTATGCTGGATCTGGAAGAAGTCTATCCTGGAGTAGGTTCCATACACCGCAGAGAAGTAGGTGTAATCCCTCTCCTCAGGGTGCAAGATCCTCCAGGGATCAACCAACTGCAGGCTAGCCAACTCCTGTTTAAGTTTTTTCAAGTAAGCGAAGGACAAGTGAGACGCTCCTCTCGAAACGTCAAGCAGTGGCTCCGGGGCAAAGATAAAATCACCTCCCATCAGGAACAAACCCTCCCGGAACTCTAGGATCAAGGGAGTGAGTGATCGCAAGAAGGACAAGTGGTCAGAGTTAGGGAAATAGACATTGACCAGGGTCACTGTGGTATTTCTGATTTTGCCTTTTAAGAGCAGGTACCGCCCAAGTGGGTCTGCTCTCTCCTCTAGCAGCGTCCACGGTAAAGATCTGGCTATTAATATGCTAATCCCCTTAGATTTTGACAAAGGAGAGGGAGCATGGTATGCGTTGGGAAAGTCCCTGTTGCAAAGTCTGGGAACTGCCGACTGTTTGAAATGCGTTTCCTGAATGAACGCCACCTGTGAGCGTGTTTTTTCAGGTCAGAGAGGAGTCTGGAGCGTTTTTCCGGTGTCGCCAGACCCCTAACATTGAGGGAGGTAAATTTTATCTCCCCTCGCGTGCGTGAACCCGAGGAGATTCCCGGGGGGGCCATGTCGCACACCAATACCAAACCAGAAATACAAAAATAAAGAAAATGCTCAGAGAGGTACAAAGCGTGGGGTGGGGGGGGGGTCAGTCCGGGACGAGAAGGGGTGGAGGAATAAGAGGAGGGGCAGAAGGGTAGGAGTAGCGGGGAGGACTGGGAGAGCGAGGAAGGAAGCAAAGCTAGGAGATGAAAAAGAATAATACTAAGAAGGACAAATGAATTATCCCACTGTTGCTAAACTAAGCCTTGCGCACGTATGCGCTACCTATTGGTGGGTGTGGAAGACTAGACTCTGCGACACAGCGGGAGACGTGTCGACAGGAGAGAACAGGTATAATAAAAGATACCAGACTACTACCGCTATAAATGGAACATAAAAATAATAAAAATTTCCAAGAACAACTCTATTTGCCATGTTGCAGAACCTTCAGGCCGCGTGTATGTAACCCCCTGCGAAGTAGTATATATGAACACAGAGAAACACATACACTAACTTCCCGTCTGCAACTTGGCTATCACAGTGAACTCTGGTGTCAAACATCAGAACAGTATTAAGCTATACACAATTCCGTGTCTTTTGAATCACGGCTCCCCCAGCGCCGCCCCCCCACACCCCCAACAAAAAATGAAAGGAAAACTATAAACGGAGGGCAACAAAAAATGTCTCCGTTAAAAGTGGGGAGCCATGGGGGGGAGGCGCAGCGAGAAGGCCCCAATAGCATTTGGGTCTAAACAACCATTTTAGGCAATTGCCCCTCTGCATCGAGGGGCAAGGCCTTCCAATAACATATATACATAATAAGCCCCTTAGACTATACATGACCCACTCACGGAACCGTGTGGATATGTTATGAGATCAGGAAGGATAGTCCAGTCAAGACTCTGGTGAGGTGAGATTGCCTCTCGGAGATATCCTGGATCTTGAGCGCCATTGTCGTCTACTGGGTCTTTGGGGTCTTGGTGATGCAGAACGCGGGTTGTTGAAGGTGGTTGGAAAGTCCAGCCAGTTAGGTACAGACAAACCTGGGATCGCCAGGAATCCGGACAGGTCGGGTAGCTGGTCCGGCCATCGCAGCACGAATGAGTTGTTACCTTTCAGCACAATCAAGTGGAAGGGGTGTCCCCATCTGTATGTGGCACCTGTTGATCTGATTGCTTCAAGTAATGGTCGTAGTTGGCCTCTCATGCGCAAGGTGAGTCGCGATAAATCTGGGAAAAGTTGCACAGACGCACCATCAAAGTCCATGGGACCCTGGGTCCATGCCCTTTGTAGAATTTCTTCCTTAATTGTGTAATAGTGAACTCTCGCCAATACATCTTTCGGTGCGGGATCGTCTCCTCCCCTGGGACCCTGTACACGGTGCACCCGGTCCAGTTCCAGCTCATCTGTAGGTGATTTGTCCAGCAATCGATTAAATATGGCCACTACCGTAGCTCTAAGATCACCCCCTGATGTGGCTTCAGGTAGGCCGCGCACCCTGATGTTTCTCCTGCTGCGATTTTCGCCATCTATGGAAAGTTGCATCAGGATCAAGCGCTTTTTATAATCAACATGAACCTTTTCCATGGCTGACATTCTGGATTCTAGCAGAGAAGTGGAAGTTTCCACCTCAGATACCCTGGAGTCTACCGTATCTATCCTCTGCTTAAGGTCATGGATTTCTTTAGAGAGAGTATTCACAATAGTAGCTGCAGAGTCAGATGTCTTTTTTATTAGGGAGAAGGGCGATCAGCTCTTTCCAGCCTTCAGGCAGTGCTGGCCTCTGAGTGCTGGCAGTCTGTACAGTCTACACGAATGAGGAACTATCCATTCCCGGGATTTCTGGGGATAGGATCGGGGAGTCCGGTCTGTTCGAGATAGACCCGTTACCTTGAGAGGCACTGGGGGGTCCTTTGCCCGTCTTTTTGAGCGATGCTGTGCCTGCGTTGTTGTTGCGCGGCGGCGCCATCTTGGGTTCCGGGGCCTGTAACGGAGTGGCCGAATTCCGCAGGAAATAAGCTGCAATGTCCGCGGTTTTGTTGGCTGCGGGTGATCCCGGAGGTCTGTCCGTCATGGACATGTAGTTGTTTACACGGTAGGTGTACTAGATCCAGTTCCCAGCCTGAACGAAGCACGGAGCTCCCAGAAGAAGCAGCCTCACAGCGCCATTGCCAAGCCACGCCCTCGGCTGCTCTTTCTTATAAAGAGCCATATTTGATTATTCACAAGGATAAGGTTGTATTGCGTCCTCATCCTAAATTTTTGCTGAAGGTAGTGTCAGGTTTTCATTTGAACCAGGATATTATTCTACCTTCATTTTTCCCAGAACCCTGTTCTTCGGAAGAAAAGTCACTACATTCTCTTGATGTGGTGAGAGGAGTCCAGGTCTACTTGAAGGCGACTGCTCAGGTTCATAAAACAGATGTTTTGGTTGTGTTGCCTGAAGGTCCTAAGAGGACAGGCAGCATCGAAATCTACTATTTCTAAATGGATTTGGCATGTGATTGTTCAAGCTTATGGTTAAAGAGGAAGGTTCCACCTTTTCATACTAAAGTGCACTCCACCAGGGCTGTTGGTACCTCCTGGGCAGTGCATCACCAAGCTTCCATGGCTCAAATCTGCAAGGCCGCAACTTGGTCTTCAGTTCATACTTTTACCAGATTCTGTCAAGTAGATGTAAAAGGTCATGAGGATATCGCCTTTGGGCGCAGTGTGCTGCAGTATAAGTCCTCTAGTCTCTTGGTGTCCTACTTTTGTTGTTTCTCCCTCCCTTCAGTTGGCATTGCTATGGGACATCCCACATAGTAACTACTATGGCTCTGTGTCCCGTGATGTATGATAAGAAAATAGGATTTTTATAACCGCTTACCTGTAAAATCCTTTTCCTTGAAGTATATCACGGGACACAGAGATCCCACCCTTCTTTCTAGTATACACGTGTATTGCTTTGCTACAAAAACTGAGGTACTCCCAGTAGTGGGAGGCGTTATATAGGGAGTGGACTTCCTGTCTTAGGGTGTGCCAGTGTCCATCACCTGAAGGTGGCCTATAACCCACATAGTAACTACTATGGCTCTGTGTCCCGTGATGTACTTCAAAGAAAATGATTTTACAGGTAAGCTGTTAAAAAAAAATTATTTTTGTTTTCACTACAGCTGTCAGCAATGGTACAAAGCATTGAAAAGTTATTTACAAATAAAAAATAGTCGTGTTTTTTTTTTTTGTTGTTTTTTTTTTCGCTTTCAATGTGAAATGCGTGAATTTGTTAATATAGATGTGTAAAAATATTGACTAACAAAGCAAACAAAATAAAGTTTTAATTGTTTATCGTTTATAAAATAGACATAAAAAAAAGCAGGATAATAATTAAATCGAGAAGATTAGGGAATTTAAGGCTGATTAGAGCAAATAAGGGGTTAATAAGGGGTTAAACAGAGGAACATTTGTTCATCCCTTTGATCAGCAGATGAAGAAACAAAGGTGCAAAAAGAAACAATGTTTCTTTTTATTATAGTATTTCAGGGCTGAGCAATGTTGTTTTTAATTTTTTTTTTTTTTTGACCGCTCCAATTACCGGACTTTTTTAACACTTCAGCTGTCAACAGGGGAGACCCACTGACAGCTCAAAGAACCAAGCCTGGAAGTATCGGTTTCAGACGAGTACGGATGCTTGTGAAAATACTCGGTATCGGTGCAACCCTAGGGAGAACCCTTTTGCCCTCTCCAAAATCCACAATAACTATGAATGCAGATCCTGCACCATAGTTGTCATATCATTGGTTTACAGCATCCCAGTACACTGGCTTTGCATATATACTATACAGTATATATACGTCTTTTCAGTATGATATAGGTTTTGAACTGAAACTGCAGTACCTAGATGAAGCTTTTGTTGCCAGCGGTTTAGACATTAATGGCTGTGTGTTGCGTTATTTTGAGGGAACAGCAAATTTTACACTGTTATACAAGCTGTACACTAACTACTTTACATTGTAGCAAAGTGTAATTTCTTCAGTGTTGTCACATAAAAAAAGATATAATAAAATATTTACAAAAATGTGAGGGTTGTACTCACGTTTGTAAGATACTGTATGTGCCCAGCTCAAATGTCATGAATTGGGTTTACATCCACTTTAATGAACCCCAACTTCTTTGCATATATACTGCTTATGTTCTTGTATTACTATTTTTGAAATGTTATAGGATGCTAATGATTCTTTAATAAGTTTGTAATATGATATATATATATATTTTTTTTTTTTCTTTAGACGGGTTTATACCTTGTGCCAAGAAACCCTGTCCTCCAAAACCGGTTCTTCCACTTTACAGCAAGGACCCTAATATTGCTTTTGCATCTACCATTCCTGATTTTACCATGAATAAAGATGGCATCAGTGGGTAGGCATTAAAAATTACTACTGTTCTATATTAGAATTGTTGATGGTTTACTGTTAGATGAGTTGGATTGTAAGCCCTTTTTACCTCTCTTCCAACACAAATGTTTTTATATTGCCATGTCATTGGTGAACGATTGGTTTAAACCAGGGGTCTCAAACTGGCGGCCCTGCAGCTGTTGCGGAACTACAAGTCCCATGAGGCATTGCAAGGCTGACAGTTACAAGGGTGCCAGTGGCCCACTCCTATTCTAAAAGTTCATTTTGTTTTTGACATTTTTGGGATGTCTTGTCAGATTATATCACAGGGTTTCAGGGCTGAATTAGACTGTATTCGCATATGCTGTATTCGCTTAGGCTGTATTAGCCATGCTGTGAAACCCAGCAGCAATATCTATTGCTTCCTGGGGCTGGGATTGATAGCTATGTCCAGAGAGCTGCAGCTGTCTTTTCCGTACAGTTTAATGACAGGCTGTTGGCGGCCGCAACTATTTGTGACTGTTAGCACAGCCAGCTATTACCTGCAGTGATTGCACACAGCAAAGATCATGCAAGTAATCGCTGGAAGAGCAGCTATCCACACATAGCTGCCAATTCCAGCCACAGGAATCGGTAGATTCTTGCTGCTGGATTCATAGCGTGGATAAATGCCTCTGCAAATGCAGCCTTAAAGTGTATATTAACCGTCTTTGTCTCTGTCTCTCTCTCTCTCTATATATCCATACATACATACATACATACATACATTATTCTCACAAAAGTGAGTACACCCCTCACATTTTTGTAAATATATTATATCTTTTCATGTGGCAACACTGAAGAAATGACACTTTGCTACAATGTAAAGTAGTGAGTGTACGTCTAGTATAACATTGTAAATTTGCTGTCCCCGCAAAATAACTCGACACACCGTCAATAATGTCTAAACTGCTGGCAACAAAAATGAGTACACCCCTAAGTAAAAATGGCTAAATTGGGCCCAAAGTGTCAATATTTTGTTTGGCCACCGTTATTTTCCAGCACTGCCTTAACCCTCTTGGGCATGGAGTTCACCAGAGCTTCACAGGTTGCCACTGGAGTTCTCTTCCACTTCTCCATGACAACATCATGGAGCTGGTGCATGATAGAGACCTTGTGCTCCTCCACCTTCCGTTTGAGGATTCCCCACAGATGCTCAATAGGGTTTAGGTCTGGAGACATGATTGGCTAGTCCATCACCTTTTACCCTCATTTTCTTTAGCAAGGCAGTGGTTGCCGTGGAGGTGTGTTTGGGGTCGTTATCAAGATGGAATACTGCCCTGCGGCCCAGTCTCTGGTGGAAGGAGGGAATCGTACTCTGCTTCAGTGTGTCACAGTACATGTTGGCATTCATGGTTCCTTCAATGAACTGTAGCTACCCAGTGCTGGCAGCACTCACGCAGCCCCAGACCATGACACTCCCAATACCATGCTTGACTGTAGGCAGGAAACACTTGTCTTTGTACTCCTCACCTGGTTGCTGCCACACACGCTTGACATCATCTGAACCAAATAAGTCTGTCTTGGTCTCAGACCACAGGACATGGTTCCAGTAATCCATGTCCTTAGTCTGCTTGTCTTCGGCAAACTGTTTGCGCGCTTTCTTGTGCATCATCTTTAGAAGAGGCTTCCTTCTGGCATGACAGCCATGCAGACCAATTTGATGCAGTGTGCGGCGGATGGTCCAAGCACTGACTAAGGCTGACCCCCCACCCCTTCAACCTCTGCAGCAATTCTGGCAGCACTCATACGTCTATTTCCCAAAGACAACCTCTGGATATGACGCCAAGCATGTACACTCAACTTCTTCGGTCGACCATGATGAGGCCTGTTCTGGGTGGAACCTGTATTGTTAAACCGCTGTATGGGCTTGGCCACTGTGCTTCAGCTCAGTTTCAGGGTCTTGGCAATCTTCTTCTTTTTTTTTTTTTTTTATTTTAAATACTGTTTATTGAAAAATAAATAACAGTACAAGAAATCAAAATGGCAGAGACCAAATGAGATAACACAGCAATGTAAATTACATTAGAATCAAGATAAGCATGTACCGTATACAGATTCAGCTTCCAAATAAAAGTGTAACCACCTATAAACACAAGGGCATCATTAAATGCTCTAACTCCTAGAGAGTGGCCGCTTGAGGTCAGGATAAGGAGACCAAGGCTCGCAGGACCCAGGGCTCCTCAAGAAATGGACACGCACCCCAAATGGGAACCTGCTGTACGCAGACCAGCCGAGAGGACCCCTGGGGGATCAAAATCAGAAAAAAAGGAACCTTCACTGGACCCGTCCTGATCTCATAGACCTCCCATCTTTGAACAAACAAGAGCTATATCGTAACAAAAAAGCATTGGCAATCTTCTTATAACCTAGGCCATCTTTATGTTGGGCAACAATTTTTTTTTTTTTCAGAACCTGAGTTTTTTTACCATGAGGTGCCATGTTGAACTTCCATTGACCAGTATGAAATTTAACACACCTTCTCCCCATTCACACCCAAGACCTTGTAACACTAACGAGTCACATGACACCGGGGAGGGAAAATGGCTAAATGCACCCAATTTGGACATTTTTCACTTGGGTGTACTCACTTTTGTTGCCAGCGGTTTAGACATTATTGGCTGTGTGTTGAGTTATTTTGAGGGGACAGCAAATTTACACTGTTATACAAGCTGTACACTCACTACTTTACATTGTAGCAAAGTGTCATTTCTTCAGTGTTGTCACATAAGATATAATAAAATATTAACAAAAATGTGAGGGGTGTAATCACTTTTGTGAGATTAAAATATATATATATTATATTATATAATTTCTCTTCATCTGTATATATCCTTTTTAGAAAGTGCTCTTTGTGTTAAAGTTTTTCTCTTCCGGTTACCACTGGGAGTGGATCGTTGGAATACAGCCAAGGTAGCTAATTGGAGGAAAGTCGCACACACCGCCTCTCATCGTAGGCAAAGGAAGAAAGGAATGTGCATAGCTCTGTTCTTAAATGGTGTTCTGTTGAATAATGCCTCCCGTCGAAAAATGCCTCCGATGGGTCTGTTCATGCGCAGTACCAAATGTCACTCCAGCTGATATGTTGATTAGCTGGCGTGACAGCAACACAGCGCAGATCGTCTGAGGTGTTATCCGATGCTATAGAAACAGCAGAAGGAGAACGTATTTATCAGATTCTGCCTCGCTGTTGCGGGGCGGCTTTTTCGTGTGCTGAAGGGCGTGTTTTGTGTGTGTTGCATGGCGGGTTTTGCCTGTGTGTAAAGGCGGGTTGCAACAAACACACAAAACCCGCCCTTCAACACACTGAACCCGCCCTGCAACACACACAAAACACGCCCCGCAACAGCGAGCCATAATCTGACAAGTACGTTCTCCCTCAGGTTTTTGCAGATACTGACTCTGACAATCTGCGCATGCGTTGTGTTGAACGTCACGCCAGCTGATCAGTATATCAGCTGGAGTGACGTTGCGTATTGCGCATGTGCAGACCCATTGGAGGCATTCGATAGAATGACAGCAGGCTGACTGCTAATCTATTTATAGCAACCTCCCCCGATAGAAGTGTGTATCTCCCATCTCAGAGAACATGTGAGACGTTATCAGGCTGATAACAGAGTTACGGAGCAAGAGACAGCTACGGGACTTAGCTCTTTGTAGAGAGATAAGAAAATGCTACAGATATATGTGCCCAGCTCAAATTCCATTAATCGGGTTTACATCCACTTGCTGACCAGCTGCTGTCATTATACTGCAGCAGGTCAGGTTGTTCCCGCAAATCGCCGTAGCTGTACGTTTGCACTATTAAGAGCTATGGCAGGCGCGCGATGTCTGCAGGCCACCCGCGATCGCTCCACAGAGGGCCAGAACGGGGATCTGTCAATATAAACAAACAGATCCCCGTTCTGACAGGGGTGTAGAGGGTGATCGTCTGTTTCTAGTGATCAGAAACGGCGATCTCTCTCCTCCTCCAGTCAGTACACCCCCCCCCCCCCAGTTGGGAACACATTTAACTCCTTGATCACCACTAGTGTTAACCCCTTCCCTGACAGTGTCATTTATACGGTAATCGGTGCATTTTTATAGCACTGATCACTGTATAAATGTCAGCGGTCCCAAAAAAGTGCCAAGTGTCCGATCTGTCCGCTGCGATGTTGCAGTCCTGCTAAAAATCACAGATCACCGCCATTAGTATTAAAAAAAAAATTTTTTTAAATGCCATGAATCTATCCCCTTTTTTTGTAGACGATATAACTTTTGCGCAAACTGATCAATATGCGCTTATTGCAATTTTTTTTACCAAAAATATGTAGAAGAATACATATTGGCCTAAACTGATGAAGAAATTTTAATTTTTTTTTTTTAAATTTATTATAGCAAAAAGGAAAAATAAATTGTTTTTTTTTTTTTTTCAAAATTGTCTTTTTTTTTTTTTTTACCGCGCAAAAAATAAAAACCGCAGAGGTGTTCAAATGCCACTAAAAGAAAGCTCTATTTGTGGGGAAAAAAGGACATCAACTTTGTATGGGTACATTGTCGCACGACCGCGCACATGTCCGTTAATGACCCGGCCATTTTCTACGATATGGCACTGCATCACTTCAAGGGTGAAAATCTTCTGGTCCTTAAGTGGTTAAAAAGTCTCAAGTGTTATCCTGTTGACTATCTTTCTGTGTTTTTGTCAAACAGCAGGGTAACAACGCTGTTGCTCTTTGGCAATATACTTTCTCTGCCATGCTTTACATTTGAAATTAGGTTTTGACGTTACCATGCGCAAGGGTGTGGAAATTATTAAAAATTCTTCTTGTCCAAGGGACTAAATCATGGTCCTAATCTACTTGTCCCTTTATGACCATCTACTTATCCTGATTAAAAAAAAAACCCCAGGTTGGAAAAAATAAGGGTTGATGTTTAATAAATCTATTATATTGTATTATATTATATTTATATTATATTTTTTTTTCTGTCATATCATAAGGAATAATAAATATCCCTAGTGACAGTTACTCTTTATGGAGAGATCTGGGCTTAATAAGACCTCAGATCCTCCTTCTGCCCTTAAAAGCATTTGATCAGTGTGATCAAATGCTTTCCATTTTTAAAAATGGCTCCAGGGAAGGTGGGCGATGTACGTTCATCGCCTCCTGTTTCCTATGGTCCTAGTCTGTCTTTGTCTGCCTCTATGATCAGCTGGCTGAATGGCCAGCTGGTAGATCAGGTGTCCTGGTGGCGGGGGCGTCCTCTCCCGCTGCTTGTAAAAGCGACCCAGCTACCTGCTCGTATTGCTTTTACAAGAGAGCCAACCATCGACTCTAAACTGTTGCCCGCAGAAGGGCTAAATGTGAAAAAAAAACTTCTTGCTTGGCGCCCAGGACCTGCAGTGCGATAGGAATTGAACATCCCCTGCATGCAGTGATTTTATTTTTTTCAAACTCTATAGAGGAATTTAAAGTAGAACTGAAGGCAAAACTCTGTAGTCCTCTGATGTGTACACATTATATTGGTGTACATTTTACCAGAAAGTTTCTTTTGTCGCACCTGTCCCACTGCTGGAAGTCTGTTGTATAGACCTGGAGACATATAGTTCAACCCCATTCCCTGTGGTAAATGCTTTTTACTTCAAACAGCAAATTCTGTGTGTTAGAAACCCTGAAATGCTATAGCATCTAATTGGCAGCATTACAGGAAGCCAGTACAAAGGCAGATTCAAATTTAAAAATATAGTTGGGCAATTAATACAATTTTTAAAGAACAAGTGTCTGAACCGAGGGACTTGCATTAGTCTACACTGTAAAGAAAACCTGTTCTGGGAATAAATTTGTAGGTTGCCATTATAGTAAATCCATTTCCTTTTTTTTTTTTTTTTACAGAAAAAAAACTGTTCCTTTTAAGAAAACTGTCCCGCTTGCTCGTGGGTGAGTAATTTTATGTATTCATATTTTTATTTTATTTTGAATTAACCCATTTTTTTTTTCATAGCAAATTTTAACCAGTTGTCGACTGAGCCATAGCCGAATAACGGCTACAGCACGTCATATGACGTCCTCCCAGAATCGCACACCCCCAGGAATGTCGGGTCCGGAGGAACGGGGTAAAGGGCCATTGACAGTGGCCCTTTCTTTACCACGTGATCGCTCCGTCCACAAACCGGAGCATGTTCGGTTCAGCTCCTCGCACTGATCGGTACAGTGTGCCCTGGATCTGAAGTGCCCACAGCGCTGATCTTTGCCCATCCGTGCTACATCAGTGCTCATCTGTGCCACTACAGTGCCCATCAGTGTCTCACTAAAGTGTAATTGGTAGTCAAATTAGATGAGTCATTTATGCTCCTAGAACATCTGATGGTGGTCCCTGCATGTTGGGCCTCTGTATGTGGCCAGGCTGTGTAAAAGTCTTACAAGTGGTATTGCCATACTCCGGAGGAGTAGCAGAATGTAATTTGTGGTATGCATATGCTGTGTGTAAGAAATAACTAGTTGTTATGACAATTTTGTGAAAGGAAAAGAATCTTCATTTTGCAAAGAATTGTGGGAAACAATTCAACATGCCTCTTACTAAATACCTTGGAATGTCTACTTTCCAAAAAGGGGTCATTTGGGAGGTATTTGTACTGTCCTGGCTTGTTAGCGTCTCAAGAAATAAGAACATTAGGTGTGATCAGTTTTCAGAGATTGACACCATAGTTTGTGGACTCTATATAGCTTTCACAAAGACCAAATAATATACAATTATTTTAGGTATTTTTAACAAAGATATGTAGCAGTATAAATTTTGACCAAAATGTATGAAGATAAATTACTAATTTGCAAAATGTTATAACCAAAATGAAGAAAAATGCATTTCTTTACATTTTTCGGTCTTCTTTTTTTTCATTTATAGCGCAAAAAATAAGAAACCCAATGGTGATCAATTACCACCGAAAAGCTCTGTTTGTGTGGGGAAAAAAAGACACAAATTTCATATGAGTAGAGTGTTACATGACTGAGTAATTGTCATTCAAAGTGTGAGAGCACTGAAAGCTGAAAATTGGTTTGGTTAGGAAGGGGGTTTAAAGTGGAGTTCCACCCAAAAATGGTACTTCCGCTTTAAGTGCTGGTGACCCCCTGGCGTGCGATATTTGGCATATCCTTTTTTTTGGGGGAGGGGGCAGGTACCCAGCTTCCACTTCCTCCCCTGGCGCCGGAAGGAAGATCACCTCTCCCCCCCCACCCCCCTTGAAATCTTCTGGCACACGTCACAGGTTCCATTCGCATCGCGGCTCATGCATGCGCAGTGCGCGCCCAGCTGTTAGAATTCTGGCGCCGCAAAGAGAAGGGGGAGAGGAGTGATGTTTCCTGGACCGTGGGACAGGTGAGTGTCTGATTATTAAAAGTCAGCAGCTACACTTTTTGTAGCTGCTGACTTTTAAATGGGTGGAACTCTGCTTTAAGTGCCCAGTGGGCAAGTGGTTAACAGGCTGGCCTTACAGCCGGCAACATGAGCATACCAAATCTGCGTTCAACCCCCAATTTAATCTTTCTTTTAGAGACCAGCAAGGCTTTTCTTTTTTTGATCTTGTCTTGCAAAAAATACCGGCACAGTGGTGTAGTGGGTAGCACTTTTGCCTAGCAGTAAGAAGGGTCGCTGGTTCGAATCCCAGCCATGCCACGACACTACCTGCCTGCAGTTTGCATGTTCTCCCTGTGCCTGCGTGGGTTTCCTCCGGGTACTTCGGTTTCCCCCCACACTCCAAAGACATGCTGGTCGGTTAATTGGATCCTGTCTAAATTGTCCTTAGTATGTATGAATGGGAGTTAGGGACCTTAGATTGTAAGCTCCTTGAGGGTAGGGACTGATGTGAATGTACAATGTATATGTAAAGCGCTGCGTAAATTGACGGCGCTATATAAGTACCTGAAATAAATAAATAAATCTAATGACAAAAAAAGTAAAAAAAAAAAAAAAAAAATTCTCCTTGGGTCAGCTTTACTGTATATAAAGTGTCAATTTTATTCTAGAATTTTTACTTTTTATGACACTAAAATTTTGTTTCTGGCACAAAGCATTACAAAGTTATTTTAAAATTGAATAAAGGCTTTTTTTTTTTCTATTTTGTGCACACTACTACTAAAAACCAAACAAAATAAAAAGATGATTTCCTTTGCTCTTCATTACTCTGCAATTCTTTGCTGTCATTTTAACAGCCAAGAATTGCCAATAAAAGTGGCATGGAGAGAGGCAGAGGTACAGGGCATACAACATACATCTTTTGTACATTTTAGTGGTTTTATTTTGGCATATGTAGCATGCCCAGAGTCCTCAAGCTGTTAAAAATAGAATTTTATGGGGCGTGGCCTGGACGGCAATGAGATAGGACGTGAGTGACCAGAGCTCCGCTTGTGGTAGATCCTGCTAAAGATATCCTGAGTCCTAAACACGGTATTTCTTGCCTTACCTGTGAGCGATTGAAGCCTGCTACAAGTGCGGTATGTCTCCGCCAAAGAGGAATAATACAGCCTTCTCGTCCCTGGATAGGTACCGGAGAACGGAGCAGGACCACGAGGGGCAATATGGCGCCTCCTCACCAACACACACAGCTCCCCACACAGAGGATGAAGCAGCTGACACTGCGAAAGTGCTGGAAGCTATCTCCGTATGTCAATCCACCCTGACGACTAAGCTAGAGGAGGTGAAGGTGGATATTTCTCTGATCAGACAAGACATGACTAAACTACGGGAGCGGGTCACAGAAACGGAGAACAGGATCAGCCGGGGAGAGGACACACTATATCCCCTCCAACATTCCCAGGAAGATCTAAAGCGCCAAATACAACAACTGGCACAAAAACATGATGACCTGGAGAACCGCGCCCGCAGATCTAACCTCCGGTTCATCGGTCTGCCAGAGGGCTCAGAAGGTACAGACCCAGCTACCTTTTTGGAAAAACTGCTGATTAGCACGTATGGCAGAGAGGCATTCTCCGACACATTCGTGATGGAACGAGCACACCGCATGCCTGCACGCCGCCCGCCTGAAGGAGCTCCGCCGTGCACGTTTATCGCGAAGTTACTAAACTTTAGAGATCGAGATGCAGTCCTCCGGCTAGCCAGGATTAAGGGGAACATTCCGTTCCAAACGGGCTTTGTTTCGGCATTTCCAGATTTCTCGGGGGAGGTACAGAAACAACGGGTCCGTTTCACGGAGGTCAAATGGCGCCTGAGAGTTCATCATATTAAATACGCCATGCTTTTTCCGGCACGTCTCCGTGTAACAGGAGAGGATCGCGCCTATTTTTTTGAGGATCCGCTGCAAGCATCAGAGTGACTAGACCAGCGAGATGCAGAGAAAAATAGACCCACCTAAGGAGGACTTCAACACGTCGAACTGTATAGGTGAGACCTTATACTCTTCTACACACTTTCACACGTATGGGTAATATACTCCTGTAAAAACTTCCTCCATACGAAAGCGTTGCGAGCTACCAATAGCTGAAGCTATATTGTTTTAGGCACCTTGCAAGCCTCTTCAAGTTATATTTTGTTGTCTGGTGCGAGGTATAGTACACTCTTCAGTGTCCGGAGAAACGTACTTATGAACAATACCGATGTGTTGGGATTTGTAAAGTCCAAAGCACAGTTCGTCAAGACCTGTAGGATGCCATCTCTTACCTTGAACTTCCACGATTGGAGACTTTACCATACTAAAGGTGGTTCAATACTTACTTACCTTCTCCCCCATCCCAAAAAGCTTCTGCACAATACAATCTCCCTAAAGGGAGAAGAGGGGAGAGAGGAGACATCATCAGGTTGGGGAGGGCTCTTTTTTTCTTTTTTTTTTTTTTCTTGGTGGCTGACCTCAATAATCTCTCAGGATGACTATACTTACAATATACCACACCAGAGCCAAAGACTGGACGTATACAGCGAATAACTGGTATTTAAGTGTAACGTCTGTGACTCTCATTGTTGGGCTTATAACCAGCGGTTGATCGCCCCCACTGGTATGTTATACTGTCGCTGGCGTTGCCAATTAGGCACCCGCCGGTGACAGTATGTTGGATGCGCACTACTTTGGGATATACAGTTATCATGGTACCCAAGAGTGGTCGCACAAGTTCTGGGTTTAATGCCCCAGCCAGGTTTGGGAGGCTGAGGGCTGGGAGGGGGGGAAGGGAACAGTTTATGTTAAGTTTAAGGAACAGGAAGTTTATTTCACTGCAATATTTTAGGTATGTGTACGTGCTATATCGATCAAAGTTAAGATGTAATACTCTTTATTATAATGTATGGATGGATGAGCCTGCCCTGGGAAGTTGGTACGAGCCATTCCCTCACAAACATTTGCCTGACAAACATGGCTGACATCAAGTTTTTAACTTGGAACATTAGGGGAATCCGCGATGCAATTAAACGCACCGCAGTTTTTGAACGCCTCAAGTCTTACTGTGCAGGCATAATTGTATTGGTTGAAACACACATAACCGGACAGCTCCAACTGGCGTTGAGGCGCCCATGGATAGGGTGGGCTTATCACGCCACGCACACTTCTTACTCGTGGGGTGTGTCTATACTGGTTGCCAAAACAGTCCCATTTGGACTTATATCGATGCGAACAGACCCCCAGGGCAGGTTCATTTTTCTGAATTGTACTGTTTGTGGCTCACAATACCTGATTATGGCCTTCTACATTCCCCCACCTTACAACTCCAGCTTGGTCACTGAGGGTCTACTATACATGACGCAATACCCCACAATCCCAGCTATTTGGTTAGGTATTTTAACGTGGTTCTAGACCCTACAATAGATAGGTTACAGCTGAGTCAGAGTGATCAAGTTCCTCGTACCACTCGTTTTGGGCGATTGCTGCGCAAATTTTTTCTTTCCGACACGTGGCGACATAAACACCCAAATATCCTTTTTCATGCTTTTCGGCAACACACTCCACTATGTCTCGAATAGATTTCATATTAATTTCCGATGTATTACTGCCAACGCTATCAGACTCAGGTTACCATACTAGATCTTTGTCTGACCACGCCCCCTTTTGGGCTACCATGCGCATTGCCCTGCGTACGGGACCTCGCGCGTGGCGTCTCCATCCCTTCTGGCTGTCTGCTTTAACAGACCAGGAGGACAGTAGGGGGGAATGGCAGTTCTACTTCAGCACTAACAGGGGTACGGCCTCAGTGGCTACGGTATGGGAGGCATTTAAATTACACGTCCGCACTGTCCTCTCCTCATGTATAAACAGGTTGAAGACTACGTCGAAAGCCGCAATTCAACAAGCTTCTGAACAATTAGATTCAGATACAAGTGACTTTAGAATAGATCCCACACCAGCCAAAGCATCAATACTCAAACTTCAAACGCGAAATCTAGACCAATTACTTTTTGAACAGGCCAAACAGAAACTTTTTTTTTCCAAACAGCGTGTGTTTGAACAGGGGGAGCGCGCCGGAAAACTCTTGGCGTATTTGGCTCGCCAGGATGTAAATCCGCCAGTGGTGGTCTCCCTGTTAGACTCACATAATATATTAATAACTAACCCAACGTTGGTAACAAAGATCTTTCGTACATACTATGCTGACCTCTACTCCTCCAAAGTGAGGGTCACCACACAAGTGACTCAAGAATTTCTACATAACATAACATTTCCTAGAATCTCTGAATCCCAGATGCAAGAAATGGAGGCCCCACTCACGGCGGACGAGATCGCGGCCGCGATAGCGTCCTTTGCTCCAGCAAAAGCCCCTGGTCAAGATGGTATCCCTTTAGATTTTTATGCAACCTACTCCGAGGTATTAGTCCCCGAACTACTAAATTTATATAATCATATTTTTGAGTCCGAAACCCTCCCTGAATCTCTCCGGCAGGCAGTGATTATAGTACTTCCCAAACCTGGCAAGGATCCCAAATATCCGGAATCGTACCGCCCAATCTTGATCCTGCAGGCTGATATTAAAATTTTAGCAAAAGCACTAGCTATCGGTCTAAATCAAATTATTTTATCTATCATCCACCCCGATCAAACTGGGTTCATGCCTGGGAAAAACACAGCCATGAACCTACGTCGGTTATACATGAACATACAAGCTGAACATATGAACATAGGGGAAAGGGCAGTGGTGGCGTTAGACGCCGCTAAAGCGTTTTACCCTGTGGGAGTGCCTGAGGGGGTTTGGGTTTGGTCCCAGATTCATTAAATGGGTACAATTACTTTATTTCTCACCAGAGGCCAGGGTGGTGGTGAATGGGGGGATATCGGAGCCATTCCCGTTGGGGCGAGGAACTCACCAGGGGTGCCCGCTGTCCCCACTCCTCTACGCCCTGGCAGCTGAACCTTTGGCTATATCCCTTAGGATGCACTCGGGTTTCCATGGTCTCCGGCTGGGAACTTTGGTGGAGACGGTGAGCCTTTACGCCGATGATCTGCTCCTATACTTGGAAGATACTGGCCGTCTCTCCAGGCTGCCCTACAGACCATTGAAGATTTTGGAAAGCACTCAGGACTGAGCATGAACTGGTCCAAATCACAAATTATGCCCCTAGACATAACATTACCTACACACAGCTCGGCTTCTCTCCCCTTACAAAGAGTGGCGTCGTTTAAATACCTAGGTATGCAAATTACCAGAGAGCCCAAGGAATATATCGCCAATAATATTGAACCACTATTCGCATACCTAAAGTCACGTACACAATCCTGGGCAAGACTCCCACTGGGGGTGATGGGCAGGATCAATCTTTTTAAAATGATCCTGCTCCCCAAATTTCTGTATGTAATGTGGAATTCACCTCTACTTATTCCCCTAAAAATCTTTAAAGCGATAGACCACATTGTCAACTCCTTTATATGGGGACCAAATGGACATAAACTGGTATGGAACACCCTTAAAAACCCGACGACCTCTGGAGGAGCGGCCCTCCCGGATCTACATGCATACTATATAGCGGCACAACTCTCACATTTCTATCATCTTCACAAAACAGACAACATTAGGTATCAAACTCTAATATGTAAGAAATCAAAGAAAGCTTCTTATTCCCCCCTACAAGTAATATTCAGAGGCAAGGGTGGCGGACGGGGTGGGCTGCTCGGAATCCCCTACTATTCCAACACAAAAGGATCTGGGAAATCGCAATCAAAATGACGGGGGCGGACTTCTTCCACTCCCATACCCCCCTATGACATAATCCCCTAATGAAGGAATTGATGCGCCTACCAGACGCGACAACATGGGCTGATAAAGGCATTATGTTCCTATTTCAATTACCCCCCTAGGAGTGAGAAGTTTCCAATCACTTAGGGAAGAATTTGAGCTACCTACACACGTTATTTAGCTACATGCAATTAAGACACGCTTTAAATACCCAATTTGAGGATGGATTCCCTAATACACAAATGTTACCAATGGTGGATGTGATCACAGGCACAAACCCAGCCAAATTAATATCCATCCTCTATAATATTGTGCGTACACGTACAATAGCAGGAATTATTGACACGGCTAAGATTAGATGGGAGGAGGATATAGGGCCAATAGACGATTCAGATTGGGACGAGATACTGGAAAATGTAAAGAAAGCATCACCTAGACTTTCTGACCGCCTGACTCAGCTGTATATTATTCATAAATCTTATCTTACACCATCAAGGCTAGTTAAATTCTGCTCAAACCAGAACCCAAACTGCCCAAGATGTTCAGCCAACCCGTGCTCGTTCTTCCACTTGATGTGGTCATGTCCACATATTCAGAGTTACTGGGCACAAATTATTACATTCCTGCATGACAAAATGGGCTCACCGGTACAACTTGACCCCAAGCTGTGCATACTGGGATTATCCCCGGACGCCACATTAGAAAAGTACTTAGCTACTTTCCTCTGCGAGACTTTCTTCTGTGCCAGGAAGGTAGTTGCCAAACAGTGGATGAGGACCATTTCCCCCACAGTCCAAACCTGGATTGCTGAAATAAACAAGACACTACCTTACAAAAAGGTGTTGTATAGGCATAGGGGATGCCCGATCAAGTACAATCGGATTTGGGATAAATGGCTAGCCTCCAGTGACACATGTACGGAATAAATAATAATAATATTGAGAATTGCAGGGTGAAAGGGGTATTGTTGAGCTTTGCACCCTGCCAAAATACATGTTATGTTGTTTTAACTGTTGGAGATATATGCATAAGGTGAATAGTGACCTAGGTACTTGATACCATGTCCTTATAGGAGATGTTATAATAAGATAGCAAACAGAGTATAATGTGAATATAACCTCTACATTGATATGTTGTGCACCGTATTCATGTTGATATATGTTAAATACCTGTATGTCCTACATGTGAATAAACTTGTTCCTAATTTAAAAAATAGAATTTTATTGGAATGGTGTGTGTGTGTGTGTGTGTGTGTGTGTGTGTATAAAATATATATCTGAGAAAATGCTCTAAATTAAGAATGCTTTCAGAAATAGAAGTGTTAATGGTTTATTTTTATTAATTTAAAAAGAAAATGCAGTAAAAAGCACAGACGAGAAATCCAAATCAATATTTGGTGTGACCACTCTTTGCCTTCAAAATGGCTTTAATTCCTCCATTTTACTAGGTACACTTGCACACCGTTTTTTTTTTTTTTTTGTTCTTTATTTAGGTATCGAGGCGATTGGTACAGCATTACAGAGCAGCACTAAGTAACACCCGAACAGTCAACCTGAAAAAACATCCATAGCTCATCTAATCAAGCTGTAAAACTCAACAGTCCAGGTGTTCCCAATTTTACCACAAAAAAATAGGATGTTCTTGCGTAGCATGTAACCAATTCCTGAAAAGACTTTTATATATATTTATGCATGAGACCGCATATTCGGTCCCAGAAAACAGTATAGTATAGAATATGCAGTGTAGAGTTCAAATATTGGACAAGAAGGAGAAATAAAACACAAAATAGTGTAATGGGGGGGATTAGGGAGAGAGTTCCCTCCAGCAGAGAACACCCTTCATGACCCAGTACACTATGGAGACTGAGAACGTAAGCAGTGTCTGATCCCTGTAATAGAAGTAAGGAGTCCAAATCTTTCAATACTTCTGTTCCTTCAACGCCATCATGAGATTTTCCATAACCTGAATTTCCGCCAGTCTTGTCCGCCAAGAAGCTATTGTGGGAAGACGTGCACTTTTCCATAAGGCCGGAATGCAAGCTTAGGAGGCCGTAATTAGATGTCTGAGTAAAGAATTTTAATTGCACACAGTTTTAAAGGAACGCGGCAAATAGGTTGTTCCAACATCTTGGAGAGCTAACCAGGGATCTTCTGTGGATTTAGGCTGCCTCAAATCCTTTTGTCTGTTAATGTAATCCCAGACAGGCTCAATAATGCTGAGATCAGGGCTCTGTGGGAGCTAAAGCATCACTTCCAGGAGTCTGTGTTCTTCATTACACTGAAAATAGTTTTTAATGACATTGGCTGTAGTATGTTTGGGTTTGTTGTACTGCTCCAGTTCCTATGTTTTCGTGCACGGTTAAGTCGCTTAGCCTTGTTTCCGTGTCCTATGCACGAAAATATTGGAACTGGGGTGCAGAAAATGGCAGCAGGTGCTCTGAACTGGCTGTTTGGCTGTAGCAAAAGGCAGTTTGTTCGCTGGAGGGCTGGAGAGCAGTACAATGAGTGTCTGCAGGTAACTGTGAAGCATGGATTTGAGGCATCCTACAGCCACAGAAGATCTGTGGTTAGTTTGGTACAACCTACCTGCCGAGTTCCTTCAAGAACTGTATTTGTGTACCGGGAAGAATTAATGCTGTTTTGAAGGCAAAGGGTGGGCACACCAAATTTTTGATTTAGATATCTCTTCTGTTCATTTACTTTCCAGGTGGTTAACCACTTGCTGCCAGATCGCGTACCTCGTATGTAATTTGACTTCAAGTGGTTGTACTTAGGTGATGCTTGAGCCCAGTACCCTTTTTTTAGAGCAGGAATCGGCTTTGGTCGAGTCGCCGCTATGGTAACCTGGAAAATTTACCGGCATCTTGGTGCCATTTTTAAAAAAATAGAAAGTAGTGATCTTGGCATTTTGAATGCATTCAAGTGCATAGGAGAGATTTGGGGTGTTATAGACCCCAGATCCCTCCATAAAGCATACCTGTCACATGCCTATTTCTGTCACAAGGATGTTTACATTCCTTGTGACGGCAATAAAAGTGATACTTTTTTTTTTTGTGCCCCTGTGCTAGCGCACAAAGGCCCACACGTGAGTTATTGTCAGACGTGGTTTTGTTTTGTTTTTTTTTTGGCGGTATTTGATCACCTCTGCGGTTTTTATTTTTTGCGCTATAATCCAAAAATAGACCGACAATTTTGAAAAACAAAACAACAATTTTTTTACTTTCTGCTATAAAACCTATCCAATAAAAAAATGTAAATCTAATATCTTATTCAGTTTTAGGCCAATATGTATTCTGCTACATATTTTTGGTAAACAAAAAAAAAAAATCCCAATAAGCATATATTGATTGGTTTGCGCAAAAGTGTTATAGCGTCTACAAACTATGGGATATATTTTTGGATTTTTTTTTTCTACTAGTAATGGTGGCGATCAGCGACTTATAGCGGGACTGCAATATTGCGGCGGACAAATCGGATACCTAACTGATCCTTTTTTGGGGGACTAGTGACACTAATACAGTGATCAGTGCTAAAAAAAACACTTTCATGACACTGGCAGGGAAGGGGTTAACAACACAGGTGATAAACGGGTTAAACGTGTTCCTAGGGAGTGCTTGCTAACTGTGTATGGGGGGTGGGGTGCTTGTACTGTGCTTAGCAGAAACACAGGGTCTCATTTCTTGTTAAACCTAATCTTTACCTTCCCTTGCCACAGAATGGCGATCTGCCCTGTTTACATAGCGGGGTGGATTTGATTTAAATCAAGTCTATTTTAAATCACAAGTAAAAAGGCTTGATTTAAAACCATAATTTTTAAAGAGCGACTGTCATCTCTGTCCCGCAGCGCTGTTGACTCCCCGACAGTCCCATTCACTTTAAGACCCCTTTCACACGGGGCATTTTTCAGGCGCTTTTGGGCTAAAAATAGCGCCAGTAAAGCGCCTGAAACGCCTCACCTGCAGCCCAGTGTGAGAGCCTGAGTGCTTTCACTGGGGTGGTGCGCTTGCAGAACGTTCTGCAAGCGGCATCTTTCGGGTGGTTGAGGAGCGGTGAATACACCACTCCTCCACCGCCCCTTGCATTGAAATCAATGGGCACCGCTGCCAAAGCGCTTCGACAGTGGTGCTTTGCAGGTGCTTATACCGGGGCTCGACAAACCCCGGGCGCCAGGTCGCATTTGCGACTAGAATTAGCGACCTGGCGCCTGGGGCGGCACAGCTGGGGTATCCTGTGTCCGTTCGACACCCCCCCCCCCTCCCGCCGCGATCGCGCTGGGCCGCGCCAGTAATTGAGGCCCCGGCTTTGCGGCCTACTGCAGTCCTATGGTTCCTGGTTCCTTCTGCAATTGGGCGCCCTCTGGTGGTGGCCGTTGGTATGACAGGACATCCACCAATGCTAATGGAGCAGCTTTCCCTACCTGTTTTCACTGCCCACTCATCTCCTTCCCTTTACTTAGAACCCCAAAACATTATATATATTTTTTATTCTAACACCCTAGAGAATAAAATGGCGGTCATTGCAATACTTTCTGTCACACCGTATTTGCGCAGCGGACTTACAAGTGCACTTTTTTGGGAAAAAATACTTTTTTTAATTAAAAAATAAGAAAACAGTAAAGTTAGCCCAATTTTTTTTATATTTTGAAAGATGATGTTACGTCAAGTAAATTGATTCCCAACATGTCACGCTTCAAAATTTCATCCGCTCGTGGAATGGCGACAAACTTTTACCCTTTAAAATCTTCATAGGTGTTGTTTAAAAAATTCTACATGTTGCATGTTTTGAGTTACAGAGGAGGTCTAGGACTAGAATTATTGCTCTCGCTCTAACGATCGTGGCGATACCTCACGTGTGGTTTGAACACCGCTTTCATATGCGGGTGCTACTCACATATGCGTTCGCTTCTGCAAGCGAGCTCGGCGGGACGGGGCGCATTTAAAAAAATTATTATTTTTTCTTATATATTTTACTTTTTATTTTTTATTTTTACACGGTTTTTAAAAAAAAATAAAAATTGTGTCACTTTTATTTCTATTACAAGGGATGGGGCACATTTAAAATTTTTTTTTTTCTTATTTATTTTAACTTTTATTTTTTCACTGTTCTTTTAAAAAAAAAAAAAAAAAGTCACTTTTATTCCTATTAGAAGGAATGTAAAAATCCCTTGTAATAGAAAAAAAGCATGACAGGTCCTCTTAAATATGACATCTGGGGTCAAAAAGACCTCAGATCTCATATTTACACTAAAATGCATTAAAAAAAAAATTGTCATTTGAAAAAAAAAAAAATGTCCCTTCAAGAGCTATGGGTGGAAGTGACGATTTGACGTCGCTTCCGCCCTGCAATGACTTGGAGACGGGCGGGGGGGCCATCTTCCTCTCACTTGTCTCCATGTCAGGCCAGGGACAGATCCGTATCGCCTCCGCTGTTACCGACGGCCACGGTAAGCGGTGAAGGGCACCGGAGAGCGGCGGTAGGGGGGCCCCTCTCCTGCCGCCGATAAAAGTGATCTCGCTGCTAATCTGCTGCAGAGACCACTTTTATCTGAAAGAGAACCGCCGGCTCTTGAAGAAGATACCGGGGTTATGGTAGCTAGCTGCTACCATAACAACGCTATTTCTCTTCAAAGACAGGACGTATATAGTCGTCCTGCGGGAAGGAAGTGGTTAATTAAAATGAATTTATTATTTGTCATCTCCCTGCTTGGCCCCTTTCACATGGCTGTCTGATCAGGTTCGCCTGTCAGTTTTTCAGGCGGACCTGATTGGATCCTTAGCGAGAATATGGTGGTCTTGTGTACCTGCATGGCAGGAAATAAAAGCAGTCACATTAGTTCTAGTCGTCTCTGTGTAAATTTAAGATTGGTTAATTTTTATATTGAAAATAAAGCTTTGTCGGTCGTTTAAAAAAAAAAAAAAAAAACCTGGCTCCTAACTTTTTTAGCTGGCTCCTAGATTCCAAGCAAATTTGTCAAGCCCTGGCTTATACCCTTTATTCGTCCGGTAGTGGGGGGTTAAAGGGTTAAAGCGCCCTGCTAGTGGCCAAAAAACTTTTCTATAACAGCGGTAAAGCACTGCTAAAATTAACGGCGCTTTACTGCTAACCCCCCACCCCCCAGTATGAAAGTAGCCCAATGAGATAGCTAGTGATGTGACAGTGACGCAACAAGGTGAGGGACGTGGCGGCAGCAGGTGAGTGGATGCCCGCTAACAGGCGCTGCCATGATGGATCTGAAATGATAGGTGCTCTTTAAATGTAAGGACTTATTCTTGCTCGTAGTTAGAATCGTTAGAATTTGCAAACAAAATGAAGGTTTCCTATTTAGAATAAGCTGTCAGGTTAGTAGAACCGTGATATCAGAACCGATTCAATCATTCAGATTGTAGTGTACAAAGATTTTCAAAACAATGGTATAAAGGAATATTCCTGAACTATGATTTATCTCATGGTTACTGTGAAATTGTGTGAATGCATCAATGCAGAGCTTGGATTCATTGAATGATTTTATCAAAAATGTAAATATTTCAGAATATACAGCCTCATGCTACAAAACTAAGCTCCATTTCATGCTGAACAAACTGAATTAATAATGTATGTTAAATAGAAAACTATCTTTAGATCTTTAGCACTTTTATTAAAATGGTTTTGATAAAAATCAAAAACTTATTTTAAATTTAACAAAAATGTCATAATTTTTTTTTTTTTTTACCACTTCGGCCCCGGAAGAATTTACCCCCTTCCTGACCAGGCGATTTTTTGCGGTACTTCACTGTGTCGCTTTAACTGACAATTGCGCGGTCGTGCAATGTTGTACCCAAACAAAATTTACGTCCTTTTTTTCCCCCCAAAAAAATAGAGCTTTCTTATGGTGGTATTTGATCACCTCCTGCATTTTTTTTATTTTTTGAGCTATAATTAAAAGAAGAGCGACAATTTTTTAAAAAAACACTATTTTTTTAAAATACAGTTTAGGCCAATATGTATTTTTCTACATATTTTTACTGTATAAATGTCACTGGCAGGGAAGGGATTAACACTAGGGGGCGATCAAGGGGTTAAGTCTGTCCTAAGGAGGTGTTTCTAACTGTGAGGGGATGTGACTAGAGGAGGAGCCAGATCGTTGTTCCTACTTAGTAGGAACAGACTATGTGTTTCTCCTCCCCTGTCAGAACAGGGATTTGTTTACACACAAATCCTCGTTCTGGCTCCCGTGCCTGCGATCGCGAGTGGCCGGTGGCCATCGCGCCTGCCGGCCGCGCGCATCGGGTTCCCCGCCGTGCAGCGGACGGCTGCTATGGCTCTTAAAGGAGCCGCCATACATATACGGCGATTCGCGCAGGAGAGCCATTCTGCCGCCGTATATGTACATAAGCCGGTCGTTGATTTTTATCCACCCTGTTACATAGGGAGGTCGCCGTTCTGCCTGTCTCCTGAATGATCGGCGGGTCCCGGCGGACATTGATCGGCTGTGTCGCCCCAGACCCCAAAGTGCAGAATCACCTACAGGTACGTGATTCTGCCCATGGTAGCCACCCCGCTGCAGAAAATGTACATGGGGCGGTCAGCATCTGGTTAAATAAATGTATAATGTTTGGGGGTTCCAACTAATTTTCTAGCATACTTTATTTTTTCAACACTTCCACTACTGAAAGCATTCTTAATTATGCAGCATTTTTTTCCACACCTGCCTAAAACTTTTGCACAGTACTGTGTATACACCTAAAGTTGGGGGACACTAATTATAAACACGGTGGGGGTTATGTTTTATACAGTAAAACAATAGGTACTTGTGCGCACACCAAAATTAGTAAGCCAGCAAGAATAACAATAACTACAAACAGATGAATGACAAATTACTACAACTCAACTATTAAAAGACGACCAGCAGCCACAATTAGTGTTCACACACCTAGGAAATAGACAATACAAGGAGTTTATATGCGGCGCTAATCTGGACTAAATGAAAGGATTCCTGGGATACCAAAGGCATATAGGCTAATACAAAATACTCAAAAATAAACAATACTTCTAAAATACATGGAGCCGTGAATATCCAATAGTGAAAATAAAAGCCAAATGAAGGACAATAACACTCGCCCAGCTGGTAAAAAAAGGAAAGAATGGCGACCAAAAATAAAATAAATCACAAATCCAGACCCATAAGCGGGGGGTAAAACTGCGGTAAAAAAGCAGAAAAAACTATTCCCGGGATGCCACAACCTAAAAAAAGGGGAGGGGGGCACCGCGGGAAAATAACCAGAGGAAAATAAGTAATAATTCAAAAATACTTCTAATGCATAAATGATTGGTGATTTCTCAAGCGGGATAATCTATGTGACAGAAAACCGATGGCCACACCAGGAAGAGTCCAGGTAAGGAAACCAGTTAATGTGATTTAATATTCCACTAATTAATTGCAATAAAGAGTGTGAGCAAATCAATACTGCAATAAAAATGCGGTGGATGTGGGAAACTAAATGGTTGATAATTAATGGCCTCTTGGACCTGAAACAAATAGAATAGTGTAACAAATAGAATCTAATAGTGACTCCAAAACATTAATTAATTAATAGCAGTAATTCTTAATAAAGTGCAAGCAGTAAATATTGAGTGCAATATCCAAATTGAGGTGAAAGTGAGAAAATAACTAGATGGCTAGTTTATAACCTAATCCTAATGATCAAAATAAATTGCTAAATAAAATGAATAAAAACAGTGAAAAAAACTAATGGCAATAACTCTATTTAAATTCCTAACAGAGAAACTCTGAATACTGTGCAAATGTTGATGCAGGATCGCTAAATGATGATACAAAATAAAATTGAAATTATGTGTCCAATCCACACAGAAAATGTAACAAATCGGGTAAAAAGAATCTACCACAAAAGTTAATGGATAATAACACACCCAAAAAACACAGTGTTCGGCAAAAAAATAATTAAAGAAACAAGGGATAAAAATTCCCCAAAAAAGAAATGAATGAAAACAAATTCCTCAAAGTAAAAAAACGAAGCAATAAATGTGATGATGCATCCTAATTAAATCCCCTTCGTGATGAAATGGAGGAAATATCCTTCACATATCCCCAGTGAGGGCAGATAGATAAACCAGTTCCCCCAGCCTCTTACCTCCCGGCTGAGCGATAACAGCCTAAAAGTAACTACACGCTGTCTGTGCTTGCAGATAGTTTGAAAGCTGTCAGCTCCCAGCAGGATGAAAGTCAGCCTTCAGTGTAGATGGTGAAAAAACTCTCCCAATCTCCAAGTCTCTCATACGGTGTTCACTTTCCCTAGTCTTCTGTGCAACTCACAGGAGTGGTGATTTCATATCTGCACAAAAAATATGGAGAAAAACATTAATCTCCCACCAAAAAACAGGTACACTGTCCCTTTAAGGCCCATCTGCAGATGGGCCTTAAAGGGACAGTGTACCTGTTTTTTGGTGGGAGATTAATGTTTTTCTCCATATTTTTTGTGCAGATATGAAATCACCACTCCTGTGAGTTGCACAGAAGACTAGGGAAAGTGAACACCGTATGAGAGACTTGGAGATTGGGAGAGTTTTTTCACCATCTACACTGAAGGCTGACTTTCATCCTGCTGGGAGCTGACAGCTTTCAAACTATCTGCAAGCACAGACAGCGTGTAGTTACTTTTAGGCTGTTATCGCTCAGCCGGGAGGTAAGAGGCTGGGGGAACTGGTTTATCTATCTGCCCTCACTGGGGATATGTGAAGGATATTTCCTCCATTTCATCACGAAGGGGATTTAATTAGGATGCATCATCACATTTATTGCTTCGTTTTTTTACTTTGAGGAATTTGTTTTCATTCATTTCTTTTTTGGGGAATTTTTATCCCTTGTTTCTTTAATTATTTTTTTGCCGAACACTGTGTTTTTTGGGTGTGTTATTATCCATTAACTTTTGTGGTAGATTCTTTTTACCCGATTTGTTACATTTTCTGTGTGGATTGGACACATAATTTCAATTTTATTTTGTATCATCATTTAGCGATCCTGCATCAACATTTGCACAGTATTCAGAGTTTCTCTGTTAGGAATTTAAATAGAGTTATTGCCATTAGTTTTTTTCACTGTTTTTATTCATTTTATTTAGCAATTTATTTTGATCATTAGGATTAGGTTATAAACTAGCCATCTAGTTATTTTCTCACTTTCACCTCAATTTGGATATTGCACTCAATATTTACTGCTTGCACTTTATTAAGAATTACTGCTATTAATTAATTAATGTTTTGGAGTCACTATTAGATTCTATTTGTTACACTATTCTATTTGTTTCAGGTCCAAGAGGCCATTAATTATCAACCATTTAGTTTCCCACATCCACCGCATTTTTATTGCAGTATTGATTTGCTCACACTCTTTATTGCAATTAATTAGTGGAATATTAAATCACATTAACTGGTTTCCTTACCTGGACTCTTCCTGGTGTGGCCATCGGTTTTCTGTCACATAGATTATCCCGCTTGAGAAATCACCAATCATTTATGCATTAGAAGTATTTTTGAATTATTACTTATTTTCCTCTGGTTATTTTCCCGCGGTGCCCCCCTCCCCTTTTTTTAGGTTGTGGCATCCCGGGAATAGTTTTTTCTGCTTTTTTACCGCAGTTTTACCCCCCGCTTATGGGTCTGGATTTGTGATTTATTTTATTTTTGGTCGCCATTCTTTCCTTTTTTTACCAGCTGGGCGAGTGTTATTGTCCTTCATTTGGCTTTTATTTTCACTATTGGATATTCACGGCTCCATGTATTTTAGAAGTATTGTTTATTTTTGAGTATTTTGTATTAGCCTATATGCCTTTGGTATCCCAGGAATCCTTTCATTTAGTCCAGATTAGCGCCGCATATAAACTCCTTGTATTGTTTATGTTTTATACAGTTTATAGACACACACACTCTTGGTGTATATTGTTTTAGCCTTTTTAACCGCTTCTATACCTGGCCAATTCTGGCATTCCCTTCCTACATGTAAAAATCATATTTTTTTGCTAGAAAATTACTCAGAACCCCCTCACATAATAAATATATATATATATATATATATATAATTATAAAAAATAAAATTCTCTATCAGAGACCCTAGAGAATAAAATGGCAGGCATTGCAATTATTTGTCGCACGGTATTTGCACACCAATTTTTCAAACACAATTTTTTTAAGGAAAAAAACACTTTCACTAATAAAAAAAAAAAAAGTAAAGTTGATCCCTTTTTTTCGTATAATGTGAAAGATGATGTTATCTCAAGTAAATAGATACCCAACATGTCACGCTTTAAAATTACGCACACTTGTGGAATGGTGCCAAACTTCGGTACGTAAAAATCTCCATAGGCTACGCTTTTTTAAAAAAGAATTCAGGTTACCAGTTTAGAGTTACAGAGGAGGTCTTGGGCTTGAATTATTGCACTCGTTCTAACATTCGCGGTGATACCTCACATGTGTGGTTTGAACTTACGCATATGCAGACGCGACCAATGCGTGCGTTCGCTTCTGCATGCGAGCACAAGGGGACAGGGGCGCATTCATTTATAATTTTTTTTAATTGTTTTATTTTATTTTTACACTTCTTCCCCCCCGTTTTAATTTTTTTTATCACCGTTATTCCTATTACAAGGAGTGTAAACATCCCTTTTTAATAGGAATCGGGCATGACAGGTTCTCTTTACAGTGAGGTCTGGGGTCTTTAAGTTCCAAAATCTCGCCTCTAGGCTGGAAAGCCTGAGAGTAAACAAAGAAAAAAAAAAAAACAATCTTGCCTTCCCAGCAGTGTTTACGTGTGCTGGGGCTGGACATGACATGACATCAGAACGTCGCACCCGGCCTCGGAAGGTCATAGAGATTGCCGGGGACCATCTGGTCCACTGTATTCTCTATAGTAAACTGCCGCCAGCCACTTCATTCTCTGGTTTGATCGCACAGGCGAGCTGGTAGAAGCACCGGGGGGGGGGGGGGGTAGGGTGTCTATGATTTGTTTTTACTGTGCAGGGAATCTCCGGCAGAAAAAACGATATCTGAATGATGATATAAAGGCATCATTCAGATATAACCACTGATAGCCCTTGACATCATATGACGTTCAGCGGTATTGCCTATATTTCATTTTTATTTGCCAAGCACTGCATACCTTATTACATAATTATCTCATGGCTTTCTTCCAGCGATGTGAGGTCAGAGCTCCTCAAATCCGATCACTCCTTCCCCACCTGTCATGTTTTCTTCCTCTTATTACAGTTACATTATCTTGGCATCTGGATCAATTAGATGCCCTGTGCATGTGCCACAGTCAGTATACAGACCAAAACAAATTGCTAGAGTGATAATCTGAGTAATATGCTAAATGAATTTGTCCTACCCATTTATGCAGTGACAGGGAAACCCTAACCCATGAAGTTCAGTAACATTTTGACCTGTGAACAGCTCTCCTGAAAACGCTTAGTCTTTGGGCAGAAATATAATCAATGAAAGACCATTGAGTATATAGTATGTGTAAGGTAGCATGGAAGTGAATTTGTTGCAACTATACTACTGAAAATCAGCGGTCGTATGTAATTTGTTTCTGTGCACTTGGGTGGTTCCACACAGGTCCTCAACATCTTTGGTTTTAACTGAAAGCCCCCCCCCCAGCCATCCCTTAATATAATAGACTCATCATTATTGTCCCCTTTGGCATAGTTACTGAACTGTGCAGGAGCTATTGGTGTGGCAAAACTGAACTGAAGATGAGGCATATGGAATAGCACAACCGTGTGTGGGTGTTTTTTTGTTTGTTTTTTATCCGACAAACTGAAATCTCTGTTTCAATACAGCTGGTTTGTACACTTTGTCCAGAAGATTAATTCAGAGTAAGAGTTTTTATTTAAATTTAGGCCTCTTGCACATGGATGTAGTAATTTACTGAGGTTTATACTCCAGGAGCTTGTTGATGGAGAGTAAAGACCTTCCATAAAGCCTGATTTTAGTTGCCAGTGTTGTAATATGTGTGTACTCAAACATAAAATTTTCTAATTATTTTTACAGCTTCGTACTGATCGCTGTAATACTGATCTTTACACAGCTGTGTGCATTGTTCTATAGACAACAATGCACCTGTGTTCAGATTGTGGTGGTTTTTTTTTGTTTTTTTTTGTTTTTTACTCCTGTCTGCAAAAAGCCTACTGTCATATACATCATTGATCTTTTATATAATCCTTAAATATTTATCATTGCGAATATCATTAAAATAAATGTTTATTTGTTTTATACAGGCAAGTAACCCGGTATAAAATGGAATCTGAGCTACGGGATCAAAATCGGTTATTGGAGGCAGCAAATAGCACTTTACATAGCAAGTTGCTCATTGCGCAGGTTTGTGTAAATATATCTCTATATGAGATGATGACTCGTGCATAATTTAAAGAAGTTCAGAAGTTTTGTCAAATCACTCATGGGACCCAGTACACGTAGCACTTTATCCCACTCTAATCTGTACAGCGGCTGTGGAGCAGTGTGGTCTGGTTGCTTGTCTGGCTGCTATCTGACCACGCTGAACATGAGTCATATTCCTACTATGAACTACTTTATTTTTATTTTTTTATTTTGTTTTTTTGTTCTTGGGCCCATCTCCCAATCTACCTGTTTTTCGATGTCTTGAGGGTTTAAAGAATTATATTTTTAGAGTTCTGTTGCCTATGGTAGTACTTTGTCCCATGTTCAAGTTTTATTTTAACCTTTCTGGCAGTGAATCCTTCCATTTGCGTTCCCAATAATCACCTCACATTTCCTGTTGAGGATGTTCGCTTCTTTTTAAGGATTCTGTTGATAGGTAGGTATTGAAGCCCTCTTAAAGGCCTTATTTGCACTTGCAGGTTCAACCCTCCATCCAGTAATTTTATTCATGTCTATTTGCCAGACTGTCACTGACTGGTGGAAATGCATGAACAGCGACCAGGGACCCATCTTTGAAGACCCTGCACTCCTAGAACAATTACAGCTCTCACGAGTACTTGATGTGACGCTGCCTTGCTGGGGGTGGGGCCTGAACATGGCGCCAAGAGGGAGCGTGGGAGGACGATCTGAGCAAGATCAGTGAACTGTATTGTGAGAGGCTGCGGCCTCCCTCACTTCGGACGGCCCTGAACCACGCTGATCCCTGCTGACCCCCTCCCACATGTTGGATGCTGGCTTGCGGCAAAAAACGGCTGCAGCTGTGCACTGTGACAGGGGGAAAAAAGTGAGTGCTGAGCGGCTGAATAGAAAAGAGGCAGCCCCCCCCCCCCCCCCCGCGCTATTCCCCCTACCTGTATGAAGTGGCACTGACAGGCTGGGAAAGAGGGAGTTGAGTCGGGGATTCGTATGAAGGGGTGACCTGGCAGATGGATACCTCAGATCTTTCTATCAGCGTTCCAGGAACCGAGTAAGTGGAGGAGAGCTGAGCGGAGCGGTGACTGAAAACTGAGGCTCAAGCCGGCTGTTGTGGCAACGGAGGAGGAGGAGCAGTTCGGTAGAGCGAAAGAGAAGTGCCGTGGGAATGCACTGAAATGTAACAGAGCCAGCCTGCATGTTAGTGGAAGTGGGAGAGAAGGAGTGAGCAGTGAGTGCTGTATCGCGATAGACGTGGAATCTGAGTAGAGGGGGGGGGGGGAGCCCAAAGTATAAGTCAAACAGCTTAAAGTATACACAGCCTTGCACCCCTGGAGGGCTTTTATTGGTGCTTCTGCTCTGTGCTGTGCTCCTTTTTTCCCTTTTTTCATCCTCGCACCTCATCTGTTCATCTAAACCCACTACCCCTCTCACTGAAGATTTTGGAGGGGGAGAGGAGAGGCAGTGACATCCTACAGATGCATAGTGTCCTGAGAAGCTGGAAAGAAGGAATTAAGTGGAAAAGAAGGGTGAGTGATAACTTACACCTAAAGTGACAAATTGAATGCTTTACTCAGGAACAAACTGCCTTTGAAACAGCTTAGATCTGTCGTGAAAATGCCTTTGACCTCCCCTATGAAATTGTCTTTGAAGTACTTAAGAAAATTTGTATATGAAATGCCTTTGAAACTGTTTAGGAATTGCATACGAATCACATATGAAAATAACATAGGAATCTGCACATGATCGGCAGGTGAAACACTATATGTATATATGAGTTTTGTTTGAAACTGCCCATGAACCACCCATGAAATACTCCATATTCATGAGCTGTCAATGAAAATTATTGATCATCTGTCTATAAATGGTCTAGGATCGGTTGGGGATAATGCATTTTCTGAATGGTCCTATATACTCCTTATCAAACTGTGGTAATAGAGGCTTTGCATTTGTTTGAAACAATATTTGAACAGTTAAGCAGTGTATGAATCGCATATGAAGTTACGCATAGATTGTGGACGAAACTGCAGATGAATTACCTATGAAACTGCTTATGAACGGTAGTTGCAATTTGTGTATGAATAGCCTATGAATTACCTAAGAAGGGTCTAGAGAAGGTATTCCCTGAACAAAATTATATACCTCCTATAGAACTGTGCGACAAGCAACTATTAGTCGGATTAAAATGGGGCCGGGAGTAAAGAAGGGGTTC